>JALJVW010000085.1:23607500-24807500 GCA_024865655.1 Emberiza elegans | reverse complement strand
CTTTCAACTGTTGGAACTACTTCTGGTTTTTATCACTTCAATTTTCATTTAATTTATTTTTCCTTTATTGAATTTTAAAAACCTTATTTATTACTAAAAATACATTATGTGCAACACATTATGTGCAATACATTATGTGTATCTGTACTTTGTATAACTCCAAAAAGGTCTCCTGACTAAAACAGGACTTGAAGATTTGCCTCTGAAGTAGAGAAAGACTATCAGACCACAGAGTATTTTTAATAACTATATTAGAACATTAATTGTTCTTATTTAAGTAGTTCAGCCAGCTAGCACAAGCTATGGAACTCATATTTGAATATTTTTGTAAATAATTATTACCTTTCAGGCCTAATATATAACAAAAAGGGTGATCATGAAAATATTTTTGCAGTAATATTTTATTGATTTATGGTCCTTCCTTCCTTCCTTCCTTCCTTCCTTCCTTCCTTCCTTCCTTCCTTCCTTCCTTCCTTCCTTCCTTCCTTCCTTCCTTCCTTCCTTCCTTCCTTCCTTCCTTCCTTCCTTCCTTCCCTCCCTCCCTTCCTCCCTCCCTCCCTCCCTCCCTCCCTCCCTCCCTTCCTCTTTCTGTGCCTTTTTCTTTCAGTTCCTACTAGTACTAAGCTTGTGGATCTGAACTTGCATTTGACTTGTTACCACAAGATTTAATAGTTAAGGAGGCATTAGAGATTTATATTGATGGAGAGAATATGCCTCATGTTGTAAAATACAAATCTTCAATCTTCTTCTTTGTAGAGTTCTGCATAAACAGCAAGCAAGGAGTAAAGAGCATAACACTATATGGGTAGCCCATACTTAAATTAGCCTATTTGGTTGTCAATTAGCTTCTTTGTTATGTTTCCCCTCGCTAGTACAAATGCAAAATAGCTTGTTTGCAAAGAAATCATCACCAAGAACAAAGGAGGGTTTTTGCTGCTATCACCATTAACATATTGTGACCTGAATACTAGACAGGGGTAAAGTGACCCAGGAAGCCAACTGGAAGCCAAAGTTTCAGGAACAAACTCTGCTGTCTTCTAAGCTCTTCTTTTTTTTTTGCTATCTCCTTCACAGCTGTGCTCCTGCAAATGAGGTTTTCCAGTGCTTAGCAGTTTTAGCCAGTGATTAGACAGAAACACTGAGCAAGTGGAAGTTGAAACTGTACACAGCTTCTGAGGAGTTATTATTTCTATTTAATTTTGTGTTTAAAAATAGTTTATACTGTTTTGTTTTGTTTAGTTTGTTTTTCTTTCCCCTTCCTTTCTGGACACATTTACTACAAATCAGGTTTTAATCTACTAGGAGCTTGGAAACTTCTGTTCTACAGCCTGAACCTCCCACTCATATTCCTCAGCATACCATAACAAAGCAGAGAAATCTTCACAAAGGAAGCTTTTCAGACCTGAAGGACATTCTCCTGAATTTGAGAATGGTTTCTTTGAAAGGAAGACTACGTTCCTATTAGAGCAATCTATTTTGAAGTTTACTGAGGATAAGGCTGTGGCTTTTAGCATGGCCTTGAGCAAAGAACCAATGACCTGAAGCACATGGCAGGGAAAGGGATTGATTATATTATGTGCACCCTTTAAAAACTCTCCAAGACAGTAGTGTTTTGAGAAACAGGAGCTATAAATCTACTAAATCCTTCTCTCTTCCCCAGTACTGACTACATATTAGGTCTCAGGAGGATTATATTTCTGTAGCTCCTCAGATCCAGCAAGAAGCAGTAGAAAAGCTTTTTTCCCCACCACCCTCCATCATCAGTCCACTGCTTGGGATGAATTAATTGTGTTTCTGTACCACCTGTACATGAAAACAGTATCACTGATCCGAACTTTTTGAAGTCTAGGGCATATTCTGTTGAGCAGAACCTTCAACTATCCCAATTTTATGCTTGAGAAAGAATTTCAAATACAATTTTCCACAAAGGCTTCTAACAAAAATCAAGGGGTGGTACAAGAGTGATGAATTCATGGGAAAAAAATAGGAATGTGTGTATATTTATTTCCTTCTGTTTGGATATTGGGTGAGTTGCACTATCACATTACTAAGTTGTCTTCCTCTTCCTGCTGGTCTCTTAAGAGAAACAAAGAGAGCAACTGCGCTGGCTGCTTATCCCATTAGTGAAGTCTATATTATTCTATTTTGAAAGAAGATTTCCAATGCAACTTTCCATTTTCTACCTTTTCACCGATAAAATCTTTTTGAGTCACATTTCAGGTAAGAAACAACAGTCTCTGCTGCTAGCCTGGGTTCTACTGTTGTACTGTGACAGTCTGGTGAGCAAGAATCAAAGTTGCTAACTCTCGAGTAATGAGAACAACTCAATATTTATTAAAAACCCCTGAAAAATATACAGAAACTTTCATGTGCAAAATAGAGTATTTTTATAAAGAAAAGATAACATGGAGAGCTATCTGTAAAAAATTATTCATGTAGAGAATGGATAAAATAAAATATGCAATATTGAGGTAATATATCCTATTCTATATATATAGTATGGTATATATATATTTATCCTATTATCCTATAGTATAGCATAGTATATATATATCCTATACATCCTATTGGGGTAATATATCCAATTTTGTGACAGAAACTATAAAATTAGAACATTCACCTCCTGATTTATACAAAATAATACATGTGACTGACAGTCATACAGAGTCCCAGGCTTCTACACTTTCATGGAGCTGCACCTCCAACAAAAGGGTCTTTCTAGGTATCAAAACTGCTATTAATACAAAATTATTGTCATGACAGAAAGCAAATAAGCTATTAATCATTCTCAAGGTCTTGACATAAACACTGAATGCATTCTTAAAACTGCAGTAAAGCACATGCATGAAATCAGGGTCCTAATTCTGCCCTTAATGGTAGATTGCTTTCAAGTTCAGGCAATCTCTTTGCTTCCATTAATATATAATCCCTGGTTCCATTAATATATAATCTTTTCCACTTGTGTGTATGCAACACATGACTTTGATTTATCTCAGTCATAAATGTAGAAAGCAAACTGTAAAATTAGTGGTTCAGGAGCAGTTCTAAAAAAGAGTTTAACACCAAATACTGTTTTATTGGCTTAGAAAATATATGAGACACCAACAAAGTCATTTTTTGAGGAACCATATCAACTCATCAGGGTCATTGTGAAACAGATTTTTAGTTATGAGAATGAAGAAATTTGGTTGCTAATTACCACTCAACCTCAGTACCATGGCCTGTACATGCCTAGGGTTTTCTGTTCCCCCACTGCAATAAACACACAGCTGTCTGCTTCAAAATTCACTAGTAGCTATAAAATAATGATACAAAGAGCAAAAGATTTTTTATTGTATACTAAAATATAAAAACACCCTATTCTATTATAAGACCATAAAAAGAAATAAATGTAATTCAAGTATTGGAAACTTCACAGTAGGCATGAAGAATGCAATCACACTTGACACTTTTCTTCTGTGAACAATGAAGCATGCAGTCATAACCAAACTGCTATGTCTGCATCCTAGCAGATACATTGACTTTTACTATGGACCAGATTGCATCTTTGCCACATACCCCATGTCAGAATGAGCAAGCTGAGAAGTTCTTTGATGGTTGCATATGTTGTTATCGTGCAGCCCCAACGAACAGCAGTTTCACGAGAATGAACTCTCAGTCTATTTAAATATATGTGCTACAGTGCAACCTCTTTCTAGTTCAGCATATGTCCTATATTGGGTTTTATTTCTCCCCATGGTAGTTAAACCCTGTATTTTTTTCACTGCAGAGCTTCTTCTGTGGAAACAAATGTAGCCATGAGAGCTAGAGATAACACTATATCTAAAGGAAATATCATATTGCTTCTGAGGCAGAACAAAGCTTTAACTTCATTTCTTGGCTTGGTCCTGTCATGTAGAGATCCAAATAAAGTCTTTGATGACTAAGAAAACATAAGCAACAGCCAGAAAAGTAGATGTGGTCAACAGCTGACATCACTGTTGCTGATCCACAGGGCATTAAGTGCTCACCAACAGAATGGTGGAAATAAGGCTGACAGTGTCTCACGTGGTGAACAATATTGTCAGCCCTGCAATGCAAGGCTAAAAAAAAACTATTCTCAACTGTCACCATCTAAAATCCAGGCAGGACAACTAGCTAATAACAGCTGGAAACAGGGAACACAAAACAAAATCAGATAAATTAACAAACACTTTCAATACTTTTTTGCATACCAGCTTGTGTACCAAGTTAACAACTTTTTTGGGCTATGAGACTTCCAAAATTTATGGGCAATAAAGCAGCAGTGTTGAGTGAAGAATGTCTTCAGATAGTTTATACAGCATAACTGCATAACTGGTACTCAATTTTCTATTTTTTTTTCCATAACCATAGGTATTCTTTATAAATACATAGTAGCTGTTTGAAAATATTCATCTACGTTGTTGCTATATTTCAATGTTATGGATTCATTCTCTTTAGGGATATTTGCTCAAAATTCTTGAAGCTCAGTATTTGTGTTTGGGTTTGGGTTTTTTGCAAAAGGGGCCATTGTTTATGGAACACCAATGCCACTGCATAAAAGTGCACCATTACCCCACAGCTGACCTTTCCTGAAGTAACAAATGCTGGGATGAGAGTTGAGGTTCAGCATGTTCCTCAGATCTAGCTCCACCTGCCCTTATTGACCTTAAGGGCAAATTGAATTACCTGAATTCAGGTTTCTTTCAAAACCAATTTGCTCTAACAGTAGGCACATCCTCTTAAGAATTGTCTAAGACTTCAAGAAATGGTTTCAACAAATATAGTTTGTGTAAATTTGAAATTTGCTTCTCTTAAGTGTCTACACTGGTAAACCACAGATCTCATATATAGAGGCATCTTGGCTATATTCTTTCAAACTAATTTCCAAAAATGTTTTCTCCATCTGTTTGTTACTAATAAAGACTATCATTCTATCATAACTTTTGGTTAAAGGAGAACTAACATTGCATCAGCTACTGTCATTGTGGAATGCACAAATCCAGTAAGTCTTTCAGTCTTTAGACAAAAGTGATATAATTCATAGTGCTTAAAAATGTACAGACTTAAGTGCTTAAAATATATTTTGTTTAAGAGGTGCTATCTTCGTATTACTTGAATGTCTAAGACACATCTCAAATTAGCATACTATTTTGCTGAACTTTGCTTTTGCATCACATTTAGTAGCAACTAGCAATCTTGTCTCTCTTTCTTTTATTTGCAGTTTCATTACCTTAAATACATATCACTGTCTTTTCTTTAATCTTGATTACTGTTTTCCTTTTTCTAGTCACACTTTATAAATTTTGGTTATTACTTCTGTTTGATTTTTAATAAGAAGGCAAAGGACTGCCAATATTAATTTCCTCTCTCAATAATTCTAGTACTTGTCTCATTCATACTGTAATTATTTTTGTAAGACTTATGAAAGCTGCTACTATTTTGAGATAACAGTAAATCAGTTTCTGCACATTTTTGGTTTGAGAAGAGATTGAGCATGACAAGCATCACCCAGAGTCAGTTTTTCTAAGCACAATTGCAAATATAAGCACTTGAAACGCAAAGCTTGCAAATAGAAAGACTCAGAAAAGATGACCAACCCTCCTAAGACAGCATTACCAAAATTTGAGCTGAGGAATTGCCAGTTTGCAGCCCTGAGGAGAGTCTGGTGGGACATATTGCCTACTGTAAATGAAGGTTGTTTCCTTATACTGACTAAAGCAACCTGAGTATGAAGGAGCATGCAGATCCTGGAGCTCCCCACATCGTAAAGAAACCACATGAAATATTGAAGATTAAAAAGTAGGTCAGACTTAATAAATGCATTTTTAAGTAATCCACATTTCAGATCCTGATATGAAATGGATGAAATCTGTGGTCTGTTTAGTAACTAGAGATTCACCCTATTGGCTTTTATTATGCTAAAAATCTTGTACACACAGAAATGGCTTATGCATATTTGCATCAAAAAGGAAATTAAAGAAGCTTCAAAATTAAACCCCCAATTCTAAATAAGAAAACTGCACAGCAGAGATTGGAGCAGGGCCAAATGTAGTAAGAACAGTCACTTTTACATTGCAGATATTATATGTGGAAAAATCGTGACCTTGCCTAGGAACAGTGAAAATGTCCAAACTACTAATTTCTGGCCTTCCTTCCTCAACTGCAAATAAAACACAATTCTTATGACATGCAAAACAATATCTTTCATTCACTATTAACAGAGTATTTTTATGGGTAGTATTTTATGACTGAAATATAATGTATAATCAGCTGCTCCACAGATCTTGCTTTGTGCTAGAAAGAACTATAAATTGTAGCAGTTTTGAGTGTTGAATCTGCCTCTGGATGTTGACACTGGAGCTGCTCCACCTTTGCTTCTTATTCCAGATATGAAGCCAAAACATCCTGATGTTAATGCCAGATATAAAAGAAGAAAAGGCAGTAGAAGGATGGCAGCACACTCTCACTTGGAAAAGCAAAGGTTTTGAAACATGATTGTGTTCCACATGGCAAAAATATGATCTCATGAATCTCCACTGCTCTTTCATTTGCCTGTATTTACAAAGTCAGTGCTCAAGGTATTTTTATACAAGTCCTTGGCTCTCAGTGGACCTCCCAGGTAGTTCATGTGGGTGTTCTACATAATACTTGGTCCCTTGCTTTCATGAGCAAACAGACACAGTTTGCTGTAAAGATGCCTGTAACCTGTGAAACCAGTCATGCCTTTAGGGAAATTCATAGTTACAGCAACCAGAGGAAGAAATGGTCTGGTTGTCTCTCTGTTACTGATAGCACATCAGAAGCCTGGGATGCTTCCACAGGCGCAGGAGGGCTGATATTGCCTAACAAGTAGAAGAGATCCCTCAGGCATCACACTCAACCAAGACATGCACATTGTTCTCACCTTTAAAAAGGTCTTTCTATTCTCCTTACTGCTTTCATCTTTATACTGATACATCTCTGCATGTATGTATACACACACATATACACATAAGCAAATTCCATTGTACCAATATCCCTGAAGTACTGGAATTCAATTTTTTTTGTTTGCTTAAATTGTTAGAGCATCACCTCACAGTTTTTTGGACTATTTGCACCCTCTTCTTTGTCACATATGTTGAGTTAAGCATGGCCCAAGGACCATGTTTAGCAGGGATATGCAGAGTACTCATATTGTGAAAAGTAAAATAGGATGGACTATAGTAATAAAGCAATTATTATTAGGGCCAGAGAATAAGTCCAAATACCATTTGGTTTACTAGCAAACAAGTAATATTTGGGTCTCAGAAGTAGCACAACCAATGAGAACTTCAGGGAGAAGACTCTTAAACAAGTTTTTTTCATTTTTACAGATGCTGTCAGTGTGAACACATTCCATATTTCATCACTCCTTTGCTGGAACTGTAGTGAAGTCTCTATTCATGTCACCAGAACTCTCAACACAGTTGAAAAATTATCAACCAAGCATATATTCCCCCATAGTATTGAATATTTGCAGATCTAGAGACTTTCTTTTCATGCTTACAGTATTATTCCATTGAAATAAATGAGATTTGGGGGCCATTAGAGATATGTAATCAATCCAAAGATCATAAACAGCCCCTACATTTCCACTGACTTTGAGGGCACTGCAGCAGTTCTCCAGCAAGACTCAACCCCTTGAGGAATAGTTTTACAAAGTTCTTTATAACCTACACATAAATTTAAATTTCCCAAACTCTGATAAAATGATGCCCAGCTTTTCTTAATAAACAATCAAATATTTAGGATTTCCAAAGCATTCCCTGTGCTTCATGAATGTGAGTTCAAGAATTATTACCCTTTACAAATAGACAGCTGAATAGGCCCCAGAATAAACTGTAACCATAGAGGCAGGGGATTGAAACAGATCAGACATTATAGCACCTATACACGAGAGCAAGTGGGTAAAATATTTCCCATGCTAGCAAATCTTGAAGTGACAATCAACAATTTGCAATATTTGGTGAGTGTTAAGCTTCCATAGTTCCTTTTGAGAGGGAAACAAGCCACAGTTACAATTTTAACAAAGAAGCCAGTGTTGAGGTGAAGATTTTTTTTTGCTTTGTCCCTTTTTTGTTTAGTTTGAAAGGGTGGAGGCACCGGGAGCGGATCAGATGACCCACTGCGGCTTTTATACCACAGCAACACGCAGAGAAAGCACAGGATTCTCTGAGCGCAGTCCCGAGCAGACCTGCTCCGTTTTTGCTGTCGTCCTGACGTGGCAGAATGTCCTTGCTGCCGAGGGCCCAGCGGGGGCCAAGGGCAGAGGCAGCTCTGGCACCGCGGGTCGCTGCAGGGTGAAGAGTCGTGCCGCGCTCGGAGACCGCGACTGTCACTCAAGGAATCATTAGCAATGAAAAGAGGCGGCGAAGCTTGTGGTGTTGTCATCACACTCTAAGAAGGTTGGCTGCAGCCCAAATTAACTTGCTTAGGGAGTGTGAATCAAAATGACATGCAATCTGAATGTTAATGAAAATTTTTTTGTGCTTTAGATTCCATCCATCCAGAAAGCTGTCATCTGGAAGACATCATCTCTCTCCTTTCCCCTTGCTTTCTTCTTAGGATATGTATTTGCAAATATAAATGAAAAGAGGAACTATTTATTTCTCTTAAAACCTGTGCTGCTTGAATCTCAGTTTCCAGACCACTGTATTGTTTCTGGAAATTTCCCTGTGTTGTAGCAGATAAAAAAAGGAAGGCAATAGAGAAAACACCCTGTTTTTCAGGCAAGAGAATTGCAAGGGTTTCACAGGCAAATAAGTGTCATACCTCTAAGTGCTGTTTTACAGTAGTGCAGCTGTACTGTCGTAGAGAAGGTTCTCCTTATGTTTCCAAAGGACTGGACTATTCATGTGTTATTTGTGATATTCACCCATGTAAGACTGTGTCAGTGAAAATCACATGTTTTTCCAACCCAGACAATAGAGCTACTCCAATGTGAAACCAGTCTACAGAGATGGAAATAGAAGGGAAGCCTTTAATGTACACAATCATCCATTTCCTGACTAATGTGCAGTCATATGCCTCACCACTTGGTAAGGAGCATAGTTAATTTTAATTAGTATAATTTTTTTTCTAACAGCTATTAGAGACTCTGGGATTGCTAAATTCAGAGGTCCTCTTCTCTCCCTCCTGCACTTAAAAGGCAGCTCAAAATTGAATTTCTTGTCACATGTTGTCCACCATGAACTTGTGTTCTTCACACTATATTTCAAGGCAGCTGCTATGTGTTGCAAAGCACACATATCAATACTCACGTTATCAATAACTAAAAAAAACCCTCTTTCCTATCAAAGTCAAAATAAAAAAAAAAAAAAAAAACAGATTTTGGCTTAAAAAAGAACATGAATGCCTGAATGTAGCAAAAAGTCTTAGCAAATTGAAACCATTTCATCAACACAGAAATGTGAATACAGTAGTACCACTGAGAGAGAATTCAATCTTTTTGTTAAAAGAATTAAGAATTCTTAAGAATTCTTAAGAATTGTAAAAGAATTAGATAAACTGTGTTTTAGAATCATGCTATTAATCCAAAAGGATTCAGATTTTAATAAATATCAACACATAAAGAAGTATTGGTGAACTCTGAACATTCTGTATTTGGGCTTTTTTCAAGTTACATATTTACCCTTCCAAAAAGTTGGTTGGAGAAATATTTTCTTCTGCGTTAAAGACAGTAGCACACTCAAAAAGTGATGCAAAACAGACTGAAGTCAAATGGGAGTATTCCAGTTTGGAAAGGATAGCTGTATCTTCTTAAAGTTGAGTTTCTGGTTCAGTATTATGTTTGGTCAGTGGGTACACTGTTGTATTTTGAAATATTGAACCAAAAACTTGGACTGGAATACAAAAGGATGAGTTAGGTCACTAAACAGAACTTCAAATGTTCTAGTTCAAAAATTCAAAACCAAGAAGTCCTGAGAGACCCTGATGTTTCCATAGGTAAGTAAGGTTATCTGGGATGCCAGGCATGCACAGCTGCACATCTCCACTTTTACATGGGCTAAATCAGACCTTCTCTGAGCAAACCCAACCTTAAAGAACCAAGAATTGACTAGAGAGAAAAAACATCACATGGACATCAGCAATGAACTAAGTTTGCAAATCTTTGAGGACAGGGTACAGTTCTGGAGAATAAAATTTCATTGTTCTGCATTCTTGCTTTTTTTTACTTAGCAATAAACTACTTTAACCACTATCCTCCCTCCATTGTGACATCTGCCCATCCCAGTGCACTTCTTTGAAGGAACACATTATAAACCAGAAAAATGAAATCACCCAAACAAAATACAAACATTTTGGGGAGCCCTTTGGTAGCTCACATCATTCATGGAGGCTGTCTCCAGGACAATGTACAATAGATCCCTCAGCATAGCAAAAGGTAGCGGAAAAGCAGAATACTTGACATTCTTTTGTTTTCTTGGGACAGGCTACTTTTTTGTGGTCTTATAACTCACAATTTACTTCTTGTTACTGTTTAAATATGGTCAATAAATATTTTATGGGCTCTATTACCAAGGCCCCAGTATTACCTAGTCTCTACCTCTAGTACCTCTTGTGTAGGGAAGGGTAAAAGTTGTTTGTCTACAGCCAAGGGCAAACACAATTGAAAGTTTCATGTATGGTTCAGCCCTTTTTGTAGCTCTAGTGCAATGTCTAGATGTAATGATATGAAGTTTAGATGTGATGATCAGATAAATTTGAAAGTGGGCCAAATTAAGAAGCAATGTATGAGGAACTGTGACTCAGGCTTGCTTGCAGTCACTTAGGTCTAATTACAGCCACTTTACTGATGTGAAAGGTAATCTCATTATAATTTACATGCTTAGAAGCCGGAAGGAGGTGTAACATAAAAGAGATTGGTTACTTAATTTACATTTCTCTGTATCTCCTCAGCATGCCATTTAGACTGAGACTCCTTAACACATGGGTAGAGATGGAGTAAGTGAGACTTAAAGTCAAGAAAATCTAATTTATATCCCTTTAAAAGCTGTTTCTAAAGCAGGATCACTGTATTTAACAGATGTATAAAGACTGTACAGAAAATGCTACTGTAAAGTTAAATAATTTGTGATGAATGTTGGCAACTTAAATAATTTAAAAGTTAAGAAATACCAGGCTTGTTTTTCATCTAGGCAACTCATTTGCTCACTTGTACAGCTCTAGCTCTACTGAGCAGAGAAGAGAGGGATCCTATGGAAAAGATGCTATATGATCCCACAGAGAAATGTAATGTATTCAAGATGTACAAAAAGCAAGAGACATATCCTAATCTTCATATGCTTGATTATGGAAGGTGAGGAAACAATATATTTTTATGATTATACATTAATTTCCCTTTTTTTTTTTGTGCTAAGAGAAAACTTGATTGTGTTAAACCTCATACCATCCCTGTTGTGCATTGCTGATATCCTTCTACCCCAAACTTTCAGCACTGCAAGACAGCTGTGACAGAAGTCTTATTCTATACGCTGCCACTCAAAGTAGGTTTCTATTTAAGTGAGAGCACAACATAACCAGCTCTCTGTCCTCTGCTTCTTCTCTTGCTCTGCACACCTAAGGCTATTTCCATCACCATACAAAGCTGAAAAGCCTCTACACAGGCTGAGATGTCCATGTATGTCCAAAATAGGAGGTAAATCAAAGAATAAAATTAGCAGTTTCCTCTCCTCCCCTTTCCTCACTTCTAAAAGATCTTCATCCCTTTGTGTTCCCTTAACCAGAAAACTGGAATGAACCTTTATGGCAGAGTTTAATGGAGAGAAGTAATTTTCAGAGCATGGAATATCCAAAAAAAACTTCTACGCCATTTGGTACCTTCCAAGGCTGCATCTGTACCAGAAATAAAAGGGGAGACATATTATTCCATTGTCCTGTCACAACATAGCTTGCTTCTCCATGGCTAAGCTATGTCCTCCCCAGGAAGAGGTGGCGCCCTTCGCACAGCCTGTTGAGAATTCTTGGTGTGTACTCTCACCAAAACCCATGTCTAAGCTTGGTCTGGAGGGATGATAATTGTCACAAGGCACAATCAAAACTTTGTGAGGTGACATCCCTGCTAAAATCACAGACAACTACAAACAATGGTCAATGTTACTGCTCATTGGCTTGTTTTATTATTACCTAGGACATATTTAATAAAAATGTGACTGAAGAAAGAAGAGTTGTCTGCTCTTCTCCCTTCTGCCATCTCTCAGCAAATCCTGAGAACTTTCAATTGCCTGTTGTTGCTGCTCCTACTGCTGCTCTGGCAGTAATACAACACCAGCCTCTGGATGTTCCTATATTTAGACATTATTTCTACCATAGCCAAAGCATGGCAAGGAGAGCAAACTAAAGTAACGATGATAGAAAACTCAGCAGCAGCTCACTAAATAATCATAGCATTAAAAATTCTCCACTTTACTTCTTGTTAAGCCTAAGGGGATTTCTTTTTGGCAGCAAAACCTTGCACCTGTAAGACTTTAAATGAAAAGGTAGCAAGAATCATTTATGAAGTAGAACAGTAGGCAACTTAGAAAAACAGCTTCTATTTGTGTAGTCTACACCAATCTTTGCCAGGTAATAGACAGATCCTTGACCTATGACAGCTGTCAAAGCATCTTAAAATTACAGAGCAAGCAGCAGATCCATGAATCAATATCAGTGCATTAGCCAGCACCCTGCTGCTGTAAGAGTCATCTCTCAGGAAAAGTAGACAATATGTCAAATGTTTTGCTTTTAGTTTTCTCCTTGAGCAAATCAGTAGGCAGAAGTACAAAGATTTGACTACCCAGAACTATTGCAAGATATTTTAACTTGCATAGGCTTTTTGCAAGTTCACCATGTCCTCTGGAAATCATGGACCAGCAGTGATCACTGCTGCAATCTCAAACCCACACTCTTCATGCTCAATCATTGCAAAATGCCTATGTAACATTATTTCATGATCTATGCAGAGTTAGTGCACAAGGAAATAGGGATCATGTCCCATATGGCCTCATCTTGTGCCACCTCAGGTTTCAGTGCATGAACTTCAGTCTGAGGAAGCTTAAGGCCAGTTTACATAGGAAGGATATGACTCAGTTGCCCATAATTACCAGTTTTTATGTCATTGCTGAGACTGTCTTGTCTGCAAAAACTGCTGATGCAGAATACTCCAACACAGGCAAATTTTACATTTGCAGGAAAAACCCAGGGTGGAGTTCTTTAGAGACTCTTGCCTGCTGTTTCTGCAGGCACAGTTGTTAGCTAAAACATTTGGACCTGAGCAGGGATAATCAGAAACAAGAGGGAAGTCTAAAGCATGACTTGTTTAAAAGCAGTTCTACAAAATCCCCCAGAACTTTAGAAAAGCTCACTGAGACACCCTGACGATTTTAGCCTGCTTTTTTCAAAGGTTTAAGCAAGTACTAAGGGTACCCTGGAAGAAGTTGAGTATCTAAACCATTTCCACATGTTCTCTAAGCTGCTTCCTTTTCAGAACACAATATCTTTGAGGAACTTTATAACTGTTAACACTATTCTCAAACTCACTTGAAAGAAGCACCATTTATTTTTGAAGTATATCTTCTGATATAATATTATGAAATTATTTAGGTCTCCTATCAACGAACTTAGGTCAATCTTTGATGGTTAAAATTTAGCCATTTTCCAAACCCAAATTAAATAAAAAAAAAAACTAAAGGAAAAAAAAGAAAAAAAAGACAATTAAAATGTAATATTTTGACTGATCATAGTTCATGGTAAGCCTTTTCTCTCTAGTCTTAGTTTCCTTGATAAACATCACTTTTCTACCCTTCACTTCCTTGGTAGAAGTCCTTTTGAAAATATTGAAAATAAGTAAAAATGCCTCAGCTTTTTTTCTGCAATGCTAATTTGGTGCAGCAAAATTTAATTAATTATATCAGAAAATAAAAGAACCACTGCTTCTTTGATATCTAAAATCAAAAAAATTTCAATACTGGATATTTTGAGGGTCAAAATACACACACATGCACCCCTCCCAGCTCATTGTTGTTTGTGTGTCCGTGTGACAGACAAAAAATACATTCTGCAACCTTTTAAACTTAATCTGATGTCTTCAGATGTCTTTGCTCTGGATGTTTGAAAGAAAAGACCTTCTGAGTGCTAGGGTAAAAGAGGTGTTTGGAGATGCTGCCCAAACTAGGAGCCATTCAATAATTAAAATTCAACAATTAATTATTTAAAGGCTTTAAAAGAAATCCTTAAGCTTTCTGAATATATTTCCCAAAGCCTGTTGGTGGTCACTTATGTTGAGTTATGCTACATTCTCCTGAAAGGCTGGGAATAATGAGCCTTTACATCCTCCTGCAATGATGGAAGTTCCAGTGATGCAGTGGCTACTGTCAAGAGAAGCACTTTGGAATTCTGCAGGACATCTCAGGAGGAGATGGCCAACAGGCAGGATAAGTCTGGGAGAGCAGAGTCTTAGACTCGTTGAACAGAGGGACATGAAAAATTCACAGGGGGCAAATCAACATCCGTGCTTACATTCATCTTCATCACCAGTCGTAAGTTGCATAAACCTTTTTCTTAGTTGAACAGGTAAATATACCTAAGTAGCCAAATTCTTGGACTGTTATGTCTGTAAATGTGTCTAGGGGCTGTATTCCTCTCCTGTACTCTCATTATCCTGCACCCTTCTCCCTAGTAAAGGAGGTCAAGGCATGTTTTTATTGCCTTTGTTAATTTTCAGGTCAAGTATAGCTAAAGAGTTTAAGTCTTTTTTCTTTGGGTTTTTTTTTTTTTTTTTCAGATGTTTCCCAAATCCACAGGGAAGTATCATTGGAAGTTGTGGGTGTGTAGATTTTTGGTGGTTGTTGTTGTTGGTTTGGTTTTTTACCTTGTATTTTCTCTTGGAAATTTCCACTTGAATACAAGGTATTTTAAAAATAAAAATCAAACAATTTTTTTTGTTGTCAGTTGTACTTTGACTTCAGTTTTGAAACCACTCAGATTAACTTTGAAAATGTTAGTAGCCTCACTAAATCCATCACACGTCTGTCCAAATGCAAATTTAATTCACTGTCTCTGAAAGCCAAACCAGACAAGAAAACAATAAAAAATGATCATGCCTTGTAAAAGAGAGTCATAAAGCATAACAACTAGAAATATTAACAGAGGAGAAAGGGAGAGAACTGTTCTAAGAATCTATTCTCCTTGACAAGTGGTATTTATTTAAACAGTCTTCTGCTTCGTTCTCCTGATTATTACACAAATATTTTATGCTCTGGTTGTTTTACAAGTGCATTAGCTCTTAGGAGAAGTATAGTACTTTTATTAGTGCTCTATGAGACTGTTATACAAAAACCCACCTGGGAGGTTTAAATTTTATATCCCCAGCTCTACTAATTGTTCTCTAAGGGATTAATTAGGGTAACTTTTTAGCTTTCCAACAAGTTTGTATTCACACTTACACTGAGTTAACAAAGAGCTTGCACAGTGATCACAGAAAAATTCCATTTGTTTCTTTAATATATCTAAACCTTCTGATAGGGCTTACAGTAGTTACAGTAAAAATAAATGTACATAGAAACATAAGTGTTTTAAAATAACATAATCACATTGACATTTGATTTTGTCCTCTGAGTTCTCTGAACAAAGATAATTATTTATAAATAATATAAAGAAGCAGTTGAATGCAGTTAGAAGTCATTCATATTTGTGATATGTTCTAATCATTCAATTAGTTTGCAAAAGTATCTAGCAAATTTGTCCATTGTTAATGTCTTTCCCTGGATGTCCAATTGTACTGTGCTGTTAAGACTCCCACAGAGGAGGCCAAATTTAAAAAATAATGTCTTATCTTTATTCACATGAATGAAGTCGTTAGCCAAATTTCACAAATAATTTGTTGAGATCCAAATGTTAGGTGTTTATTGGACATTGAAACATCTAATTCATGGTCTGATATTCATACATGCAACTATTCTATGTGCTAATATAGACTCCCAGCTCAGAGTCCATATTTCCAGAGTAGTTTCCTAAAGAAACCACCTTTAAAAAAATTCTTGACCGCTACACTCCTTTAAAGCCTGATGGCAATTTAAATAGGGAAAGATTATATTAACCAAGAAAAAAAGATGTTAACATTCAGATACCAACAGTAAAACTCTCTGTTGGAAATGGTCCCTGCCTGTGTTAGGTACTATTCTGTGCCCAACATTGGTATGGGACTGTGCAGGGCAGCCTGGTCCAGGACCAAGCTTGGGACCATTCAACAATCAAAAACAAAATTCTTAAATTTTATTATTATCTATGCCAACTCAGTGAAACACCCTCCTGTCCATCCCAGTCTCTTCCATGGTAGTTATGAATATCTTTTGGAGATATTAAGCCAACTACTTTTAAGAGTGTTCAAAAGCAATTTCCAGTTTTGCATCCTTTCTTATTTTCTGTTGCTTACTAGAAAGATGGTAGTCAACATTTGTCATGAGTGAGTTTTCTGCCAAACCCAGGCTATGAAGGCAGCAACTGACAACCTAGCTCCTGCACCTTTGTGAGCAAAGTTCTCACTGTCCCTGGTCTTCCTTGTGATCAAGGAATCTTGCACCTTGATAGCAATTCTGTGACTTTGAAAATTGAATCATTTTTTTGCTTGCCAAACAAGTATGGCAACAAAAGCACAAATGCTGAAGTAAAACAAAGTTAATTCTAAAAGCATGTCAGCTAAAAAGTTCACTTCTGCATTCCAAAACAGGCAGAAGGCAATCATAACAGAAATTTTCTTTATATTTGTTCATATTAAAATTTAATTTCAGGATCTTCTGTGTTTTCATTTAAAAAAGTCTTGTACCCCCTTATCCTTAATTGCTATCCATTGGAACTACTGATTGACCTGGATATAGCCTTCAAGGATGGACTTGGATAAAGGCACCCTTTATAAATCTCTCCAGTCACTGAGGATCTCACTGACTGTGTAAACATCCTAGGGGCATTTCTAAAACCTTTAATCTTGACGCAGTCTGACTCCAGCCTGTTTCCTTCTCTTTTTTTTAACAAGGAAAATATGGCTGTGAGGTACTGATGTGAAGGAAGACACTGAGCTGCAAGGCACTCAGTTTGTGTAGACTCAACCTAGAGAGCAAGGTCAGGTTTATCTTGCAGACTTCATGTAGCTTGTTCAGAGTCAGTTTACATCTTTCCAGGCTTTCTAGTGTGTCGGAGGCCAACTTCTCTGTGAAGACTTTTCCTCATTGAACAGTTTTGTTTATCTAACACTTTAACTCTTACGAGTTTTTTTTCCCCTGGAAGGTCTCTGGAGTCTGGTAGCTGTGGCTTCAGCAGCTTTATAGAGGAACTCATGCATTACAAGAAAGTCTCCCTCTGGTGATCCAAGCACACAGTTTGACCTTAATGAATAGACAGGTTCTAAAATAGGAGGTAAAAGTTGTTTAGATAAGGACCTTATTCTGTGGAAAGACATTTCTGTGAACTTTTTCAATACTCTTTACTAGAATGCCAAAATGCTTATGCCCCTATTAAAAAAGAAAACAAAAAACAAAACCCAAAATAAACCCAAAACCCCAAATAAACCCAAAACCCCCAAAAAACCCAAACCAAACCAAACCAAAAAAAAAACTAGTCCTTTAAATTATTTCCTCAGAGTTAAAGGAAACACCAGCTCTCAAATCTGAAGAGTGTGTAACAAGCAATTGCATAGCCTGGAAAGGCAAGCAAAGCATCTTTTTAGATTGTGGGGTTCAACTTTAATGAAAGGGATTAGAATCCTTTAACATTTATGATACATTTGAATTATGTAGTAAACATATACCCACTGGCAAAATTATGAAACCTTGGACAAAGTTTAATTTCATGATTTACAATAGTACACTCAACAAACTATTGTAAGTAACTGTGCCACTGCATGCAGAAGCTGCCACAAATGTCAATTTTACACTTGGAAAATTTGGGAACCCTAAAGATTATGTACTTTCTGCTTTGCTGTATAAGAGCTTCCACCCATTCGCAGTCAGAGTCAAGATGTTTAAATTGAATTTTCTCTAATGTAATAGTTTTTTGTGTGCTATGTTTAAGGCAATTTGAATCAATATCCCATACAAGTCATTTAGAGTCCATAGCTATAAGCATTGCAGGCTGTGAATCATCTAAAGAATAAATAATTTGGGCTGAATTTCCTACTTTCTCTCACTGGTTGTGTATAATGGCATTCACTTTGATTTGATTTCAGGGTTTTTTTAAGAAAAAATGATACTATGTTTAACAATAATTGCATAAAAATAAATGTTTCCTGATCTGCTAATCAAGCTTGAATAAAAAAACTCTTAATCGAAAGAACAAGTTCTGCTCTCTTGTCCTCCAATTACAAGATGCAAGGTAATGGTTTAATTAGGTCTGTCAAGTCTTAGACTTTGTGTTTAGCTCAAGGATCCATTCACATCACTTCCCAGAACATGACACTTTCCTAATGCAACAGCTGTGGCTTCTGGACCTCTCACAAGGAATTCCCCAATAGCCCTGGTGTCCAGTGAATGGGTTCTTTAAGAAGGAAAGACCAGGGCGCCAATCACCCACCTGGAAGGTCACATACTTTCTAAGAGGGCCTAGGCCAAGGAACAAGCTTAGATCTGTTTTGCCCCACAGTCTCATGCAATTGCAGTGGAGAAGGTGAAAGATGGCTCTCATTCAGGAGCCAAAATCTTTTATTCAGCAGTTCATAGTGGAGTCATGTCCCTGCCTCACCTCTCTGCAGAGGATAAAGCATTACACCCCTTCAAAAACAGTCTCCTCTCAGAACACAGGTGCTTCCAAATTGGCAGAAGACAACAAACACTGGAGTATGCATGTCTTCCTTCAGAGAGAAACCGAGTACAAAATGCAGATCCCCAGGTTGTGCTGCTCCACAATATTGGGAATTCTATGGGTACTGAGGGAAATAGGTCAAAATATGACTTGACATATTATAAAGTGGCAAGATGACATTTCCACTAGTATCAGAGACTTGCATATTGTCCTTAAAAGAAGGGGTGCCCTACATGGTTCTATTGCAGTAAAGGCTTTGGCTTTGGTTTGAAAATTAAATTTTCAAAGAACACTTTTCAGCAATACAACCCATAGGTAGACAAGAGAAATGCTTGCAGTATCAACCTCCACTGCAGCACATGAATTTAACCAATCTGGTTTTCCTCACTCAAAGATCAAAATTTTCAACACCATGTACAAAAGACGCCAAAAATTCATGCACTGAAAGATAATGCATATATATGTCTGTTCTAACTACTAAGTGGGATGACTGGGCACAAAAAATTTGGCTTATGAGCTGTCCAAGAGAATTGAACACTATTCTTATTCCACTCAAAATTATGAGATATAAGAATAAAAAAAGGACCAGTGACTGTTCTTTACTCCTGAGACTTCATCAGAAATAGGATTAGAGAAACACAGGCATAGCTTCAACAGGCAGGATAGACCAAAACAACACTCAGGGAAAGAGATATCAGCAAGCACTTCAAGAAGCTGTTTGTCTAACCTCTTACTCATGCTGGTTTTGTCTGTGATAGATCAAACTAATTAGTGACTGGGTTAAAGGATAAAAAATCTTTTCTGAATCTTTGACAGACATAGTTTAAATTAGCACTACACTTTTAATTC
The DNA here is from genome assembly GCA_024865655.1 of Emberiza elegans. Taxonomy (NCBI): domain Eukaryota; kingdom Metazoa; phylum Chordata; class Aves; order Passeriformes; family Fringillidae; genus Emberiza; species Emberiza elegans. The sequence continues at coordinate 24,787,862 of JALJVW010000085.1, read as the reverse complement.
CTTAACTGTATGATCCCAATCTTTAAATTTAATATTCTATGAATACTCCAAAATGCATTGTTTAGTCAGGGACCACAAACACAGGCAAAAAAAATCCCTGAATTATGCAAGACTTTGTGAAAAGGTATTGCAAATACTGAGTTGCGCTGGAAAAGTCCTTAAATTAGCAATCTATTTTACTGCTGGGAAGCAATAAAATTGTTGCATACTTTCTGGTATCTAATCTCTTAATCAATATGAATTCCCAGTAACAAGCAATGAATTCCAACCTAATTGAAACAATTAGCCTAACACTGTTGTCAAGAAAATAAACTATTATAAATCATGACATATTAAGTATTAATTTCTTAATCTAATTTGAAGTATGACTGCACACAGCCTCTCCATGATACTTAGTGTTGATAATACAAATGTTGGCTGTGAGCCTGCAAAGCGATCAGTGTGAGTTTATATTGGCATGTAGGGTCTGCAGATTTACATTACTTTGTAGAATGTAGTGTACAGGGAAAATGCAAATGAAGAAATAATGCAGAACTTGTTTATGGTTGGCTTTTCCCATATGGAAATCTTTTCTACAGAACTCAAGATCACCTCTGTAAAACTTAGGAAACATGGCTCTGATGCATGCAGAAATAAATTTGAAATAACTTGTTACTGCAACAAAAATTATTCCTAATTTAGTAACTGAGTTGTTTTATTCTTAATTGCTAAGAATTTAATTCTTGAATTCTGAATATGGAGTTCTTAAACTAGAAGACTAGAAGTTTGTTGTATTCATCTTTGTACTGTGTGTTTACAAAACGTTCCTATTACATGAAAGATAATAAAACATAATAAGTCATAATAAAAAACAACTCCCTGTGTAAAACACAGTCTCGAAAAAGCTAATGTAAAATAACAAAGGTAATAAGAAAGGATGAGATTCTCTGTAGTATTTTGGAGAAAGAACAACTGAGAAATCAATTTCAGCAAGATGCCTCTCATTTACACTAATGCATATAACTTGTCCTCTAAATTCCTTCATAGCAACAAAATATCTAGTCCCATACCTCATATGTACTGTTCATCTCACCCAGAGGTGAACATCAAAATCAGCTCAGCAAAGTTGTGCTATAGAAGTGCCTGTTATGGGAAATATTGTATTTTTAGCTCACATCTAATTCTCTGGTGTCCATGAGTAAGCTGTGTCAATCAAGGAAACCTAAGAATACTTTTGCTTCATCAAATTTTTACTATTAAAAAATAGGTATTTTCTCTTAGGTATTTTTCTTTGTTCTTTCTATAGTTAATAGAGAAAGAGCAGCACATCCAAAAGGTAATCTTCTTGTCTCTGTCTTTGAATGAGATTACTTTCAGGAGCTCACACAATGCATTTTTGTTTCATATGTCTTAAGTTAGAGAACCTCACACTCTCAGGCTAACTCAAGCCTGTACAGAAAAACTACTGCAAATTAGGAAATCAAGCAATGTGTCAAATCCCAGATGACTGTTTCAGCCAAAACAACACGTTTCTTTTCTGAGGTGTCTCTTTTGATTTGCTGCCTGATAAAACAGTAGTGAAATAGTGAAATATAAAGGGCCTAGCTTGTATTAGGAAGATCTTAAAAATTCTCGACACATAAAAATCTGTATCTGTATCTGTATATACACCAAGAAAATTTTTGGAACATGTAAAATATAGCAAACTCTAGAATGATATTTTATATCATGTAATAATGAATAGAATATTGTTGCAGAGAATGGCAAGCATCATTTCCCAAGAAATTTTTCATAAGCTGGCATACATCCTGAAAGAAATTGTATGAAGCTCTATATCCAGTCCCTTCTGTGACCACATAATTTACATTTTATTTAATTTAGTATATTTACTGCCTGTTTTAGGAACCACTGATCTAAAAATGTAGTAAAAATAGATAAAACCATTTTAAAGAAAATTATTGTAGAATAGAATACTTCAGTTCAAAGGAAACTGCAACAATCTGATGATTGTCCAACTGCCTGACCACTTCTGGGCTGACCAACAGTTAAAAGTGTTGCTGAGGACATTGCCCAAATACCTCTCAAACACTGACAGGTTTGGGACATCGATCACCACTCTAGGAAGCCTGTTGTAGTGTTTGGCCACCCTTGCTGTAAACAAATGCTTCCTAATATCCAGTCTAAATCTCACTGGTGCAGCTTTGAAACAATCCTACATGTCCTGTCACTGGATATCAGGGAGAATAGCTCAGTACCTCCCTCTCCACTTCTACTCCTCAGGAAGATGCAGAGGGCAAGGAGAAGAGTCATCATTTTATGCAAAAACAAAAAGTTCCACATGACACATCATCTTTCACCAAAACATATATCTGGACCTGTATGTCATAATCACTGCAGGAAAAATAAAGTAATAAGAATATTGGAAACTGGATGATTCAAAACAGAGCAGTTTTGTTTTGTTTTGTTTTTGTTTCAATGCACTTTCCATATTCTACAAACTCATGAATTCTTGAGTTGTATCAGTCAAACAATCCTTTATCCTTAATCTAATTGGATCTAACATCTTTAGAGGAATCTGTACTTAGTCCATGATTCTATATTGTCATTATTACTGTTAGACTCTTGCCACTAAATCAATAGCAGCCTAATCTGCCTCTAGAGATCACAGTATTTGCAAGAGCTTACTCTTGTTCATGGATCATTTGAGATCTATGTAGAGCTTTCATGTCATTAATGGTGTGGTTTGAGACATAAGAAAACAGCCACACATAATTTTATGAATCAGTAGTCCCTCAAATGAACAGCTTCAAATACAAAGCAGAGGATGCATGAAAAAAGACATAGCAAAGGTTTGAAAATGTAGAATCCTAAGTGCGTTGGAAACTAAGCAAAGAAAAGACAACTGTCAGTGTTGATCTAACATGCTAATTGGAGAGATTTTTCAAAATATCTCTCAGAGCTGAAGCATAATTCTACTTTAAATTAATGGGAATTGAGATCCTAAGCCATGTAACCATGATAAAAAATGTAGACTGTGTATGACAAGTGCAGAACTTCATAATGGTTGGAAGGGTTCTATGGAAGCAATTTAGTCCAACTCCCCTGGTCTAGTGGGATGACCCAAAGCCAGTTGTCTGGGGCTGTATTTGTAATATCTCCAGGGATAGAGTCCACAGCCTTCCTTGGCAACCTGTTTCCAGTACTCCATCACCCTTTCAGTAAAAATATGTTTCCTGATGTTCAGACAGCCCATCCTGCATTTCAGCTTGTGCCTCTCATTTGTGCCACTGGGAACCACTGCAAATAGCCTCCCTTCAGATATTCACATACATTGCACCCTCCTTTCAGGTATTTACATAGATTTCTAAGATCCCTCCTGAGCCTTCCCTTCTCTAGGAGCCATTGTTCCAGCTCTCTCAGCCTTCCCTCACATATGCAGTTCCCCAGGCCCTTAACCACCCTTGTGTCCATTTGTTGAAGTCTCTTCTGTACGCCTGTGTCTCTCTTGTACAAAGAAGCCCAGAATGGGCAGAGTACTACAGGTGTGGTCTCACCAGTGCTGAATAAAGGGGCAGATCACCTCCCCAGGAGTCTGATGCAGCCCAGGGTACCATTTGCCTTCCTTGCAGCAAGGCTCCCTGGCTCACGTTGAAGAGTTGTGCATCAGGACCCCCAGTTCCTTTTTGGCCATGCGGCTTTCCAGCTGATCCCCAACACATAATTCTGTACAGAATTGTTCTTCCCCAGGTACAGAACTTTGCACTTCTCTTTGAACTTCAAGGGTTCCTGCTTTCTTCAGCTTGTATCCATTAAAAGAAATTTTCTACTATGTTAAATGTTTTGTTCCTTGTAACTGAAATTGAACTCATGTTGTTGGATCTCTTTTCTGAAAGAAAAAAAACCACATGGTTTTCTTCCCTTCATGGACAAATATATTCTCATTTCAGTAACTTCCAGTACAAAACAATTGAAATTGTAAGATGTGAATACCCCCTTGCCTGTGCAACTTTTGAAATATAACAAAACTTTTTCAGTTTTCAGGAGATTGCAGGCAGAAGCTCTCCTCACACACTCAACAGAAGTGATGGAAAGGACAATTACATTTTGTTAACAAACAAACATTCAGACATAAGGTAAAATTATGCTTGAGTGCACAGAATTTATTTTTTCCAATAAAGATTTAGTAATAAAAATGATGAAAGACTTATTAGTTCTCAGTGGAAAAGTGATTTTTATTATTTTATTATATGTTACAGATTGCTCTTCAATAATATGTAGAGCAAACTACTTGAACAGAACAAAAGTGTCATGTGAATAAAATGCAAATAGCCTGTTGGGGGTGTATATAATAATTCTCTAGGGGTTATGTTGTCGTTATTATTGTTTTTTGATTGGCTTGTTGGGAGTTTTAATAGAGCAAGTATTCAAATCAAAATAAAGCTACATGAATGTGACACACTTGAACTGGACTGGGACATCAAGAGGGACTCAAGGGAGAAGAAGGATCCATTGAAGCTGTTCACATCCACAAGCACATCTCTAGATAGTTGAGGTTTTGAATTGCTTTCTTCATCCTCACTTCATTGGTGCTTATACTACTGAAAGAAATGGCTTCAACATGTACATGGTCTGATTAATTTCATGGTACTTATAAATTTGATTCCATTATAAATTGCATTGCAAAGTACTGTCTTCAGCTAAGATGAATACATAAACATGCATAAATTCAGTGGCTAGACCTGCAATGCAATAAAACAGAGTTTTATTTGATCAGTTGATCAGTTGATCAGTTGATCAGTTTCAGTTGATCTGAAGGTTCCTGAAGAGACATGAAAATATATATGCTAGCAGGTAGGAACAGCCAAAATGTCCTACACTGATACAGTTCTTCTTTTGTTCCAGCCAACATATGGCAATGTAAAATTATAGTAATTGCCTGATCCTTGCATTTCAGGGTAGGCAAATGAATGTATTCAAATTATGTTTTAGCAGTTTCCTCGCCTCCTGTTTTGTTCTAAGCATTTTGAATTCAAACCAGCTAATTGAGATATCAGTGCTAAAGGATGAAGCTAGATTGGCTTGAACTTGGAACTTGGACTTAGAACTTTCTAAACATGAGAGAAATTTCCAAAAATTAAACTCTAAGAAAGAAAAAAAAATATTTTAGGCATCATTTTCACCTCCTCCTCACATATAATAAAAAAGCTAAATACAAACTAGGAAGTCATAAAAACACTTCCCTCAAATCAGAGGCAAATTGCATCAGAAAGAATTTTTTTCCCAAGACACTTCAAAATGTAAAATCACTGAATTTTAAAACACAAATCAAGGTAGTGGAAGATAGTGGATAGTGGTTGAGGCATTTCAGGAGTAAGGAACTTTGTATGAGTTTTCTTCTCTAAGGCATACAACAAACCCCTTTCATTTATTTATTTGGCTTATCAACAGCTGGAAAAATTAGGAAATCTTAGAATTTCATTTCTTAGAACTGTGTTTTGGCATTCAAAGCTTTGCAGCTGCTAATTGCAGTATTTTGTTGCAAACCTCCTTGCATTCCAAGCCTGTTTCTTTTTCCCATCCCATCACATGAATACTCCCCAAAGAGAGCATAAAGTGGGTTTCACTGTTTTTGTGGAAAGAAATGTCTGCCATGAACACCTGAAATTTTTCATGACAAGAAAGCTGTTTTAGAAGCGAGCATTAATTTCTAATATCCCTTAAAATAAAGCAAAACCCACAGAATTTTTTTTCTAAATATCCCATCACACTAAATTTGTGTCCATTGTCAAAATGCTGAGTCTTGTGGCTGACAACCAGAAATGTTAGCCTCCCTAGCAGGAGGCAAAAATAATCCCTAGTAGGATTATTTTCAGTGTCTGAACAAGTACTTTTCTGTTCTTGCTCTTTGTGATTGAGAAGTCCCCATAATTATCTACAGTATCATATTACCATATTGAAAAAAATTCTTCCCTCCATCTCCTCTTTTCCATGACTTGTAGAGAAGCAATTAACCTGTTACACTGATTAAGCTTAACTCTTTGCTTTTCTATCTGTTATCTTGTTTCTTATATAGATTGTTCAGAATACATTTTAATATTTCTGTCAAATAAATTTCTGAGATATTTTCTCTGTACTTCATGCAACAGCAACAAATCACACCAGTAAAAAATTCTGGACAGGTTCCTTTGAAGATCTTTTAAAAAACTAATTATTTAAAATTGCATATTTAGAGGAATCTTGCATTCCCTATTGCCCCTGTCTATATTTCACAATGGGAAAAACTACTCTGGTTTTCCCCTATAGCCCTGAAATTTGAAATTCTGGAAAAGTGCTAACTGTTAGGCAGCATTAGTAAACAATTATTTGTCATTTAAAAAATCATTTGTGGTTGAAAACAAGGGGTTTGGAGCCAGGGGTTGCCTTCTGAGGATTTATTGTTGAGGGGAATCCCTCAAGTGACTGGTAGACAACCATTTCTCCTAATGGAATCTTAAAGTGTAAAATAATAAAATATATGCCAGGTTGTACTTTACAGAATAATCTGAGTAGTATAAACTAGTTTGATTTTTTTCTATTTTTAATTTTTTACAACTATTAATAATAGGAAAATTAGTTGCCCCTAAAAGACTGATACTCAATTTATTTCTAGAATAAAAAATAGGAACTTCTAAGTGTTACAAGAACTCCATATGTATTTTAAATTTATTAGCAAGCAACTGAATGCTTGAAGTACACTCAAAACTGGGAAAAACCTAAAATGCAGGGCCACTAGATTTTATATATGTTCATGCTCAGTTAGGGGAGAATGCACTTCTTTGTCCAGCCAGAGTATGTTGCTCTCATTTTCACAAAGAAAAACTCTCAAGATTTAGAAAAAATTAGAATAATAATGAAATAAGAGGAAAGGGCCAGTATACATTCCTGGTCAGATCAGCTCAGCTTGAGTGAGCCATAAATTAATTCTGTCAAGTGAGGAAGCATCTCAAGCCTGTGAATAAATTACAATAAGTTGGTCTGTTACATTGGGTGCACTTAAATTTAAATTAAAGTTTCTGTTTATAATCTCTCATATAACAGGATAATTTAGAAATGCTAATGTTTGGCATAAATGACCACCTTAAATGAATTTTAACAAGCAGGCAGGTGAGTAGAATTTCATGGTGACTGCACCATATTTAAAGCTTTCAATTACAGCAGTATTTTCAAAGATTTCATCTTGTTGTTCTGAATGTTCACATTGTTGATTCTCAAAGGGTTAATAACTACAACAATTCACCCTTCTGAAATATTCTTTGTTCACATTTCTGTGTCTTGGCCTCTTTGGCAAGTTTGATGTATGATTCCTTCATACCTTAAAGTATAAAATAGGGTGACTACTGAAAACTGTACAAACATAAAACTTCATAGGCTACAACATAACATTTTTCCCGGCAAGAAACTAAGAAATTAAGGTTAAGGGAAGTATCTCTAGTACATGTCTAAAGTGTCAAGTTAAATTCTCAGGGCTGAAGCCTTTCTGGTTAGCTGTACCTTGACAAAATTTACTTCAGAGACTGTGGTCACTCTAGCAAAAACTGTGTGATCCTACACCTTCTGGAGCAGTCATATGAGGAAAAGAAAATAAACAAGCTTGAAAATCTGGTACTATCCAGAACAAGTTCTTGCTTGACATTAAAATCATTGATTACAACAGTAGCTTCAATTATCTTCAACAGGTTCAAGCCTAAGCTAACTCTGTCAGTTAAACATTAAATTACCTCTGGTCCTTTTCCTGGTCTTGTAATATCTAAATCTGAAATTACTTTTCCCTCATCTATGGTGGATACAGTTACATGTTTTCCTAATGAAAATTAGGTCTTTCATTCGGTGGCTGCTTAAGTTCTTACAAAGTCAGTGTGCGCTTGTTTTCCTGGCTTGTACTGAGCAAGCTAACGTGATATGGACTCAGCTGCCATTTGCATCAGGAACCTTTGGACCTCTGTTAAGACACCCACTATTACCTTTCTGATTTTTAGCACCTCAATGTATGCGAGAGGGTTTTTGTAGGGTTTCTTATAATAAACCATAATAAAATTATGACTTTTCAATCAAAAATTTAGATTTGGAAAGTGTTAAAAAGACGCAAATATTTTTTCTCTCCATTACAGAAGAAATCTTTTGTCAAACAGCCAAAGAAGAAAAAAAATTATGTATTTGTTAGAACTATCTGACCTGTGATTTGTTTTTCTTCTAATCTATTTTTTATCTAAATACTCTTGGTTTTCTTCCAAGAAAACATATTTTGCCTAGTGTGAGGTTTAATTAGTTGTAGCTGGCATAGCACTTTGAAGATGTGAAGTATTCTGTCCAGCCTAAGTTACCTCTGTCATCTCTCATTTGCTGCCTGACAAAACTAAACAAAATAAAATAACATGCTACCTTTTTTTTTAAAAGTATTATTCTAGAAATACACATCCTAAATAAAATGCAAAATATTTCTGTGGTTTTGCATAGTGAAACAGTAGTATTCCATAGATGCATGTCCCTTTATTTATCATTCTCAGTCATCATGAGCAGAAACACCAGCATTTCCACTGAATGTCAAGAAAGACAATATGACACAATTTATTTTTATTGGTAGTACTGAACCCAAGTTAAATCACAGCCCTGTACCAGACATTGCATATACACATTCAGTCCCAATCTGCAAAGCTTGCAGTCTAAACAAACATCATAAACTGACACAGCAAGGGAACTGAGGCAGAAAGGTCAGTCAAACAACACTTGCCCAGTTCACATAGCAAGATTTGCAAAACTGAGATTCAACCTACCTAGATTTCTTGGGGTTCAGATCGTGTTTTAACAGCAACACCTTAGGCTGGTATGTATCAACTGGCTGGGGAAAGAGGAACCTGAAGTTTTATTGTTGACCTACAAACAGAAAAATAAGGATAAATATAGCAAGTCTAACCCCTGGATGCATCAGAAATACGAATGTGAAACCACAGTTGTTCATCAACACAGGGAAATTTAGTTGGAGTCAAAATCCATGCTAAGACACTTCAGGAAAACTTAGAATCAGTTAGTGTGCAGTAAGAAAAGAGGAAAAGTTCAGAAAACATTGATAACAGCACATCATAAAATAATGATGGATGTAACCCTATTTAAGCTAGGAATGAGGAGGGAGGTTGTGGTTGTTCACCCTTGGTGAACCTGGTTGGCCTCCAGGTGCTCATCCAGATGTTCTCTCACTCCCCTTCCTCAACAGCATGGGGGAAGAAAACAAGGTGAAAAAATTTATGGGTCAAGATAAGGACAGGGAAATCACTTAATTATTACATGGGCAAAACAGATTGAACTTGGAGAAAATAAATTTAATTTATTGTCTATTTAAAAAAGCACAGATTAGTAAGAAACAAATCAAAACTAAAGAGACTCTCTACAAACCCCACCTCCCCTTGTTCCCAGGCCCACCTTCACTCCCTCACTCTTGTATCCTCTATCTGTTCCCTTCCTGAGCAGCACAGGGACACAAGGAATAGGAGTTAAACTCCATTCATAACTCTCGGCTCTTCCTTCCTCACACATTTTTCCTGATCCAGAGTGGGGTCAGTCTGACACGAACTCTTTTCACAGGCTGCAGTTCTTCAGGGCAAATCCATCTGCTTCAGTGTGGGGGTCCTCCAGCACGAACTACAGAGCAGATGTCTGTTCTGTCGTGATCATCCATGGGCTGCAGGGGAACAAACTGCTCTTATTCATGATCTGTGTGGAATCTGTGGTGCCTAGAGCACCTCTTCCCCCTCCTTCTTTCCTTATATGGGTGTCTAAAGGGCTGTTTTTCTCCTACTTTTCTCACTTATTTTTTTCCACTCTCATGGTTTAACCCCAGCCAGCAACACATCCCTACACAGCTACTTGCTCACTCCTCCTGGGTGGGATGGGGGAGAGAATTGGAACACTTAAAAGGAAAAAAACTTCGTGGGTTGAGATAAGGACATTTTAATAGGTAAAGTATAAACTGCACATGCAAGAAAGCAAAACAAGAAATCCGTTCACCACTTCCCATGGACAGGCATGTGTTCAGCCATGCCCAAGAAAGCAGATCTCCATCACACATTCCTGAGCAGCACAGGGACACAAGGAATAGGAGTTAAACTCCATTCATAACTCTCGGCTCTTCCTTCCTCAGACATTTTCCTGGTCCAGAGTGGGGTCAGTCTGACATGAACTCTTTTCACAGGCTGCAGTTCTTCAGGGCAAATCCATCTGCTTCAGTGTGGGGTCCTCCAGCACGAACTACAGAGCAGATGTCTGTTCTGTCGTGATCATCCATGGGCTGCAGGGGAACAAACTGCTCTTATTCATGATCTGTGTGGAATCTGTGGTGCCTAGAGCACCTCTTCCCCCTCCTTCTTTCCTTATGTGGGTGTCTAAAGGGCTGTTTTTCTCCTACTTTTCTCACTTATTTTTTTCATATGGTGGGATGGGGGAAGAATTGATATTCCTTGGGTCAGATAAGGACTCAATAGCTATGCTGGCTGGGTTCCCATGCCCAAAGAAAGCAGATTCCACACAGAGAACTGTGATCGACCTTCACACCAAACATGCTCCTCCCAGCCTCCTCATTGATGGGGTGGGTCATTTTGGGCTCAGCTATGGGCTAGAAAAGCCTCCTCATGCTGTGTAAGGGCTGCTCAGCAACAAAAACACGCCTGTATTATCAACAGTGTTTTCAGCACAGTGAATCCAAAACACAGGCCTATAGAAGTTATTGTGAAGGAAATGCTCTTTATTCCAGCCAAAACCATTATGCTTCTCTCTGTTGCAACTGCTGCCCAGCAGTTTTTACCCTTTCTAAAATGTTAAATGGTAATAACATCACGTACATTCCATTTATGTTGTATGCAAGTAGCAGAGTAACCACCAACATCACTGGTGGCTCAGCTTTGGGCAGCAGTGGGTTCCTTTTGGACCCAGCTGTAACTGGCTTTGTCTGACATGGGGACAGTTTCTGGTCTCACAGAAACCACCCATGAAGTCCCTCTACTACTAAAAATTTGTCACTTAAACCCAACAGAAAGCTGAAATTTTCAATTCTTAAACTCTATTAAAATATATGCAATGGAAGTTAGTAAAGAAATAAACATCATGATGCTCAGGAAATCTCCTGAGCTGAAAATGCACAGAGGCCAGGAAATCATTAGGGATGAATTATGGATGCTTGCCGCACATGCTGGGCCTGTCACTCATATTGAAGGACATGCAAGACAGAATACTGGCTAAGTGGTCCACTCTAAACCAGAGTATCTCTTCTTAAACCCCTTTATTGAGAATTTTATAAAACCAATCTAACATTTTATTATTTTTCTCTTAAATGCAACAAATAGAATTCAGCAAGGTTCACTTGCTATACCACAAAAACCTCAGGATTTGAATACATCTTTTATGTATCAGACTAAGGACTTTTCAAAGTACATAAACAGTTACAAAGGAAGTGCTATTTACTCAAAACAACCAATAATACCTACTAAAGTGGCGATGCTTCAAGATAAATACATTAACCTAAGGATTATTCTGTGTTCTGGGAAAAATGAAAGTCTTCCCTGTTTCAGAAACCCCATCATTACTGGAACTGGTAAAATCTTGCTGAAGTGCCCTGAAAGGTTAGACTGGTCAGAAATATCATTGTACATGCTCTTACACTTCTTCAAGCTGAAATTTTTAAGGAATAGAGCATTTCAAACCTCAGTGAAAAAAAACAAAAAACTAAGAAGTTAATGAAAATATCTTGGATTGAGGAGGACATCTGGGCCTTCTTTATTCACATTCTTAAAATGAAACAAATGTTTAAAATGTTCCTGAAGTGTGTCCAATGTAAAGAGTGGTTTAATCTTCAATCACTTCCTTGGGTAAAGCAAACCATTATAATGAACAATCTAAGAAAGACATAATGGAACAAAAGACACACTTCTACTATTATTATGTGCATTTTGCTACAGGCTAAACCCTGAAATGTAACTTATGCTGAAACTTTACTAAAACCAGTAAGGACACATTTAAGGAAGAAGGAGAAAAAATTAAAATTAAAAAAAAAAAAAGAGAGAGAGCTTCAGTAGCCAGGTTTTCTCCATATTCCTTAAAGGCAATTTTTTTTCTGAAGGGTGCCTGATGGACAAGATGCCTTCCTACCCTTCCCAAGTAACAGAATCATCAAAGAAAAAGCAGCTGAAGCTTCTTATACATGCTTCTAATACTTCTAATACTTATATCCTTATTCTTACATATTTAGTAACAAATGGCATTGATATGCAGCCTTTTAGTGCTACTTAACATTTGCTAACTCCTTCTATAAAGTAACTGTTCTGATACAGTTCTGTTCAGGGATACCCAGGGGTTGGTACCAGGAAGAGTAAGCTATTCAGAATTTACAATTTGCATTAGATAAACACAAAAAGATTTAGAAAATGTTTAGCTGATGCTTCACTGTTTTACTGCAAAACTAACAAAAATAACAAAAAATAAGATGAATATTTATTTTAACAGCAAAACTCAAGATAATTATTTATTGTTCATTTAATGGTTATTGAAGAGGTAAACTCAACCCCATAGCAATAACTTTCAAAGATTCTTCTTCCCTCCCTCTCAGTATTTCCATTTAAAGTGTGGTCATGCTGTTGACACACAGTCAGCAAATGCCAAACACCAGAGCTTTAAATTCAGTCAAATCTGACTTCCACTTTTGCATTCCACACTCACAAAAAGAAGTAGGAAGCTGAAATATACCCACTTTCACAACTTCAAGCTTTACTTATTTATGCTTCCAGGAACACTGCTGGAAGTCTTAAATCATGTTAAAGTTGGTCTCTAAATAGGATTTTCAAACTTCAGAAGAAATGCATAAGCAGTGTAAAGCTCTTTCTTCTTATCTTGCATCACCAGTGCTTACACTAATTTCAACAAAATAATCTCTAAAAGGCACAGATTTCATAAATTAGCAACACAGTACCCGTTGGAATCCATCCTTCAGATCATCTGTAGGCTTTGCATTAAAAGGAAAAAAAGGAGAACAAAGCAACAATGTAAAAGTTAAATCTCTGCCTGAAGCACACAGTGTGATATGAGCATTGATACCAGACTCTGTTTTAAATTAAAAGCAATTTAAGGAAGTTCCTTATAAAGTAAAACAGCTAGGCTGCAACTGAATAACATAATAGGCTGTTACTGCACTGTTTGCTCCTGTTGCCATATTCTTGTCTAGTGTTTCTCAGGATTTATAGGACTTTCTTGGAGGTCTTCTAGAGTTTTGGATTTTAGTATTTCTTTGCTTTTCTTCATCATCCTTTGTAAGTTACTGTTGTCCTGTCACAGGACCACAACTGTTTATTGTGAAAAGTCACTAATGACCAAATGACCCTGCCACCTGGGGAACTTACAGCCTCATGTTAAACTCCAGCTATATTAAAAAAAAAGATCTCCCCAGGCTATTGATTCACTGGCAGTGTTTGATTGTACCCTGGAGGCAGGTGACAGCAAAGCAACTGGGCTCTTACTGTTTTACACTCCCTATTACACAAACCAAATAAATCTTCTCTAAATGAATTCATGTTTTTCTCACTTCTGTGTGACAGTTCAGTATTGAGCAATCTGTATAGTACTTGCTTCTGGGATATTGAAACCAAAATCTTCATCATCTTCATAACAAATTTCTAGACCCTCAATTTAACTTTAAGATAGTGGCAGCATCTGTTGTGCTCTACACTCTACAGACTTTTGAAACTGTCATGTCCAAAGCATGACTCCTTTAATACTTATCACAGTCTTTTTGTGCTACCCAAATTATCTCATTTTGGAAAAAACTCCCACTAACTAGAAATATGGGCAACTCCTACAATATCACTTATCTTATACTGTGACTACAAACATAGCAAGCTGCCCTCATAGGGAATGAAATGAGAATTTAATGATCAAGGTAGTCAAGGATATGAATGTCTTGAAGAAAAGTTGCAAGATTTCTTCAAAAAAAGAAGTTGGAAAAAAAAGTTGCATTAACCTGCCAGCTTCCCCAGAAGGAAAAATAACCCCAAACTTATTCCTAAATAACCACAGCAAGAAAAAAGCAAAGGATTGCAGAATCTGACTGAATAGATGTTCTGAGAGGTGCTAACATAAAACTTATTTTTTATATTTAATTTGAAAATCTCACTCAATTTAGTCCTTTACTTCCTGATTTAGTGCACCATAGTGCATATAATGGTGGTCTTAAGAGCAAAGTCATCTTAAAAAAGAGCTGCAGTAATGAATAAGCAATTGGAGTCACAGCTGTAGTCAAATCAGAAGCATTTGAATATTCAAAACAGATTTTCTTGAAAGACTTCTCTTCTGATTGCCTGTTTTTTCCAGCTCTTTTCTCACTGTGTTTTAAGCTCAGTTTCCTTTTGTGCCTAACCTGTGAACTGCTCATCTGCCCTCTCTCACCTCTCTTCTGTTCCCTTGTCAGTTTATGTCTTTCTAATTCCCTCCCTCCAAAAACCCATATATTAATGTGGGTTTCTTGGCCCTGAGAATCACTATTCTTTTTTAAACTTGAAGCCATTTTTTTTGCCTTGCATCTGCCATCTGTATTTCTATGGTTTAGTATCATCTATGACTGTTCAGCTGCCCCCTCTGTGTGACCAGCTGAATTTGGTAATCGAGCACAGGGAATGGCTTCTCCACAATGAATCCTTGTGTAACTTAGGGTTCTTCCATCTGGAGAACAAACAGTTTTATGGAGGCCACAAAAGAGGGTTTCAAAACTGTGACTGGTGTGGGTGGGTTGGGGTTGACCAGCCATAGACTACTTGAAAACAAGGGGCCACCAAATGAGAGCCCAAGGAGCAAAGCTGATCAAAAGGCAGAAGTCCTTCCTGCAGCCAGCAGTAGAGCTGGAGAACCCTATCAAGTATGTGTACACTATCTCTTTTCTTCATAGCCACCACTGGAGACAAAATATGGACCTGATCATGACCAAAACAGTTTTTCCCATTAATATCAACAATGTCAACCACAATGAGATCATTCTTAAAGACTATCAACAAGCTAGTAAATACTAGCAAAGACAGCTAGTAAAAAACAAACAAGCAAAGAAACAAAGCACAACCAAAAAAGACCCACAAAAAAAATTTAAATTTCTGTCAAAACAAAGAAATTTGGTTGGAAAACTTTATGTATTCCTACTCAATGGACTATAGATAAATAAATTAATTAAACAACAAAAATATATTTAGCTGAATTGAAAAAACACTCTTTCATTGTAAATTTTGCAGTTATTTCCATGCCCAAGTCCTTTTTTGTATATTAATCTCACAGCTGGAGATTTAGAACTTGTCACCACATTTGAATATGAGGTTGTTTGGACTGAATACAATGTTTAGTATACAATGACAACTCATGACCTTCTGTCATCAGTTCTGTCTTAATATTATGTACATACTTTATTTCAGCTCTTTGAAGTGGTATTATTTTAAAATATAATAGAAATGCTTGTAATTTGCCCTTTTTATGCACATTGCCTCAATTATGCTACTGTGTCATGACAATTCTCATTTAATATAAAGTAATTTAGGCTTGTGAAAGGAAAATATGCAGCTAGCAGGATATTGTGTTACTAGAAACTGAGGTTGCTCATGTTTTACCCCTCACATTTTGAGGAGGCATCAGCTGCAGGACATTGTGTTAAGCCAGAGAAGAGGCAGTATTTCAGTCCCATGTACTCAATCTGCTCTCTCTCCATCATATCTGCCTAAGACACTCTAAGGGCTAGAGTTATTTGAGAAAATGAAAAAGTCCTTCCTGGACCCTCACTGCACTTAATTCCAAACAAAAATGACCACCAAAATCATAATTGTTTCAGTAATTTATATTTTTTTAATTAGGCTGAGCCCTATCTTTAGTTTGTACATGTCATTAACCAGTATTTCACATTCAAATCCTGAAGATTTCTGCCTTGATTTACGTTTTACAGGAAGTTAACTAAACTTACTGATGAATTTGTACCGAGGTTTCCAGCACTGAAGAAGAAACCCACATTCATTTTTTTAAGTTTCAGGTTGGTTCCACCTCAAGAAATCTATGTTCAATTGAGGATTTATAAAATCTACTGGAGTCCTTGAAACTGTTCAAAAGCCTATGACTTTCCCTGATCAGGAGGGAAGGATAAAAGGCAGTAAAAGTTCTGAAATGAGGACATCCTGTGAAGGGGAGAAAGCATAATGTGGGATTATTTAAGAAAAGACCATGCATTGCATTGAAGTGTCAGTGAAGTAAAATCAGTGTTGCTGAGGCTGCTTTGGATATTCTCATATTTTTCATCATCACAAAGAAATTCCAATAAAATACAGAAAGAATTGTAGCTAACTCTGTTTACTATGATACACATACATGTGCATGTGCTCATATCTCTGTATTCATGTTTATATGAAAACATTGATTCCATTACATTAATTCCTGCCAGGAAGTACCAATTCATTTTACTTACACAGATGAAGTTATTTTAAATCAATTAATGGGAGTACTGCCTCCTTTTGAACTTCCTATAAATATCTCTGTCGTCCTATGCAACCTGGTCAAGGAAAAAGGAAGATCCAGCACTTTCTTTGTTCTTTCAGAAAGAGAGAACAAAAAACTGGCTGCATCTACTCATGGCAGACTACAAAGCTCCTTCTCCCTCCTCAAGGAGCTAAGTTATGTAGGCATGTAACAGCAGTTAGCTCTGCTAACTAAACATTTGCAGCCACTTCTCATTAACCTTTCCTGAGGAATTCAGTTGTTTAGCTATAAATTATAATTATTTTGTGATATTTTTTACTTTAACTGCATTTCCAGAACAATAAGAATTTCAAACACAGACTACAGACAAGTATTTTAAACAAAGACTTACATTTTCCTCTTTTCAGCCTTCCAATCTCTATTCAGCCCTTACTGTGGCTCTGGGATGTCTGAGCTCAGAGGGTAAGAAAGCTGCCTTGACTTGGAGGAAGCCACTCTGTGAGGTCTATAGCTGCAGAATCTGTCCTTTACTTTGTAGGAGCTCAGGCTAACTCCTTTCAAGCTAAGAACATTTTTAATGTAACTCTCAGTGCATTGCATTACATCTTTTCCATTTGGTAAGTCGACATATTACAGAAAATACTTTAGCCTGTTAAACCTGAAATTGACAAATCCATTATCCCAAAGAAAGGCTGCCTAATGGTGTTAGCAAATAACCTAAACTATCAGAAGTTCTGCAGATTCCAAGAAAAGATAGTAAAATATACTTTTTCTACAGCAATAGAGAAAGAATTATTTGACATAACAGGTTTTAGAAGTTAGATATGTATACAACAGTAAAACTGACAGACACATCAGAGAGGATGCATTGCTTAAATTCATGGTATCCTAAAATTTTCTTTCTTGGAAGAGAAACAACTTAAACTCTTGCCATGCTCACATTGAAATGAAGTATAGTATAACATCAACAATTATGTACTCTTTCTTTATTCCCAACAAAGATTTTTTTCAGGACTAGTGGCAGTCTCTAATGAAGCATTTATGCTATTTGTTCCATGTGTGTTTACATGTCCCTTCTTCTGACCACAGAAATGCTTTTTAATTAGAGAGTCAGAATAGAAACCACGCTAGTGATTTATGATCTATTAGATGACTCGAAACTTAAATAAAACTGTCTTGACTTACACTAGCCAGAAATCTAACTCTAAAACAGAAAACTACCCTAGACTTTTCCAATTAAATTCCTCCACTACTCCATGTGAAAAGTTACTCTGCTTTTTCAAAAACTAGTTTTGGGGAGAAAAAATGGAATTTGCTGTATGAACTGAAACTGTTTCACTAACAGAGGAAGAAATATTCTAACTTTTTAAGATTGAGTGATTAGTAGAATAAAACCTAGTCCCTTATAACCATGAATAGACATGAAATGGCAGACAACCTGAACAGCTTCCCACAAGATGCAACACTTAAACAGATGACATGTAGAGTGAAATTTCCAAGTAGCTTTAAAAGACCATGTAGACAGTGGAGCAATCTAATATGGAATTGAAAACAAAAAAAGGTTTTTTAAAAAATTATTTAATTAAATCAATCTTACTTTTAAAAATATTCCTTCATGGTCATTTTAATATGTAAAGATTATGACAGTGAAAAAGTGCAAAAAATTATGTAGAAGACTTCTTGAAGCAAAAGAAAAGAAAACAAGCAAGCAAGCAAACAAACAAACAAACAGAAAAACCCAAGAAACCCCTAATCAAACTAACCAAAAAAAAATCCATTTCTACTACTTTATGATTCTTCTTTATTTAGTCGTCCCAGCCATAGCCACAACCAGGCTGTCTTTGATGTTTGTTCTGGCTCAGTCATCCTCCAATAGCTTTTTCTGGTTCATTTTTCTACTCAAAAGACAAGATTATCCAGCTGTTGATCATTCCTGAATTTCCACTTCCATTAAGTGGCACAAGCAGGCCCTGGTGCTCAGAAGGAGTTTCTTCTCAGAAGGAAAACCACATAATTACAATGCATACTATCCATGCAGTCATGCTGGCTTTCAAAATGGAATTTGAACTTCAGAGAGTATTTTCACAAATGTAGACTGGAACCTCTGAATCTCTTGTATTAGAAGAGAAGAGAAGAGAAGAGAAGAGAAGAGAAGAGAAGAGAAGAGAAGAGAAGAGAAGAGAAGAGAAGAGAAGAGAAGAGAAGAGAAGAGAAGAGAAGAGAAGAGAAGAGAAGAGAAGAGAAGAGAAGAGAAGAGAAGAGAAGAGAAGAGAAGAGAAGAGAAGAGAAGAGAAGAGAAGAGGTGAAAAGGAAAAGGAAAAGGAAAAGGAAAAGGAAAAGGAAAAGGAAAAGGAAAAGGAAAAGGAAAAGGAAAAGGAAAAGGAAAAGGAAAAGGAAAAGGAAAAGGAAAAGGAAAAGGAAAAGGAAAAGGAAAAGGAAAAGGAAGAAAAAAGGAAAGGAAAGAAAAGAAAAGAAAAAAAAAAGAAAAGAAAAGAAAAGAAAAGAAAAAAGAAAAGAAAAGAAAAGAAAAGAAAAGAAAAGAAAAGAAAAGAAAAGAAAAGAAAAGAAAAGAAAAGAAAAGAAAAGAAAAGAAAAGAAAAGAAAAGAAAAGAAAAGAAAAGAAAAGAAAAGAAAAGAAAAGAAAAGGAAAGGAAAGGAAAGGAAAGGAAAGGAAAGGAAAGGAAAGGAAAAGAAAAGAAAAGAAAAGAAAAGAAAAGAAAAGAAAAGAAAAGAAAAGAAAAGAAAAGAAAAGAAAAGAAAAGAAAAGAAAAGAAAAGAAAAGAAAAGAAGGTATGTAGCAGTATATAGGATTTACATGCAACTTGTTCACCCAGTGCTAAGCAGTCCAGTCATTACTAACAGTGTTAAAATATTATTATAATACTGTGATCAGATGACCTTCTCTGGCTCAGGTGCCCACCAAAATTCTGTGTCACTTTTCCCTCTACCAGTAAGACAGAGGGGAGAAAACATGTCAAAATGTTCATAGGTGAAGATAAGGACAGGGAGATTACTTACCAATCACAATTGTAGGCAAAACAAACAGGCTCCACTTGGTGAAATTAAATTTACTATCAATGCATAACAGAGTCGAATAGCAAGAAATAAGAACGAAACTAAAAAACATCTTCTCTCCACTCCTCCCTTCTTCCTGGGCTCAAATTCACTGACAACTCTTTTACCTCCTTGCCCCAAGTGGCACAAGGGGACAGGGACTGAGGGTCTTTGTCAATTCATCAGAATTTCTCTCTTCTGCTTCTTTCTCCTCAAGAGGACTACTCACGCTCTTCCCCTGCTTCAATGTGAGGGCCCTCCCACAGGCGACAGCCCTCCATGAACTTCTTCAATGTCCCTTCCCACAATCTGCAGTTCTTCATGTTTTCCACGGGTCCTTCAGACACAGGCTGCTCCAGTGTGGGTTCCCTACAGGGTCACAAGTCTTGCCAGCAAACCTGCTCCAGCATGGGCTCCTCCCCTCACAGGGACACAGGTCCCACTAGAAGCCTGCTGCTGTGTGGGCTTCCCAGGGAGCCAGAGCCTCCTTCAGGCATCCATCTGCCCCAGCTTGGATCCTTCATGGGCCTGGGTGGGCTCTGCTCCCTCACGGACCTCCGCCATGGGCTGCGCCAGAGGCTGCAGGGGAATCTCAGCTCCAGCACCTGAAGTACCTCCTCCCCTCCTTCTCTGGTGACCCTTGTGTCTGCAGGGCTGCTTCTTTTACATATCCTCACTCCTTTCCCAGCTCTTCTGTGCAGTGGATTTTACCTTATCTTAAATATAATATCCCAGAGGCACTCCCACTGTTTCTGCCTGGCTCAGCTTTGGCCAGATGTTCCCAATAGCAAGAGCCTCATTAAGGCAGCTGGCACTGACAGCCACACATGGGGGCAGTTTCTGGTGTCATCTTATAGAGTCATCCCTGCAGATTGCCCCCCAAAACCTTGCCACATAAAGCCACAACAAATGCAAATGTAAATGTATCATATTGCTGATGTAATCGGCTTCAAGGTTTTCTGAAGAGTAATATCTGCATATCATCTCAATTACATTATATTGTAGTACCACACACATGAATCATGCAAAGATAACACAAAGTCAGCATTTTTAATCTCATGACTTCATTTGGCTTTCATATAAATGATTTGGCTGCATCACAGGGCTACCAAATAACACTGAATCAACGTGCATCTAAGTCAGTGAAAAGATGTCTATTGATTGCAATTATCTTTGCACAAGAAATTGAGTGAACTCACCATTTGTAACTTGAAAAAGAGATCATTATTAAAAAACCTCAAAATCATGGAACTTAAAATTTCTTCAATTTTTTCACCTATTGTATTCTCTTATTAGTAATACTGATTTAAATAATTAATCTAATGAATTTTAACATTCTCCAATAATTTAAAAAATAGATGCTTCAAATAGATCACAGGCATGGCCATGGAGGCCAATGCAGAAAACCATTTTATTTTATATGTGCAGAATAAACTGTCATAATATTAATGTAAAAAGAAAATGCTTTAGTGAGCTTTTAGTAATGGAAACATTTTGATAACAGCAACAAATCTGGGGAAGCAAAGCTAGGAATGTGAACTCTGGAAAAATTTCTAGATATAAATGTTGCTATTTTATGTATGTTGCTCTGTTAATTAAATGGGAAGTAGTCTTGATGAGTCAGGCCTTTGGGGCCAATATGGTGACAATCAAATTTTATATAAGGTATTCCTCCACAGGAAAAGGATAATGTGGCTTTCCAGTGCAAAGGCAGCATCAAAAATTCTTACATACTCTGAAACAGCTACAGCCAGGAAAGCCACTCAAATATGCCACCTGGTAAATATTTGATCACCTCACATCTAACCACAATATACTATCAAGCAAAATATGTTTTTCTATTTTAAGATGTCCAGAGAGAAGTTAGGGCTTCTGGGAGTGCTTCCTATCTTAGAGTTTGCTTGAAGATGAAGCTTTAACTTACATGGAAATTGACAGATTTAGACTACAAGTAGAATTCCATTTCATGGGACATACAGTTATTTCAAACTTTGCTTTCATTCTGATGCAATATGAACCATCAGGTATAGTTTTCTACAAGAAAATCTGTCTGAAAGTGGATTTTGATACACATTCATAGTATTCCATGTACCATTTTATTTCTGTTTCTTAAAAGAAATATATATATATATATATGTCCACAGACAGTTTTTATTTCAGTCTCATCAGGAGAACCTTTCTAGCTAGGTCTGAAAATGGCACTCTAGCTTTGAAAGGATATTAGACTTACTTATTAGACTGATATTATTTTGTTTTGGTTTTAACAATCTTTTGTTCTATTGTTACTCAGCAGCCCACTCATTTCTGTAAAAATTAATTATATTTTGATTAACTTGATTTTTTTTTACTTATTGCTACAGTCATGGCCTCCCAAATATGTGCATAGAATTCCCAAGCAAAACTTTAATTCTAATTTTACTTTTCAATGGCTTCCCTGGAAACCAGCTCAATCATAGACATTTTGGTTGAAGCAAAAATTTTCAGGAGGACTCAGCAGATGTTAATATATATGAATTGTACTTGAAAAACAAAAGAGTTCACAGATCCAGTGTAAATGAGAGGTTTTATTAACAACTCATCAAAGTTAATTAAATTACAATTAACTGTCATTGACTTCAATAAGCTTTAGATCAGTTGTTGCTCAACGTACTTAATACTTCTAAAGCAGACGGAATGTGCTCCTTTATTTAGTTCTTTGAACTTGTACTTTAGTAGGTGTCAGGATTCCCAAGAATCAAGGACAAGTTTATTGTGTCTTAGGAGTATCTATGATACCAGTATTTTGAATTGTGTACATCCCAGTAATTAATGTTTTCTACAAAATAAATAGATTTTTCATTTTAATAATGCTAGAAGTGGCATATTATTGCTCTCCAGAAGTTTTTTCTTTTGTATGTGTATGCATACATGTGCACACCTACGATATATTTGTGTGCAATGTATATCTTTCAAATGCACACAAAAAATATATCTATTGAGTAATAAGAATATTTCCCTATGAGAAAGAAAAAAATTTATTGGTATGTAAACTCAAATCATACAATAATTTTGCTTAATCTATTTAATTGTTTTATAGAATACTTCAACAGTTTAAAATGTCTGGTATTTCCTTTCCATTTATGGTTGATACAGTAATAATTTTGTCTTCTTGTAGAAATTTTTATTATGTATTAGTAAATCTTGTGATGTCTTTACACAGTCACAGACAAATCATCTTCACGCCCCATGTTTCTTAAATTTAACCAAATCATAAGACTTTTTTTGTCCTCTACTAGTTTAACTATAAAATACACCTTTTCAAAAATAGCATCTGTTAAGCTAAAGCACAGAAAATGCAATTTTTACTTTAGTTACAGTTTTGAAACCTAAACACTTTGAACAGATGAATCTTCATAGCCTAAAGAAAGACTTCAGGCATACTAATAAAATGTGATCAGTTTAAGTCCTTAAAAAGCAATCTTTGTTGTGTCCACCTTGTGTTAAAAAACTCCATAATTGTTGCATAAAATTGATCATTGGGTTACTTTTGTTCTCTCTCAATTCTAAGCATATAAAAATGAGATTTTAAAAACCATCAGGGCCTATATAATGGGAAACTCTTGACAAAAAACAAGCTTATGTTCTGTCAAAGCTACTTCAGTGTAGTTGTTTTTCATGCAACAGAATTTGGGGAATGTTGATTCAGAAAGCAGATTTTCTTTAACTTTCCCTCTTGGAAAAACAAGTCTCTACTTATCAATACATGCAAACATTTTTGTCTTAAAAATGGTGATATTCATTCCTATTACCACATCAGAAGAGTACATAAAGACAGTTTAATTTCTCTTACTACCTGGAAGAAAAGAATGTTACCTCAACATCTCTCCCAACTGAGTCTTGTTGATCACTGCTACCAATCCAGTAAAATCAAGCTAAAGAAATAATCCATATTCATGAGAGAAATTGAGTCTGTGGTAGCCAGGAAAATTGGGTGCTTGAGGCTCATTCACATACTAATCACACTAGTACAATACTTAGAAGAAAACTATGTGTTGGCTGCCATTTTATTGTTGAGAGGTTGTTTGGGGTTTTTTTACATAACACTTATTTTCAGTGTTGATTTGTGTTGGACCCTTTGGTGAAAAAGATTAAGGGAGGGAATATAGCATGTAATATCATTTGAAACCAAAGGCTCTGTATTTTAGTATGGACAGCACTCGAGTGAGAGCTGTAAGAACTACATTATAAAACAGAACAGCTCCAGAGTTAAACGGTGTGACATTGCCAAATATTAGGAATAAATGTCCCTCTTCCTTAAAAGGGGAATTCAAAAGGGGAAAATAAAGCTCTCTTGAGGGTTAGGCAAGTGTCTTAGAAGAGGAATTATATTGTATCCCCTCTTATATAATTTGCTACTAGTAAAACCACCACTATCCTTGCAAAGCTGTTGGTCTGTGGCCATGCAGTTAAAAGTCATTGCCATAATGCATCCACAAGCAGAAGAGAGCTGTCTGCACCAGTTTCAGAAAGCAGTCATGGGCACAACACACCCAGTGTGCCTGCATATCATATGGTTTTCCTCAGAGTCCCTGAAGTCTACATTTGAAAAACTGATGCAAGCTGTTGTGGTTGCCCGTGCAGATACTGGACAAGCTCATATATAAGGAGTCCTTTGTTTTCTAATGGGTCTTCTCCAGCTGCTTGTGGTTATGCAAACCACAAACACAATTTGCCTGGTCTTGAGCTCAGCCTGGGCATAAATCTCAAGATGAAAATTACAGTTAGCCGGAGAAACTCTAATCTGCACTATTGAATAGTACACTGGAGACAAGGAGTACAGTTCTCCCATTTTCAACAGCTCCCTTTGGCAATGGAAAGGCCTTAAAAGAAGCAGTTTGACCTCAGAAGAGGAAATCAGGGGAGGAGAGAATATCAGGAGATGAAGGAAACTGCTGTAAGCAAAAGGAGAGGAAGTCATCAGTTAGAAAAGTCACAGTGACCTCTCTGGGGCAATCCAAAAACTGAAAAACAGAAAAGTATTTAGTCATATTCCTTTTCTGACCACACAAAACGTTGCACAAAATTTGACCCTTGCTCTGCTGGAAACAGAGCAATCTATCTGCAATATAAGCAAAATAAAGCCTGCTGGCTTTCTAAAAAAACAAGCTGTAGCTGTGCTCTGCAAGGTGGGTGTGGGCTGCCCCATTGCTCCTGCAGATTCCTGCCCGTGCCTTGAATCACATCATCTCTGCAAGCACCCACGAGTTATGGTTCTGCAGTAATTCTCACCTTGTCATGAGAGAATCAGTGAACAACAGGAGTGAATTCACTACCCTGAGACCTGGTTTTAGCAGCTTCAAGAGATAGAGGTACTAAATATTCATATATAGAAATGATGAGTTTTTGCACCTTTGTGCAATGGTATTTTTAAGCCCTGGACCTCTGACCTACCTACTCTCAGGCCCACATTCCCAATGCTAAATGCAAAGATGAATTTGTAACAAATTTCCTTCCAAAATTTGATTTTCTGAAGCAATTATATTACTGTTCTTCACACACATGGAGTTTCAGCCTGGTGCACCAGAAATTATAAGCAATGTCAGCTGCCAATGAGATTCTCATACACAATAAATTCCTTCTTCAATAAATGAAGTTTCTAAGTTTCATTCCTGAAATTCATGCTTCTTGTTTCCCAAAATTATTTTCTAATATGAGGCAAGAGAAAATTAAATTTCTAAATCTTACAAAAATTAAAACAACTTCTTTCCCTTGTCCTTACCACTCAAGTTTGGGCCAAAATAAATCATTCACAGGTGTGGAATGAAGGTTCAGAAGTGTCAGATTAAGAAACTCCACCTTTAACATCAAAATTACACATTTAGAAATCAGAATGTGTCATAAACTGGCATTTAGGAGAAATAAACATTATTAAAATATAATGATCAGTATTTCCTCTCTAGCAATTTTTATTTCATTAGAATTTTATATTTCTTTGAAAAATGCTAGAAAAGTTTTCCTTGTGTCTATTATTCAAAACAAGCTATGCATATATCTAGTGCATGTTGCCAACCAGGGGGCTTTAAGAGAATGTTTTTCACTAAATGTGGGCATATTAATATCCCTATGACTTCTCTCATTACATTTATTCCTCAAATTTCCTTTCAAACCTGTTTCAAATAATTTTTTGTAGCATGCAGAAACCATGCTCAGTGATAATCGTGTATTGCCTATTCTTGACATAGGTTTAAAAAATACAGGTTGTAGGGAACAGCAATTCTAAGGGAGTCATATACTGTGGGATCTTACATGTTAAATTATTCATGTACAGTAGCATGGTCTTACAACAGCACGGCTACCTGGAATTCTGGGGTGGTTTTAGGTGTTTGAAGGGACCATTCTCAAGGCACCAGAGATGTAAACAGTTGTTCTCATTTATTTTAATATGATATTTTCTCAAACAGTAAGTTTTTCAGCCATTGACAGAAGCAGCACGAAGAATTGTGTGTGTGTGTGTGTGTGTGCATGCAACATTGATTAATGCATCACTATCTGCAGAGCATGCTTCAGTTACAATGTCTCACAGTAAATTGCACAAAAATCATCATAATCCACTGCTCTCAACCACTGGGAAAAAGATCCTGAAAGTAAGGAAGATGCATGCATTTAAAAGAAGCATTTACAATGCATTCACAAGAATAAGGAAGAAATATATATGCCAAGGTTTACTAATGACTGTGGCTTTTATGGAGAGGTTGGTATTAGCTAGATAAATCATCTGCATTCCATTTTACCAGGCTTTCAAATGCAATTGATATCATCCATCTAGACCACACAGGTCTATACTTCAGGTAAAAATCAAAACAAAGCTGTGTGGTCTAGTTTGTTAGCACTGTAAAGACAACTTATTGTTAAGCTTAAGATAAGCCTCTGCATTTAAATCTATTTATAGCAGTCTTCAATAAGTATGCCTGGGTTCTTTTTTACTTTCCAGGTCAAAGTCACAAAGGCTGTCACAGGAAAGTGTAAATTACACTTTTTTGCTACAGCAAATCCCTTTGCATAAGGGATGGAGTACATTTCAGCTGAAAACAGTGAGCTATTTCACTGCTACCTTCTCTCAGGATTTCTACTACAGAATAGAATAGTGGGCAATTTAATTTTGATAAAGCTGTCAGTGGGAGTCATTGAAGAATCACAGACCTTGACCACCCCACTTTTATGTCAGAATTGCCTACTTTTAAAAGCTTGTCCTAGCCCTTCATGCCAAGTAACAAAGAGAACTATAAAAAGAGATTGCATCTTGTTTGTGATCTCATTCCCTCTAAGAAGGGCAATTAAAATAGCTTTCATTTGCTTTCCATGGAAGAGAATTACTAAAGTGAGAAGACTACTGTATGAATCCACTCATTTAATATCTCTCATGGAACTCAAGTACAAATGTAAGAATAAAAAAACCCGTTATCATTAAAACACCTATGTCTGAGTGTCTATTGAGATATAATAGTCCTGGTATCCTCAACAATGCAAATTTATTTTCTGCCCTGTCACCTTAGTTCTTGGTATACTATTCCTCACCCATACATACTCACTCTCTGTCTCCCAGCCCAGACAATGGAACAACATAGAGAACCAGGCTTCAAAATACTTCAAAAACTCACAATAATGCAATCTGTCTTGTTACAACAGAAAGAGCTACCTCAAACTGAGAGGTACTCAAGACTTCTAAAATGATTACTTGGAATAGGAGAAGAAGGTGCTGAGTTCCAGTTCCATCCCTCAGGGCCTTCTAATGAAACAGGACATTTCTGGCTGAGTTTCCATGTGCACACTGGTGTGCTTTGGAAAGCCTGGGCAGATGACCAAACTCAGTTTGCAATCCTTCTTTCACAATTACAGCTGGTCAAGGGGGTTGACTTATGTCCGCTATTTATAACTTATGCCCCATGGCTTCTTGTTAGAGAGCAGGCTGTGCTGAGGGCCGCGTGATTGATAGTGAGTTAATGATTCCATTGTCTGCAGTAATGCAGAAAGTACAATTCTCATGCATCAAACTGAACGGGAGCTTTATCACCAAGGCTCCGTGCTTTAAAGTGGTGCTGTCACTAACGCTCCTGAAAAGAACAGCAACCAGGACCAGCGGCACTAGGATGAGTCTTTGATATTCATGTTATTAATTCTTCTGTTAACTCCTCAGGGTACAAAAGTTGTGGAAGAGAACACGTCAGAGTTGTTTTGATGAGTGCATTAGGATAAACAGAAGAAGGGCAGTTTTTCACCTTGCCTAAGGTAATGTCTTGGGGATTTTTGTTCAGCACTGCAATTAAGTGCTTGCAATCAGTTACTCAAAACGGTTGTTACAACTTTTTAAACTGCCTTTATTCAATGCATGCATTGTGTTTTTCCCCCTGTTTTACCAGCCCTACAACACTATACCTCCCTCATGATACTTGCCCTCAATAAGGTGACTGGCAGTGCACACACCACTGAGTAGCTTAAAATTCAAACATTTCTATTGAATACAGGGAGCATCACTTTTCCTGGAAAATTTCATTTTTGCCTTTAATAAGTGAGGAACCTTAATTTCATTGCCACCATTCTGCATCCCCTTCAAAACTATTGACAAACCACAACTCTGCACTGTGTGTCAGGTACAGATGAAGAGCTGGAAACTGTTCTGTTGACTTTCATCTTTCTGCAGAGATTTCTTCACATGATATGGAGCAATATTACAGCCACTCACATTGGATCTGAAGTAATGCCTCCAAGCATCTGGAAGTGTCACTAGCTGTAACCTCAAAGGCTTAGAACTACACATCTGTCCTGCTGAGGGTATGATTTGATGAAAAGGGCAAAAAGCCTTAACACCCTGTGTTTTGTTGCTCTGTGCTGAGAACCTGGGATTCACAGAAATTTATAACCTTAGAAAATTCATAGATTTGTGTAGATATATGTTCCATCACTGCATTTTTTAATATTTAACTCTGTGAATAAGATGAAAAACTTCCTACAGCTCTATATGTGAATAAGATTTAAGTTCAATACTGTTTTCATATTTTTCACCAAAATAATATCAGTAAACTACTGTACACCTGATTCTTGCTCAAAGTAATGTTCAGTGTTATAAGCTTCTACCTTAAAAAAAAAAAAAATTGTCCAGCGATTTTTCCACAGAAATATATTGCCCAGTGCTGTGTAGAGTGTTGGATTTGCACAACATTTCCTGTGTGTGCACTGAAGTCCCGTGAGCTCAGACACAGCAGATGTATTAGATACAGCCTTCATTCCTCACAGAAATATCTGTATGTTTAAATCTGTGCCCAGAAACAAGCTTCAAACAGGCAAACAAGGCATGTGCAGGAAAATCTAAATGGATGACGCTCCTAATGAATATCAGCATCAGAGTTTATGTTTCACTTTTATTTGCCCATCATAATTTTACATACAGTTTTATCTCCCACTGTGAAGAAAGGCAGTCCTGAAATGTTTCTACAGAAAACATAATGTGCAATTGTGTGGGACACAATAAAAGCTGATCCAAAGCCCCTAGTGTTGACATTACTAGCAGAACCACATAATAAAAACCAGAATTTTTGGTGCTAAAATTGAAATTTTCATACAAGGTTGGGTTGAAGTTATGGCTGACCAGGATGGGATCCTTCATACCTAGGTACTAGTGTGTTTATGGTGCTAATTCTCTTAAAATCACATACATCCACAGAAGTTGACAAAAACTGTGCATTACGCAGAGCTGGCAACAGAGCAAACAGGGTAAATATGAATTAAACATAAAAACAGTGGTTGTGCTTTATAAAGGTGTAGGTGACAATATGTCAAGGTGGAAGAAAAAGAAACTGTCCCAGTTACAATTTTTACAGTCAACACCCATGGAAGAAAACCAAGTCCTTCTTATTATTACCAATGTTTGTGATGGCAAAGAACGAAACCTCCACCTCCTCCCAGAAAGGAAGTAATGAGTATATCAGTCAAAAGAAGAACTTGCAAGGTTCTAAAATAGATGAATAGGAGTAAAATAAACCCTGCTAATGTTTTGTTCTCCAAACTTCCCAACTCCTTCCTAAGGATCATTCATCTTTATAATTCCACTTGTCTACTTCTAAAGATTACTTTGTTAAATCCATTGACTAAAAAAGTATATCTGGAAGAAGTCAGATTTATATGAAATATGCATACTTTATAGGAGTTCAAAATTTAAAATTCTTTCTTCAAATAAATACTGGAGATTTTTTTGGTTGAACCTCTATAATTTGTAAGGTTTGGATTGATACCTCATTGAGATAGAAACAAGGCTGTATAGAAATGTTAAAAGAGGTCTCTTTTCAGAACATTTTATCTTGATTTAAAAGTTTCTTTTACCATACTCCACCCTTAGAATTAATTTTAAAAGAATTTTAGAATGTGGAAGCTTTTACTACATGTTCAGTGTTAACATTAAAACCATTAAATTCCAGAGCAACAGAATTTACTTTTTCTAATTTGATCATCTGCTGCTACTTTAGGATGATATGCAGATATGTGTACACTGACATCTCACTTAGTTCCATCACATGTTAACAAGGACTGAGAAGAAGGTGAGAAACACAGTTCTGGTCTCGTCTTTCTATAGTTCCCAAATAAAGTAAATAAAGTAGTAAAAGACTTACCCTCCATTCACATAAGCTTGTTTTTAAAAGCTGGAATAGAGATTTGCCTCTTGGCAGTGCTAGTAATGTTAGGACATCACCTTAGGATAACAACTTTAATTGTACAACCATAACCTTTCACCCAATTATGTTCAGTCTCAATTTATTTATTACTGAAGCCTGATGCACTTTTGGTACTGTGCTTTTTATTTTACCTTGCCTTTTTCCCTTAGAAAATATGTAATGCCCCACATACAGAATCATTAAGGGTCCCTTGATTAAAGTTCTTTCTCTTTGACAAGTCTGAATACAATTAAAGCGCAACAAAATCTAGAGAAAACTATTTCTTATTCCACTTTTATTTGCTGATCATGGTTTTTCTTCTCCTTTGGCTTTGTAATGTCACTTCCCATTTTCCCTCCATCCTGTGAGAAAAAGCAGCTCTAAAATAATTCTATCAAGACCTACAACTTGCTGAGTAACAGAAACTTTATGTGGTGTCACATGACAAACATAACCCAAGAGAGAATAAGACAGATATACTCTGTGACTTAAAGTCATGCACATTAATTACAGATTTAAACCAAAACAAAACACCTTTTCTCTGAACACTTGGTATCTTCACCTATTCCCTAAGCCTGAACTTGATTGCTTGTGTCCCCTATTACCTTGACTGACTGCACTGACTTTAATTATTCTGACTTCAGTGTAATTGCTGACTGTTTATTTTCCTGAGTTATGGGAAAGCAGTGCATGAACTCAGAACTAGAAAGCATTTAGCCACTTCTTACCCTGTTTTCAAGGATGTTTTTGTTATAGCATTTCTAATCTTTTTTGGAGGCCTCATTCAATCTCAGAATACAAAGGACAAATAAAATACCTGCTTTCTCAAACTTCAGGCACAATATATAAGATTCAGATGAAAAGAACAGAATCACTGCTCCTGTTCTACAATGTGCTGGTGTAAGCTGCACCCACATTAAGCTAGATTTACTTCAGAGGGCACAGGCACAGCAACTCACTGTTAAGCTGTTAGGATATTTAGTCCCTAGATCCCAGTTTGTCTAATGTCAGTGTCTATAGGCATCACACGAAAGACACAGGAAATCCAGCTTTTCTTGAAAAAAAGGACAGAGAGACCTTTTACTGGATTGTCTAAGATGACTCTATTTTGTGCAAACATCGCTGATTTCAAAGGCAGAAAAAGAATACTGCCCTGAAGTTATGAAATTGCAGACATAGTTAACATAATTTTTTTGGCACCAAGTTTAATTCAAAAGGATTAAATAAGTATATTCATAGATTTTTAAACCAATCAAATCTAGAAACCATTTCCTGCATTAATTTCCCAGCTAACTTAATTATACAGCCCCAGGCTCTGGCTCATGATCAATTAACAGAGCTGTAAAAATCTGGAGCCCAAGACTAGCACATATTAATCACCACATCTGATGTAAGGAAAACAGCCTTTATTGTGGTTTCTGGATTTGCAATCAAACCAGTATCCACAGCTGATATAGCTCTGCTCTGTTTAAAAAAAAAAAATCCTATTTTTTATGATTTAGAAAGATGTGGGAAAGATAGTCATATGCAAAACAGGTCTGAAGAATATTTAAAGTACAAGAATGTGTTCATTGTAAACTACTGAGAAAAACTATGCATATCTGGAGGAAAAGAGTTCTCTAGTGCAGCCCACCACACAGAGCAACACTGCAAGTGCTTAATTGTTTTCCTCTTCATGATTCAAAAGCTGTTCAGTTCATGCTCACCCAGAAAATTAGTCATAACCACATGATGAGCAACTCTGCCATGGGAACCAGTTTGGAAACACGTTCCTTTTCTGCCCCACACGCATCTCGAGTTCACAGTGCTTTTCTAGGACAGTGGGTGCAATTTTCATTCTGATTTCATTTGTCTATCTCATCAAGAGAAGAAACACGCAAGTATCAAAACAGTCTGCAGGGAATTACACAACAGCTGAGGCAAACTTGCAGGTTCCCAGTAAATTCAGGTGGATTAAGGCTTTTGCATCGGGAAAATGCTATCATTAAGCTACAAATGGACTCTTCTATAAATATGTAGCAAGCTTCAACAATGTTTAGGGAGAAGAAGACCCAACCTTTTAGGTAAAAGAACCTTTCTGTGGTCAGGCTGATGCATGCTGTGAATAGGTAATAGCCTGACAACAAATAACCAATGAAAAAAATCAAAGAAAGGAAAAGGGGGGGAATTAAATACATGCAGACAAAGTTCTAACTATACTGAAGATTGCTGAAATTTCAG
Organism: Emberiza elegans; assembly: GCA_024865655.1. NCBI lineage: Eukaryota > Metazoa > Chordata > Aves > Passeriformes > Fringillidae > Emberiza > Emberiza elegans. The sequence goes on along the minus strand of JALJVW010000085.1, from coordinate 24,755,418 downwards.
GAGAATATTTTCAAAGTTGTATCTTCAAGGCTTGATTGGTGAAATAGCAGGGCCTTTTAGACTGCCCTGATCTAAAGGTCCTTTGGAAAGGCTTCCAGGGATGCCTCCAAGCAGCAAATCATTTGCATACATTTAAATGTTATGCTGAACTGGTGCCACAGACACCCTGTAGAGACCAAAGGTGAACCATTATTTTAGAATACATTGTTACAGTACAGCTTTTTCCAGTTTAATTTGTTAAGGTACTTTGAAATGTCTTGTGCCTTTCTGGATGGTCTAGCAGTTACACTTATATCTGAGTCAGGAAACAAATTGAGCTATATGTTAATGCAATATTCCAGGATGCACATATACCAGGAATGCTTCCTTAATACTTAGGTTCTAAAATAGGTGATACCAGATGATGCTAAGCTCCTCAGAGTTAGATGCCTTTATATTTAACTGTCTTTACTCTTCAACAGGGCTGAAAAAGGAAGTTAAATCTTCTATTTTAAGCAGCTACAACATATCAGGGATAAGTGGAGCTGTGACCTGGTGAGATGATTGACTGATGTCATCTACCTAGACATCTGTCAGGCCTTCAACCTGGTCCCTCACAACATCCTTGTCTCTCCATTGAGGAGATATATATTTGAAGGGTGGACTGTTTTCTAGATCAGGAATTGGCTGGATGGACACAACCAGAGAGTTGTGATCAATGGCTCTGTGTCCGGGTGGAGGCTGGTACAAGTGGTGTCCCTCAGGGCTCTGTTGTGGGACCAGTGCTCTTCAAAATCTTTATCAGTGGCACAGGCAGTGGCATCGAGTACAGCAAGTTTGCAGATGACATCAAGCTGATCAGGGCAAATCAAACACCTGAAGGATGAGATGCCATCCAGGGGAAGATGCCAATTGTCATCCTGGATGAAGCTCAGAAGCGAGTTTGGAAGAACACCATGAGGTTCAACAAGTTCAAGTGCAAGGTAATGCAGATGGATCAGGGCAGCCCCAGACATGAGCACAGACTGGGAGAAGCACATTGAGACCAATTCTGCAGAGCAGGACTTGGGGATGCTGGTGGAAAAAAAATTTGAGATGAGCAGGCAATGTCTTCTCACAGCCCAGAAGCCCAGCAGCATCCTGGGCTGCATCAAAATAAGTGTGACCAGCAGGTTGAGGGAGATTCTCCTTCTCCAATCTGCTCTCAAGAGACACCACCTGGAGTGCTGTATTCACATCTGGACTCCCCAGCACAGGGAAGACATGGAGCTGTTGGAGCAGGTCCAGAGGAGGACACAAAGATCATCCAAGGGCTGCAACATCTTGCCTGAGAAGGCTGTTGGGAGAACTGGCACTGTTCAGCTTGGAGAAGAGAAGGCTCCAGGGAAATTTCATTGCATCCTTCAGTAATTAAAGGAAGAAAGATGGAGAGTGACTGTTTACATGGGCAGGTGATAGGACAAGGGGGAATAGTTTTAAAGTCAAAGAGGAGAGATTTGGATTAGAAAAATCTTTGTAACTCAGAGGGTGTTGAGGTGTTGCCCAGGGAAGCTGGGAATACTCCATCTCCGGAAGTGTTCAAGAACAGGTTGGATGGGCCCCTAAACAACCTGATTTAGTGGAAAGTGCCCCTGTTCATGGCAATGGGGTTGGAACTTGATGATCTTTAAAATCTCGTCCAGCACAAACCATTGTATGATTCTATGAAAAAAACTTTAAAAACTCCATGGTTTAGTTTTTTTTTGTAAATGACCAACTTTGTGAACTCCATCAGTTCTGAGATATCTGGAGTTTTATGTATGAGACCCCCCCTTGGTCATTTCATCCTAAATTTGCATATTTAATAGGTCTTATCATGTTCTTGCAGGGAACAGAGGATTTTAAGAAAATCTCAATGAACACATACTTTTTAGGGCATCTCTATTCTTAAATATACATGATTTCTTAGTAATAATGGTGCCAGATTTCAGATGCCCTGTGACATTTGAAAGTAATACCTTCCTGGTGAGTAAAGACCTCAAGCACATCACCTCAGATGAGTTTATTTTGGCAGGAGGAGGAAGTAAGATTACTATGAATCTTTACACGGCCCTTCACTCTAAGTATATATTAATAGAAGTTTAAAGCAAAAGCAGTTTGGCAAAATTCCCTTCAAACTGTCTAGAAAATCTTCAAGGTACATAGACAATTGGAAAGGATGAGGGGCAGAAGAAGGAGTCCCACACCAGTATTTCAAGTACCCAGGAACATGACCTAAGCATCAAACTTGATGTGATGAGATGTGAGGACAATGCTCCACCATTCCTGGTCACGCAAGACTCTGCACAAAGGAACATAAAAATTTTAGAATTTTTTCCCAATTAAGACTGAAAGTGTTCTCTTAGAAGCCCACAGAAGAGACATTGGACATGAGAGCCATAGATTCTGGGCTCAGGCCCAAGGACTGCTATAACTCTTACTTCTGTCTAATGGCCAGGACATTTTTCTTGGGAGCGAGGGTTTAATCTCCCTCTGCAAGATACATTTCACAGGTGAGCATTCAAACCAGAAGACTATTATAGATGGTTTACAACCATTGGACAGTACTACTACCACCATTATATTTTAAAGTATATTAGTTACCCAGTAGGACAACTCAACATCTCAAACTATGTGAAGATTTTAGGCTGTGAATTTCATCCTCACAGGCACAATGAAGAGCATAAAACTCAGGAGAAAAGTGGGTTTCAGAAACACTTTAGTGTTCACCACTTGCTGGTTGGGATGTACAGTCCCATTCAATGCTGACTGTTGTAAATTCCATTCCTTGGCACCTTACTATCCTATAAATAGCTCAGGGACTGCAAACATCTAGCTGGGGTTATGAATTCAACTCCACAATGTTGGTATGCCAAAATTCAGCTGAATTCTGTTGGCAAGGATAGCTTTTGGTGACTCTTTTCTTCATTACTGTGTACAGATCCTCAGCAAGAAGGGTAGGTTTTTCCAGGTTAGAACTAAGAAGGAAATGTCAAGGTTGGTGTAAAATCAGAGATGTGTCTGATGTTCCAGCTTCAGAGATCTCTCTGCCATTTCAACTATAACATCTCATAGAGCAAGTAAAATAGGAAAATACCTTGTTCACTTGCATTTTGACAGGGATGTAAGTGGAAAAAAACCTGATAAGTACAGGCATCCTGACTGTTAAACCACTCATCCAGATATTCAACCCATTCTCATGCTTAATTTCTTTCTCTGACCCTTTCTCCATGATTTTGTTCTTCTGCCTGCCCTTCATTATCAGTCTCTTTGTTGTCTTTTTTCCATAATATAGTTAAAAGCATACCTTATTTTTCTAGTCTACATCTCCATTCCCAGGCAACTAAACCCTCTCCATCAAACACATGTAGTTAGTTTCTTTTTTAAACAACCTCAGAAATTTCTGAACTATCTTCTTTAATCAAATTATATCCCTACCCCAAATTAATCCTGTGCTTAACCTCCAGCAGAAGGAAATTTAAATTCATGCTTTCTGCCAAAGAAGACTTTCAACCTGCATTGATTGGGCAGTCAGCAGTCACAGTATAAACTCCCAGAGCCTCCTCACCTCCCCTCCCTTTGCTTGTGCTAGCACTAAGTGGCCAGACAGATTATTGGTGGGTGACAGCAGATGAGCATCACAAGCCATCTCATGGGTTAGTGATTGACTTCACCCAGTCCAGGGAACACACTGTGTTTTGGTGCTTCAATTCTGTCTTTTCTGTGTGTTATCTGGAAATTCTTCCTCATGTAAATTTATTCTTTTGGGCTTGTCCTTGCTCAGCAGCAGGACTGTCTTGGTCCCAGCTGGTGCTAGGTCTGTGGGAAAGCTTCTGGCAGCTTCTCAGAAAAGCCACCCCTGTAGCCTCCCTCTACTACCAAAACCCTCCCACAAAAACTCAGTACAAGTCATTCAAGGGAAAGGATGTTGCCAAGACATTGATACAGCAGCAGCAATATCAGCAACATTTCTGACTTTGTTTTAGAGCTTCCAAACCTGTGAGATGAATATCCACAATGCATAGAAATATTTTCTTTATTCTCAGTGTATTGGCAAAGGGGTAGAAATTTGGACTGCTTGTGTGGCTATGAATCTGTCATCTCTTAAATTTCAAGCATCTGACTTACTGACCCCAATAATATTTTTTTAATCTAGTTGATGTATAATACATATGAATTTCACATAACCTAAATATACCTTAATGTCTTCTGTTAGCTTTCTTTTGTTGCTTTTCATCTGAGATCAAAAGTTGTGAGATCTTAGCAGATGCCACTTAAAAACACAGAAGATTGGGGGCCAAAAATATTTTCATTGTATGAAGACTGAACTAGAAGAAATATTCAGAATATGTTGAAAACCTTATGCACTCTAGTTTTGTCTTTTTGGATGTTTGGGGTTTTTTAAAGAACACTCTCATGAGGTTTTTTGCACTCAGTTATCAGGCTTCAATACCTTGCACTCAAAATAACATGCTCTCAGGTTTAAATGTTGCAAAATTATTTTTTCTGATGTAAATATATACCTTGGGGTAAAATAGAATTAGTATGAGTTCTGAGTTGTACATATCTGCTTTCAAAATCTATTATTTCTTATTTTTTAAAAGAGAAAATGACCAAAGCCACACAGGCCTTAGAACCAGAGTTCAATAAAAAGGTAGTAAGCCAGTTTACAAATCTATTCAGGCAGTAATTTTTTTTTTTTTTTGAATGCATACAATAGCTTATTAATATAAGAGAACCCTGTTTTCAGAGGTTTCATGCTGGTAAAATTAAGCTAGCTTCCATTGGTTTTAACAGTAGCTATGCACAGCACAATTGATTGGTTTGGAGCATAATGCTGCAAGGTGCCCTAACTGCCCTGAACACTGAAATGCAAAAATTTTTATAATAGTGTAGCAAGACAGAATAGGTTTTGTACAAAGGTACAATCTTTTAGAAATAGATTGCTTTTAAAATTAGCATCATTCTACAAATTATATATTTTGTTTTCACATGAATTTTGTTTCCTTCTACTTGTTCTGCTTAATGAAAACATATAGAAAGCATTATTTTATCATAAAGGAAAATAACTTGAGCTCAGCAGAAATAACTTTCTGCAAAGTACCATTTGAATGATTTTAAAAAATGGTTATGTTTATTTTTACTTCAAAAGTTTTCTTTATTTTTTTATATATGTATGTATGTATTTATATGTAAATTTAAATTCCAGAGATTTTCACTGGAGATTTCACCACATAACAACCTAGTACAAATTGATTTTTTGCATTTTTAACCATAGCTATAAATAAAAAACCCCAAACTCTTCAGTGTGAAAGAAATAAGAGTCTGAAAGAAAAATTAGTCAAACTGTAACACATCACAAGGAAACACAACTTAAGGTCTCCACAATATAATTTTTTTCACTTTAAAAGCCATTAAAGACCTTTTAGGTTTAAGAGCATAGTTCTCCAGACTTCTGGTTTTCCATTTCTGAATAGCAGCTTGTTTTTTTTTTTTTTTTTTTTTTGTATTTACAGCTCTAAAACTGATCAAACATACTGTTTCTGGTAATAATGCTTTCCTTACTTTCTGTCTGAGCAAAAAGAATGTTAACCAGACATTCTTAACTCTGAGGCAGAATCCCAGTAAGACTTTCACCACAGAAGTTGACTTTTACACTGCAAATTGCATTTTATGCACTTTATTTATTAAGAACTTTGGAAATGGCCTGGAGTGAAATCAAAATTCTGTTTGGAACACAGCCTTCTTTTTTAATTTCTGGCCACATCCTCAGCATGATCCATATATTTCAGAAAAATAGTTTGAGTGGGCATTACTTTAAGGCTAGAGATTCTTGATTAAAGAGCAAATTAAAGCTTAAGCTACAGTTTGATAATATCAAAACCTCACCACTTGCTCATGAGAGTTGGGCAAAACCTATTTTAAATGCCATAGCATTTACACCATTCAATTTCTATCATCCTGACATTTGAGATAAGTTCTCCAGATGGACCTTTCACTGATGTGAGCTGCAACATTATTTGATTCAGAAAACACATTCCTCTGGTTTTATATCTGTTCTGAAATAAATCCGCAATGGACTAGCAGGATGAAAATGTGAAGATATGATTCACATAGAAGTCTCTAAAAATAAAATTTGATGAAAGCCGTGCAAAGTATGAGGAAGGAAAGCAGCAATTACTGGTGTTTCATGTATATGTGTGATCAAAGTCACACATCAAGAGTAAACTACCCATTCAAATGCACACACCACAATTTCAAAGGAAGTCAGGAATGCATAGCAGTATTTGAGACCTAAAATGACTTATTCCCTCTTACTCATTTTCTATATAACCCCACCACTCTTGGGATCATAATTGTTTCAAGGTGTGAAAACATGTATAAATGAGTATTTTTCTAGAACAAATATAAAATAAATCATATTATGTTCACTCTGCCTTTAAACTTAGGCAGATCAAAACCCTGATTGAGTTTTTGAGGCCAAGGAAGAATGAGAGAACTGTAAGTCTGGATTTCAATTAAGACCAGAAATAATTTGCTTATAGAGTTAGCGATTCATATTGTTTCCTGGATTGTTGCCCATTCTAGGATTTTCACACTTCTCTGGCCCCCACAGAGGATAAGCCAGATGTTCAACAGCCCATGTGTAACACACCTGCTTCACACTGAAGGATTTGGCTTTGTGGGAGGAGATGAGGAGGAACATTGGGAAGGAAATTATGATCTTTTAGGCACCCTACTGGGAAACCCAGACGCATCCAGAAGCTGGAGACAATGATTACTGGATGGAAAACTTGCTATCTACTGGCACTGCACAGTCAACTCAGAGAAGCAGTCGTTCTTCAGGACTGGGTAACTCATGCAAGGAGGAACTGTGGGTTCCACTGTCTCATTTGGGATTTATTTTTGTGCTTTAACATCAGGTAAATCAACAGCTAAGTGAGGGGCTGAAATTCTGTTGTGTGTGGTGATCCCCAGACTCTTTCTTGGGTGGAAGAAAAAGTGCTGTTATTTGTCAGTGATGGAGGGTTGGGGTGGTGCATGCTATGTATAATGGCCATGGTACAGAAACTGGGAACTCAGCCTTAACAAAGAATGGAAAAACATATATATAAAAAAAAATATAAATATACATTTGCTGAAATTTGAAAGTATAAGTTTAATAATAGTATGTTTAATTAAATATGCATACTAGCAGAGGGAAAGTCTGAATATAAAACAGCAGTTAATCAGTTGCAGCATTGTTTAGGAGAAAAACAATGGCACTCAAATATTTATAATCTAAATATCAGCTAAATATCTGCAGTATTTCCCACCTAAAATAAGCAATTATTTTACAAAAAAACTGAAAAACTGAATACCCAATACTGTGATCATGTCTAATTATGCAAGATTCCTGTGCAGAGCCTTCCTTCCCTCCAGCAAATCAACACTCTCACCCAACTTGGTGTTGTCAGCAAACTGACTGAAGGTGCACTTGATCCTCTCATCCAGATCATCGATAGATATTAAACAGGACTGGCCCCAGTGCTGAGCCTTGGGGATCCCCACTAGTGAGCAGCCACCAGCTGCTGTGGCACCATTCACCAGCTCTCTCTGGGCCTGGCCAGCCAGCCAGCTTTAATCCAGCAAAGGGAGCACCTGTGCAAGCCACGGGCTGCCAGCTTCTCCAGGAGAATGCTGTGGGAGACAGTAACAAAAGCTTCACTGAAGTCCAGATAGACATCGTCCACAGCCTGTTCTTTATCCACTGGGCAGGTCACCTGTACTGAATGGAGATCAAGCTGGTCAAGCAGAACCTGCCTTTCCTAAACCTATCCTGGCTGGGCCTGATCCTCTGGTTGGCCTGTCCATGTTGCATGATGGCACTCAAGGCAATCTGCTCCATGACCTTCAAGGTCACCCTGAAGCTCCCTGGATTCTCCTTCTGACCCTTCCTGTTGATGGGTGTCGCACTGACTTAACTCCAGTCCTCTGGAACCTCCCTAATTAACCAGGACTGTTGATAAATGGTGGAAGGTGGCTTGGCAAGTTTGTCTGCCAGCTCTCTCCGTACCCTTGGATGAATCCCATCTGGCCCAATAGACTCTGGTGTGTCTCACTGACTCAGCAGGTCACTAACTACTTCCTCCTGGACTGCAGGTGGAACATCTGCTCCCCATCCCAGTCTACCAGCTCAGGGGGCTGACTGCCCTGAGGATAATCAGCCTCTCTGTTAAAGACTGAGGCAAAGATGTCATCAAGTACCTCAGCCTTTTCCTCATCCTTAGTTGCAGCATTCTCTCCCACATCCAAAAAGGGATGGACATTTTCTGAGCTGTTCTTTTCTTGTTAATATATTTAGATGAACACTTTTTATTTTCTTTCACAGCAGTATCCAGGTTCAGTTGCAGCTGAGGTTTGGCTTTTCAAATTTTCTCTCTACATGGCCTAACAACATCCTTGTATTCTTGCCTGCCCTTCTTCTAGGTGTCATAAGTTCTTTTTTTACCTGAGTTCCAGCAAAAGATCCCTGCTCAGCCAGGAAGGTCTTCCCTAACAGCTCATCTTTTGGTGCATAAGGATATCTTGCTCCTGTACCTTCATATTTCCTTCTTCAATTGTGTCCAGCCTTCCTGGACCCCTTTGTTATTAAGAACACTTTCATGGGGACTCTCTGAACCAACATCCTAAATAGGCCAAAGTCTGTCCTCCAGACAAGGTAGAGGTTTTGTTGACTTTTTCCTTACTACAGGAAAAATTGAAGAATTGAAAACTCTGTCATTTATGGTAGATATGCTCAAGACAGCCTCTGACCAGCACAGTTTCCACCAGCCCTCCTCTATTTGTAAAGAGTCAGACCAATTAGCTCCTACCTTTCCAGGAAGAAAGCATCCCTTCAGTGGCACTTTGGGTGGTCTGTGATTCCCAGAGCGCTGCCTGCCTGGCGCCCCATACAGTGCTACCACTCAGGTCCCTGAACCAAATATGCTACTGAGAAATACATTTGCATTTTTCTTGCCTTTGCTGAGCAAGTACAGGGCATGACTTATAAACATAAGTTATAGACAAAAATTACTCTGATCAAAGAAGGCTCATGTTATGGACACTCAGAACAGGAATCAAAAGGTTACCAGGCTGAGATATTAGCCAGGATATTGGCGCCAGATTCTGTTTCTAACAACGAACAACCAAGTGCCTTATCAGTGCCAGAAGTTAGTATTGCAGGATGTTCCTTGTGAAAGGGACACGGAAACTCTTTTAACCAAAAGGAAAAAAAAATGCAAACTTTGAAACAGGCTCTATTTGGCTTTTTATTGATGCACTTAATCAACTACATATATATATATATATATATATATATATATGTATTATATATTTTGTTTAAAATCTTTTAAAGTAATCCTCTCAGGGACAAGGGAGTATTAGAAGGGCAACTGAAGAAAATTGGGACTAGCAGCTATTAGTAAGACACTGTGTAAAAGTGTGTTTTTTCAGATTTTATCTGGGTTGTTTCATGTTAAAGGAAGCAAGAGGAAATGGATTGATACCTTAGCAGCAAGGAAACTTGCTTAAATTTTGCTTTGAACAAAGATAAATGCTGCTCCTGTGTGGAAAAAAACAAAACATAGTATTTTAAATAAAATAGTCCCACTGCTCGTGACAGCCTGATGACAGAAATGCAGATATTAAGTAACAAATTGAGACAATCTGGTAGTATAAATGTTTTTGCTAAAAGCAAACTGTAGGCTGTAGAGAAATTCTGGCACATTAGTCTCCTCTAGGTAATACATGGACTTGACAATTTAATGCCCAAAAATGCTAGAGAAAGGTAGGAGAAAAGACTGAAACATTCTAATACTTCCAAAAATTTATATCTGCTGTACCTCCAACTTCACCAATGATCTTGTAAAGGCCACAAGAATGAAGAGATCATTTACATATTTAAAATAGAAGACCTTATTGTTTGATTACCTTTGAAGAATAGTCCTTAGCCTTTGGGAACTGTGCACATGGATGATTTGCTCATTTTTATATACATATCTATATTATTTCCAGACTTGGCAGAGCCTCAGTAATACTTTCTCACTAGGAATGTTTTGAATAGTGCATAATCATTTAAACAATTTGTACACCAAATTCATCAGGGTCAGGATAAACCAAACATGCCTAAGCAATATAAGGAGAATGTTGCATGTAAGTGAAACATAGAACATTGAATTCTAAAGATTGCTAGTAGTAAATAATAAATCTGTGACTAACAACCAGTAAATCTATTTGCAGACAGTACCACAAAGCTTGAGCAATATAAAGCAATTGAAAGTAATTTGCAATTAAATATCTAATTCCAAAGTTGCTTCCTTTAGTGTTTATTGTATGGGTAGTTCCACAACTTTCTCACTGGAGATAAAATGATGCTTTTAAATATTTTCTAAAAAGGTAAGGTTGCTTTTAGGAACACTTACTAGTTAGTAACTGAACATCTAAAAAGTCAAATGAAAAGCATTCAAGAAAGACCTTAATGCTTAAGGCCATCAGCTGAAGCAGAGAAAACAGGGTTTATAATTAGCAGTATTTTTCTTTAGATCATTTTTATTTATTAAAAACTTTTTTTACCACATAAGAAAATATTAGGACTGTCTTATATACTTGCATTAGTAGTTTTTAATAATGAGATAATGAGGTACGAATCATCTAAGAATCAAAAACAATGAAGACCTTACTGAAGTAAAAATATGAAAAACTTCACTAAAACCAAAGACTAATGGGTAGCAGACGTGTATGGGAAGAAAGAAAGAAAATATAACATGGAATATATATTACAATTGTAAAATACATGGAGGAAAGTTCTATAAAACATTAGATAAAAGTGACAAATAGAAACAAATATATTGAGAAAACTGATCAACTAATGGACTTTTAAAGGAAGCATGAAATGTTTAGAACTTTCTTTGGTTTAGTCTTCACAAAAAAGCTGTGTCCAGATGCTTAACTTAGTGATTATTAATGAGGATATAGCAACATCAGCCTGAAAATGTAACAATCAATTAAATAAGTCGAATATATTCAAGTCATTATGACTTGACAAACATCACCCCAAAGTACATATAGAGTTAGTCAAAATCTTTCTTTATGGATGCAGGAGAAATAAGAGAGGTCTGTGGAAGGTGAACAAGTTCTAGAAAGTCAGAGAATAAGCATGGGAAGTTAAAAAGGACACAGGGAACTACAGAAGAGTCAGCTTTTCTTTGACAGAAAGATAACTGAAGCAAATTATTAAACAATCAATTTGTATTCACCTAAAGACAAAATGCACCAACATGAATTTGTCAAGAATAACTCATGTCACTGTAATTCAATTTCCCTGACAGGATAACAAGATCTGAGAAAGTAATAGATGTCAGACTCACATGCTGCTGTAGAATCTCACCCAGAAAGCTTGATAATAGCTTGTTGGAGAATGAATAGAATATATTACATAATGCCCTTCACAAGACTGACCTGATATTATTCAATATTTTAACTAATAATATAGGTGTATGTAGAAAGTTCATGAATGACAACTCGTGAAGGATTTAATTTCAAAAGACAGAATTAGAATTCAAGCTGATTTGAAAAAATAGAGATGCCTTAAAGATCTGAATATAGAAATGCACATAGTACTAAACATGGAAAGGAGAAATCAAATGCACAAGAAAAGGATGAAAAATTTGTCGGGCAGAGAGATTTCAGAAAGATGAGATGTTGTATCAGAAAGGGGGAAATCTTACTTCTGTGGACATTAATGATACATGTGGTCATCTGTGAGGCTTGACTGTCACTGTTGGAGCATATTGAAAGGGAATTCATTCACATCTGGTATTGGTGAAGTCAGTATAAGATGGATTGAACATGATGGGATGCAGAAGAGAACTCCAGACAAAGACAAAAAAAAAGGTCAAAAAATATTCTAAAGTTTATGAATAATGATTGAAAAAAAAGAGTCCATAAAAGAGAGAACTGAGGACAAAATATAATATAAAAGTGGTAAATAATGGGTCTTAATCACATATAGTGAACCTAGGACAAGAAACAATTGCTTTCCTTACAAGCAAGGAAAATTGAAAGTTTAAATATAAAAAATTTTATTATGCAATGGACAAAGCTACGTTTGAAGGTGTTGAAAGCAACATCACAGCAGGCATTTAAAGATGTGCATATCAAGAACAATTTTTTTAAAAAATTGATTTCCTTGCTCTGAGGCAGAATGATTGCTAGATGACACTTCACCTTCATATTCCTTGGATTTCTTTAACCATATGAGATGCTGCCTAGAGTCTACATTTCTCATCTTTTCAGTACTTATTTGCGATTTTTTTCAGACAAACAGTGTAGCCTGTTGGTCAACTATTGACCTCTGCAACTGGAGCTTATTAATAACCATTTAAAAAACCTTGTCTACTTTTCAGACAATAATCTGTTAATATATATAGATAAAAATTGCTTACCTACACACTAGGGAATGTTTCAGTTTAGAATTTATGAAGTGACATAGATGTAGAAGTGACATTGCAAGACTGCAATTTAATCACTCCATTGTACAGACAGCAAACAGTGTCTGGAGCCTGATTAAAGTGTATCCTTTGTCTTGAGTTCATCAAGAATTTCCCATTATATGCATGGAACAGGTCTGCAGTTCACTTATAACTACACAAATTTTTAGGGAAAAGTTATAAACTTAAATTTAGCAAAAAAACCCAAAAATCTTAATGAATGACAATAAACCAGGAAATTAAAATGTTGAAACCTATTAAAAAAAAGTACAACCAAGATCAGCCAAAGCCAGTATATATAAAGTTAATGCTGAAACACCTTCCAATGGAGTAACACCTAATTATATTTTAAAAACATGTTTTTAAAACATTTGTGTGTGGTTTAATATATTTCACATTTTTGTCAGATTTATGTGATCTAAAATGCTTTAGTTCAGGGTGGTCTATAGATTTCTAGAAAATCAGTGTAGAAATAAACGTTACTCTTATATTTTTCTAAATATGGACTGAGCTGCTGCTGCCCCCAAATGCCACTGGTCACTAATCAGGTAAAGGAAAAACATCTCAAATAGGTAAATGTAACCTTTCAGAAAGTTTTTGTCCTAGATCAATATCAACTGCATGAGTCACATCTATCATGTCTGTAATTCATTTTTAAACTGAAGTCAATCAGAGCTTAAGTCAGACAGAAACCCTGCAATTTAGGATTATGTGGACTTTGCTCTACAGGTACTGGAATGCACTTGTGAAAAAACAGATTAATGTAAAACCAGATGAATTCTTGGCGAACAGATTAATTTCACCTGAAACCCCATAAAATGCACAACCCATCTAAAAATATTCCTTTCCCTCCTGTTTACCAGGATACAGACTGTTCCTCACAGAGGTGTGCGGAGGTGCCACACAAAATGATGCTGATCCAATGCCATGCACAGCACACAAACGGGCCTGAAAAAAACTGAGTACTTCTGACTGGTAAGGAACATTTTATGCAAGTGTATATGAGATTTGCATTTTCACCATTTGTGTGAGATTACAAGGAATGCTGTAGGGAATAGTGAGTCAAATCCTACTTTTGTAACAGGCAGAATCTACTTATTTTACCAGCCTTCACAAGCAAGACTGCACCCTACAAATTAGTGACTTCAGTGACCTGTGTAAATTTAAGAGTGCCTTCAGGTCAGTAACCCTGCATGTAGTAGACATATGTAAAGCACTGTTCATTCATGCCTAAAACTTGCAGTCTAAACCCAGATCCAATTAGTAATAGCTAAAAGGATTTACTTCTCCAGCTTTTAAAGAAAACGGAACTGAATTTAAAAAACTAGACTAACAGGAGTTGTAAAAACACAAAATAAAATCTTTGGTTAATACTGTTCTTCAGGGTGCAAATCACATAGAAAATAAAACAAAAGAGGAAATTAGAAACATTTGGTGCAAATTCAGTTCAGCCCCCTTTTACACAAATCATGAATTATATACCAAGAGATTACTTTACTCAAGGGATCACAGCCTCAAATAGCGAACTGGACTGGAAATTTTCACTTAACCAGCACACATGTAATGTTTGGTTTTACTCCAAGGCTGACTTGTAGCCTCTTCTTCCTTTGTCTTATTCCAAACACAAAATTATTGAAGCAGTAAACTATGTATTAGCAAGTAGCAATCTCTCAAAAAAAGCCAGGAATGGAATGGATAACCTTTTACAACTATATACATAAAGCACAAGAATGTTATTATGTATTAGTAGTACTTTGTACTGCTGATACTAGGGTATCAGCATAATCACAAAATCTGAAATGCAGCACCTTGTTAACATTCGGGTTGACCCCCAAGAAGATGCAAAACTTGAAGTCTACAAAAGCACATTTCTACACATTAATTTAGCTCTTGAATATGCTGGGAAATTCCCTATAAAAGATTCCTCATATTTTTCTGTTGGTATAAAGTGCATTTAGTGGCCACAGAGAAGAGGGCTTGGTAATTTCATGTCCTTTTACAAATTTCTCAAGATCTTGACCTCCTGTTTTCTACAAAGGAACACCAGTGACACAGTCCCTTTGCTCTTGGGAAATTTTTGTAACCAAAATGGGCCAGACTTCACTCCATAGGAATCTGTCCGACTCTTTCATCTGGATTTGTTGCTAGTGCTGCAATAAAAAGGAAGATTAGCCTGAGGCAGACACCTGGTGTGGAAAATTCAAATCCACATTCCAGTATGAACAAAAAAATTATAAGCTATGAAAACCAGAATTTTATTGTACGGAACATCAGACTCTCTTAATAATTCTACTTTTTAAATATAACTAATGGAAAAGAAGGTATTCAGAGCCCAGTTATTAACAGGCAAAATTTGGCCCAGTTATAAAAATTCTCAGCTGAGCTTTCATGTCTTTCTTCACCAAAGGTTTTTAATGAAAGGAGACTGGATTCTATTTTAAATTAGAATGGTTGAAGTAATTAGGTAAATATCTTTATCCCATGGAATCACAAACTGATTCAGTTTCAGTTGAAGGATAAATGCAACTAATTCTGTAAGAAGTCGCACAATGTGCTGGGGGAAACTTAATGGGACATCACTAAGAAGGTAAGAACATTGTTGTTAAAGTTAGCTAAATATATTGGAAGGAGACACTATTGTCTCTGTTAACCTAGGGCACAAATTATCTCAAAATCATGGTTTATTTGATGATTAGTTTAGCCGAAGGGATCCACGTGTGCATGGAATTATTTCTATTCCCATCATATTTTGATATAGGGAGAAATTCTTGGAAAAATGATAAAAAAGAATTAACCTGCAAAGGAAGCTGCATCTTGGGAGGCCAGAAAGCGAAGGGATAAAGTGAGAATTCCCAGCATTCAAGCTGAGTTAGACCATGCAAAGGAAATGAAAACAAGCAGTAAAAGGTTATTTAGCAACATAAATCAAACAAGAGAAGCTGAGCTAGTGAGCAGTGCCAGTGGATTTGAGATTAAGACTTTATAGGTACAGACCAGAAGCTAACTGCATATTTGACTTCAAGCTTCAGGATGGTAGCTATGACAAAATCAACATGGATAACAATATGAGAATTAGAAAAAGAAATTAACACCATGAAATTGAAAATAAAAATAAAATCATAACAACAGATTATTTCTGTCACTGAATATAAATTACTGAAAAAAACTCAAATAAAAAAAATGCAAATATGATAGCAAAACTACATCTTCACTGGAAACAGAGATTTTACTTTCCCTGTAAGAATTGAATTGCAGCATCAATTTTCAATTTATTTTGTTCAGGTCTCCAAATAGTTGTTAAATCATAAGACCTTTCCTTCTAAGAAAAGCCAAAAGAGTCAGTAAAATAGAATGATATATTACAAATGTAGATTAGAAATTCTTTTCCTTTTTGTGCTTTACTGCACTGCATTATTCTTGAAATATAGCTTTAAATTGTGTTGAATTTAAATAAAATCAGAATTGTGTCTTGTATCTTATTAATGGGAGTTATATTTGAATGTCTATTTCACTAATAGCACATGAAAAGAATTATAATAAGGAATTGTATCTATGAAATATCAGTGTGACATGTTTTATTTTTTGAAACAAGTTACATTTTCAAGGGATATGAATTTAATAAAAAAGTCATAATGTTTTGCTGGTGACCTTGGTACCATAGGAATATTAATTAACCTAAGAAATTTTTTTTAAATTACAGCTAATGATCATTAATGGGTTTTTTATTTGGAAGTAAACAGAAGAATTGTCACATTTCAATTCCTTTTGGTGTTCCAATGAATTTTGATGGTGGAAATGAAATGGTATCAAAATGATTTTTCTACTAGAACCCAGCAAAAATGGGAGAGACTCATCTATATTTCATGACAAAGTGGTGGATCATCAATATTGCCAAGCATAAAAAGTAAAACTAGAGCTTAATGCACAGGCATGCAAGCAAGCAAACATTAGCTGCTGTTACAAGAGTAATTTGCATGAGAAATTTTCTCAGTTACCTTTTCCCAAATGTGTTCTCTGTAACCCCTTCTCTGCAAAAAAAGATAATAAGCAAATTTTATAGCAAAAGGGAAAAAAAGCATCAGAAACCACTACACTAATGTTTACATGTAAAAAAAAAATTAAAGCTACCTGTCAAATTGCGGCTACAGGGAATGGTCTTGCTGTGCAAAATGACATATTTAGAAGCCAGTGAAAGTCAAATTAAGCATATGATGATGGACAGACTAGAAAAGCAAAACTATTTCTTGATCGAGACTTAATTGCATGAAAGATACAGTTAATTCACTGATTTACAACATCACAGACGATAAATGCTCCCTTCTTTGAAATATACTTACTTTCTGAGAAAAAAAATACGCTAAATATCATCTATGAAGAGGGAGGGGTCTTTACCATAGTCTTCATTTATTAAATATCTCAAGTCCTTACAATGAACTATAAGAAAGATAAGAGAGCACACTTCTGTTTGTACTGCTATAAACAGAAAGTTACCACTAGAGTTGGAATAAGCCTAAATCTGTCCAGGAGTACATCTCAGCCTTACTTCAGCCATCCACCTCACAAATTCAAAAGCTATGTGTGAACAGCAGTACACACACATAATTAAAAGTGTTCAAATCATAAAACAGTCAAATAACAGTCAAAAACCAATAAAACAGTCAAAAACTTCTATATTGTTCTAGACTTATTTCCAGTTTGGCATCTCCTAGAATCAATAAATTTATTTTTATCTCAAGCAAATCAGATATGACTATAGAAAACAGAACACTGAATTTGCTGCTGCTTCAGAAAAGGTGCAGATATAAGTTATGCTGAATGGGAATTATTGCTGGTTTTAGATTTCCACAGGTCTTAGCACTGAGGTGCATAAAAGTTCATAAGATCGGTATCTGAGGTGAAAGGTGAAAGGTGTACAGCCAAGACATCAGCAAATGTTACAGCAACATGAAGCCAGGGTAAACAGGCTGGTGTGCTCCTCATTCACACAGCATACAAACTAGCTGTTGAGAAGGCAGCTCTTTCAGAAATTAGGATCTAACCTCAGTAAAACTGGTTTGTTTGTTGTGGGGGTTTTTTTGTTAAATACAGACCTGTGGAGCAATACATTCAGTGGAGAAGCAGTAACTCACAAATCAGGTATCTTACTTACCTAAGAAAGGAGGAAATAGACCCAGATTGGCATAACTGTTGCCTGTCAAGGCCATCTTTACTGCTGTGCCTACGGTGAAAAACCTTCTACAGTCCCATATTTTGGCTATCTTAAAACTTATCAGTATGGTGTGGATTCTGGAGAGAAACAAACAGGCAGTGTTGTGAAGACTCCCCAGAGGGGACAAGTTTTCAAAGTAAAATCCTAAGGCAAAACTTTTAGGGTAATATTATGTAAATGAGCAATAAGATTGACTGAGGTTTCAGCAGTAGTGCTCTGTGATTTTGCTTTGATAGTTTTTGCTTTTTGGAGTTCACTGTAACCTCATTATGCTTTGCTGGCGCTTTCTGCAGGAAAAGCAACAGCTGCATAATGCTGATAAACCTTAAGAAGGCCGACGTGCATGATTGTGGTTTGTGCTCCAGTCTAAGTCAACCATATGTAAAAGCTCTAACCTGGCACCACTTGCTGCCATTAAATCACAAATTCTATCTTGCAATGTAAAATATAGTTAAATAAGAATAATCATCCATAAGAGCAAATCTCTAAAGAAAAAATATTTAAAAATATTATTCCTTAATTAGTCATACCAACTATTATAATATACTTCTATGAATATTGACTGAATGTGAAATCATTGCAAGGGAGTTGACAATGAAGAAAAATCTTTATCCATTAAATGTTTTTTTAGTAGCCACAGAAATGAATAGATGACACTTTTAAAACCCCTCTGAATATATACCACTATATTAAAATATGTATTGTGACAAAATCATTGATAATCCTGGTAATATTCAATGTTGAATAAAAAAGATGCTCTTGCTGAATATATAATTTAAGGGCACAATAGTCCTCTTTAACTTGAAGGATTTAAACAAAAACAACAAGTAAATTTTTATTCCTTGCTGAATCAGCAATTTATAAAATTCATATTGTCTTATTTTTTATCTTCCTTTTTATGGATAGAGAAGAAAGAAGTCACAAAGTAAGTGATTTACTTTGTCATTTACTAGCATTGTCTTATTAAAATGCAGGGGTAGGTCCAGAATTTCTCCCATTATCAAGATAAAAGAAAAGTTATGGGTGTGGTAAGAAATACAGAATGGAGAGACACAGATAAAATACCACATTTTCTCCATATGGCATTGGCCTGTGGAATTATTAAACCATACAATTGGTTGGTTCTAAGATTTCAACACAAGTGAAAAGGGATTTTTCACATTTAATTATCATGGACAATTATGACTAAAGAAATTAAAAATGTAGGAAAGGACATGAAGTCCTTTGTTTCCAAAGATAAACCAATCCCTAATTGAAAAATGCCTCTTGCCTGTAATTACAGTACTGATTCTATTTGTGACCCACTGTGAGAAGTATCTTTGTGTATAATATCAGTAAGATATTGATATTATTCCATACTGATTTAGAATAAAGTCCCCAGCATTTGGGATCTTTGAACGTTTGCAAGTTAGATCCTAACTGTACAAAGCTTTGTGCAAAAAGACTGGTGGTGTCTATGTCATTTTGAGTCAGCAGGAATGCCAGTTTCAGACATGAGTGCTAAAGTTTTGTACCTGGATTATAAGAAGACATCCATGAAGTTACATTTGAGTTTAGAGATATAGCTATGATTCTTAAAAATTCTTCTGATAAAACCCGAAAAATCATAAAAATCTCAAGGGTAGCTTCAAATATACTGAAGGCAGAGACAAAGTACTTGACCTATTGAAAACAAGTTTTTTTTTAGTTGAACTCAATAGGTCTTTTGTACAAGGCAATTAATTTTTCAGGGGTGCTCTCAAGTATTTCAGGTTTGTTGAATGTTTAAACCTAATCTCTCCACTAAAAGTAGAATTCTTATGTCTTCAAGAGTTTGCTCTCCAGCAGACAAGTGTGATTCCTCCCACATTTTGATTTCTTTTCTTGTGTGAATCTTTTTTACTTTGTATTTATACACAAGCCTGATGAAATGTAGTCACATAATGCAGCATCCCAACACAAATGATCAAGTACAAATACTCCAGAGAAGTCTTACTTGGGAGATGCAGAAAGGCTACAAAATTATTTACTTCCAATTTCTCTGCAGCTTAGTCATCAATCTGGAGCCTGGAAAAAAACCCCAAAATTTAATAAATGACACAAAATGTTGATCAATTTGGAAAGTTCTGAAATCCTTGCTAATAAACTTTCCATTTCAGGGAATTCACCACTTAATTACATGTTTATACAAAAAACCAGACACTCCATTTATCACCCTTAAATTTTCTACTTCTTTAGCTTTAGAAAATGTCCCATTGCCGTTAGTTTTCAGGAAAAAAAGTCGCTATATTTTGTTTTTATCCTACTAATTACTGAATTTCTTTCTAAAGTGTATGATCACAACCGCATTATTTTCTTCCTTCTTCTTTGCAACCTGTTCATATTGCATACACATTTTTTAGGAGAGTTGTATTTCCAGTCTTTCATTCAGTCTTGCAGTCCAATGCAATGTGAATTAACAGATTTATTTTAGTAGAAAATATATATGTGCTCTAATTTTGACAGAAAAATAGAATTAAGATATGAACTATTGCCATCCGTGGGATTAAAATTTATAAAAAAATAGGAGATAGATGCTGGAAGCTCTGAATCACATTTCCCTCCAAGAAAATGTCCAAGAGGCTCATGTCTTTCCCTCAATGTCCTTTGCTAGTCACAAATGTGGCCTCCTGCATATTTCTGCTGCTTTTGAGACACTGAGATCACATATATTACTTACCCAATGATGTTAAAGTGTTCTGAAGACATAATTCTTTTACAAATAGCTAACTTTGAACATGGAAGAGACTTGTCCTGACCATTTCTAGGCAATGCACAATGAGATATCTACATAGACAATGATCTTTAAAGGATAAAATCCCTCTCAAGATAAATGTGATTGAGGGGTTTTGAGAATAAACAAAGTATATGAGATCAATAAAATATGCAGACTTTCAAGTGGACTTGATTCAACAAAAAACTTTTTCAGCATTACTAGCATTCCTGGATGTAAATCTCCATTAAAAGAATGTAATTTGGGGAACAGACAAAGCTCTTATTTGCAACATTCATTGTTGACCTGGTTTTGCTAGACAAGAGCACTCTTAAAAGTCTGAGGGAGATTGTGTACTGAAATTTAGCTTTGTGCAGGTGTTATTGCTGGCTGTAAGTCTGCTGCCTATGGAACTGGAAAGAACCTTTTGCTGATTCCTGGCCAGCACTTAATTAATCATCCTTTTTTTCCTATTTTTCCAAACCTTCCACTGGACCAGGTTGGTCAGGACCCCATTCAACCTGTACCTTGAATACTTAGAGGGATGGAGCATCCACAACTTCTCTGGACAGCCTTTTCCAGTGCCTCACCACCCTCTGAGTAAAATCTTCATCTGCTACAAATTTCCCCTCTTTAGGTTTAAAATTGCTCCCCCTTGTCCTATCACTAACTGCCCATGTAAAAAGCCACTCTCCATCTTTTTTATAATCTCCCTTTAAGTACTGAAAGGCCACAATTAAGTTTCCCCAGAGTCTTCTCTGGCTCTTCTCCCGATTTGTTTGGTATGACCCTGTAGAAATCATAATTTGATGCCATAATAGAATGACTCTGAGGAACCAGACTGAATTACAGGATCTCTTAAAGTTCTTTAACAGTGCTGCTATGATTGAAGGTGGTCTTAGGGGATTTAAATGGAAATGGCTATAGCTACATGGAGCTGTAACCTTCTCTCACTCAAGCCTTCTCTGTATCCAAGCTAATACCACATTAAGTAATGTTGAGGCCAGTTTATTTAAACCACAGCAGTCAAAACAGCCAAAGCTAAATCAACATGCACCCCTTCTCCATCTGCTTTAAGAATGTCTACACAAAAGATTAGAATGTCTACACAAAAAGATTACTTATGTGCCAGAGACATGGTCACTTTTTACAACTGTATCAGCTAGCCTAATAAGAGATTTTATTTCTCTCTAAAAACCTTGCAGGTTACTTAGCAACAGCTTATATTTAAGTTGTTCTGTGACCAATGTAATTAGTGAAGTATGTGTTCACTACAGTTTAGATATGAGAGTGATCTCAGATGTGGATTCTCTGATAAACAGTAAAGGATGAATTCAAGCCCTGTTTCTTTTACACAGCAACCCACCTTTCCCAAAATTGCTGGAATTTACTGTGTTTAAGACCTCTACCTCCATCTCTAAATTCAGGTTCAATCTATAACCAAGAACAAAAGATGGTGGCATAGAGACACAGATAAGTGTGGCAAAAATGCTCCTGAAATTAGGTATGTATGAAACATGTCTGGTTTTAGTCTGAGGACTTTGGCATGACAGAACAGAACAGAATCCACTGTCAAGCTTGTGGTCAATTTACTCAGTGTTTTCTGTGTGCACTTCTGTGGTGTGTTGACCCTGGCTGGGTGCCAGCTGCCCACCAAAGCCTCTGTGTCACTCCTCAGCTGGGCAGAGGAGAGGAAATACAACAAAAGCCTGGTAGGTTGGAATTAGGGCAGGGGGAGATCACCCACCAGTGATCATCGTGGGCAAAATAGACTTGAGTCAGGGAAATTAGTTTCATTTATAACCAATGAAATCAGAGTAGGCCAATGGGAAATAAAACCAAATCTTAAAAGAACTTCCCCCATCCTTCCCATCTTCCTGGAATAAACTTTACTTCCCGTTTTCTCTGCCTTCCTCACACAATGCCTCTGCTGCTCTTTCCTCCTCAGGAGGAGAACTCCCCACACTCGTCCCCTACTCCAGGATGCGTCCCTCAAATGGGGTGCAGTCCTTCAGGAGCAGCATGGATCCCCACAGGGTCACAAGTCCTGTCAGCAAACTGCTCCAGCATGGGCTCCTCTCTCCTTGGGGCCACAGATCCTGACAGAATCCTGCTGCACAATGGGCTTCCCACAGAGTCACAGCCTCCTTTGGGCACCTACCTGCTCTGCTGTAGGGTACTCCACGGGCTGCACGTGGGTCTCTGCTCCCCCATGGACCTCCATGGGCTGCAGGTGGATCTCTCTCCCCCATGGACCTCCGTGGGCTGCAGGTGGATCTCTCTCCCCCATGGACCTCTGTGGGTTGCAGGGGCACAGCTCCCCCACCATGAGCTGCCCCACCAGCTGCAGGAGAATCCCTGCTCCAGTGCCTGGAGCACCTTCTCATTCTGCACTGAACTTGGAGCCCACAGGACTGTTTCTCTCACACATTTTCACTTCTCTCTCTCAGCTGCTGTTGCGCAGGGGTCTTTAATTACATTATCCCAGATGTGCAGCTGCTGTTGCTGATAGGCTTGGTGTTTGCTTGGCTTGGAGCCAGCCAGGGTTAGTTCTGTCAGGCATGGGGGGAAGCTTCTGGAAGCTTCTAACAGAAGACAGCCCTGTAGCCACCATGCTATCAAAACCTTCCCATGAAAACCCCATGCAATTTTTGAAGGAGGAAGAAGCTCTTCATGTTCATGAGATAGAATAAAGGAAAATAGAAGAAAATTTAAAGAAAGAAGCAAGGATGGAATATCTGGGATGTGAAAGATTCATGCTTGCATCTTTCTGCATGTTGGTGTTGTGATTTAACCCCAGCTGGCAACCAAGCTTCACACAGCCCTTACTCACCCCACCCAGCTGGATGAGGAAAAAGAACCAAAATGTTAAAAGTGAAAAAACCTCATGGGTTGAAATAAAAAAGTCTAACAAATAAAAAATATACTACTACTACTACAGCTAATAATAACTATAATAATAACTATAATTATAATAATAATAATAATATCAATTATAACATATTAAAGTGAAATAAAATAGCAGAGAAAGTTGAAACCTGAGGAAGATAAGACCATATAAATGGAAACATTACCAACCAACTCATGTCCAGTCAGTCCCTGAGCAGTGGTTCCCCACACCCCAACCCCTCCCCCAGTTTTTTATGCTGAGCATAATTCTATGTGTTATGGGGTACCCCATGGGTCAGTTGGGGTCAGCTGTCCTGGCTTTCTCCCCTTCCCACAATTTGGGAACCCCCAGCCTCCTCAGTGGTGGGGTGGGGAGAGTGGAAAAGGCCTTGACTCTGTGTTAGTACTGCTCAGCAATGAACAAAACGTCTTTTTATTACCAACATGGCTTCCATCACAAATCCAAAACACAGACTGATACTAGTGACTGAAGAAAATGCACTGGTTTTCAGCAGTGTATTTCAAACAATATTCACAATATATGGTCACAATGTTAGCTGAGAGCAACCTGGACAGAAGGTACAAATTAGCCCACATAAATTTGAACTCTGAATGCCATAGTTCATGTTTACAGGGCACATTATGCTGCGGTTTGGCCCTGGTCTTTTGCCTGTACATCTGTAACTCTATACTTACCCACTACTGTCACATCTGCACCTAAATTTAGATCTTGGCTGGAATTAGTAGCATCCTCACCTTGTTAAGTCAAACCGCAAAACTGTGTTTATTTTTCTCTTCTTTTATTGTGGGGTAGGTTTCTCTAGTCAGTGGAGACAAATGTACCTTCAGGGCACAGTAGATGCTTCACCTCAAGTGATCCAAGAGGAGGCAGAAGCTCTGGTCCATACTGCTGCTGGCTGAAAAGGTCAAGTCAGACCCTGGGTGCACTGTTTCACCTTTACAGAGAGGAAGCCAGTGGCTATTTCATATGTGAAGTGCTGCTGTTGATTTTCACTTCTGCTTTCGAATTACAAGAAACACTTGAGCAGATTTTGGGGGCACTTTCAAAGCATCACCTTCTAGCAGTGACACACTGCACGTTATGGAGAAGAACCCCTGTGCATGGGCCAGGGTAGGAGATGGTTTAATGCAGCATGAGCATGTAGCCAGTTTGAGTCTCATGTGTGTAATGACACAATCCTGCCACTCACTACAGCATGACATGGTAGATAGGCTTAAAAGAAAAATAGGCTGGCTATTTTTGTGCTTCATCTTTTCCTCAACAGATCCACTAATTGGTATAAATAACCTTAGAAATCTTTATACGAATGACTCAAAAAGCAGAATACCTACAACTACTTCTGATGTTATTCAGCAGTTATCTGATCAAAAAACAGAATAGGCACAAAGAGGTACCACTGGAACAGGAGCTTTTAAACCTTACAAGTTAACCTATGAAACATTTTGAATCTAAGTTTTTCACTTTTTATATTATCTTTCCACATCTAACTCCTTACTCTGCAGAGGAGATTTTTCCTCACACAGCTTTTCCTTTCAGGTTGCTTTGATTCCTTGTGGAAGCATCTACCTATTGACTATACGAAGTCTGGGAAAACTACTTGGGTAGTCTGAGTTAAACCTGATGGAGCAGACACCACATTTTCAAAAGGGCAAGTATTTGAGGCACTGAGACTGTAAGTTTCAGTAGCTTGAAAATGCCTACATAAGTCAAAATCAATCAGCCAGCACAAATGATAGCATTAATCACTGCATGGCCCCCAGAAATAAAACTATATCAACTTCTCTTATAGAATTACTCAGTTTCAAGGTTTTTTATTAGAATAGTTTTTCACAAGTCCCAATGACATTTGCATAAGTACACAACTACAGTTGTCCAGCAGGGAAGGTTTTGAGGTGGCTTTCTTGTTATTTATTTTTACTATGTCAATTCTGTTAAAAACTTCACAAAAAATGTTGGTACATGTCCTGAAAATACACTGAGTGAACACTGGTTTTCCTGCAAGTTACAACTTGACATAACATAAATCAAAAACTGTTCTTTGTGTCTGTACCCTCTAATGAGAAAAAGATTCAAGAGAGATTTTTCATGGACCTGTGCCATCATTAAATATACAAAAGTAAGTTATAGTGGCACTGATGAATAACCTCTACTCCTTCCTATGGCAAAGTTGTGCCAATTTCATTTTAAAAAGATAACAACAGAGAGAGTGGAAGAGTAACACTTTGAAACAGCTACTGACAGGTGACTTTTCTCCACTGCAAATCTCTCAGCATCATATTTTCCCCACTTTCTCTGATTTTGCAATGATAAGTGCAATAAGACTGATAAGGAAGCCAGTTTGTTTTAGAACTCTGAATTTCACTGTTTTGATGCTGTTGAAATCTTCAAGGAAGTCCCTAATGGACTCCTAAAGTCAAGGACAATTCAACCTGAATGAACCAGACTTTAAGTCATGATTTTTGTTTTATTGGGTACTACTTTAGTATATTTATCCATCTACATATATATTTATATCTATATATATCTCCACAAATATATATATATACGTACAAAATATGCATATACAGAAATGCATATGTATGCTTTTGTGTGTGTATATACAAATATATTTCTGTATATGAATTGGAAATAACTCATGAGTATAAAAAAATTAGGAAAACAAAAATTTAGTAAAATAACAATTTACACTATTCTCAGAAACTGTTAGGTAGCAGACCACAATGCAGTAATTAATACATCTGATGGGCATTAAAAATGTTTCAGGATGAATAAAAATTTTCAGGGATAATATCAGTGAACCATTTATCTAAGATCATTGCAATACAGGGAATTATGAGTTCTATGCCAAAGTAATATGGAGCAAAATGCTGATATAAGAAAAGATCAGCTGATAGACCAATAACAAATTTAAAAATCAAGATGGCTGTCCATCGTCCACTGAATATTACCTTCTGGAAAATCCTATTCTCAAAGGTTTGAAAGCATCATTAAATTCTTCTATAATTAGGTAGTCACTTAAAATTCAGGAAATTTTGCTTTTCTCAGATTAAGGCTTATATAGACAAAGCTTCTTCACAAATTACAATGAGAACAGTGTCAGACACACCAATTGTATGTGATAGCCACATTATGAGCACTGTGGGCAGAAATAGAATTTGTTACAGTGAGTTTAGCATTTTAGCTAAAAACTTTTTTTTCTAAAAAATGTAATATTAAATAAAATTAATTTTGGTTGTGTCATGGGAAACGTAAACCATAATTACTCTAACAACAAGAAATCTACAAGAATTAGAAATACTGTATCATATATATCTCTGACACATTTATATAGAAACATAGTATTTCAAAGATCTGATGTAACAGAAGACCAGAAAAAAAAGAGTCGTTGTTTTCCAGTGTTGATTTACTGCAGTAATCTGGTAGTTGTGTTCTTCATCAAAATAGAACAGCTTCTGCACAATTAACTAACCTGGACCTGGATAATTATTAGTGAGCTTTTATTATGTGTATTGTACTTCAGAGTGTCTCTTACTGCCCCATTAAACAAATTGCTACTTCTGAGTACAACAACAAAATTAAATAGGGTTCCTGTCAAAAGTCATTTATCTGTCACACATGCTTCATAACTAGTTTTGCCATCCTACAGCCATGAAGTTAAATATGGTATATGGCCTTGGTGCTGCTGTAATTAGAGCACTGATTTTACACCATCAAGGAATGTACTATGGTTGTTATTGATTTCAATGAGTAAATCAAAAGTAAATCAAAAAGACATTTCTTTTTGTAGTAGGTCTCTGAAATACCTAAAAATACTAAAATAAAAATGCCTAAAAAATAATAGAAAATCTCTTGGTAAAGAAATTTTATGGTAGCTATGAACACTTGTAAAATCAGTCTAATGTACTAACTATTCCTTTAAAGAGGTTGAAGAGTTACCTAATAGTGCCAAATAACTATCTTTTCTCCCTCCCTTTTACTTTCCTCCTAAAGCAGGTTTCTTTTTTCCTTTAAATACAGATGAACACACATAGAAAAGGTGCAATCTCAAGGGGGAAAAAAAGTAAGACCGAAAATATCCCTTACTTTCTCTCTTTATAATTCACATTTTAAAAAATGCAACACTCTTGTAGAGAAGCAAAGAGACATTAGCATTAAAAAGGGAATGCACTAAAGGTTTCTGAACTACGTTTCTCCCTAGTAAGTCTCACAATGCCCACAAAACACGCACAGATCTTTAAATCAATGCAGGTTCTCAGACTTTTTCCTCTGTGAGAAGTCACACTAGATATTGATGGAAATAAGGACTTACTGACCTCTGGGTCTAAACCAGAAAAAAGGTACAATGAAACTAAACCAACACTAAACAGCAGACCTCATGAAGGGTCTCAGGTAGTAAAAACCAGGTCTAAATTGATCTGGAACTATTAAAGATGAGGAAAATTATTTTCCCTCACCATTAAGGGCCTTTCTCAAGTATTTTCTGCACAAAAGGTTTTATATGGTATAAAAATGTTTGTGATAGTAATACAATGACATCTGATTTTTAAATATATTCGGCATGATTGAGTTGAAGAAGGCACATTCAAGTTCAATTTTTTTCCTGTGTAACAGTTGGTACTAGTAGCTCAGTACAGAGATTGTGTGCTTTAATGGTTGAACAGTGTACAGTGAATGCTGGAGAGAAACCTTTCCATTCAAGAACCAGGCCTAAGACCAGACACTTCACAAACAGGAACTCTGTATTCAGGAATCCTAATGAATTCAGGAGCCCTAATAAACTCAGGAGTCATTCTTTATTCAGGATTCCTGTTCAGGAACCCTATTGAAATGAATGAAGCTCTGTGTGTCTGTGTGCAAGACTCAAGGGAGCGGCTTATGTGGACATCTTTCATTCTTTCATTCATGACATCTGTGTACACATCAAACAGTTCCAAAACAATTTATATTCTTTCCCATAACAGTCCTACAATTATTCCAGGTAAAATTGACTTCACAACCAGTTCGTCACTAAAGTGGTCTGTGTGTTCCTCATAAACAAACCTCACAAGAATAAATTTATTCCAGATTTTAATTTATACCCTTCAAAAATGTTAGGATATTCTAGTTTGGAAAACAGATATAATGTGGCCTCTTTAGGAAAAACCTGCTGCAGACTTTTTACCTCCTTATGGTGAACTCAAGAACAAATATTGCTAGTGAAGGCAATAGCATGAGTTCATATAGGAATAAGAAGTAATTTAGGTGAGGATTTCACTAATGACACAGAATTTCCACTCTGATAACATGAAAAATTCAGTGTCAGAATGCCCTGAGGGTAGAGTTGAGGGAAAAGCAGACCATATAGACACACAAGATCCATATCTATATATAGATATATATATATACATGCGTGTCTGTGTTTGTGTGTTAGTGTGTGTGTTTGTGCATGTGTGTGTGCATGATTGAGTTCTGACATCAGAATTCATTTTGGTTTTGAGCCTTGTTTGTGAAAGAACAGCATTTAGTTATTGTATGTGTCATGTGCCACTGGTAAATGAAACATTTCAAAAATGTTGAATGCATCTTTTGCTATTACTTGCACATTTACAGAAATACTGGCCTCTTTCCCTTCTCACTATACATCTTCTAACTCTTCTCAGTATTCCACCTTCTTGACATGTTAGTAGTTAAACACCCTTCATTTATTTCCTGTGCATTCTGGTTGTGAGTGTAATGACTGACAGATTGCCTTAGTAGACTGGAAGACTTTGCTGGGTTGCTGCCTTGAACAGTGATTCTCAATCTCGCTTTTCCTTTTGCTTTCTAATTATACATTACTGGACTCATGTTACTATTAAAAGGTTTGTATCTCATGTTAATGGTTAGAAATAAAAAAAAGCTTGTGATTTCTTCCCTCCAGAACAAATTGATATAATTATAGGCTTACAATTCATGGCTATTGATATAATATCTTTGCATTTTCATGTTGTCTTCACACATGCAGATTTGTATTTGGGGAGCATGTACTCACAGCTTTACTAGGCAGGGTGAATACTCTTCACATTATGTATTAAAAGAAATTTCCAGCTGTTAGCATTATGTGAGTTCTTGGGCTCTCTCCTGTGATTGTATCATACTGAATTTAATTTTGGAGTATTTTCTACTTTAGGGCCTTCTTGGTGTAAAAAAAAAAGACTAAATGGTGATGTTACCTGAAATTTTGCTGTAGTAAAATATTTCCCTGAGCTTCAGGTAAAGGGTAGCATGTAATTTGTAATGATAAGCACAGTGATGAGTGCAAATAGTAGTCAGCTATTAGCAGCCATAATGGGTGCACCTTTCATCTCCTGTCAAGCAGAGTGGCACCGATTAGGACCAAAAGACAGCTATCAGATCTCTCATTTCCAGACTCAAACAAAAGGAAAAGAGGTGCCTGTGTGAGCTGATAGCTTCTGGCCCTTTGATCAGATCCTACCAGAAGTCATCCAGTCGCAGAAACCTGATTTCTCATCACTGGGCTACCGGTTTTGATGTAGGTAAAGTCCTACTGCAAATTGCATCTATGAAGGGAAAACAGCAGGACATAATCAAGGAGTATAGTTACCAATTCACATGGAAAGGTTGTTTTGGCATCCTACTTTCTTTGAGGGAGGTAGTAAATAAGTTCTACTAATATTATGGATAAGATATTTCTATAAACAACTAGCAACAAAGCCCTTCAGAAAGTTGTGTTTGCCCTCCCCAGTGTAACAGGAACTTAGGTGTGGTTTAGTGTTTATGAAAGGTCCAAGCAAAATAACAGAAAATCAAATTCACTATTGACAGATTGGGAAAAAAATTCCCTGCTTGGAAAGAAAACATATTTGGAAAATTCTACTTCTAAATAGTTAGGCAAACAAAGTACATTTCAGAGAAAGACTTTTCAAGTTTTATTTTCTTTCACCGTAAATCTGCAATATCAAGTACAGATATGTAAAATGTGTATCAGTCCTTTTTTATTTTATTCAGAGGCCTTCCAGGAATTATTCTTTACTGTTAATATCACTGTTAGAGTGGGCTACAGAAAAAACTTCATCACACATTCAGGAAGATGCAGCAAGGTTTTACATTATGTAACTAACAGTTGAAGTACTATGAAATCACCCATATTCCATCATTATATGGAGAATTTTGGTATAAAAATGCAAAGTCTTCCTCTCAATTTCACATACAACAACTATCAATTTAGTGTAACAGCTGTTATTCTCCTCCTGATAAACAGATAGTCTGTACTTTCAAGGGGGGGGAAATCTGCTTCAGAGTGGAAGAGTACTGCACTGTATTTCACCAGTGCTTTATTTTTTTTTAATCTGACCTCAAAAGACCTTGGTCTGTGACATCATGAAATAACCAACTTTTTGAAGTCTCTAACTAGTTAGAGAGGCAAATAATCTTCTGCTCAGTCTAAACTGTTGAATTAAACATCTATCACAGTTGAGGAAATGTGATAGAAGTACTTTTGTAGTCTAGCATCCTAAATTTAATCTTTTTTTTTTCCAGTTAAATTAGAGCATGGTATCTGGCAAGTTGTATAGAGCAGAATAGCTTTTGTGGCATTAAGAAAATACTTCTCTGCTAGGCAAAATGTTAGCCTGCCCAAAATTCCTAAACTTTAAATAATATATAACCATTTAAAGACAAACAAATAAAACAAACAAAAAACAAAAAGCAGAACTCCAACTCTATCAAAGGAGAATGAAATTTTGAAAAGGTTAGGACTTCAGCCATGTTTATAAAAATTAAATTCACTTTTGGATTACCTTTTAAATGTATCAAAAGTTAATCTTGTATGGGCTAAGGCTTAGAAAGAGGACAGTTTACAGCTGAATGCTGCCCTGAGTGTTTTTCTCTAATTTGTTCTCAATAAAAAAATTGAAAGGATGTGGATATATATAATGAATGCTGAAGATCCAACTAACAGTGAAAAAAAGTACTTATATTTAAGGTAAAGTAGAGAATAATTTTGACAATGTTTGAAATTTATTTTAAAGTCATTCATGGATGTATTTGGGCATTTATAAAAGTATTTAAAAATATACAAGGCTATAAGACTGGCATCCTCTTCCAAAAACCTAGTCCTCTTCTCTGAACACAAGTCAAATATTTAAATTTACCTGTTAAGATAGGAGACATCTATTTTCTAAAAGACAATAAAACACAGTTAACCTAATTTCCGATAAAGTGTGTGGCAGACACTCAGGCAGGGTTGTTTCCCTCTGTCTGCAGCTCTCCAAGAGTGTGGCAGCTGGCTTTGCACCCGTTCACATCCAGACATTCATTCATACATTCAGCTTCATGCTACAGAGACATGGGCTCTGCAACACCAATTCCGTGTTATTTGAGATGGACTAAACTTAAAAATACTGCAGAGTGTCATATTTTGAGGGCCAATATGCCCCAACATGCCATAGAGCCCAGAAGGAACTTACAGAGAGGTGCTGTGGTATGTGGTGTCTGCTTTAGGACAGACTTCCTAAGCAATGTGGGTGTGTGTCAGTGGATGAATGCTGACTGTGTTAGAAGCAGTCTTCCTTCCATTCAGAGGAATTTTTGGACCACGGGATGCTTGTAAGAAATACCCAAGACTTTGAGCAGTTGAATTTTGAAAAGATGCAGTCCCATTCTTTTCCAGAAATGAGAAACTTCAGCATGGTGCCAGTGTGAGTCTAGGGCAAACCTGTGTATTATATAATATCACAGCTCAATAAATTGTATGGAAACCATGGAATGACAGGGACAACTTAGTTGCACTTCTGGAAGATCCCAAACCATCTACATTCCCATATAACAAGTGGCATGTGGAATATTTTGTCATACAGAGTATCAAGCCTGATTTGTTGTTTTGGAGTGTTGTTTAACAGAATTTTTTTCATATGGAACAGACTGGAGATACCCACCAGCTCTTCCCTGACTTGCCCAGATCCCATTAGGAAATACAGGACTGGGGAATTAGAACAGCATATTTGATTACAGTCCTGCCATTTTGGGTCTTTAAAATTTGACTTACATGCTTTAATTGCTATTTTAAGGATGGTAGACTACCACTGAAAACCTTGCATTTATTTTCAATAGAGACTTTTAAATGTTAGCAATTTTTTTAGATTTCTAATTTTAGAAGAATGCTAGTTCATGTCGACAGCCTTGATTAATTAATGTAATGAATTATATTGAGTAACGTTGATTGTCGTATTGGATTAGATATACATTAGATACACATTTAATTGAAAATCTCAGTCTCTACTAGAACATATTCAAAGGTTGCTGTGTGTTTTATTGATCTAGATTGCTTGGTGACTTTTCTTAAATACTTAAATAAAAACTTTAGATGCAGTTCCAGATTCTCATTTATTTGGGTTTACTGCAATTTCATCTTCTACAAGCACTAACCAAGGACATTGAGAAAGACAGAAAAACAAGTGTAAGGATCGGATAAGCTCTCACTTTCTGATTGGTTCTAGGCAGAGATGGAAAGGTGTTTTCCTTTTTGTTTGCCTCCTACTATCCAGTTGTTCTGAAAGAGAGGGGAATAGGTGAAGGACGTGAAGAAATAACATGATTTCTATATAGAGATGCCAAGTAGCTGGGGATTTTTCTAAGCTTCCAGCTTGTAATTTTTGTTTGAGATATCAGCATTGCAGCTGTATCCTGTTCTCTTTCCAGCTAAGTAAGATGGCATTAAAATTCACTTCTGCTAAAATCACAGGAGTGGTGTATGTACTTAATTGAGCAATACCAGGCTGTTGTAAATGGCTACAGCATAATTTCAGGATTTGAACAGAATAAGGACTAACTAAAGAAAATACCCTATAAAACACCAAACAAGGAGTTACAGCTGTTACCAGATATAGAAAAATTGTTGAGAGAAAAAGGGTCAGCGTATTGGAGCAATGCTAATGCAGTCTGACTTTTTATGGCATGATCTGGGGCACAAATTGCAAGCAGGCCATTGAGAGATGGACACAACAGAGGAGGGGGCATAACTTATACATGGACTCTGGTCTGCTCATGTTGTGGTCCCCCTGGGAAACAGTGCTGAGGCTTTCAGGGATAGGAAATAGCTAGAGTGTAGTCTCCTTGGATTATGACTATCAACTGCAGTGAGCCAAGGGATTTCTTAGTGTATATAAGCAATATAATTCTGTGGTACAGCTCCATGTTAAACTCTAGACCTCAAAGAAACCATTTATTTTGCAGATCTCATAAATTACCTTCAAAACTAGTACCAGTCTTTTCATAGTTTTCTACTAGGGGTAGATGACTGTGCCATCACATCTTTCTCTGTTTTTCTTGTCTAAAATCAGGTTGTCAGTAGAGCAATTAAATCTCAGCTTTAAAACTAGAAAAAAACACAGTAAGGATATGACTAATACCCAAATGCCCTACCAACTTTCTGGGATTTATTGTTTTGGGTTTTTTCCTAGTAAGATATGTTTTAAAGATCTTTATTTCTACAGTTACCTGAAGATGTGCAGCTTAAAAGGAGGACCAGTGGCTATCCTGGTAAATACTGATTCTATCTAGAGTATTTGCAGACTCTCCAAGGGAGCAGACTGAGAGTTTCTTGGTTTTTGGTTTTGGGTGGTTGTTGTTTTTTTTTTTAGTAATCAAAAATAGGTTTCTCTAAGTAATAGCCATTTCTAGTACTGCTTGAAACCCCATTAGATTTCAAGAAAAACCTTCTCCCACTTGTGATTTTGACAGGAAATATTTATCTCTAGCAGAACCCTTGTAGCCCTAATCCCGAATATGTATGTAAAAGCTATAAAGAGAAAGGCCAGAGGAAGTAAAGAGCCTTCTTCTTTTCTCAATTAACACCACTTGTATCCTATATAACTGTTAAATTTAGTGGAATTGTTCCCAGCTTGCAACTGCACAAACAGCAGTAAAACCAGACTCCTTATATCCAGGCTTTGCAGAAATATACTATGTATGTTTTATCTTTCCTCTGTTAACTCTCCTGTGCTAGTTAGGCAATATCTTTCCAGGACCATGCCAGTCTGATTGATGATACTGGTGCATAAAAAGGTAGATGTTTGGGCAGAAAATCTTGAAAACTGGCGGAAGAAAATTTTGAGTCCTTTCCAGCTAAAAACATCTGTGGTCTTAAAGGTTATGCAAGACCCTGGCTACAGATGCTGGCTGTTCAATGAGTCAAAATATTCAAACACAGGTTGGCCTCCAGTGTAAGGTCAAATAAAAGTGTCCCTGTGTGTGGTGGAGAAAGTTTAACAAATGTCAAGGAAAGCAATATCAGAAAATTTCTATTTTATCCTGGTGATCCAGATAAAACTAGAGACT
The DNA here is from genome assembly GCA_024865655.1 of Emberiza elegans. Taxonomy (NCBI): domain Eukaryota; kingdom Metazoa; phylum Chordata; class Aves; order Passeriformes; family Fringillidae; genus Emberiza; species Emberiza elegans. Next base: position 24,720,742 of record JALJVW010000085.1, on the reverse strand, counting down.
CTTTGTACTGGTCCCTGTAAGGCAGAGTATCACCATATATTGGATCACTTTACAGTTAAGATATATAATGTCATAGCCAAGAACTTTAAAAAGTATTTATTCTCACAGCATTCTCATTAGGTATAGAAACCCAAAAGAATTCTCCAAAGTCCAAGCACATCACATCCACCTTGAGGCATTTGTCTCAGCTGCAGAAGACAGGAATCTTTACACCCAATAAATAGTCCGTGATTCAGCCCATTTGAATATCCCTGACCCAATGGAAGTGTTTGCACTTTTTCTCCATTGACAATCTAATCTTACATTAGTGCCTAAATTTTATGTGAGGAATCCAGACATTAGTGATTTTTCCTTGACTTCACCAGCTATAGGAGAGACTAGAGCTGAACAGGAGTGACAGTCAGATCTCCAAGGTCTCAGGCTGTAATTACTGAAATGCTCTGCTGTTCATCTCCCCTCTAGACACAATGGGCGGGGAGAGTAAAATAAGAATAGAATTGTTGTGACCATCCTAAGATGACACACATCCTATCTGTCACAAATATGTATTCTGCTGGTTTTCTTGTTTCCCAGAGTTCTTCCACAATGAATAGGCATTATTTAATGTTGGAAGCTTATTTGCTCTTTTTACTTCTTATTGACCAATTAAGGCTGCATAGTCTGTTGGGGGCCACAGGATCTCTGTGAGGGATTTTCTGGAATCTTCTTTCACATCCAGTAATTTCTGTCCAGAGTTTTCTTTAGGTTTTGTCTGGTTTTTTTGAAGCAGTAACACAAATGTGAAATATTCCCATGACTCTCTCTCTGGGATGAGAGAGATTGAGGAGGAGACATATGGAAACATAAGCAGACACCACAGATCACTGTTATTTCTGTAATCAACTGAGCTGAAGTGTCTTCTCAGGCTACACTGACAACTTAGAGACTATCTCAAGTGTCTTGCTCAACAAAACTGGACAAGAACAATGGCAGCACAGGACTTATCAGACTGCACTGACAGATATATCTGGTATTTTGATATTTTGAATATTTTTCCTTGGAAAAATATAATTAAAGCATTGAATCTCACAACTCAAGATGGAGGAGCCAGGAAATAAAGGAAGGTTTCCATTCCTTTTACCAGATTCTTGAATGCTGACTTGAACAAAATGAAGATCTGTGTTGACTCCTCATACGTTTTTAATATGCACATTTCTTTGGAAAGAAAACATGCTGGGCAACTGCTTGTTTTGTAAGACACACACACATCAGAACTGAAGATTTGTTTGTCATAAATGCTGGATCTGGATCAGCTGAGAACAGAAAGGTGTTAAAACAGTCAATAGTTTTCTAATTAACATATTTATGGCATTACTGGAACTCAGAAAACCTACAGGGAATTTGAATACTAAAAATTTGACCAGATTTGAATAGTAGAGATTTTTAACTTTTGAAATATTTTCCTTTTATGCATGACTGAAGTTATTTGCAAAAACTTTTACAAGACATTTCTCTATTTCTTCTCAAGCTGCCCAACCTCATAATATTTACAGCTACTTTCACATCTAGCTGTTTATTTGATATTGTGCTTCTGTTTAGACAGGACAGAATTCTTAACTAGGCTAAACTGCCAAGGAGAACTCAATAATTTCTTCTAGCACTACTTTTTATGAAACTGTATTTATTAAAAATAAAAATATTATAAATACAGTTATGCTTGAAAATCATATATTTACTACTGTCTTTTTCATATTACTATTATCAACTTCATACAAATTATCAGCATCATGCAAACTATCTTAAATCAGAAAACTTGTAACCACTGCTCTCAAATTATGGCAGACTGTAAACTTATATTCAGCCATACAGCCAAAGCAATAGAGTTCTTCGTTATTAATCAGCTGAAGAAATACAGACAGGTTGAACAGTTTGGTCATAAGATGGGAACACACTTCTCAAGAAATCTAACCTGTTCAAAATATGAGGTACTTCACACAAAACTGAGAAAAAAATTGTTTATATCTACATATGGATCTTTAAAGACCCCAAATTTTCTCCAAGCAATCATAATGCAGACTGAGTTTCCAAAAAGGATTTGGGTTCTGTGCTTTAATTTTGATGTAACAAAGCACAGCAAACTGCTTTCACATAAACACAAAAAATAATGGAACATCAGACTTCTGAATTAACAGACATTTTAACATCATAACTAACAGGATGGTTGTTAGTTTAAAAGGAAATAAAATATCATTCTTTTTTGAGTTAACAGTTCCTGTAATGTTCTTATGGAAATGATATAGCATCTGCACTACCCAGATGCCACAAGTCTATGGTGGTATCTTCTGCTAGAATGCAACTTTGAAAGCCATTGAAGGAATATCTTCTTTTTCCAAGATGGAGAAAGAGAAATACTGGATTGTCACCCCTTCTCTTGGAGATGTCTCATACATTTTCTGCTTAACAGTCTCCCATTAGACACCTCAGCAGCTTTATAACTGGGATAGAGGCCAGAATTCCTCCACCACTTCATTATATAGAGAGCCTTTGACATGGGGGTGGGAGGAGTGTCACCTCAATTTTATAATCTTTTCTGCATAAGGGACAGATTTGGTAAGAATGATGGCAACATTCCAGAGTATGCTTTAATCTTTGTTTAGAGAAGGCTTTGGAAGACTGGACATCATCATCTTGTGGGAACTTGGGCACTGCTGGATTGTGTCCAGAGAAGGGCAATGAAACTGATGAAGAGTCTAGAGGAAGCCACATGAGGAGCAGCTGAGGGGAGCTGGGATTGTTCAGCCTGGAGAAAAGGAGGCTCAAAGGAGACCTTAATGCTCTCTACAAAAGCTTGAAAGAAGCTGTAGCCAGGCGGGGCTCAGTCTCTTCTCCCAGGTAACCTGCAAGAGGACAAGAGGAAATGGTCTCAAGCTGCACCAGGAAAGGTTCATGTTGGAGAGCAAGCAGAATTTCCTCACTGAAAGGGTGGTGAAGCATTGGAACTGGCTGCCTAGGGAAGTGGTGGAGTGACCATCTCTGAAAGTGTTCTAAAAAGTGCAGATGTGACACTTAAGGATATGGTTTAGTGGCAGACACAACAGTGCTAGGTTATTGTTTGTACTTGATGATCTTGGAGATCTTTTTCAACCTTAATGATTTAATGATTCCATGTTCAAGCCACTTGAGGGAAAACAACAAGGAAAGACTTAACCCAATTTCTTTGTTTCTCGAGCATTTTTTCTAACTTTTCATATTTTTGCTACCCCTTTTGTTGTTTCTGGAAAAATGAATGTGTATTCTGAAATCTAAGATAATAAATGTTTATTAATCTTAGTTCTATGCCTAAGGGTTCTCATTAGGTGCATGTTGAGTGTCTGCACCCCAGGAGGTATGAAAGACACATTTCACTAAGGAAACCCCCACTTGATCTGGGCCCTCTAACTTCAGAAGGACACCAGCCAGTGTCCATAAAGATTGATCACATCTCAATCTGAGTGGCCAGGACAGGTTGATTATTACTAAACAGAGAAATAAACTACTAAAATTACCTGAATCCAAATAAATAACAAGTAGTGAAAATATGGTTTTACCAGTTTTTTCAAGTCAGAAAACTATTTCTTATGCAAATATCCTTTGCTATTGTCACTTTGACCCCACAAACTCATCACTTAAGACTCAACTACAGGACCTTTTATGTAGGAATCAAGCCCCATAAATAAAAAGATTACAACTAATGAAAAAATAGCAATTTATCAATGCACCATGGACACTATAAACAAAGATTATTTTAACCTTGAAAGCCAGATTTCTATGGCTCATCTTAGATTCAATAGAGAGACAAATACTGCCTGAGATCCCTCTCAATGTGATTTCCAAGTTCTTCCATTTTTTAAAACTTGTCTGCACTTTTACTTCATATTCTAATTCACAGTCTCCATCATAAAGCCCTGGAACTTGCATAGTATCTGTACCAATATGAGTCTTATCAGATAAATTTCTCCGAAAGTTGGTCAGCTCTTACAGGAAAACTGGTTTGCCTGTATGAAATTTCAGAGACAAAAAAACTTTTTGAAAGCAAGATTTGAAGGATACGTCACCGAACTGATAGTGAGCACACACCATTGTGACCCTTTCTATACCATGTTCTGTAACTCAGAGAAGATTTCTCATCAACTCTGAATCTGAGGGGAAATATAGAGAGGGAAATATAGAGAAAGAGATTACATCCAACACAGTGAAGAATTACACCCAGGTAATTCAAAAAGTACATTAAGTCAGTGAAGGTTCTGATTTATACATCCTATTCAAAAGGTAGAGTGAAAAACTGAGCAGCAGTCTCAACCAAGTAAAAAGTTCCTGTTTCATAACTAGAACTGTTTGGATTTCAGGTTGCTTTTTGTTAATAAACTGTTCTACTGTTCTGAGGAAAGTTAGTCTAAAAGTCTATGTATCATCCTATCACTGTGGATTCCACAAATAAAACATGACAGAAAAGAGCACAAATGCTTCAAATATGGATTAAAAAATGTGAAAACATCCACAAAATAAGCTTCAATATCTGTTAGATTTAAAAAAATCATCTCTTTCCCCCACACACCATTTTTTCCCCGGAAGTGTAATTTTATGTAAGAATTTACATTAAGCATGAAGAATGTTTACAATTTCAGACCATTATTTCATCTTATCCCTGGTATTTTTGTAATTCTGCCTAGAAAGCTAAACTCTATCTACCAGCATTTCTAAAAACATATTCAACTAATACACTTTCTTGCCTTTCATTCTTGTGAAATCACTTTTTTTTTTTTTAAGAAAGCCCTTTGTATTTTTAAAGTGGAAAAACTTTCTTTTTAAAATACTATTTCAAACTTGATTGTCATTCTTGGGCAGGGTTAACTTTGTGTTGGGCTATTTCATATCAAAACAAGCTGAGTTATTCAATAACCAGCAAGCAATATGCATGAAAACTGTCCCCTAAAATCATATTCATAGAGCATTAGTACCCAATATTATCTCATCTTCCCTTTATTCTCATTAGTGATGGGATTTCACTTCTGGTTGGTTGTACAGAAAGCTCATTATTCCCAAAGAATCAAAAACCCCTCTAATGTAAACAGTTTATAGCCTTTGACCTGTGTTGGTCCAAGAAATAAGATGGATGACCTGCCCTGTGAGACCTCATACCAATTCTTATTCCACAGCAGAGCAAAGATGTTGCTTCTCACTGCATCTGAGAATTTGAAATTGCGAGAGTTCACAGCTCCTTTTATCTTTCTGTCAGGTCTCTTCCAATTTTTTAGCACAATGTTAAGTTCACAATGTGTGTCTTACACTAAAATGTTCACTCCTTCATTGTTCTAGCCCCTAGAAGCTCTTCTCTTTTCCCATACAGTCCTCCTCCCTGATCTTCAGCCAAAATAGTTTTTTTTCTTAATATGTGCCTCACTCAACTTTTACTGCTGAGAAGATGCCAAAAACTAAGATTTTTTCTTGATTTTTTTTTCTTCTCTCTGGCACATTTTGTTGAAGTCCACTTTCCTGAGTCTATTTGGGAACTACTGCTCCCAAATTTCCTTATTTTGAACTGAAATGAGGAAATACTTTGAGCTGGGAGATCTAAATAATTTACTGATGCATAGAAATATACCACTGGTTTCAATGAACAGAAAATGGATAGAAAATTGAAATATCAAATAACATGTTATACATTTTAATAACTACATTTTCCTGAAGCCATGTATAAACTTCCATGAAAAAGGAATTAATTAAAAAAAAGCAATCCCACAACTAAATTGCTCTGACATTGATCATGAAACCACAACATTTACCAGAAATTTTGCCATTTATCTGACTGTACTTTTAAATGGTGTGTGAAATTTATTTAATATAAATATTAATGAATGATTAAACAATAGGCAACAATAGTAATTAAATAATAGTAATTAACCAATAGGCCACAGCTTGGGAGAATCCCTAATAAAAATGTGTTAACAAGAATGAATGTTGCAATGAAAACATACTTAGAGATGATAAAGTTTAAGAATATGGGCTCTATTTTGGATAGCCAGCATATTGAAGAGGATATTTTATTAATCAGCAAAGATAATAATTTAAATTTCCTTCATCGTGAATCTTCATTTTGGGGCAATACTGCACTGAATTTCAGGTGGAAAAAATATTTTGATTTTTTAGTAAACAGACAAGGTTCTTTGTATTGTTATGTATGTTCATTACACAATAAATTTGAATTCTACCTCTTCAAAACTACAGTTAACCTGAGATTTCTACATGGGTTCTGTCTACCGTAACATGACTTGTGCTCTTTTGCTTTGCTTCACATGGAAGCAGTTTTGAGGGCTGTCAGCTGGTGAGTTTCAGAAAAACAACATAACATTTGAAGTGCTAAAAGGTATTTGTGGTGAGTGTAAGGCATATCTCCACCTTCATTCTTCCCCAAAGTAGTTCACCTGCTGTGCCTTTCTGCCACAACTCCATTTTCTCTTCATATCTGGATCCAGAATAGCACAGACGCAGAACCATACAGACCCTGTAAGGAGAGGAAAAAAATATCTGAAAGGATATTAAATATGGCCTGTAGGAGAATGGGCAGTAAGCATTCATCTGAATTAGAACTGAGACATACCTAAAAAAATTCACGAAAAAATTATTAAGGATAAAATCCCCAAACAAAAATGGAAATTTCTTTACATGATTAATAGTCCAACTGCAATTCATTGTGGTCGTTTGCATACTCACAGCATGATTAGCCAAATTCATGGATGAAGAGTCCATTATGGATACCACTGGTGACCAGGAAAGCTCAAAGACACAAATGATAAAGCCTGGGACAGTGCACCTGGGAAATAGTGAGAAATTCCTACTGCATTTTTATACTTTTCCCTAAGGGCCTTCTTTCAGGCAGTGCTGGTATATAATATGATACACCAACTGATACATAATATGAGGTGGGTGGAGGCTGGTCATGTCCTAATGTGACTATTGGGACTCTCCTGTTCTGGTCAGACTTGGCTGAACATGCTTTAGGTCAAAAGAGCTAAGTCTTTCTCCCTCCACAATCCCACCACAGTAGTACAAAATTATAAGGGATTTACTGAATGTAATACAGGTATTTCTGCCTCTGCACCTTCTACAGCACATAGGCATCATCTTCTTCATCTTAGCTACTGTAAACAAGTTCTACCCTAAAGTTCTAACCAAAGAACATCCATGACCTCTTTGTGAACGTAAGCCCCAGCTGGCTCATGGAGTACCTTTCCAAAGAGCAGGGATTTTCCTACTTTTCTGGAGTATTAATTGTATGTTATTTCTTTTTATCTCAGTTTATTGCTGGAGGATCCAAAGATATGATAATTTGTATTCCAGATACAGCTGTAAAGTCAAGACCTTCACTACCATGGACTTTTCCTTAAATTTTCTTTACTATCTAATAGTTCAAAAAATAAAAATCTTAATTTTCAAATGTGTTGTGTTTGCCTAGCCAGGTTTTGAGAGCAGAGGGGCTACAGAGGTGATTTCTGTGAGAAGCTGCCAGAAGCTTCCTCCATGTCCAGCAGAACAAATGCCCTGGCAGCTCCAAGATGGATGTGCTGCAGGACAAGCCTGGGGCAACCAGAAATTATGGTAATGACTCTGCAATAACATGTTTAAGAAGAAAAAGAATGATTATGCAGATTTAATTGCAGCCAGAGCAGAGTGGGATGAGAACATGGAAGGAACTCTCAGAGGCTCTGCAGACACCAGGGTCAGTGCAGGAGGGGCAGGAGGTGCTCCAGGCACCAGAGCTGAGATTCCCCTGCAGCCCCTGGTGCAGCCCATGGTGAGGCAGCTGTGCCCCTGCAGCCCATGGGGATCCACAGGGATGCAGAGATCCATCCACCTGCAGCCCACGGAGGAGCCCCACACTGGAGCAGGGGATGCCTGAGAGGAGGCTGTGACCCTGTGGGAGGCCCGTGCTGGAGCAGGGTCCTGGCAGGGCCCTGCAGGGCTGTGGGGAGAGGAGCCCACGCTGGAGCAGGTTTGCTGGTGGGACTCTTGACAGCCTGTCCTTCAGTGACTCACACTGCAGCAGTTTGTGGAGGACTGTTTCCTGTGGGATGGACTCACACTGGAGAATTTCACAGAGAACTATTGTGGCCACTCAGGGTCTGGCCCAGATGGTCAGACCCCTAGACTGCCCAGGAGATTGGCAAGAGGTCGGCAAACTTGCTGTTTCAATAAATGAGGGACAGGCACAGATTGGTGACCTGAAAAGGAAAAAGGTTTATTAATGTGAAAATAGCAAACTGGTCAAAGAGGCATGCAGTACCAAGGGATGCACCAAAAGGGCCAAGGTAAATACAACATATATGTAGGATAGAGGTGGGTGAGGGTCCAGTAGGAAAGAGGGGTTAGGAATATGTAAAACCTTGCAACACTTTTTAACCAATAATTAACAGAGAACAAGGAACTTTCTAGAGATAATTACCATATATGTGTAGGGGATGCTGGTAGTGAATCACTTTCTCACTGTAATTAGGTGGATCTTCCCAGACCATACTGTTGTAGTTCTTGGTACTTTGTTCAACCCCAACAACTATTTCCTGTGGGAGGGAGCCCATGCTGGGCCAGGAGTTCTCCCACTGAGATACAGAAAAAACAACCTATGATAAACAGACTTTAACCCCCATTCCCTGTCTCCCTGCACTGCTGGGGGGAAGGGTGGGGGGAAGGTGTTTTATAAGGTCTTCTTTTTCTTCTCGTATTCCTGCCCTGACTTTTTTTAATAATAAATTCAGTTAATATCTCTAATTTGTGTTTTGTATTAGTATTTAGTGAGTGATCTATCCTGGTCCCTATCTCAACCCGTGAACCCTTGGTTTTATTTTCTCTCTCCTGTCCAGCTGCGGAAGGGAGCACCAGAGTGACTTTGGTGGGTGCCTGGCACCAGGATCAACTCACTAGAATTCTACAACAGCTGCATGTCCCATGTGATACTGTAAAAAGACATTATTTCAGAACCTATTACACTCAAGTATCCTTCTATGTGTTTAATATTCCTAGCACATAAATGTTGTTATGATATTATACTGGCAGTAAACTTGACCCAGCAATTCCCAAGCTGGCCAATAATTTTATGTACCTCTCAGTGGTATTGCCTGTGCTGGAAATAAGTTGTAAAACTGGGAACATGATAAAACTATGTAAAATAATGAGTGGGCCATAGAATACAGAAAGGAAGATTATGCTCTCCTTGTTTCAGAATACATGAAACACAATGCATTCCGGGCAGATGGAAGAAGAAAAAATCATAACATAGATGAAAAAGATTTTTCTCATAGTAGCAACTAAGATGTGGATTTTTTACCTCAGAAAGACTTCAGAGAATGCAACTTTATAATGTCCAGTACATAACAGTACACATACAAAAGATATCAGAAATCCAAGGAATTATTATTTTAATTCCAAGGGACATTTTAAAATGGCTACTAAAACATATATTCCTGGGTTCCAGTCAATTTATAGTTCAGAATATGTTTGTGTAGAGCAAATAGTTATTCTGCTGTCTAATGAAGCATCCCTACATTATGTTATAACTCTGGTTTAAGACAGCAACAAGATACAGATGGGACAGATTATTCTTACTTATAGAATCATTTAAGTTGGAAAAGAACTCTTAAGATTTCCTGCTCACTTCTCCAAGGCTTGAAAACTCAATCATTTTGAGATTGTTGCACCCAAAGTGGCCTCTGACCATCATATGACCCATCAGTCCTTCTCTGTTTGTGCAAAAGAGCTCCAGCGAGACATCCTCCCCTGGCTGGCTCACTCACCAGGAGTGTTAGGAACTTCCACACATTCCAGGAACTTCCTAGACTGTTTTCTCTTTGCTGTGTTCCATCTCTAGCAGATATCTTGAAAGTTGTAGTATCCCAAGAGAACAAGGGCCAATGATCATGAGCATGCCCAGGTGCTCATAGTGTATTTCATCTGCCTCTTCATCTTGGTTGGGTGGTCTATAACAGACTCCCACTAGGATACCTGCCTTACTGGTCTTTCCCCGACTCTTACCATAAATATGCAACCCTATCATCAACCTTATCAAACTCAAGTCAAAACACTGCCTAACCTACTGAGCTCCCCCACCACTTCTGCTTCCTTGTCTATTCCTTCTGAAGAATTTATAGCCATCTATTGAAACACTGCAGTCATGCAGATCTTTCCATCATATTTCCGTGATTGCAAATTTGCCTTAGTTTTCCAGTTGTACAATGGCATCCTCCTGTTTGTTGCCCATGCTGTGTGTGTTGGTGTAGATGCACTTCAGTTAGGTTGTTGATCCCACCAGCTTACAAGGGGAAGAAGCCATGAGAATTCTCAGGCACTTCCATGATTTCTTTCTCATCAATAAGCCTGATGTCTTTGCTGACACATAAATCTCCATCCCCCACCTCTACTGAGCTGGCAGATTGAAGGACCTTACCTAGTACACCATCCCTTAAACATTCACCTGCTGACCCCAGGCTAATCTCTACTGAGCTTGACTTTTTCCCATTCTTCCTCCCAATCTAGTTTAAAGCTCTTTCTATGAGACTTGCCAAGGCCTATGCAAAGATTCTTTTAACCTTTTTGAGACTGGTGTACCCTATTGTGGCATTCACATTCTCTGAAAAATTCCTTCACCCCGTGTTTTTCTCCTGGGAAGGTGAAAGGCAGCAAGAGAGGCCTTAGAGAAAAGTAAAACAATTCTTATTTCATTTGCTTCTCCTGCGTTGTGCTTGTGTGGAATGTGTTTGGAGATTGTTTACCCACAGGTGATTGATTGATTGGACTCTGGTGTGAGTTGTTTGGCTCATTGGCCAATTGGGGCCAAGCTGTGTCAGGACTCTGGAAAGAGTCTTGAGTTTTCATTACCATCTATTTAGCATTCAGTAAGTATCTTTTCTGTTTTCTTTAGTATAGTATAGTATAGCATTCTTTAATACAATATAGTATAATAAAGTAATTAATTAGCCTTCTGATAAGATGGAGTCCTCCTCCTGATTTCTCCTGGACGTCAGGCAAAAATATTTACAATACCCTATCTGTCGTTGGCAGGCCTGATATCTTTGAAACTGACCCATGATCAAAAAGCCACCCAAATTCTACCAGGCTCAGAGCCAAGGATGGATCTGCTGTCTCTTCCTGATTTTTCACTCATCATTCCCTGCAGCTGGAAGAACAGAGAACACTTGTGCTTCTGACCTCTTGGCTGGTCACCCCAAAGCCCTGAGATCTCTCTTGATTGCCCTTCTTGTGCAACCATCTCTGCTCACCTGAAAAATTCACAAGGAATGATAATCCAAGACCTGCATCAGGGTAGGAAGCTCTCTCTTCATGTCTCTGTGTATCTCTCTGTCACACTCCCTGACACTCCTCAGTCAGGTCCCCTCCTCCTGCAGCTCCGTCAGTGAGCAGAAGGGTTCCTGTGCCCTCGCACAGGGGTGCTCTCTCTGCTGGCTGTGCTGACAGCAGGCTGGGCTCACCCTGCAGTGTGGGGCAGCAGCATATTCCCAGCAGAGCTCTGTGTGAGGAACTCATTTGTTGTGGTGAGCACAGAGCTTAGAGAGGTCATGGCCTTCTGCCAGGCAGATGCTGCTGCTCTCTGGTCAAGCCAAGAGACTTCTGGGTGCCTGCCCTGGTCATGGTGCTCTCCAGGGACTGCTTTACACATGTGGTGACTTGGCCACCATTGCTCCTCATCCCACTCATGTCCCATCAGACACTCTCCCTCAAGCTGTGGAGCCTCGGCTCGACTTGAGGGTCCCCTGTTGAGGAAATCCCCTTGGGTGCCACACTGGAGCTGGGGAGTCCTGCTGCTGATTGTGCCAGCACCAGAGCTGCTCACCCCAGGATATGAGTGACAGACAAAAATTGTCAAACTTGTTCCAACATATTTAATACATAATGATGTATCCATAGTACAGATCTAACTGAGTTAGTTTAGCTACTTCTAATTCAAGTTCCTGACTTCAAACCAATCTCTGTTTATATTTTTATACAAGCTAGCCAGTATATTACAGGAAGAGGTTCAGTGAAATGGTTATGTTCCCTGCTACCATCCTTCCCCCAGGAGCATGGACAGTTTGAGTGAGACAATGAGGAACAAGCAGAGGAGCAAATCTCCAATGGATTTGTTGAAATAAATGCACCTTATGCATTTTAGTTTTGACTTTGATTATGAACCACGAGCCATCCCTGCCTGTAAGAATGTGCTCTCTTGGCCATGTGAGTAAAAGATAAGGAAATCACATTCAGATATTCTCCAAAACCATGATCCTTGCCAGTGACAAAAGGCCTAAAATTAATCCCTGGCCACTCCTTCCATTAAAAACCTCTTACTACTGGTGGAACAGTAGGGGAAAGAAGAAGTTTGCAAACCTTGTCATACATTCCTTCCCATAATATCTCATATCCACCCATGTGTGAGAACAAAATTTTTATTTCACCCTTAGTAGAAAGTCCAGAAGAGACGTCTCCTGCACACAAATATGTCTCTAGGCACTCAGTATTGCTAAGTAATTCCTGCTGGATAATAAAAACTGAAAAAATACATTTCTGAGTGGATATTAATTAAGTTTTCAGAAAAGGAAAACATAAGAATTTTATTTCTGTGCAGACAGGTGTACTCAGATATACAAGAAAAATTATGTATAAAGGCAATATTGGAAACTATTTGAACAATTTTAAGATGCTACTAAAGATAAAATAATTGACTACTCAAAAGTGCAAAATTAAATTGGATTAGCATACTCAAACCAACAAGAGCAGACCACTAACACATCAAAAGAATAGAAATAATTAATTATGCATATGCATAATTTTATTCTGAAGAATTCTTCATCTATCTTTGCTGTTACATATTATTAGGAGTCTCTCAGTGGTGATCATTTGGTGGCACTACTAAAAGCTTACTGGAAATGAGGATGGTTAAAATTGTTTATAAAAATACAAAATGTTGTTGCCTTTTTATGTCTTTGCTTCATTGAACTCTATCGGTGAACTGCCTTAGCTAAACATGATTCTTTATGCATATATTACCTTTATGCATCTGAGTTTAGGCAGACCTTGAGCTTTTTCTCCTCATTGGTATATAAAAATTGAAATCCTAGGGGTTAGGATAAAATTGAAACTTGAAAAGTCAGCTTCAAAGTTGAAACTTGTTGATATAAAGCAGACCATCCCCCACTTCTACTGCTGCAACTTTCATAATATTTCATCATTGCCTTTCTTCTCAGAGTTGTGGAAAGCAGCTAAACTGGTATCCAGCCAGGAAGGAGAGAGCCTTTGCAGGAAATCAGCACATACTCCAAAGCTAATCTCTTGGAGGGAAAGAATAGTGTTATTCTTCAGGGACTATGTATTAGGTTATTCAGCAAGATCTTTTTAATTTAATTTGTCTTTTATGTATTATTCATTAGAAAAAATTCCCACAACATAGCAATAAGAAGGTCACTATGATAGCCAGGCCAAAATAAAGGTAATTTTTTTGCTGGGTTATATAGCAAAAAGATGAATAATAAGTGTGACACAAAAGAAATAGCTGTACAAGGATGAAGGACAGTGAACCAATTATTGTTAACTAATAAGGACAGAAGTTATAATCATCACTTAAGGATGGTTCTGGTATTCCAGTATACAGTCTTATGATACAGCCTAATAAATTAATGGGCATCAAAAAGCAGAACTGCTAGACAACAGTACACATATGTCTTATCCCTTTTAAAATTTATGTTTGCTCATGAGGCTCATGATTATTGAGATTTTTACAGAATCACTTTGTGGATCAGGTTGGAAGGGACCACAGTGGGTCATCTGTCCAACCTCCCTGCTCAAGGAGGGTAATCCCAGAGCACATGGCTCAGGATTGTGTCCACATGGTTCTTGAATGAAATGAGGAAGAATCTACAACCTCTCTGGACAGTCTGTTCCAGTGCTCAGTCACCTGCACAGTAAAGTTCTTCCTCATGTTCAGGTGGAACCTCCTGTGCATCAGTTTCTGTCCATTGCCTCTTTTCAAATTGCTGAGCACCACCCAGGAGAGCCTGGTCCGTCCTCTGACACTCCACTTCAGCTTTTTGTGTGCACTGTCATCTTCCCTCTCAGCTGTCTCTCCTCAAGGCTGAACAGGCCCAGCCCTCAGCCTTTCCTCATAAGAGAGATGCTCCAGTCCCTTAATCACCTTTGTGTTCCTTGGCTAGACCTGCTCCAAAAACTTCATTGTACTCCAGGTCTCGCTTGTCCTGAGGAGCCCAGAACTGGACACAGCACTTCAGATGGGCCTCACCAGGGCTGAGTAGAGTGGCAGTTTCTTTAGAGACAGCTCCATTTTCATAATATTCATGTTTAGTTCAGTTTTTACTATTAATAATATGCAAGTTTTCGACATTGCAAGTTTTGACATTTCAGAGGAAAAGGAAGGAGTTACTGATATTAACAGTGTGGACATAGGGATTAATTTCTGGTCATATCAGTAGAGTAGTAGGTCTGTAATTTCATCTTCAAACCATCACATTGTCTTACTATTGTACAGCATTTTTCTGTTGGTACTTGTATTTGAGAGAGTATAGGTCAGTTCTTTCTGAATTTGTTTGAGAACTCTACTTTTAAATAAATCAGGGGCTGTATTTCTCAAAAAATGGAAACTCATCAAAAATTAGGAGATAAAGAAATATTTAGATCAAGAGAACAGGATATGCTTATTGTGCTGAAAAGTATATTTGGCTTCCATTTGATTTCAAATATTTTTCCTACTTACTTCAGAAGAAATTATTAGATATTTACATTTTGCTCTTGTTCCTTTTAAAAAAGAGGAATGCATTTCCATAAATTATAAAGAGTTGTCTTAATTTGATTTCATTTATTATCAACATAAAACTTAGCTATTCCACAGGATTAATTTTCCAATAATAAAATGACAGTATTTCTTATCATTCATTATGATCCAGTTAAATAACTTTTGATTATTTGCAATTTTTTTCTTGCCTCCAGTGAAACAGAAATGCTTCCATAGTCTATAAAGTCTCTTTAGAAAAATCTTTACAGTAAATAAGGATTCTTTTTACACGTTATTTATTGGCATGGACTATGTATTTAACTGAACTCCAGTGTGGCTGTTTACTTTCAAATAAAAACAATCTGCCTAAAGAATATTCTCAAAAAATGACTGATAAAAATGCACATGTATTTTCTTACACTTGCATCTTTAAAAAATGCACATAAGAAGAAATGCTGTGTTTTTTCTATGAGGACAATATTAGGAAAATTCAGCAAATTTAAACATAGCAAAAAATATTAACACATGCTCAGCCAATTTGTACAGGTTATTGAACAGGACCCAAAGAGTCTGTCCTTGAAATTGAAACAAATTGGAAACACTGCCTGATTAGGGACAGCAGCATCCAAATCCTTGTTTTCCTGTTCAACATCATTTTGTGTGGTACCTGGGTATACAGAGAAAACAAACAAAATAAAACTTGCTAGTCTCAGGATTCAAGGGGAATACATGTAATTGGAAACGAAGTCAAAGGTCTCTGGTCTAAACAAAAATATAACCCTATTTCTCAGCAAAACAGAGTTTCTAAGAAAGTCTCCATGAGCCTGGAACAGGGGAGCAAGGAGACAGCAGAGTCTCTGATTTGTATTTCTGCTCGATTTACTCGACAGGATCAAATATGCTACTGGCAGACCAAACTGTGAACGCTTTTAGTGCCCACCTAAATCCTGTTTGCAAGACTCAAGTGAGGCATAGGCCTTTACTGGCTGTCAAAACAAAGACAAATTTCATAGTTTATGAGTAAACCAGGAAGAAATGCAGTAGAAGACATAAATGATTTTTCTCAGGTCTAGTTTTAAATGCAGGATTGTTTGTACTGAAGCAGAGACTATTGAGGGAGACAAGAAGTTCAACTGAGCAGATATTTCTTAAAAACTAAAACAGTTTTTTGCCTTCTCATTCTTCTGTGTGAATATTAGCCTCCTTTTGTTTCTACAAGAATTTTGAAAACTGATTTGAGTGGCTTACAAACACAAAAATATCTGTACTGTGGAAATGGAACAGTGTTTTTCTTTTCTTGGAATTACCTTTTAGACTACCCGGAATAAAGCTGAATAGTAAGAGCAGTATCAATACTAATTGTGTTAGCATAGGATTCCAATCTTATAACATTTCATAGGCATCCACAGATCTGTTTGTCATTTAATAGAATCAAGTGGCAATGTATCCTGCCCTAAGAAGCTATAAATTGGCACCCCAATTATTCAGCAGTAATGAGCAATCTGAACAAACAGCAGACATGTCTATTTTGCATCCAAATGCTTGCTTTAGCATTTTGGCATTAGCAGACTTGTGCCTGGTGTGTAGCTTATGAGCTTACTGCCACTTACATTTTGTTCTTATTTTGTAGTTCTTTGCCTAAAAAACAAAGAGCAAGAATTGGTATGGGTAGGATAGGAAATATGAATTTCTGTGTAATTTTCTGTGTTTGTGCAAACACATAGAAAACAAGGTAAGTGCATTTCTATAGAGGAACCCCATAATCACTACATGTGTCATACAAAACAAAAAAAAAAAGGAAACCAAAGAACCCCAAAAATGTCACAAAAATATTAAACTAGACTGTGGTTTTCTTCTCTTACCTTGAGAACCAAAGACGATTAAAGATCATCACCACCCACATCCATGCATCCTCCTCACACTGCAAAATGGGATTTGGTGACAATCCTGCAGATGATGTCTAGTCATACTACAGAGGTTTAGAGCAAACTAAACCTCAGTATTTCCCATCTCTTTTAGTAAAGGCTCAATGTTCTACAATTTTATGGAAATTAAATCATGATAGTATTAGTTCAGAACTTCATGAAGCTATTAGCTCAGGGGACTGTGCCTGTCAAGGGCCACTCAGAGAGAACAGAGCAGATCTAAGAGCTTATGTTTCTCTTCAGGGCCAAAGGTGCTGACAGAGACTTTGAAGCTGTATTACCAAAGCTGAGCACACACCTTGGAGGAGACTGATCCTGGCCAACTTCCAAACACTGCCACAGATTTTCACTCTTGCCCTTCTCACACTGGATGGAGTAAAAATAGGAGTAAGGTTGAAAGGCTTGTAGATCTTGATAATGACCATTTGATAATAAAAGCAAAACTGCGCACACAAGCAAAGCAGTCAGAGGAATTTGCTCAGTACTTCCCATTAGCCCCCTTCTGGAAAGCAGGGCCTCAGTACACAATTGCTTCTGATTGCTTTGGAACACAAATGCAACAGAAACAGACTTTCCCTCTTTCTTCTCCTTTCCCACAGCATCTTGTCATACAGAATATCCCTTTGGGTCACTACAGATCAGCTGCCCCCCACAACTTCTTGCCCACCCCCTCGCGAAGAGGAAAGAGGGAGGAGGCAGCAGTGAGGGAATAAGAGAAATCCTTAACTGTGTTCAAGAAATATTTAGCAACAGCCAAAACATTGATGAGATAGCACTGATTTAGACACCAGTCCAAAGCAGAGCACCATATGGGCTGCTATGAAGAAAACTAACTACATCCCAGCCAGACCTGGCACATATTCTCTGAACCCAGAGGGTAGCAAGTTCACCTCTGTGCCCTAAGATGGAAAAAACCTGAGTGATTTTGTATAGCCATGTTGCCATGCATGAAACAGCAGAAAAGAAAGAAGCAAGGGTAAAGAACTCTCTGCTTCATTGAATGGTTTGAAAAGTTATTTAAAATTGTGCCTGAAACTATGTTCAAATGTTATGCTAATGCTCAATGTCTGCTAATTTAGAAAATCATACAGTCTTCTGTCCGAGAAACCTACTGGCAGCTGTTACTACTGCCCACATTTGTGATAGATCATAAGACTGTTAAATGTAACACTGTAAGGCATTTTTCTTCCAAAAGTATGTCAGGTGTGAGATTCTGGTCCTAAATTGAAGTTGAGATGCAGGAAAAAATGGGGTTTTTTTGTTTTTAAATGAAGTCCTCCTAACATAACAGCAAGCAGTGTGTGTATGTATTCCTGAGCATTGCTGTCACCTAGCTGGGCTCACACCTCCCCGAAAACCTGCTGCTCCTTTTCCCCACATCAGCTTCAGAGTCCTGCAAACAATTCTTCTTGTATGAACAGTTCTACTTCAAACTGAACAACAGCCTCAATGAATTTGGGAAGCTCCGAGTTATCAGGGCTCTAGTGCAGTATCAAGGAGAGCTAATTTAAGAAGGAAATTACACAGGCATAGAAGCAAGAAAAAAGTACTATAAGGAAAAAAAACAAAATATATTTAATTGTTATTTAAGTTGCTCAAAAAATATTCTAGCTAGCACTTAAAGCAGACAAGCTTCCTGAGACAAAAATGCCTGAAATACCAAGTAGATATCCACATATCTACTTGGTATTTATCAAAAACAAATATTTCAGTAGTTTTACTTATAAGTAGCTCTACAGGGAATGCCACCTTTAAATTAAGCCCTTCATGTTTTATACTTGCAAATTCCATATATTTAAATCCTTATATTTAGATAGGAATGTGCACTGATTAACCTCTGATCTTTTGTTCATCAAGGTGCCAATGCTTTAGCATTGAGATTTTCTGAAAATGCAGCAATTGCTGTGAAGTTACCCTCTGAAAATTCTTAAAAATAGAAATTACAAAGACATGTTTAGACTAGACTGTCCTCTTCTTGCTCTGTTTATTTTGATTAGAAATGCAGTCTGTTTGCATACTGTTTTGAAATTCAAGCTTTTTATATTTTTAACATTCACATCTATTGCAAATGTCAATGGTAGGTGTCATTCTGGGACTTAGGAGTTATATATTTTTACAGCTAGAATGTGCACATACTACAGGCTTCTAAAAGTTACTTAGTTTTAATATAAATAATTTCTTAAGTTATGCTCTGCTTATAGAACCACTAGACTTTTCTGTGGAGCAGGAATTTTTACAAAATGAAAAATTATATCTTATAATCTTGTAAAGACAAGTAATCCCATTAAGATCACAGTTTTAATCATCACAAATTTTTCCTGTGTCATAAAGAATAAAAAATCACCCTGTGGAAGTAGACTGATCTCATAGCTACACGGTTTTCCAAAATTTAGTCCTGTTTGAACTAAGGCTTATCTTTTAAAAGAACACCTATTTGTAGCCTAAAAATTTATTATTTTTATGAATAATAAAATTCATAAGAATAAGATGAAGAATCCAAGTGCAGAAGCCCTGCTAAATTGTACCAGAGGGAATTCTTCCATGACTATCAGAAAGTCACAACAATTATTTTCTAGTGTGAATTTATCTAATTTCTTCCAAGAGGTAGGTATTAATATATATTTGCCTCCTAAATTAAAAGAAGACCTCTTAAAATAATTTCTTTTTTACATTATTTACTGGGTGTGACTGGGTCATACTTCAGACATTATATTGTAGTGAGAACACTGAATTTTGAACTATTTTTTATAAAACCTACCCCCCTTGGGTAATATTTTCCTGCAAATAAGCAGTTTGCAAGACCGAAATGGAAAAAGTCCTCATAAACCTGGTCTGATACCATAGCTCACTCTGACTTGAACAGAAGGTTAGAGACCTTAAATATTGAATTATCTCATTAATTTTTAACCTCATGACCTTTGCCAGTTTCCACAGGGTCGACACCATACTTCCTTGGGTTCATTTTGGCAGTTAAAGGAGAGAAAGACAACCTTGATTTTATTTTTTATACACACACATACATATATAATGGACAACTATTAATTGTCAGTATATATATTTGACAAATCATTTGAACTAATAGAGAAGAACTAAAAACTTGAATTCCCTGAAATTAATTTCATTAATTAACACTGGTCTTTTTACTTCAGTGGTAAGTTTTTAGACAACACACTTTTTCAAATTGCATCCCCAAATTAATGAAGCTTAAAACTCTTCCTTATTTCAAGGAAGTTTAAACATAAACTACTGCTACATCCCAATTAGACTCTCCTGGGATATAATAAATGGGATTTAAATTGTAAACAGAGATCTACACACTTCTTGTGCAGGAAAATTTTTATCCACACATAGTTTTTCACTGACATTACTCATACAGAAAAGGTCTCTGGTCTCAAGATAATAATGAAGAAAGAGTGAGTACTAGATAATTTAACCTCAGGAATACACTGCAAAAGCAAATTCATATATATATTACCACTGTCACAAGAAAACTGTAATCTTTTGGTTTTCTGTTTAGCATTAAAAGTGCCAGTTGATAAAAAAAAAAAAAACAAAAACTTTTGAGAATGAAAGCTGAAACCAGAAAGCTAGCCTTGATAATAATGGTACATGGTTATCTGTTGTACTAAAAAAGGGTTTAAATCATGAACAAATCTGTAGTAGCATGGTCTGCCTGGGTAAAACTATGTGACCTGCCTGGGCTTTCTAATGGACTGTGACTCCCTATTCAAACTAGGGAATACAATTCACTCATCTTCATCTCTGTGCTCAAATGCTCCCTATAAGGTTGGTTAAGATGTGACAGATGATGAAAGCAAATTAATTTAATTTCTACATATCAGCTGCTCCATCAGTAAGGAGGAAATCACAAACATAAGAGATTAAAGGAGCAGTGTGATTAAAATGCTATCCATGTGCTTGAAAAAATCCTAGCAAATGTTAGGAATGTTAGAAGGTTCAAGATTGCTTCTATCCTCAGACTAAGGTGGTAGATCACAATATCTGTAAAAGCTGAATGAGCATCCTCAGACTGCTCAGTGCACCACTGGCAATCTTATAGCACTTGTCACTGAAAGTGCTCCAAGCATTTTAAGCAGGACACCCTGTTTCATTAGCCTTATTTTACAGTTTATGGAACAAACATAGTGAGAAAGTGGCAAAAAAATATGATGGGAACACGATCCCTACTGAGTTCTTACAACTCCACATTCAGCTACTCTTTATTATACTATTCTTAGGCTGCCTTTTAGCTGTCCTGAAGATTTATACTGTCCAGAAAAGAGACACATAAAAATTTATGTGCTTCTCTTATGGTTTTAGGAGCATATGTATGCAGTAGTTTCATTACATATGTGTGCATAGATATGGGAATCCATATCAAAATTCCTGCAGTGATGAGAAGTGGATTGAGCATTAGCTGATCTTCGCTCCTATTTCCCACTCTGGCCCAGTCCCACACTGAGTGCAGTCAGCATTCTGTAGACACAGACAGCCGCTGGCTTTGGGATCCCAGGGTGAGAAGGAAATCAGTAAACAGCGGGGAGTTCAGTGGAGAACTACCCAAGGTGGTCAGGGATGAGAGCACTTATCCCATGAGGACAGGCTGAGGTAGCTGTTCTTGTTCAGCTGTCATGTAGTAATGGGAAATATTCTGGTTTTAAACAGGAAAATATTACCATATATGCAGGCTTTGTAGACTGGGAAGATCTTGTTAATATCATGATACCATTGATCAATAACAATATGCATTCCTTGACCTAGTCTGGTCATATTGTATAAGTTACTATGTCAACAGTTTTAGCTGCTAATGACTGGGGATGTATAAAAAGGAATTTAATGATACTCAGAAAATCAAGACCTGGAGCCTGGAATAAGTTTTTTGTTAGCCTGGAAGCTAGAGATTTGGTTTTAGGGTAAAAAGAATGAGATTTTTCCCATGTAAGTATATTATTTATAGTCAAAATAGTAAAAGAACAATACTATACAGGAATTAAAGTGAAGAATTAATAAATTAATGGGGTTTTTTCCATGTTCAACACTGTAAATATTTCAGTGCTATTGAAACTACAAATTTTAAAGCAAAACAAAAAATCTGCTCCTAGACACCTCATTATTACAAATGTATATATGATAAATATAACACACGGTAAGTAATTGACAGATTGTATTTAAAATTATATGCTCTACAGCAATGTGCTTAGAAAGGCATGTATGCAGATCATGTCTACATCTTAACCTTGAAAATACCTAAGCACGTGTATACCTGTACCTGTGAAAAATTGCTCAAATGACTCAAGATATAAGCTATTAAGCTTATAACAATGAACTAAAAAAATGCTGAGATAAACATTTATATATAGCAGGAATCAGAAGATAAGGTAATGATGGTTTTAGACTGAACAGACTTAGGTACACACTCCATTAATTTTCATGAAAGTCTGCAGAAGTAGAATACCTGTGCATGGCTTTAGTGTCATTCCTGAAGTCTACACAATTAACAAGTGATAAAAACTAGATGTGCCAAATACTTCTGGAGAAAGTATATTTTCTAATAGGAAATGAGAACTTAAAATGGGCCTTGAGCATGTAGGGGACTGTGAAAGTCCAGTATCAGATACATTGGATTAACTGTGCACAGTGCAGCTGTTCTGAGTACATGCAGCTTTGCTGAAGAGCTGGACTCCTGCAGACACTCTTTATTGCACTGTGCCATTCCATTCTTCTGTATCTACATTTGCACCCCAGCCTCTGACTGATGCCCTCAAGGTAGCTCTGCTGGTGAAACTGTCAGTCTTGGCTCCTGAGTAACTTAGTGACTTCATTTCTTCACACACAATGGTTTCAGAGAAATAAATAACACTGCAGTTTAGACCTTAACCATAAATCTATTGGCATACAAGGCCAATGCAAAGAAAAAAAAAAAAATGTGTACATGCAGTTTTTTACAGTATAAAATGG
The DNA here is from genome assembly GCA_024865655.1 of Emberiza elegans. NCBI lineage: Eukaryota > Metazoa > Chordata > Aves > Passeriformes > Fringillidae > Emberiza > Emberiza elegans. The sequence goes on along the minus strand of JALJVW010000085.1, from coordinate 24,698,074 downwards.
GATATTGAATGCAAATATTTCTTTGTATTGCTTGGATTATACAGGCTGTTAAAACTTATGATTAGTCATATACCTTAGAAATAGTAAACTACTAGGTAGATAATGGAGATCTACACATACACCATATAGTTTTTACTGCACAGAGGATTTAAGAACTACAGTATCAGAAACTGTATTTGCATCAGTTGCAAATGAAAAGATCCTTTAACTGAAGACTGGATCAGGCATCTGCACCAATTATTTGGACACTTATGGTACTGGTTGCCTAGATTTTTGTATGCTGTGTTTAAAAAAAATATTTTATAGGATGTTATAGTCACATTTATCTAGAATCTAGGATCCTATTTGAACTCCTGATTGGAATCAATAATGGGAAATAACCTAATTTCAGCTCCTCACAGAGTAACAGAACAAGCAATTGGAAGAAAACCATAAAAAATGTAAAACCACCAAGAAGAATTTATAATAAGCAAAAACCATTTATTAAAAACAGGAGTCCTTCTGAATATGGTGGTGTCCTTGGTGAAATAATTGTCTTATAAAAGTTCTGCTATCCAACCTGACATGCATGCAGACATAAAGAATACTTGTTGCCTTTATTGCTGTTTGTTCAGGGTTTTCAGACTTTTTTTGGAAGAGTTGGGCTTACACAGTCCATTAGTCAAAGTTTTCACTGTTTTTCAGAACATCTACACTTACCAAACTATCTTTAGAGGTGTGTGTGTGTGTGTGTGTGTGTGTGTGTGTGTATTCTATTCTGATAAACTAATAGGATCCTGGCTCAAGTGACAAGTATTTCAGCTTCAGGAATGATAAACCAAGATGATACATAAAGGTAAATTTTTAAGACAATTGGGAATGGGCAGAATCTGTTTGCCAGTTGAACATGTATTCCCTGATATTTTATGTTAAAAATGATATCTGCAATTCACCCACATATTGTACATTATCAAAAATTTTGTTATGAAAATGTGATTTTTCCAATGGTTTTGCATGTCATTGTCTGACACACAGTGAAGTGAATTTTTTGCAAAAAATACTTTGTAAAACACTCTCACTTGGAGTGAGTGGATTGCAAATTATCTGAAAAAGCAGAGTTATCTTATTACATGCCTGAAAACAATATATAACTGAGAGGATTTCAAACCCTGTCAGGTATTCAGAAATGTGTGACTGATTTCATTCCCAGTACAAAAATGAATTCATTACAGTTGAATCTTGTGTTTTGTCTGAAGAGAATCATAGAATCATTAAGTTGGAAAAGATCTCCAAGATCATGAAATCCAGCCTTTGACTGAACCATCATGCCACCTAAACCATAGCACAAAGTCCCATGTCCAGCTTTTTCTTAAACACTTCCAGGGAGGGTGACTCCATCACCTCCCTGGGCAGCCTGTCCCAGTGCTAAACCACTCTTTCAGTGAAAAAATTCTTTCTGAAATCCAACATGAACCTACCCTGGTGCAGCTTGAGGCCATTTCCTCTTGTCCTGTTGCAAGTTACCTGGGAGAAGAGTCCAACTCCCACCTGGCTATAGCCTCTTTCAGGCAGCTGTAGAGAGCATAAAGGTCTCCTCTGAGTCCCCTTTTCCACAGGCTAAATAATCCCCGCTGCCTGAAAAAAAAGGAAGAGGAACATTTGCAATGATGGTGTTTGTCTTCTCAAGTCACCATTACATGTGATGGGACTCTGCTTTTCTGGGGAGGGCTGAAATCCAACAGAAAGGGGTGAATTAATTCCTCAATTGGCTTTGCTTGCCCACGTGGCCTTACTTTACCTATTAAACTGTCTTTATTTCAACTTCTATTGTCTCTTCCATCCCACTGGGGAAAGGTGAGCTAGAGCTTGTGTAGGGCTTATTTGCTGGGGTTAAATCACAACATTGTCCCAAAAGTGTGTCAAAACATAATATGTCAGATTCAGCTTCCTTTCACAAATATATCACAGTCTGATTTAATAAGAAAGGGATATAGTTTAATTATTTGTTTGAAGTCTGACTCCAGACCTGACATATGGCACCTCATTAAATTCTTTTCACTTGTTCAGTTAAAAACAACCATCCACAAAGGAGGCGTGCAATTTCGGGACAAAAAATTAACTCAGAAAATTTTGTGTCATCTTACAAGATAACTCAATCTGTGCAGAACACCTGAATTTTGGTTTCATAGGTTAACTGCCATAGCAACTGTAGCAACCTGTTAGCAAATAAACTTTTTTATTTATACTCCAGAATTTTTCCCCTGCCACAGACTTCAATGATCTCTCGAAATCAAATAATTATCAGACTCCATTACAAAAATGCAGGTAAATACTGAAAAAGCTGAAATCAAAAAGGAAAATGACATGCAAGTTGTTTTCTTACTCAGACAGTACCTTTTCTAATCATTCAGCCAGACTTTTGAAAGCTTGAAATCCATTCTACAACGTATAGAAATTCAAGACACATATAGCAGCTGGGGTTATTTGAAATGGAGACATATGACTTTGCTTTTTCCACCCTGTAACACAGCTAATAATTCAGAATTTAGGGTAAGGCATTCAGAGGGGATGAGTAAAACAATCATAGAATGGTTTAGATAGGAAGGGACCTTAAAGATTATGTAATTCCGATTCCACTGTCAGGTGCAGGGATACTTTCCACTAGAGCAGCTTGCTCAGAGTTCCAGCCTGGCCTTGAACACCTCCAGAGATGGGACATCCACAACTGCTCTGGGTAATGAAAGTCAGCAAAAAAACCCCAACAACCTCTTTAAGAACAGTACATAAAGCGCAGTTATTGTCAGGTACATCGTGGAGAGTTCAGGCAAAATAATGGTATCTTGAACTTGCACAGAACATTTCATCTGGGCAACCAAAAGTGCTTTACACGACACACAATTTAGGCCCTGCAAATGTGTTCTTCCTATGGGTTTTCTAAAAGGTGTATTTTTCTTTCGCTTAGTTTCCCTTTATAATATTATTGGTCACCCTCTCTGACCATGGAAGCAAGCAAGATTTCAATCCCTGAAGGACAAACCAATCCAGGGGAACAATATCTTCAGTCCAGGGAAAAAATATCTTATCCTTAAACTTTTCTGCATGATATAATATATCCCCAGCCTGAGAAAGAACTTGAGTTTTCCAGCAGTCATTTTCCTAAGTTCTTCCACCTCCCTCCACTCTTACTACTACTTTAATGTGAAGCACCAAACTCCAGCTTTTTCTGGAAGCAACAGAGAACCAGGTGATTCACATGTCAAGGAAGAGCTTGGGTCTCTTTTGCCGTGGTCAGATACCATGTTTAGAGTTCTATTTAAGCTCATAGGTATGTGCTGGTAAGCCAAATTACAGCAGAAGTAGAAAATCTTATTGTATAACAATTTTTCAACACTCTTTTGAAAAGAATATTTTAATTGAATGATTTTACTGTTACTTGAGAACAAAACATGTTTAATTTTCCTTAGGAAGCATATTATCAAACAAAGGCTTCTTTATACTAAATGGAGTATGATAGTAAAATTGTCAAGTCCTTGACAAAAAGTCAAAGGACTTATGTAGCTCTTCAGACATCTAGAAATCTCTTTCTTAAATCTTTAATATTACAAAGGCTCCAGGTCCTCTGTTGATAATGTTAAAGCATTGAAGAAATCAACAAATCTGGGAGGAATGTGTTGTAATTTGGCGAGACAGTTATATAACTTGGATTGTTCAACCCAGAAAACCGGCAAGTCTTGCCATAGGTGAATATCCTCATTGATTTTTCTGCAGTCCAACTACATAATTCTTTGTCTCATTAAAAAAAAAAAAATTACCCAAGGCTATTTAGCTCCCATTTTTTGAAATACCTTCCTTAGTGTTGACAGATATTCAGTATAACTTCTGCTGGGGCTGAGAATGTTGTCATTTCTTCCTAAAGCATGAGGATACCTTTTAATAATAGCTGTGGCTCTCTGAAAATTTTCCAGCACAATATGACAGTATCCCATATGGCAATGTGCTGTGGTGAAAAATTCCTACAGTCCTACTCTAGATGCAGTGGCTACTACACCTTTAGTTTACTGCAGATTTTTTACAGTTTACAACCATCTCACACCTGACAAACCTGCTATGCAGAAAGCAGATAAAAAAATCTAGAAAACTGAGACATGGTGACTTTGAAACCTTCTCAGTGGCAGACAGCATGGCCCAGGAAGCCACAGGCACAGGGAAAATGCATTCAGAAAACTTCAGTGGTTATCCAGTGTTCTCTTCTTTTAATTCATCAATCTTAGTTACATTTCTATCTTAGAGGGTCAAACATAGAGTTTTCAATCTTGCCATTGGGATCAGCTCAGAGTGGTAAGAGCCTGGTGCTAATTACACCAAGCTTGTGGGTTCAATCCTCATATGGACCATTTACTTAAGGGCTGGCCTCAATGATTCTTTCCAACTCAGAATATTCTGTGATGCTGTGGGTAACACTATCCTGCCAAGTTGTCCTTCTATTCATTCGTGCATTTATACCACTGATAGTTGGCCAGGCTTCATGTTCTTCTTGACCCTATATTATTACTTATGGTAATGGTCCCACTTTCTTCCACACTGAATGTGATAGTACCTTATCTTCCTTTACACTCCTTCTTCTAAAATTAAGGAGCTCTCTTTTTTCCTTCTTTTTAAATGAACATTTTAATTCATATTCCTGAATTTCATAGAATTATAGAATGGTTTGGGTCAGAGGACACCTGAAACATCATCTCGTTCAAATCTCCTGTCACAGGCAGAGACACCTTCTACTACATCAGATTGCTCAAGGACTCATCCAATCTGATTTTGACCACTTGCAGCGATGAGACATCCAGAACTTCCCAACCTGTACTAGTGTCTCACCACTCTTTCCATGAAAAATTTCATCCTTCTAGTACATTAAAAAGTATCTCCTTCTTCTTAGAAGCCCCCTGTATATATTGAAAGGCCACAGTGAGTCTTGTCTACTCCAGGCTGAACAATCCCAATTCTCTCAGCCTGTCTTCACAGGATTGGTGCTCCAGCCCTATGATCATCGTTGCCCTCCTTTGGACTCATTCTGAGAAGTCCCTGTCCTTCTTGGGATCACAGAGTTGGATGCAGCCTCCAGGTGGGGTCTCATGAGGGCTGATAAGGGGCCAAAATCCCTTCCTCCCACACACTGCCCACACTGCTGTAGATGCAGCCCAGAATACATTTGACTTGCTGGACTTCAAGCAGACATTTCCATGTCCATCTTTTCATCCACCAACACCCCAAAGCTCTTCTCAGCAGGGCTGCTCTATGTCCATTCTTTGTCCAGCCTGTGTTTGTGCTACAGGTCACTTGCAATCCCTGGGGATTTCTGATGTCTGTGGTGGGAGGTGGTGGCTGCTGTTTCCCCTGCCACCACACATGTGCCTCCTCATCTACTCTTGGGCCAGATGCTGGCTTTGGGCATCTCTTGGCACTCCCTTGGGATTTCCCCACCTCAGGAACCCCTTTCCCTAAACACCACAACTCCCCTCTCCACTGCGGGATCCACCTTCTACAGAATTTAGAAAGCTGGAAAATAATATTTTCCCTAATAAATAAGTTTTTTCCTCATGAAGTACAAATTCCTGTTTCAAAAGACAAAAAACATTAGATATGTTCTAAATATATCTTTTCTGTGTAACCTGCAATTTAATGGTTTTTGAATGATGATCAAAACGACCATGGCATTTATATTTTGCATTTTTTTCCATAAATATGACTTTCAGGAAAAGCAAAATCCTTTAGCTATAACCTAAGAAAGAATTTTAGTAAAGGAATGAGTACATACATGAAAAGTTTCACACTGCTTAAAAAATTTTCAAACCATCAAGATTGTCTCATCTTCTTTAACATTCAAGAACTCTATGAAAAGTAAAGCTAACTGAAACAGTGTTAGAGGAAAGAATAAAATTTTGATGACAACTGGAAAAAAAAAATCAGAATGGAAGTTTATCAACTATGGTGAAAAACATGATATGTTTTGAAATCTTTTAGTGGCTCCCAGATAAACCATAGCAAACCTAAATTCAGCTGAATAATTCTTCATTCATGTACTACTGCAGGATGTTGCATATGTAAGAAGGTGCAGATTTGTAACTTCCTGTGTTTACAAAGATGCATCTCATTCAAAATCAAACAGCCAACACACAAAACTGAGTGACGTCAGAACAGAATAGGAACCAAAACTGCACTTTGTTACACCCTGTGTGCAGCTACAGTTTAGTTATTTAGCAATGGCAACACTTATGAAGAAACTGAAGAAGCATTTATTACAAAGAGAAACAACCTGATTGCTTTAAAATATTACTGTTTTTTCCATATTATCTGGAATTAAAGTTCAGAGATAAGTAGTTCTGGTTTGGTCTTCCATGTTGTTCAGGTGTGGAGAAGAAAAATTACTCTTTATGTTGGTTTGTTGGCTTCTGTATTAAATCAGGAAGTTTGTTGCATTTTTTTTTGAGTATTATCACTCAGAAATAGACCACAGATTTTTTTTTCAAGGAGAAGGAGAAGTAAAACTATTGCTTTATATATATGAACTTAAAAAGCATAACATTGCAATGCAAACCAGCAAGCTGGTCAAACATTTTGTTCAATATTTCAGACTTTTTGTAAGCTTATATATTTGGAAAACCATAAATAATGAGTTTGATTTTATTTTACTACTTCTGCTTTCATTTTGCTCAATGTGTAGAATATCAGAAAGAGGATTATGCAGCTATTCAAATAGCCACAAATTGAGTCTCTCCTGCTGCCATCACAAATCTGAATGGCATTACCTAAATTGACAAATGTTTGCATATGTCAGTGAAGATTTTTTCACAGATTTGGCCTTTCACCACCATAGCAAGTTCAGCATGGTGCAAAAATAAAGTGTGTGTGTGTGTGTGTGTGTGTGTGTGTGTGTGTGTGTGTGTGTGTGTGTGTGTGTGTGTGTGTGTCAAAGGGAAAAGGAAAGCTTTCTGTAGCCTTTCCCTCATCTGGACAGGCTCAGTGCAGGAAGTGGATCTGCTGCACTGATTCTCATTCTTTTAAACAATGATCAGGGACCAGAACTCAAAATTTACTTTTTTTTTTTTTTTCCACACATTTTCATTTTGATTATACTAAAAGGTTGCAACACAAAGGTAAAATGTTTTGTTCCCACACCTACCAATGAGTAGAGAACTTTTCCTTGTGATGGGAATTTCTAGTCCTTAATAAAGAAGGCAAATGGAATATGGTGCTTTATAATCACCAGGCTGAGTAATAGTCAAACAGCACCAAATACCACTACATGCTACCTGCAGAGGGGTGGCTTTTTCAGAGGACTTGCAGGGTCATGAAATACTTAAAAGCAACAGCTGCAGAGTGGGTTAAAATATAAAACCTCTGCATGATGAGTTAGTGCCTAATGATCTTACCTGTGACCTAACCTGTGTGCTTTTTCCCACTAGGAAAGCACTTCAGCCCTCAAAATCCAGAGTTACTGACTTGGCTGAAGTAAAAGCAGATTAGATGGAGTTTAATCTGATAAATAACCCACATAATGAAGCTGGGACCATGGAATTTGTTGAAATTTTAACTGTAACCATTGTTGCATGATTTTGTGTTGGCATTTGAAACAATACAGTAAATTGAAATCCTGACCTCATGCAAGAAACAATTAAAAGAGTGGATGAAATGGTACTTCCACTGAAGTCAGCACATATAGCTTGATTCCAAGTATGCAGTCTGTTTTTTTCTTTTCCAAAAAATAGATGGAAATACTTATTCTTTGAAGTCTATATTCATTACCACTGTCTTTAGACATGAAAACAGCTATATATGGTACTAAAAATGCAGTGCAAAGCTACCTAGATTTGCTGACATTATATTTTGTGCTGAGATTTCTGTTTGAAGGTGGAAATACACTGAAATATTTTAAGTGAAACAGTAAGCAACAATGTGAAGAATAAGGAAACTTCCACCAAAAGTCAATATGACAAGCCCACGTGACCAGCCTTATCTGATCCCACTGGACCTTCTAGACCTTTTAAAGCTAAAGCATAAAAAGGTAAAACAAAACAAAAAACCAACCAAAAAAAAAAAAAAGAACCCACAAAAAATGACTGCATATCTGTAGTATTTAAAATTTGGTATTGACACATGAATATAATGAATAGTACAATTTAGTGTTGCTTTGTATTGCAGCATTTCAACACTGCAATATACTGATATACTGATTCTTGATACTGATTCTTCCCCGGGTGGGTGATATTGTTGTTTTGCACTACAACCTTACTATTGACAGGACATACATGGCACAATCACAGTAGGAGAGAGGTTGGAAAGTGTTGGAGGGGTCTAGGCCAAGCACCCCTGATCAGGGCAGCATCCTTTACAGCACACAACTCAGGATAACATCCAGTCAGACATCATACATCTCCAAGCATGAAGACTCCACAGCCCTTTGGGCAGCCTGCGACCGTGTTGGAACAACTTCTGAGTAAAAAAATATTTTCTTGTATTGAAATGGAATTTCCCATATTGGTTTTTTGCTTGTTGCATCTTATCTTTTCACTGATCATCACTGAGATGAACCTGGATCCTTATGGATCTTTTATGATTCATTCAGATATGTATTCCCCATAGCCATCTTTTCTCCAGACTGGAGAGTTCAAGCTCCCTCAGAACCCCTTTGTTTCCCAAGTGCTCTGGCCCATTAATGATCTTTGTGGCTATTTGTTGGACCCACTCCACTACCTCCATGTCTCTCTTCTACTAGAGAGCCCAAAAGTAGATACAGTGCTCCAGGTGTGTCTCAGCAGTGCTGAGTAGAAGGGAATGATCACCTCCTTTCCATGCTACTTTCCAGGCTTCCTTGCTGCTAGCACACTTTGCTGGCTTAGGGACAACTTGATGTCCACCAAGGTGCTCTCCATCATTTTCCCCCCTGTTCTTTTCAATACATGGAGTTACTGTTACTCAGGTGCACGTCTTTTTGTTCTGCTTTATTTTTAGCCCATTTCTTCTGCCTGTTGAGGTCGCTTTAAATGGCAGCAAACCAAATATATTTTAGTATCTACTTGAATATAGTTTTGTCAGGTGTAAAAACCCCCAAAGAAACGCAACATGATAAATGATAGAATTGCTCTCACTGGGCAAAAATTTTGCACTCTAAGCAGAGAAAACCTAGTGAAGGTAGGTAAAGAGGGCTGTCCTCAATTTGGAGAGAAGAGCAACTGAAGCACAGAAATTAAATTTTCACCCTAACTTTAAAAGGGGATCTGTAGTAATGAATCTACATAATATTCCTTAGTCAGCTTAAATAATCAGATGATTTTTCTGCCTGAGTACCTCAAAATAAACAGAACATGCAGATCAAGCTGTACAATGTGCAATACCAGAAAATTTAGTGAAGCAGACCTTGATCACACAGAAATTAGGAAAAATTATCAAAGATGCAGAACATCACTAGTTCTCTTGCAAAAATAGTAAATAAATTCAACATAGGGATCCTACAACTGATTTCAATATTTAAAAATGCAAACAGAGTTCAAAAGCTAAACATTAAAATCTCTTTTGCATACAGCAAACAGTATTCTCTGTGAGCAATTACACAAATAGCTCTTAAGGTGCAAAGGAAAAATATGATCACAAAAACTTCAATTTCATCTCTGATACAAAGTTAATACATTAACCTATATCTCAGTTCATTATTGTTTAAAAACAATCAGGGAAAATTTTTTAGGTATTGTCAGGCCTTTTAACTGCCCTTGGAAAAATCTGTTTGATGCTGTATGTATCAATATTGTAATACATATTACTCCTCACTCTGTACGATAATATATAACACTGGGAAATATTCATCTCACCTGCATTGTGTATACAAAACATGTATAGCTAATATTATTTAAGTAATGGCAACAAATTTCTGTACACTACTTCTATGAACCTACAGATAACAAAAGATATTCCAAAAGGAATATTTATTCCCTATTTCTAATCTTTCAGCTGTTACATGAGAACGAGGCTCTTTGGATCTTAAAAGCTGAATCTTCTACATAACAAACATTTTTTTTCATCTTGTATCTAAACTTTTCAGAAGCATATTTCTTATCAGCTGAACACATGCACAAACAGCACAGGATTTTATATTGTATTATGCATACACATACTTCCTCAGTATGCTGAAATCAAATGACCAAGTAAATATTTATATCAATATACACACACACCAGGGAATTTCTTTTTGGATGAATGAAATAAAAAACCCTCTCATAGAAGAATGCAATGTGCTGTTTAAATATATATTTGCAAATTAAAAGAAATTTTAGATGATACTGTGCTGCACATAGGGTTTGTGAAAATTACGTTTCTTGTTTTCCATAAAATTTTACACCAAAAGACTGCAGCTGACATTCTTATCAGAAACAAGCTGTGCTCTGCTCTTGCCAATTAAAACCTAAAAGAGACGTCAGTCCTCTCATGACTCATTTTAGTTTGGTGTTACCTGGTGGGATATTTCTATTCCTTTTTAACAGAAAACAAAACAGCACCTGACAGAAGTTTAAAAGACATAAACTTTGCATCTGTGGGATTCCTGCTGGACATCATCCCCTGCCCTTGGGCAAGGGCACCTTCTCCAGGCAGGGATCCGGGCAGCTCAGGAGAGGACGCCAAGGCAGACAGAGCAGACCAAAGGACTCTGCTGGTCGCAGCCCACTGGGGCTCTGCTGCATTGCAGCTCACGAGCTGAGGGGTCGGCCCAGCCACATCACACACTTGAGGACACGAGACATGTAAGCAGAAGAAGTAACAAACTAGGAAATTAAAGACAATAAGCCAAGCAAATGTGGGATGAAACGAGATGCATTTTGCACCTTCCCCCACCTGAAGCCAAGCTGCCGTGCTGAGCCTTCTGCTGCTACAAAGGTATTCCCTGCTACCAGGCCTCCACACAGGGGAGAGATAGGGTACAGTGGAGTGAAAGAACAGATAATTCACCTAGCTGCCTACTCTCATCAAATAGCATAATTAATCTACCTTAGCAACTGGCCCTAATGATGATAAGGTATCTAAAATTATTCTTCTGAAGCAAACAGGGACACAGGAAATGAAACCAATTTTAATCTGAATCTGAGCCCACTGCAGTCAAAACATATTTGATTATCTCTCAGCAGAAGCCAGAAGAGCTCCTGGAAGGTGTCAGTAGCCAAAGGAAAAGCAGAATACCCAGAATCTTGTAGAGCCTGGATAAATAAAAATGTTTTGCAGTAGAGAGTGAAACTTCTATTAAGCAGGAGGAAAAAAATAAATTATTCTGCGTTGAAATATGTCTCTGTCTTATTACAATCTTTGTCTCCCTGAATAAAGTTCACCAGTAGGCAGAATCCTCAATTCTAATCTGACTGAGTCAATGACTCAGTCTGTGACCTTGGGCTAATCACTTGACCTTCATCTGAAGCAGGCAAGCCAGCTAGAAAATTGTGTGAAAATATCACAGTGCTGAAAAACAGATTCTGTACCTAAAATTAGATTTTCTTTAAGGGAAAAAAAATGTACACTGCAGGGAAGAAAATAAATTATTATTTATCCTGAACTCTGGGTTAGAAGGCCAAACCAATGATTTCCAGTGTTCACTCTATAATGAGAGGATTCTTGCCTCATAAATACCATGACACTGTGTAAGATACACATAAATAAATTCTCTGCAGTTACTTTTTAAGCAAAGTTTATTCACATGCATGAAATTTTAAACAATTTTGTCAGTTCAACTCTTCAACATTTAAAAAATCAGTGTGCTCAATGATTGCAACAACCTTGCAGAAGAAATAAAAAAAGCTGAAGGTTACTAAAATTTATGTAATTCACAGCAGGGTTCCAAACACTTTCCCATTTCAAACCAGTGAGATTCAAATGAGAATATACAGTTCAAACAAAATGGCACTGAAACCAGAAAAAAATGTAACTAAAAAAAATTCCTTTAATGTGTTCATTAAAGAGTTGGAAATAATATGTGATGTATGCAGGATTATCTACCCTTCAGTTGTTTTCAATTATTGAATTTTCTGGTTGAAAAAAAGCCACGGTTTTAACATATTTTGTTTTAAATGTGCTCTGAAAGTTTATTATTTCAATCTGTGAATGAAAAATCTAACATAAACTGATTTTGTTGTCTGAGATCACAATAGTTAAGTAGAGGGGTATAAACATAGTCATAGAAAGCAATTAATATTTCAAATATGCACAGCAGATTAAAAAAATTGCCAATTGTTCTTCATCTTTTATTTTCTTCCTTTATCTACCGTATTCTTTCTTTCATTTTGCAGTACAAAAATAAAAAAGAAGAAAGAAAAAGTGGGAAAAGAAAATTTTAAATAAATGAACAAAAGTGTATTATTTTGAAAATTCAAACATGAAATATGTAATACACCCAAAACATGAAGACTCGTTTTTATATTGTGGCCCTGAAATGAAACACTTCAATTTCTAACACTTTAATTTCTGAAAGTATGGTTGTTAAATGCATTTCCATTTTCTCCTGCTACTGTGGGTGCAGGCATGTGGCTAGATTATATTTCTTTCTAAGAAGGGCAATTAACCCACTAAGATCTATAATAAAAATATAGGAGATTTTTCCTCATGGCAGGGGAGTGTGGTGAGGTGGGGGGAGAACAAAAAAGAAAAATTGCTCCTGAAAAGGAGTGAGAATTTTCAATTTGCCTTGGATATACAGAATACTTGAAAACAAAACATCAAAACTTCAAAGTTTTAGAAGACAAGTCACTATGAATGATATCCCTATGAGAAGCATTTGAGAATTCCACTTATGCCACCAACAGAAATTATGATTCCGAAATTGTAAATAAATTGAGAAATTCTATCTAAGGCAGTCTAAAGCAAATGCTAAAACATCTCTGGGTAAAACATCTGGAAATGCATGAAATTGATGAAAGATGGTAAAGAAAGTCAAGTGTTATTTAAGGTGATCTTTGGTGGGATGTAAATATTCATCCACTGCATCCATTCCAGCATAGATGGTGAAGAGAAATGATTTGGTGAAACTTTTTAAGCAAACAGCCTCATACTTCTGGCTAACTGGCTAAACTGGATTGTTTACACTTCCATAAATTCACTTATGCTCTTGGTCAAGTGGAAGGTTCTGCTTTCCCTGAAATTAATGTGAATGACTATGACAAGAGAAGAAAAGGAATATGCTCAGATCTCTCCACACAAGTTCTGTAGGACAGGAGTAGAAGTGTGAAAAGTGTGTCTCAAATAGTTTGGTTTAAAGTTTTAGTATTATTTTTTTCCGAGAAGCAATTTGTTGAATTTATGTATAATATGAAGCATTGGCCACTCTTACTGAGACTTATTGACCATAGCAATCTAGCATTTAAAAAGGCTTTCCCTCCCTCAAAAATAATCTCCTACTATCAGCAATAAATCACTGTTGTTGGTCTCCTAAAAAGTCAATATCTATTATAAATCATAGATAAGGTAGTTTGAATCATATACACTTCTTCTACCTTCATTTGCCAGCTAAGCAGCTGATTCTGCCCTGATTATATAAAGTGGGAAAACTATGTTGCTTTAATTTTTTTTTAAGAATGAGGAGAATTATTTCAACTAGTTTTATTTATCTTTTATTTAAAGAAATATAATTCAAATGTTACTTTATTTAAAGGAATATGCTTCATTAAATGGGAGAGGCTACATTAATATTTTAAAGAGATAGCTTTGATTACAAAGTAGAAGTTATTTACAATTTGTCTTGCCTTCTATGCAATATGAAATGGATTTGTGTGAATACTAAGAAACAAAATATTCTGCAATGTGTTCTCAGTACTTTATCAACTGAGTCTTATTAGAAATGTTGATTTTGTACATATAAATTCACTGAATATTATTTTTCACTTTTCCTAGACATTAAAAAAGAGTGCTTACATCTTGATTAATATTTCTATAATTTTATTCTATCTCTCAGATATATTCACAGGACACCATTAAATAGAAAATTATAAGTTTGACCCCAAGACACCAATGAATTCCAGTTGGATGCCCTGAGGTATTTAAAAGACATTACATGTGTAATCTTTAAGACCTGAAATGCTCTGTAATTTTGATACATTGGTGGCTCAACAAACATGCACACACCTCTGTGTGTCCACGTGTGCCAAGGAGCTTAACATCCACCTAGTCCATGTTTTCTGTTGTGATGTTAGGAATATTTGGGTTTATCTGAACAAAAGGGAAATCTAAGAAATATCGGCTGAAAATCAAAGCTGTGGGGCAGTAGTGATTCTGCTATCACTGCCAAGAACAAGACTACCTTAGCTTGCTCAACAGGTATTTTTTTGTCTGCTCTCTAGTCACTGCAGCTCGGGATGTGCTCTCTTCTGGCCTCCATCTGACCTTACAGAACACACAGCTTGCTTCTCGTACTGCTGCACATATGTAAGTCCACTATTCATTGGCTAAGCTCCACTCCAAGGCACCAATGTCACCTGAAGACCATCTAATCTCATTACCAGCATTTTCTTCCAAGTGTTATCCAGAGCAAGAAGCACCCTCTAGTCCCTGTCCTATCTAACACACCACTCTTGTGGCTTGGTATTAGTACAAACTAACAAGGCTTGATTTTCATGGAAGAAAAATAAGAGTTATATATTCACAACTAATTATGAAAACTGACAGATCAAGTTTTTCATGCTCTGGGAACAGGAAAGCAACCATGATTACAGAAACTACATAATGTGTTATAATTGTTTTGGGGAATACCTTAATTCTGTAGAGCAGTCCCCCTCTGTTCTCCACAAGTATTTGATATTCCATATCAATAGTTGGTACTTGCCAGCCATGTGCTTCAGCAAGGTGTTTAAGCAGGTATAGACCTTCAGATAGGTAAATTTAGATGGAAATTTCCATGTATTTAAATTTGTTTTACAGGATTAGATGACTCTTTACATATCACTCTTCAGACAGTCAATTAGCTTAAAAAAAATTTGATGAAAATAAACTGAAAGAATGAAAGCAATGTAGCTAATTCAGTTGAAGACAGCAGAATGAATAGTTTATTCTCTAAGTCACAGAACATCTCCACAGAGTCTTATTGTTGTCATATCTGCTATTCTGCCATAAAACAGGGAATATCAGTTAATTTTTCACTGTTCAAAAATTTGCTCATGTAGCTGCTTTTATTTACATCTGCTTATTATCATCACTTATCTTTCACCACAGAAGATGGATGCTATCAGCAAATCACTTGGAAAGGATCATTTGACTAAGAATTTTTTTTAAAAGGCTTGAACCATGTTAATGACAGAGAAAATAGTTTCAAAGTCAGAAGCCATGCTTATCATCATTTGCAGAGGGAATAATATGTCTCCAAATTGTCAGGCTAGTCTACAGTCCATGATTATTGTTCCATTTTAACTGATGTTAAAGTCGCTGGGACAACCCCTGAGCAATTTTTAAACCCTCCCAATTGCTGTTGTTTCCACCAAGAAGCAGTGATCTATTGTTCATCACTCACGTCTATCACTTTTCAGCTGGAGTAAAGCTTGTGGCCTTTGGCAGATACCAAACTCCAGCCAGTGCTGAACTGGCAGTATGTGTCCACTGACCATGGTCACATGAGCAAATCTCAGCATCTGAGACAATAGACTTCTAGAAAAAATTTCCAGAAGTGTTATAGCCTTGTTGCCAAGATCTCAGTTGGTCCTCATATGTAGGGGACCAAAAGACTGATTCAAGAGCAGTAAAAAAAGAAAAAACAAAACCGCTTTGTTCATTTGACATAAAAAAATTTCTTTATTAGAAAAGGCATTGGTGCGGACTTATGTGACCTTGATCTAACATTGCAGAATTGTCTCCAAGGGAAAGTAAGGACCACTTTGTGACCTTCTCCTCATGATGCACTCACTCTGTGCTCTGCTTTCTCGATTGTGCTGGCCAACCTATTGTTTCTCTGGATGTCGCTCAAACTCAAACACACCAGGCTGCCCACTTTCAAACAAGAAGAAGACAAAACAGCAAACACAAAACAGATGTTAGTCCTTTTGTTTAATTCAGTTCACAGATACACTGTGACTTTGATATAAGAACCTTCACAAGCATTACAGACTACACAGTTACTAATGATTCTAATTTTATGTTACCTTAAAAAATAACTGGTTTTAGAAGGGCTCCACAGAGCAATATCCACCTGTTATCCATGCCCTTCACTCAGTAACTGAAAAAGTCCAGGAAATAGAGTAAATGGAAGTGAGACATCAGAAGCCTCACGCTCTCTGTACCAATTTAAAAGCTACTGAGAAGTTCATGCATTTTCACATTATGCAGTGGTGTCATTTGTCTTTGTTTGGCACTAATTCTCCAGCAAGCTTGTCTTTTCGCCATATAAATGGTTCTGATGCTGTATTTGCACAGGGGACTAAGCAGAAGCAGCTCTGTAGTACTACCCATGCTTTTAAAAGCACTACCTATTTCAGCTGATGTCAAAGGAGCTCTCCCACTATCAAAACTAAAACAGGATCTGACCATAATAGATAGCTATATTCCACTTGCAGTGAGTAGAAATAAATCTACAACAATGCCATTACCAATACATTTTGCTCTCTTGCCTCTCAAAAGAGAGTTTTGTTCTGCTTCTCCTATGTTTTAAAGATTTTTTTATTGACAGAACCACTGAAAGAAACGTACATTTGAAACTTTTAAATCCATTCATATACAGGTTTTCCTTCCTTCTTTTATTGTGATAAGATTGGTTTCCTGAGGTAGAAAGTGTAATTAAAAATTAAACCACTGATAATTAAATCACCTACAAGTGACCCCGTAGAGATGGAATATTTTTGTCAGTTTTGTTTCTTTTTTCTGACCATGTTTTTTTTTTGTTTAGTTCTGGTTTGGGTTTTTGTTGTTGTTGAATGTTGAATTCACCTTTTAATTAGGACGTGTATTCTCACTTGGTGCTAATATGAAAATCCTACTAACACTCACCTGAGTGCTGCACCCTTCTGGACAGCAGGATAGGTCTTTTTCATCATTAAGTATATATAAGGTTAAGCTCAGCACAATTTTAAAGATCTAGAAACTTCATTAAAAGAAATCCACCATTAAAAAAACAAAATCATTATATTTGCATTGAAATTTTCTTCAATAAAATTTATATTTTATTTCATTGAAAAGCTTATTCCCTTCAGCCAACCAGTGTCAGCATTCTTAATAGTAGTATTTGTATGGGACAGACTTACTACAGTGACAAATTATATCATTTACAGCAGTGTCCAGAAGTTCCCTTGCTACAGAAGATACAAAATTATGCCAATTATTCATCACTTTCTTATAATACCTTCCTGACACACAATATAAATATGCCCATAAAAAACTATGATTCCCTTTCCACTTCACCCCTCCACATTTCATTGAGAAGGTGACATGACTGTGGGTAATGGTTATGGGTCCTGGCTTTTGCAGCTTCAGTGTTCATACTATAAGAGGGAAATTAGAGCTGTGTCTGAGCAGCCTATAAGATCTGAATATTAATATTTCAACACTGCTTAATGCCATTCTGAGAAATGCACATTTTCCAGAAAGACCTGTATCCTGAAACTCCTGCTGCCAACAGAATTTTACACTTATATTGAAAAGTGAATGTATACAATTAAACATGGTGCTCACTCCCTGAAACAATGCAATGGTCTACCTGAACCTCCAAATATCTGTCCCAAACAAACTACGACTTCAACAGCTGTTGTGGGTTGAGTGGAATTCAGGGAATTTCCCAAGATGTTGACATTTTAAGTAGATGTTTCTGCCTTTCTCTGTACCAGTATCTTCCACAAAGGTAGGAGGAAGGGGCAAGTACTTCTAGCTGTTCTAATCTGGGGGCATATATATTGCAAATAAGTAAGGCAGCACCAAAACTTAAAGAACAATAATGATTCTGCTCTTCTGACGGCAATTATATTTTCTCTGAAACAAAATACAAGAAAAATAAACGCTGTGGATGCTGGTCCCTTGAAAACCTTCAAGGCTGGGATGGATGGCTCTGAGCAACCTGACACTACTAAGTGTCTGAAAGTCTCATGATATGATCCCTTACTGAAAGATCCCTTCAAGAAGAAATATCCCCTCATTACAAATAAGACTCTGTGACTTCACAAAAACAGCTGTGCACATGGTTAAATGGAAAAATGACATGAATGACCTACTTATCTAGGACATCCAGTAGCAAAATAATGAGAAAGAGTGTTGTCCAGAGACAGAGTTATCTGATTTCAAAAAACGACAATGTTCCTTTGTTTATTCTCTTGCACAGAAAACATGAGTACTGTCTAAATAATGTAATGTATGCTAGAGCAATGACACAGGAAAAAAATTAAATTAGAGCCTACCAAGGCAAAATCAGTAAGTTGAAAAGTTTTGCTGAACATTCAATTTTATTTTTATTTTTGATTTTACATTTACTTCTAAATTTAAGTTTCTTTTTACACGCTTTTATCTGATTACCATGAATTATTGAAATAAAGTTAGCAGAAGTACACTTATCCAAAAGACATGTTTAGAAAGAGAATTGGTGTATTATGTTCTGATCCAATGACACTAAGGACACTGGAAAATCATCCTTTCATTTCAGGGATACAGAGTCAGACCTCTGGTGAGTGGAAGAAAAATAACTACCTATTAAAAATGATGTACTGCAGAGTAATTACATGTTCTTGTAAATGATTCAATAATTACAGAAAGCAACTCCAAAAATAGTTTCACTTCCTGTTTCAGAGCCCATGATAAAACCCTTCTTCAAAAGCAAAAAGTAATCAAGAACATACCCAGTACTTTTAAAATACTGATTGCATTATGCTTAAACTTGCAACATATATTTATGTTGTCACCACAACTGAGCAGTTGTTGGAAGAAAATTCCCAGGAATATTAATAATTTATTAAAATATGTTCTACCAGATCTATGTCTCTTTCTATGGTGTATCTTATATATTTATCTTCCTAAGTAAGAATCTTAATACAAGTAGAACTTTAATTATTAGTTGCTGCCACAGCTTCTTGTATTTTTAAATGAATATACTGCATTGTAATAACAGGTACATGTTCTAGAAGTGGGTTTAATTGTTGAATTCTGAGAAAAATAATTAATATATATAAATACACTATTTCAAAACCAGAAAAAAGAAAATTCACTATTTACTTGCTACAACAGATCAAATAATTTTGAAAATGAGGGGGTTTATGGGTTTACAAGGAGACACACAAATTTAACCTCTATCATTGAACTTTTTGTCAGCCTCCAACGCAGAATGACCAGGTGAACTACTTTTGTGAAGAATCTCCAGATTGAGTTAATTCCAAAACAGTGCTTGGTATGTATTTGGATACTGCTAACTGACTCATGCCAAAACCTTTTAAATAATTTAACCATTTAATGGTTGAACCACTTGAATAATTTAACAATTTTAATGAGAAAATTCCAGTAGCTGGAGGCATGCCTTGATGGTGTTTAATTTGCCAGAGCAGACAGAGACCTTAAAGTTTATAAAGCTGTTTCCACAGATGATGACCAAAAACCACTATTGTGAGTAGCCATGACCTCCTTGCCTTGGCAAGTGCCAAATGCATTTTAAAGTGCAGTGCAGTGAAATATAGAATTAGCATGTTAGCACTTGAAAGCTAAAAAAGGTATAGAAAGGGAGATACAGAATTCCCATGAAATATTCACATACAGAATCATACTGACCACTACTCTTGGAAGAGAGGGTGAACACCTATGAGATCTGACTTATAGATAATCCAAACATTGCTTTATTTTGGAGATCTAGAAGTCACCATGGCTTTAGAATGTGATATTAGACTGTGGCTTCTCAAATTATACTAGAATACAAGGAAAACAGAGGGGAAATATTCTTGGCTTTGTCAAAAATCAACCAATCTCTCCCATCCTCTGCTCTTGAATGGAAACACATGGTGAGCAGATTGCTTTAATTTCCAGAACAGAATTTACCACAGCTGCATTTCATTTTAGCATGAGAAAGGAATGGAAATTAAAGAGTAGGTTTGGATCTAGGTGGATATCAAGAACAATGGCAGTGTCTGCAGCAAGTGAAACGGGCACCTGTGTGCACTGAAGATCCCACTCAAGGGACTCCTGGTGATTGAGGTTGTCACCTCATCCAGAGACCTGGTACCTTGACCTGCTTATTTATATTCCACTGAGCTGTACACAGGTTAAAGATAAATCCTGGGCACCACCTGTGTTTCTGAACATTTCAGAGAACAACTGCTCACAGCTACAGCACACAGACATATCCCTTTATAATGACTAAAATCCATGTTTGAGGACTCCTGAGGAAAGAAAAACAAGCAGCCCATGGAATGTCATGACTGATAACTTAGTTGGCTGTACAGACTCTCAGAAATCAAACTGTATTAGTCTGTTTCTAGTGGCCTACAAGGAACTAAAGGTTTGGCGCACACATGCAGAAGAAATTATTGACAGGATTACCAATGCATTACAGATTTCTTCTTCCCAGACGACTTTATTTTTTTTTCTACAGAGGAAGAAATGGCAGGCAGGATGAACCTGAATGTTTTATTCATTTTTGTTTTCTGAGCTATATCTGATTCCTGATTCCTCAAAGTAAAGCATCTGGTGGAAGCTCATTCAGAGTTGAAGATAGAATAAAGGCACTTCTAGTTTGGGATAGAACTAATATTTGGGGGAAAAAATTGTATTTTGTTCTGTAACCTTAAAATGAAGGCCTAAAACTGTAGCTTTCTTGAGTCATCTTCAGCCTTGTGTATTTTTTTCTGAACTAACAATGAAGCATTATGTTCAGCAAAATTCACTTATCCCTCTCTTATTCCTGTACATTATTTGAAAAGACAATTAGCAAACTGTGTCCACCCAAAGTTCAAGGTAATGTGAAGAAGTTTGAGGCCCATTACCGCCATTGTCATTTTTTCCCCAATTCCCTCATTTTGTGCTCCTGGACCTACTTCCAGGGAAAAAAAGTCAGTGTAAAGTTTGTCAAAGAGAAGGCTTTTGAAGTTTGCTGTAATGGGAGTTTTAGAGTCTTATCTATAAGACATATCCATACTGTATTTGTGTGACTGTGTTTTTGAATACTATATATAACAATTCAGCTGAAACTTTTTAGTAAATTAAAATTTTAGAAATAAGTAACATGGACTCACTACATAGACATCAAAATTGCTCTTGGTTAATTGTAATGGATTAATATCTTTGCAGAGTTGGCAGATTGAGTAAATAAAAAAGACAGACATGGACAGTAAGAAAAGTGTTGATAGCCTATCAATAAAAAACATGACATTAACAATGCAATAATGATTTCAAAGCTCTGTTTGATCTAAGGCAAATGACAAAAGAGAGACTGAATAGCACCTTCATTATGGACAGGCAGATTTTGTAGGTAGATTTAGTGTCTTTTTACTTCAGGCATTTATATCTTATTTTTGTATTTGATGGAGATATGTATTTCTGGCATGCAGTTAAGCTGACACTTTTCAAACATCTACTTTAGGACATACAAATACATATCCAAATATGATTCTTCTCCTCCCCTGCCAATAAAGACAATCTAAGATATCTAGATATTTAATATTTACTTCAATTGATTAAATGTAGGTAGTTAAAAGAATTAAGGAAGATCCTAACTTAGATATCCACATAGTGGATGAAAACTGCTCAATGAGATTACAAAATATACAGCACCTAAAACATTTCTAGTAATTTCAGGAGTGATTTCAGCATCTTAATGCATTTTGCATTAGGACTTTTATTGTCTCAGCTCAGAGATCTGTATAATGTGGTGAATCCTGACTTTAATTTTTTTCCCCCAGGAAAAAAAAAACCAACTTTTCACTTGAGAATATGTACATTCAACATTTGGTTTTTTGTCTTCCAAAGAACTGAAAAATCTCTGAGTGACCAGTTATTTGTTATTGAAGAATAAGCTAATTTATCAGCCTGTGAGAGGTCATTATATTAACAATCAGAAAAAAAGAATAATAGGAAAGTGAAACTAACTGAAAAGACCAACAATTTTTAGTATAAACATTTTTTTGTTTTGCTTTTTAACTCATTAATATTCTTATGAGATACATTTATCCTAATATAGTTGTCTCTAATTATGCCTAAAAAATATTTTCCAGTAATGATAAGGTACACTGCAAATATGGTAATACAATAGTTGATATTATTTTATGAGGCCTTCATTAGTTACCTTATGCAGTGACACCAGTAGGGAAATCAAAAGCAGACAAATAAGGCTGATCAGGTGCTTTAAATGAGTGTCATGCTGCCCTTATGCAGAGGAACATTAATGTCAATGCCAAAGCCATACTGCATACAGAACCAATATTTATGTTCTTGTGAACTCTGTTTCTTATTCATGTTGCAAATGACATGATCAGAAAAAAAAAAAATACTATTTGCAGTGTAAGCATAATGACTAGAGAAAATAATAATAATAATGTGAGGATAAGTAACACAGCTGTAACCATGGTAACATTGCCAAGTGAGTAATTCACAGCAAATAACATACTCGATGAACTTAGCCTACTTTTGCTGCAGTGGAATGACTGCTAGCAGATTACAATTTTCTCTTCAAATGCGCTTCAAAAGTACCTGGGCCATACAGGAATATTTTGCATGTGATCCTCAATGTCTTAAAATAAAGTTTTTTGGTAGCTATGAATGGAGACCAGACTCTTTTTTATACCTCCTGATCAGATGAGCATCTATTCCCAGTTTAATCCAAGTTCCATTAAATTCAGGAGAAAGAGATACCTATCACATTGAGTTAGAACTGGATCAATAAGGAGTTTGAATTTATCTGTTTA
Organism: Emberiza elegans; assembly: GCA_024865655.1. Taxonomy (NCBI): domain Eukaryota; kingdom Metazoa; phylum Chordata; class Aves; order Passeriformes; family Fringillidae; genus Emberiza; species Emberiza elegans. The sequence continues at coordinate 24,675,233 of JALJVW010000085.1, read as the reverse complement.
TCATTAATGATTTTTGCTCACAGAATTGAATAACCAGCCATAGAACAGTGGGCTCTCTATTCATGAAGTAATTTATCTCTTCTTTTTTTCTTTTTTTCTTTTTTTTTTTCTGTATGTAGACAAGAAAGGATGTTCTGATTCTTTGAGATCATTAGGAAATGTCTTTTCAGTACACGTCTTGATCCAAAAGCTAAGGGGATTGGGAATGATGTGCCCAAAATTCAACTGGCTGCTCCTGGCCTAGCATGCACGATTAAGACATATAAGATTCAGTAGCCAGCAGCACACAAGGTCAGTAAAGAAGCAGTAAAGTCAGTATCACAACCAGCTATTTTTAGTCCTCAGCCCAGGCAGGAATTCATTTACAGATGGATCAGCTCAGGTAAGCTGTAGATTTACTGCACTAGCTCACTGGAACGTCCACATTCCTATCTGTGGATCTTAGCCAGAAGGCTCAAACACTCTGCTACCGTGCTATCCCTTCCTTCTTTAATCTGTCTTCTTGGCATCCCTCAGGGTCTGCACACAACCTCAAACTGAGTATTTATATTTTATTTGTATTAGATTAGCCCCTCAGGGACAGTTCAGAGAAGAAAACTACTTTCAGGAAAGAGCAGATGAAGTTTTGGCCTGCTTTCACCATAAGTGTCCCTTTGCCCTTCTTTCCTTTCTCCCTCCTCACTCTCCCAGACCTCCAATTTCTCTAACTTGCATGCTCAGCAGGCAGCTGGAGAAGAGATTGTGCTTCACTGCTGCCAGTGGGAGAATCTCACTCAACATTTTGCTCCAACACACACTGGAGACTTTAAAGCAATTCTAAGTTTTCTTTGAAGGCAATTTTCAGTTGGCCATTGAATAATCAATAATTTAAATCCAAATCAAAATTTATATCCTGTAGCCTTATGAACCTGCTCATTTTAACTTATAACAAATTTTAATGAGTCTTGTTCTGCACTGAAATAGGTTCTGAAAAGCAACTACATATAAAGAGACTTTATCAAGGCAGAATAACTTTACCATTATGTAACATACACTCCCAAAATATTCTTCAAGCACAATTTAGTCCTGGTTGCAATCAAGGTTTTATATTCTTTATGGAGATTTTTAAAAATAACCTAGCAGCCAAAGAAAAAAACAAACAAACAAAAAACCAGGTGTTTTCTTTGCCCTGTATCAATAATGTCATCATCCCTAAAATCTTTAGCTGAATTAGCCTGAATTTTGTTGAAGGCCTGCACCAGCTGTCCCATTGCTCTGCATATGGCACGGAGAATGCCAAGGAGCAGTAATGCACCTTATCCATGGAAGAATATGACCTTGGGGAGGGGCTGCCTTCCCAGCCTATGCAATTTTAAGCTCCTTTGAGAGAATTGACTTTGTGAGGATCATAGGAAAAACAATACCTTCACAACTAAAACTAGGCTGGACTGGCACAGAGTTTAAAGGACCTTTATTCCTACTCCTCCTTTTACAATGATAATACATCTGAGCTCTCAAGTTTGTAACTGTTCTGATCAGCAAACTTCAGCACTCTTGCATCTATCAGGAGGCCAAAGAAAGTTCTGATAGTTGGGTAGCGCAAGTGGGATTAATAAATCCCAGAATCTGAGTATGGGTTGGAGACAGAAGCAATATTTCTAGCTATTTTTTGCTCTGCTTTTAATTAATCTACCATTTTACATCATGCAACACTTTGTAAAATTTTGTACTGAATATGAACAGATAGATTTAATTTAACTAACATTTGAGATTTTCAATTTATTTTAGAAACATGATAGTCTGTTTGCTAGTTTCATTAGTGAATAAGCTCTTGGCTAGCCTAAGAAAAGTCTGTAAAAAATTGATTGACCTAAATTTCTTGCAAGACTCATTTTTCATTCTTTCCTATTTGTATGTGCAAGAGGTATTGAAAAATATTTAATTTGGTAGACTGGATAGTAGATATAATTAAATTAAATTTTCTGCAAATATATTCTGCTTTCTGTTTCTCTGTTGTGTGAAATGACTGACTATTACCCACTGCGAGAGAGTTGTTTCCTCAAGATAACCTGAATTTCTAGTAACAAGACATATATTTCTTAAAGGTAGATAGCTAGGTTAAAGAAAAGCTTAGCAAAGTATTCCTTTGTAGTTTTGAAATGCTATGCAAAAGTCATTAATTTCATTTGCACTTGGGAGCTATACAAACTAGCTTTCATAGTCTGCAAGGCCAGTTCTCAGGTGTCACTGGTACCAGTGCTGCTGCCGCTTCATTTTTGTCTTCTTTTACAATAATGATAATGATGCTGAAGCTTACAAACATGGACTTATATTAGACATCAAATGAAAGTCTCCAGTGAGCGGATTAACATATCAGGACAGTTGGCTGATGCATTTCAAGAAGCCTCTGAATTATATATGGCCCTTAGTGCCCTTATCATTAGGCAAAGATGTACTTACAGTTCATTGAATGGGACAGGATAAGTGAAACAGGACAGCTTTGCTTGGTGATTGGTAGAAGGGTGTTATGCAGCCAGATGAAATGGATTGTTGATTACATTCTGTTTTAAAGTTCAATAAATTCATCCCCAGAGCCTATATTGGTGTTACAAAATAATGGATTACTCAGTTGGTGCACTGTCACGGCTGTATTTAATATGGTAGAAGCCTTTATGAGGTGGTCAATAGTCATAGATTTATACAGAAAGGGAAAATAGCCTTTCACTTAACGGGAAATACTTAGTCTGTGCAGTATTTTAAAACAATCATAAACTTTCTTACCCTGAATAGATTGCTGATTGCTGAAGGTGCAGTTTACTGATCCTTTGACAAAAGCAGTGGGACTGTAGATCAATTAAAGCAGAGCACTAGGCAGAGAATGGGCAAGAAATTTAAAACTCAATATATGGCTGTTTGCTGTCTGTTCAGGTTTCCTTAGGTAAAAGTGAAATTTTTTTGCATTCAATTGGGAATTCAGACTTTCTGTTTTTGTGAAAAATATGATCTATCTTCCATTCTCAATATTAAACCTGTGGCATGGAATAACTTTTCTGAGAACTAGGAATTTAATTTTTCTGAAATCATTACTTTAAGCTTTAATTTTATTAGAAACATTGCATGATGACTTTGTCTCAGGGGCTCTTGTTCAGTCAATTTATAGTGTTTTTTAACATATAAGGATATAATTAAACAATTGGAATTAAAATGATGATTCCATATTCTTAGCTTTAAGGGTAAAATCGCAGTAGCTTTGCAATTGTTATGAAAAGCTATTTAAAACCAGAAAACTCAGCTTAACTGCACACAAAAGACATCCAAATATGTATCAGTAAGAAAAAAAGATTTAAAGTGTTCTAATAGCCTTAACACTGCCTTATGGGACAGAAGTTCAACATAAAAGAAAAAGTGGAAGTTAAAACTGTAAGGATAAATTTAAGAATCAGTGTGTTACATTACTTCCTGATGGTATACCTGCAGGGAAAAAAAGAAGTGTTAATATCTCTATATACAAATGCTTGTGGTTTTTATATTAACATGTTACGTTTTATCATGTCAATTTTTTCATAAGTTCAAAATCCTTTTCACATCTCTAGGCCAAGAGTGTTGACATACATTAACACTAGAGTTTCGAAAATATTTCTGGGTCCAAAAATGAGTTTTCCCAAGTAAAATTAGTTAGTCGATTAGAAAACGTTAATTATTAATAAAGCTTATTTTCCTGTACTTTTTTTTAAATTACCTAATTACTATGTATTAGTTATTTCTGTCTTGAAAGAAAAGAATTGCCTTTATGAAAATCACTGAACTTCAAAGAGACTCAAATTCAGCAAACTTAAATTTTATCAAACATAAAATATTGAATGATTTGTTAACATAGGCAAAATCTTGGCTTCTGCTGATGGAACTGGGGCAACAAAAGATGCAGTAATTAGTGATGTCACTGCTGGTAAGCAAATGTTCTGACTTTTATGTCCTCACAGAAGATGTACAATACTGACTGGAGCCACATCTCCAGCTGTATGTTCTGTTTTTCAAGGATGACACACAAAATACAAAAAATCTTAGCAAAATTCTTATGAACAGAAACAACAGATTGTAACTATATTTTTCCACATTGAGCCCAGAGGGAAAACTTACCTTTACTGTGTGTTAATGCTTTCTTTGCTATTTTTATTCCTTCTGTTTTCCTTTTGGTAAAACAGTCAAGAGAAAAGGAAGTGACTTCCACAAACTGTGGAACCACAGGTATTCGGTCAGCCACCAAATAGCTGCTCAGCAAGGCGGGGGGAAAAGCAGAGCTATTGCCACTGGTTTTCTCTAACAGTCCAAGAGGTGTTCAATAAACTACTTGTGGTGTGGTAGAACCTGCACCTGGTACACTTTAATGTTTCTGAAGACAATAGGAAGGGAGGAAAATGAAATTCCAAAGAGAATCCAAGACCTTCCAATGTTTCTTGCTTTTAGTATCTTGATTTCATGATTCCCCAGTATCCAAGAAATCAGTGTGTGATTATTGTTGCTACAAGAAAGGAAGAGATTTGGTATTGCCTGACTCCCTAAACAGAAGAGACAATTATCCTTGTCAAAATGGTAGCAAAATGGATGTTGTTTTAGTGCCTACTTTGTGTTTGGTATAGCCTGGGGAGCCCAGGGAGATCCTGTTGCTGGAAGCACCAAGAGGGTGTCGGAGCTGCAGGAAATACCGAGAATTGAAAAGTGCTGCACTGAGCCAAAGGCAGCAGTATGGCTCTCCTTTGTCCTCACCTCTGACAGCAGGAACAGCAAACAGAAGTGGTGCTTCTTCTGGTTCTCCTGCTCTCTTTGGTCTTTTTCCATGACAGTAACTGCTAAATCCTGGACAAAAATTAACATTTGCCTACACCTTTCTTTGCCCCATTTAGGTAGGCTGTACCATGGAGATAAGTGAAACATGATGTGAATCTGTAATCACACCTATCAGATTAACACTCTGAGTCTCTCCTCCATATCAAAGCCTCTCTCTTACACATTCCTAATATCCCATGTTCATATACCCAGGTTTTATACCTATGGTGTGGCTCTGAGTAATCACACAGAATGTTCAGAAAAAAAAAGGATAACCTGAAAATTTTGGCTGCACTCTTTCAAGATTCGATGCATAATACTCCCTGTCTGCATGCCTGGTGCTTTAAAGTTGAGCTTAATATGCACATAACTTTTAGATTCCAACAAACTATAACCTGTATTCTTATATATTAGATTACACATATATAAATGTGTAGGAAAAAATAGTTGGAAACACTTAGTGCAATGTAAGTACCAAATTTCATTATTCTTAACAAGAAAAATAATAAAAAACCCCTGAAGCATCCCCAAAGATTTTGAATTAATATTTTAGCGTGTTGTTAATATAAAGAACCTGACCATATAGTCACAACAGACCATAAACCAACATTCCAAGAAGTTACCAAACTAATCTTCTGTTTAAATACAGATCACCCTATTAGAGACAAAAGTGAGCCAACAAAAATATTTCTGATTAGTTTTACAGAGAAATGAAAGCAAATTCCAGATAACTTCTTTTAGTGAATATAAAAACTATTACAGATTTTAAAAACCTTATCAAATACATGATAGGGTAAATGAGCTTCTAACCACTGAGAGATGAAATGAAGAGTGATGATATGACTGGTATGTGCTAATTTTCTTATGACACTCATGCACTATGATTACTTGGGTTGCACTTCCTGGGTAATGGTTTTAGGGCATAAAAAGCCTCTTATCCACATGCATAGAGTGATGAGCAGGCAGAATATTAGCCTGACATATTCATGGTCACTAAAAAAAGAATTGAGAGGTTCATTTAAATTTGGGTGAACTTAAAGTTCATTTCGTTTTGCCAATCTTGCCTCTAGTCTGTTTCAATGGTTCATGTTCAATTTGCAGTCCATTTTCTTCTTCTCAGAACTGCCTTGTAGGACAATGCCCTCCTATATATTTCCTCATTCTCAAAAAGCTGTGGATTTGTTCACATATTCAGTACTTCTCTACCTTCTGTAACACCAGCTTGTTCCCTGACAACAACAAGGCAAAGCTAGATCCTGATCAAGTGACAGATCTCAGGAGCCACCCAGGCTGAAAGTCACTTTGTGCTTCTCTGTGGTCCACAGACTCCCTTCACTACAGACACGCCTGGACTGGGAACAGAGATATCTGTGCAAAGAATTGTTGTTGGGAACTCACAGAACAGTCTCTAGAAGACCATGCAGATGTATCACAGACATGTTATTTTAGCACACTCTGTGAGAAGGCTGGGCCCAGGTCTCTACAGTCAGGCTGTTTCTGTGTGAGATAGAGACAGGACACAGGCGTAGTCACTGTCACAGTCATCCATCCAGTGTTAGCACTGCCTGACTCTTCATCCTTTCTTCCTGGAAAGGGTCTGGCAAGACAACACAACACAGTAACTGTTCCCAGCAATCAATATGACTTAAGATATCTATGTTTTTTCATTTGAGCAAAAAAAAATTAATTTTCTGGGTATGAGTCACACTGTGACACCTGTCCTGAGGATGAGATAGTGAGCCTTGATTAATTTAAATCATGAAGCGGGCTTCTTGTCTCTCATTTTCCTAGCATGTGTCTAACACCAAAAAAGTTGTTCAGGGTTTTGGAGCAATCAGGAACCCCTTCAGTGCAAAAGCAAATAGTCCTCAACACTTTAGTATGGAACTGCAGCTGCAACTCAGGTACCCACAAGAGCTCAGCTTTATAACTACCACCCTCTACCATTTCATACCTTTACATAATTGAATAAATTTTGCAGATTTTTTTTCCTAAAAACCCAGATTCTGCTTTCCTGTTCTATTCTAAACCCAGATGCAGATACTGAACTGAAACAGCAAACAGTTTTACCTGCTGGGGTGAACCCAAGACTATTTTTAAATTATTCTCTCCCTTAATTTACAATATAATTAAAGGAATACATACAATCTCTGACTAAGAATTTAAAAGTTAACTGTGTATTTATAAACGAAATTTCTACAAAATAAAAGGAAGCTTCTCATTTCTGTGCTGACCTTCAGTGTGCAGGTGTTACATGTTTTGCTCCAGACAGTCATAGCTCTAACATCTTAATAATGCTTCCAAAACCCTAAGGGAGCAAAGCCCAAGTAGCTGTGCCAAATGGGCATGCACTGAGTATTTCTTGTTTTTGACTTGGAAGCAAGAAACTCCATACCCCTTAGAATAATTGTTAACCACAATATTGTTCTAGGGATCACTTGCTGAAGTTAACTGGTATTTTTGGCCCCTATGCGTCTTCTTCAAAATCCAAAGAACCCATATGATTGGCTGCCTTGACTTCGTGTACAGGCCTGTGAGGATCCCCTGAAAGTCTCTGCGTTAGACCTGTAATTTCTATTTGAACTGTACTACATCTACCATAGATATATTCAGCTATGATTACTTTTAATGTTGAGGATTCAACCCACCTCTTGGGGTAATTACATTTCTGCACAAAAATCTGATGGCTATTCATATTTCACCTAAGGATTTGATATTAGCCTTAATGTTTGTTTTGTCAAATAGGATGTCTATGACCTTAAGACCCAAGTTACTTTATTAGACTCTGAACTGTTCTTATGGTTCCTTTGGGATCCACCTCAATTTTTTCAACATTATGTAGTGTAAAGCAGTGATAATTTCCCTTAAATCCTACCTGCTATCCCTTTCTGTCTCCCAAGACACTCCAAAGAACTGAATTCAAGACAGTCTCTTAGGCTGCATCACACAGCTTATGTGAGGCAATATTAACACTATGCATACTTGGTTGTTCAATACCATTTTACATTAAAGAACTTTTCCCGAACCAAGTCTAGGTCAAATTTAGCTCTTCAAGAAGCATTGTATCAAGTATTTTTAAATAAAAATATACATTCTGATCTGATTTATTAATCCAAACTGTGTAATTTGCCTGTAATTAGTATTTACCATTAACTAGGGAATTTTTCAGGACCAAGAAAAAAAAATTCAGCACTATTTTTTTCTTCCAGATCGTCCGTACTGTTAAGAACTAAATACCCACTTCAGCCACATTTCATTTCAAGAAATTTGCTCTGAGGGATATTTTAGTTTAGCTCAGTTTTTCTTTACAGAATTTCAACAACATTATCCTCAATATGCTGAAAGATACCCAGTTTGTATTACAATTAGGCAATGATCACATTACATGAGAGATTATCCTTCCTTATTTACAGTAAATAGCTACAAGTTAAAAGAAAATAGAAGCTCTATTCATGAATGATTTACATGCTGTTTCTCAAGGTTTCATTTTATTCAAGTAGAAACTTGTGCCCAGAATATTAAAGACATATTCTAACTTGGTGTACACAAACAAAGCTGACTGCTCACAGTAGTTTCTTTTGAATCTGTCTTACCCTGGCTATAAATTTCCTCACCTCTCTTTGAGGATCAGACAGAGGAAATCAATAACACTTCAGAATGCATGGTATATCAGGTATAATAATATTAACATTATTTTTGGAAGACCTGAACATGCATGGATGTGTATGTTCCAATGGGAGAAACAGCTTCTTTAGTATTTAGACATTATTTAATTTCCCTATAGCTAAATGAGCAACCACACTGTGAGGGTTGTCTTGCTATTACTTCTTACCTGAGGACAAATTAAGTTTTTGAATGTGCTTAATAAAATTTTTAAAATTTATTTTCTTACCTTTAAAAGTCTGTTTCATTGAGAAGTTAACTCAAGTAATTAATTGAAGCTACATTTCAAGAAAAAGGAAAATGTTTTAAAAGACACCTTGCAAACTGGCCATCTGTAAGAACAATGGATAATATAGCACTCAATTGATGATACAGTATTTTTTCAAGGACTCAGAAACAGAACGAGAGTACTAATGTTTGATACCTTGTCTGTCCCAATAACTTTGTAATCCATTTTTCTGAGCATAAATTACACAACTGCCAAGCATTAGCAAATATGATGTCATTTGGGTTTTTGCTCCACCTCCCCATCCCCATTCTGTGTGCAAAGGAATGAATTACTCTGCAGAGGAAGAGAGAAAACTGTGTGATAGTGACTCACCTGTGACAGCCACACTGCATTTGTTTTCTCAGAAACTTTTAGCTCTCACTCATACCTTGAGAGGAAAGCTTGCAGAAGGACTTGAAATCAGAGAAAAGAATGAAAGCTGAATTTCTATTCTCATGTCACTACATTAATCAGTCCTTCAACTTTTTTTAACATTCCAACAACGTGTAACAAGATCTCAAGGAACTTCAGTGCCTAATCTGTTCAGCACCTTTTCCCCTAGGAAAAGTTTGAACACTAAAGATAGGAAAGGAATAATGAACTTGTTTATGAAACAATCTCAGTAAAATATTTAGGTTGCATTGATCTCATGTTCCACTAGGCTTTTGGAACTAAATACTTAAAAGAAGGAACACTGTCCTAAGTCATGTGATCTTTCTTCCCTTGCTTATGGAAGTGTCTGGAATTTCAAAATTTTCTATACAGGATGTAGCAGTAAGATCACCCTGTGTTAAATGACAAATACTGTGACTCTGAGGGAGCTATTATGCAGTTACCTTTGCCTAGTTCTTATCTTTGCTTTAAATATGTTTTCTAAGTCTCTAATATTTAACTGGTGGTGGGTAGGGAATGTGAATGCAGAGTTAGCATTCAATTAAGATTTACTGTACAGTCAGAGATTTTCTGAAACCTTGAGCTCTCTAACCAGCGATGGGAAAAGTAAATAAACTTGGTTCTGGATAGTTTACTGATGTATGAAGCAATAATGCAGCAAAACAGCACAAAATGGTCTTTACGTGATTTTTTTCACTTCTTAGCATCAGACAAAGCATAAAAGTGAAAAAAGTATTAAAAAACTGGAACACATAAAGCATAAGAAAATTAAGTTTTCTTCTTGCAACATCTGCCAATTTCTTTTTTTAATATCCCAAACCAGATGAATCATTAAATAAATACATAAAGAAATAAAGAAATATGTTAAATAAGGCTGTTTTGTAAATATACACACTCATAAATTTGACAATATTGATGGAAATATTTATGAACTTCTCAAAAATCCTTACAAGACTTCTATCAAATTCAGTTCAGAATTCGTCTCTTGAGTTTTCACTGTACTTTTATTCCAGTACCAGATTAACAGGATTTAGTGAACATGATTTTCCACTAAAGGCACAGTGAGAGGGTGGAGATGGAGCAGAGAAACAGAGTAAGCAAGGAAACAATCAATCTGCATTATATAAGCATGAAATAAGAAAGTCATAGAGAAGTGTCACAAATGTATTTTGTGTCCTCATATAGCTCATATTTAGCTCCCCAAACAAATCTGCTAAAAAAGGTCAAGAATATTTTCAATGAAACTGAATAAAAGTACATCCAATCTGTTTTTTTAATAACCAAATCCTGACAAACAGAAGAGAATGCATATGTTTCTTTAATTTTAAGTCTCCAGGGCAGATTTTTGGCTACTTAGAGGTTGCTTTGCTCCACACTGCTAAAATATTCTGGGCCGTGATTTGTATAACTAACCTTAAAAAGACACTGTCAGGTTAGGAAACAGTCTCAATGCTGGCACAAGAGTTCTTCTGAATCCTTCACTAATCAGCCTAATTTGGAGTAACCTTTGTAATGCTCTAATTTAATCAAATTACTTGTATGTTTATATGTTTTTTTTTTTTGTCTTATGCATGATGTTTAAAGTATTTCTCACCCCCTTACAACTTGACTTTAGGCAAAGCAATAGATAGCATCCCTTTGAACCCATTGACTAAAAACCAGATATTAACATTTTGCAGTTGCATAAGAATAATAAAGATTAATAATCCACAAAAGATAAAAGGAGAACAAAATGTTGTATTTTGCTGTGAGTCATGAAGTATTTTGAAATTATCTTCTTTAAACCTTCTTATTTTTTCAAGTATATTGTTTCTATCTCTCTTGAAAATATGACATCCTCTCCCATAATAATCTATTGTTTCAAGAATAAAGATTATTTTCATTATAACAGTTTTATGTAGAATAGAAAAATTTAATTCTAGTTTCATCATAATGATCACCTTAACCAAAAGGAAAGTTATAATTATACATAACATCATTGTTCACCTATGGATTCCATACAGAATGTTTTGCTTGGGTTAGTGAAATATCAAGAGATTTTTGACATTTCCTCTTGGAAAGAACCTTATTTAGTTCCTTTTTTCCTTTAAATTTTGCTAATAAAATACTAATAAAATGTTAATAAAATGCATTCTATTTAATTAATTATATTGAATTTTCTGTGACCTGTATGTAATCTGGATGCAAGGCAATAACTGAATGTAATGTGGAAAACCTCCAACAAGGAAAAAGTTGAAGATAAATTTTTGGTCATAAAGAAAATGGCACAATTTTCCTCCCAGAACTATATTTAAGATATCTTTCTAAATGCATGGAATAATGATAACTTCACTAAAACAATTGTATGCCTGGCTGTGAAGACTGAGCAGGAGAATGAACCCTTTTTCTGCTTGAAGAGTTGTGCCTCTGTATGTCACGTAGGCAAGGAAGTGTCCAACAAAACCACTTTGAATAGAAATAGCAATTTTAGTGACATTACACATGATCAGAAAGGCTGACTTGCAGAACAGCTCTCAAACTACAGTAACTGAAATTTATATTTTTGCCTTCCCTCTGAAGCAGTTGTGAAGATTAAACTGGGGAAGAGCTGAGGACACTGAGATTTTTCTGTACTATTTTATCTTAACTTTATCTCGTGACCTATGAGCTCTCTAGTGTCACCACTGTTTGTATAACATACCTTGGTCTCCTCTAATCTGTTTGTTTGAAAGAATTTCCCACAGTGAGATATTGTTTGATTTATTCCCAATGTTTATACTACTGAGAAGTGACCTACACAGAACTGGAGGCCTGGAGTTGTGTCACGGGAGGTTTAGGTTGGATATCAGGGAAAGGTTCTTCCCCCAGAGGGTGTTTGGGCACTGGAACAGGCTCCCCAGGGAAGTGGTCACAGCATCAGCCTGACACAGCTCAGGAAATGTTTGGACAGTGCTCTCAGGAACATGTGCTTTTCAGGCTGCCCTGTGTAGGGCAAGGAGATGGACTTTGATGATTCTTGTGAGCGCCTGCCAACTCAACACATTCAATGAGGGTGGTATTTTATCTGGCAGCAAAAAAAAAAAAAAAGTTCACACTAATTTACCTGCATAGTAGTACAGACCAACACAAGGTTTGATAATCTTGCAGTAGCAAATAAAACACGTCAGTAACTTGATTTTATTTTCACCAGCTGTACCAGGCTTATGCTAGCCTATTTTTGTAATTTGTAATATGTTTTTTCTTGTTCTTATGTTTTTTTCCTCCCTTATATTTCTATGAAACAAAAAGCCTGGCCTGTTTTAAACTCCTGGGGTAGATCTCTTTCTTCAGTCAGAATTCTGCTGTCAGAGAAATGTCTTCTCAGATTTAGAGACAAAATAACTCTCAGTAGACATTGGTACGTAAACATGAAATATTACTCTTAGAGATCAAATTAACTAAAACCTTTACAATAGTTTTGTTTTATTAACCGAGTTTGTATTAATTGACTAGGGAAGGCACCTAGATTTAGCAAGACAATCTACTCAAGATGAGCTACAGTACAACACAGTGCCAGAAAAATTAACTGCTGGAAGATTAAAATCACAGCTTTGCTGTTTAGAGGGTCTTTCTTTTGACTGTTACCTTCTTATGTATTTTTACCCAAAATTGCAATTAAATTTGGGTGAGCTACATGACATAGGTACAGAATAGGTGAGATGAGAAGACACCCAACGTAACATAGTTGTGCAAGTAGTTTGTGCACATTACAAATCAAGCAAAATTGTTAAATAACAATAAAATTTAAATATATTATCTGATTTTCATTTATAGATTTGAATTGACAATACAGCCTGCAAAAGCTACCAGCTCTATGTAATTTGTCTTGTTTTAATCAATAACTCCTTCATTTAAACTGCATCCAAGGTTTTAACATGATGATGTTTGTGGTTTGAAAGAAACACACCAAAAACTAAAATTCCATTGTTCATCTATTGAATTTTATGCTACCTGATAGCTTATGTTAGAATTTGAAAAGAGATATATAAAATGTAAAAAAGGGGACAAAGATTAATATTTGATTTAAAAGAACTTGTTTGCAGCTTAACTCTGCAAGACAAAAGTTGACCTCAAATTGATCTTCTGCACATGAAATGAAAGGGGCCATTATGCGAAAGAACACAGCTCAAAAAAAAAAAAGTGTCTGACTGTCTGTCTGTCCAACCAACAGTCATGAATCAACCAAATGAGTGAAAGATGCACTTATCATTCCATCAAAGATGAATATCGTGCTCAAAATACTGAAATAGTGTCTGAAGAATTTTGACCACTTTAGAATTTAGTAATACACATATTCCCCCCAATGCCAGTGGTTGATAGGGCTTCTTGCCACATTATGATTGAAGTTGCCACTTCCTTAGATTGCTGTTCCAAAGTCCTTGGTAAAGTGTGAATAGGAAACTTCATGAGGGCTTCTAATTTGAATGGAAAGACAACACAGAGAATCTTCATCAGGCTTGGAGGACACAGTTGGGTCTTCCAGAAAGTGAGAAGAGGTGCAAATTTCCCACACTGTCCAAAATATATGTCTGAAAGCATATACCTTTTTTCTCCCATTGTCCCCCAAATTTGTTTATTTTAAACTTATTTCCTTCAGAATTTAGCCTGAAATAGTGATTGCATGCTAGGCACTCCTGAAAGAGAAAAATAACCACATCTTCAAGGAGAACATGTTTTAGTATTTTGATTAAACTTCACTATGGTATTAAGAAGTCTTTTGCAGCCAATGGGTGCTTTAGGCTTCAATCACCTCCTTAACTAATTGTTATTCAAGTTTTATGAAAGACAAAACTGGGTAGAGTTGTTGAGATCTGTTCTTTAGTGACCCTGTTTTCGTGAAAGGTGTTAAAACATATAAATACTTAGTATTTCTTCATCTATACCCAGTCTTCTAGCATGAGTAAAATACAATAAATGAAAAGTTTTTCATGAAAAAAGAAAGTACTTGGGGAAATGTAACACATACACATAAGAAAACCTGTCCACTTATCATCCCATACTTTTTAGGGAATTACTAGAAATACATTTATTAAACTACAAGAAACTATTTTTAAAAAATTGTGGAGGGCTAAGGAGATGCTAGGGAAAATTGCAGTAATGATGTTTGAGGAATGCAAAGCAGATACTGGCAATTACGATCTTGATGTTTCAACTGAAACACCTAGTCAAATGAATCTTCTGCTTTTAAGAGAGAAAAATGTACTGGCACCAAAGGCAATAATGAAACTAATTACTAAACAAAAGAATAAATCTTATCATTCAATAATTTCTTTGATCAAATAAGTGAACAATAATAAAGTGAATCAATAAAATGATCAAAAATATAATAAAATACAATATGATATAACAATAAAATAAAAATATAAAATATATAAAATATATATACTATAAAATATAATAAAGCTAGTAAAGCGATCAATAATAAATAAGCAAAGTATAAATTAGTGACTACACTAGAGGCTTGTACTCTATATCTAGACTTTCAAATTGCAGCTCACTTCTGTGTGACAGTAGTTATTTAATTTTTAAGTCATGGTCTTCTCTATCTCCACTCTTATTGTTTTAGAACCCATTATGTCCCTTCCTTTCAGGTGCTAAGTAAAGAAAAAGCCATTAATGATTACAAGATGTCCAGATAAAACTCTGACAAGGGTCACAAATGTGAGCAGAAAGGTAATTAGTATGGAATTCATTACCACACATTAAAGTTGAATGTAATATTATATGGATAAATGTAAACATATTGCCTAATAACAGCCTGATGTTTAATTTTGTCCCTATCTAACCCTTTTGAAATCAAATTAAAATTGTCTTGTGCAGCAAACATGAGTAAATATACCTTTCACCTCTAAAATTTCCAAGTTCTCCAGGAGAGTGGGTTTGGTAATACTTTTGTCTTATTGGGAAACAGTACAGAACTAAAGTTTAATTAATCTGGTCTCTAGTTCAGAACAAAATTCAGCACATTGAAATGTTGAGTTGTATTTAATATACCCCTGCATTCAGAAGGAACACTTATATAAAGCATAAAGCATCCATTTGAGAGTAGGATAGAATCAGGAAAACAATTATTAATGACATTAGGAGAAAAACTGAGTGTCATATTTCCTGAATAGACATGTTTCATTCAAAGGTCTTCCATGTATTAAATGAGATCACACAAAGGAGAATGAAGATAAAGAGTTTAAAATCAAGACCAAACATTAAAAAAAAACCCAACTAATTGTAGGTAATTTTGATGATATTTCTTTTTCCTGTGAAAACATCTGGGTATGTTCGGCAACTTAAGTGGTATATTCAATTTGATTGGTCCCAGAACATGCATATCAATGTATGTTTTGTACAAGGCTACTAAATGAGCTCTGAAAAATATTATGAAACTAAGGTTAATTTTCAGTATCTTTAGGCAAGTCTAATGATATTTAAAAATAACTAATGTTCTGTGTTGTTTTTCTTTAAAACAGCTAAGCCAATAATCATGAAGCAAAGACAGGAAGATACAACATAAGTGATGTAAGTAAGGGACTCAATGATATAATTTTACCTCTTTATACAACCTTTTTAAAGTATTTGTAAACTCTTTTCCCATGTGTGGTTTCCTGTTATGAATTTAAATTATATGGGGTCCCTGTAATGATGAAGTGATGCATGAAAAATACATAGTTACTGAAATACATGGCTGTCTTATAAATGCACTGAGATTGAACTGCATTTCTGATTTTCTTGGGAAGTTTTCATCAGGTTTTTAATTATTTTTCCTATATGACCAACAAAACCATGTTTACCAACTTTATCTCTCATAGGTTTTGGTCTAATTCAGTCAAATTCTCTTGGTTAAACTACAATCTTGTGTGTGAGGAGGGGGTATGTTGGGTTTCATTCAGAGGAAAATCACCTGTTCTATAAATTTTTGACAGGTATGGGCTTAATTTGAAACATCTAATGCTTTCAGACGCTAGCATGAGAAGTGTGAAGATGTACAACTCTAGGTAAAGGAGATCATTGGGGTCTATTTTAAGACATGAATTAGTTTAGATCCATGACAATACATAAAAGAGATCATAAGAAAAAGCAGACAAGCACAAAATTTTTTGTGGTGCTTCAGGTAAAGCAGAAGATAAATAACCTGTTTCTTTTCTCACAGTTGGCTGCATACTTGGGGTACAGCCACTCACCCCCACTCCATCCACTGGAGCTAAGTCAGGGTTCAATGTTCTTCCCTCACCCACAGATGATTGACCCCCTGTCTGAAATTTGGTGCTGTTTTGCCAAGGAAATGTGGTACCAAATTGCTTCATACATCTTATTCTTACAAAAAGTGTTAAAAATTCCTTTTTTCTCTCATTGTTATGTCTGTAGGAAAGGAACAATAAGCCATTGACAGCATTCTTGTATTTTTCTATACAGTGGATTTCCTTATACTCTAATCCTCCAATAGTCCATATTTACTGAAGTTAAGAAAATTTTTTATGCACATTTTGTGTTTCAGTTGGTGTACATGTGTTAAAAAGAACAGCAATAAATGAAGGTCACTTTAAAGGAATAGGAGAATCTGAATTACATGATGGTTTTCCAAGAGCTTAACTCTGTTTAATTCCATTACACAAACACTGAGCATTTTTTTGATCATTGCTAATTAGATCTCTAAATACTCTGCAAGGAAAGGCAGCCATGTCAATGCAAGCAGAGAAAACACAAATGTGTATTGCTTTTGTTTTCTCTTGTTCTCAATAGTTTCCAAAAATTTAAATGTTGATTCTTCTTTATACTGTTCATACTATTTTTGTGCTGAAGTTAAAATAACATGAAAATTAAAAAAAAAAAAAAAGGTATGGTAAGTTTAAGTGCAACAGGGAAAGTTTCTGAAGTTTCTGTGTGACAAATCATGAGAACCTTTTGGGAAAGCTCAACCTTTCCTAAACTGCAATTACAGTGGCACACATCCAGGAAGAACTTTCAGCAGAGAACTCAAAATTCAAAAGGCATTAAAGCACTGAGAACAAAAAACATTTCCTGCTTGATCCTCTTCAGGGTGACAGGATACTATATTTATGCAAATAAACAAGATTTTGATTTCTATATATTTTAACTATAAAGGCAATCTACAGGAGATTAATTAATCTTGCTTGTGTCTCCAGGAAAAATGGCAGAATGGCATATGAGTGCAAAGTAGACACACTTCTGTCATGATTCTGTTTGTCCATATTTTCTGAGCTGTTCCATAATTATTGGTAAAAAACTCTGTTTATTTACATGTGAAATAGTGATAATTAATGTAATAAATTTGTGACAATTATGGGAATAAAACAGTGACATTTAACTAATAAAAGTGAGACAGATCCATATTGTCCATCAAATATTCATACTCAGTCTGGCAGGTAAAACAATAGGATTTTTTTTTTTTTGAGACAAAAAGGAAAATGTTAGGACTTCTCAAAGTGTGACCTAGCAAATACAAATGACATCTAGGAATAATACAGTACCAATGGAATATGAATTGAATACCCAAAACCAAATGAAAACTAGTATAAGTGGACCACTCCTCCACTAGCATATTATTGGGGAAAAAAAAAAAAAAAAAGAAAGAAAAGAAAACAAAAAAATCAGCATTCAGCATGCAATATTGACTGAAAGATTTAACTCATGGTGTTCCATAAGGTCATTGACATTTTGACTCTTAAAGCTTTCATTAAGATAAAGATTAGTTTATGAGATGAGACATTGTCTACCCTCAAACCATTTACAAAGAAAACATTTTTTGTCAGAACACTAATTAAATGTATTGAAATTAGTTATTATAACACAGAACATAAGGACACTCAGATGCCTTATTTGCCTTATATTAACACGAATTAAATCTCAGTTCTCAGGATACAAATGGGGTGAATACACTTGGACATACCTTTAATTTCCATTAAACCTAACACCAGAGTACTGGCAAGAGTATGAGGATTTTCCAAAGGCCCTTGGTTCCAGGCTGGAGCAGCCTGTCTTTGGAAGACACTGTTCCCCTTGGAAGAGTGACCCATCCCACAGAAGTTTTGGGAGGAACTTTGTGCCCAAGGGGGAAATTCACATTGTGGCTGTTTTGGGAGAACTGCTGCTCCTGAGATTGGAACCACGCTGGGGAAGTTCACAGGGAGCTGTCCCTGTGGGAGGGACCCCATGGTCTCACAGGGAAAGGACTCCTCTCCTGGAGCAGCAGAAGACAATCTCAGTGATGAACTGACCAAACCCCCATTGTCAATGGGAAGGAGGGAGGGGCTGGGGGAAAAAGGTGTTTTCAGGGCTTACTTTATTTCTCTTTATCCTCCTCTGATTTTCAGTAGGATAATGTTTTTAAGGTGAATGTGTTTTGCCCTTGGAGTGTTTTCTCCTTTTCCATATTTCAACTCATGAATCCTCAGTTTATTTTTTTCTTCTCTGCCCAGCTGTGGCAGGGGAGGGAGAGTGACACAGTGACATCAGGAAAAGGTAGATAGCTGGTGGCAGAGTGAGCTGCCACCTGCATTGCAAGCTCCAAGTGTGTGAGCTCCAGCAGAGGGGACTGAGTGAAGCAGGAACCCTGCTTTGTGCCGTGAGGAGCTGGCAGCAGCCCCACACCAAAACATTTTGCATCCAGGGCAAAATCACAGCTATATGGTAACAAAATTGGGGTCTCACAGGAACATCTGCAGATGATTTTCCAAACCTAACTTCTTAATACCAGATAGACTTTTATTAATGTCATATAATTGAGAAGCTATTACAAAAGTCTAGATGCTGATTAATCTACAGAAATTAATGATGTTTTCATAAATTTTTTATTGTAGAGACATTTTTTATTTACATTTCAGATGAAAACAGCAAGAAAATTGCTAATTCTTTTTATCCTTTTCATAATTTTTAATGGGCTTGTGAAATGCTCTTTTGAAAACATCTTTTCCTACTAAAAAAGTGTACTCTTGAAACATTATCTCAGAGAACACAGACCCAACAGAATTGAGCACTGAAATTACCAACTCCCAAATACCATGCTTTGTCTCCCCATTAGTCAGGTCAGTTACAGAACTATTTTATTTCACCTACTCATGACATTTCAGACTTCTTGTCTGTCTCAATCTGTAGAACCAGCTGTCCCCTCCTACAAAAGGACTATCAATGGTATGTTTTTTTTAAGGGACCACCTTGAAGTTCAGTGCTGCAGAGTGCCTAGAGCATTAAAATTTCTGATTTCTTTAATGTATTCACACGAGTTAGGTTAAACATGTTTTAAAGCTTTGAAATTAAACAATCCTGTACCATGGAGGACTGAATCTCTGCTAGACTGGGAAGAGAGATGTGACCAATATCTTTTTGCTGTCCTTTCTTTTGTGCTAGAAGGACATATTGAATTTTTAGGAGAATAGGAGTTTTTAATTAGATGGCTTAGTTTGTTCATGTTAACTGAAAGGAAAGAAAACAGAGAGCAACTGAGGGAGTTCTTCTAGGATTACAGGTTGATGTGATATCAGCACTTTGCTCACAGTAATTAAAGTGCAGTGGGCAAAGGCAGTGAAGTCTGTAGGGGATAGATGCCTGCAAGAGGAGGTGGACTAGGTGTTACAGAAACAGTCACAGAGTCCCCATCCCTGCCAAGGGACAGGAAGAGGAGGATTTTTGAGAACTTATATATATTTTAATCATCAGTTTGAACACTTGAATTAAAACAGTCAAATTTGTATAGACAATGGAAAGAATGAATTTTATAAGGTTATATGGGCATAGTTTCTCTTGCTTTCCACCTGGGAATAATTATATAAATTTCCCTCTAATATATCAACAATAACATTCTTATATCTGTTTAACTAAAACTGGTATAAGTCCTTGCATTTCAAAATTATCCAACTGCTAGAGCTGAATAAATTTAGCATAACGCTACTCCGCAGCTGTGTAGGACAAGGGATGCAGTAAGTCACCCAACAGATGATAATTCATGAAGTGGCAGTAAATCTGACCAGTTTCACACACATCACTGTATCTTTAAAGTGACATAACTGTATAATTAGATTGCTCACTTCTGATATATATAGGTACTTATAGCACTCTTTATAAATATCTGTAACACTGTGCAACAAACCATAGATGAGAGCAAATGGTTGGCAGCTGTGTGAAACAGTTCTTGCAGTTTTAGAATGATAAAAGATGATCCAAAAAAGCCAAATAACTACACACTGGTAGAGGACAAAACTCAATTAAAAGCAGAGCAAACAGAAGAACACTTGAAACTGAAAAAAGACAGAGATGAGCAGAAGTAGAAAAGGCTGCAGATTAAGAAGTTAGGTCTCAATCTACTCTGAGTCAAGCTGAAGGCATAATCTAAGAGTACATTAGCAAAATGAAAGGAAACGTATATTATAAATCCAGCTTTTCAAAGCACAAACTGTAAAACAGCACACTTAAGCAAAGTATATATATTTACTACAGTCAAGTCTAAATATTTTCACCCATTTATAGAGAAAAATGGTATGTATGTTCCAACATATGTGCAAAATCTGTACAAGTCTAAAAATAATTTTCAGGACATCCCCAGAATCTGATTTTTCACAGCTGTAGATAACATTCCACTTGCATGACAAGAAATCAATTGCTAGCAACCCAGCAACGGTGAGAGCTCCCTTATTCAAAGTGTTACTTTGTAAAAATGCTCAAATGTCACCTGGTTCAAATATTTGGCTTATCAAACACTGAATACCAGGGTTATTTGCTAACACGATGGTGGCCTGGTGTTAATGCTCAGTGAGAAGCCTGTGTGTGAGAGCTGGGGTAACTCATGGACACTGAGCTGTCTGCCAGCTCCAGAGAGCAGAAGGTGCCTGCCAGAAAACAGCGTGTTGGCCCCCTCCAGTGTCACAGCACACTGAGGGAACCAGCTGAGTGTGTCAAACAATGTGCCTGCCAGGGACTGACCTTCCCACACTGCCCTGGTCTCACAAGGCCACTACGCCAGATAAAAATACTAATCTGTAGCAGATATAATTGGAAAAATAGAAAATCCATGTTAAAATAGTAGAAAATATTCAGTGCTCAATCTACTCTTAAGAAAGGAATATAACAAATAGTTATTCTTCAGGGAACAGATGTAAGTGTGAAGCTGGTAAGTGACATGCAAGATACAGCTAGAGTTTGAGTAAATCTTTCAGTACTCATGTCCATCCTTGTTTCTATTTTATCATGAAGCATTGTTTTTTACATTGCAAAACATTTTTTTAAAGTTTTTTTGTTAAACTTAGTAAAATTAATTTCCGCTTTCTACCTACATGAACACTTATACACCTAATTCTATTGCCATTTCGCCCCTGTACAGTACTAAAATACTAAATTAGGAAGAAAGCGGTGAAAATCTTTGTTAAGACACCAAGAATACATATTATGAAAGCTCTTGTCTCTTAATCTCTATCCCAATAAACTAACTTCACATAGTGAAAAATCAGCAGATCTTACTTTTGAATATCATGCCACTTCTGGGGCCTTACTGAGAAGAGCACCATTGTGAACTGCAGGCAGCTGAGCCTGCCCCAGTAAGATGAAATCCCCTCCCTGAGTTTAATGAACCAAGGCATGGAGATGAGCTCCTCATAAAAAGGTAAATGTGTGTCCTTCATCACTCATTTTTCTCTGCAATTCTTGCTACAGACTCAGAACCAATGCTTAAGGAGGACTGCAAATATTAAATAAAATACACGCCTCTTACTCGAGGCTGGGAAAAGCAAGAGCTTTCCCACTGCTGGAAGAAGGGCTGGAAGATTGTGCTGAACTCGTTTATACAGCATCTTTCTCTACAGCTGTCATTGCTGCCTCTGCTACCAGTCGATGGGGTTTGCATTTCTAGAAGCCGCAAGTCACCCAAGTTCATCTGGTTGCACATCAGAGTTTGACAAATCACCTAGGACCATCTCTGTCTCTCCATATGACCTAAAACATTTCCCAGATCTGGAAAATCCTGGCCAACATATACAAAATGGCAATTGCAGAAAACAAGATTTTCCCAAACTCCTCCTAGCATATCTGCAGATTTGGGCGGGAGCAATTTCTGTGAAAGGTACAAACTTGGGGTCAAAGATTGGAAAGGACTTTTTTCAAAATGTATCACAATGGTACAGCTTCATGAATAAGTCACCCAATACACTTTTTTCCAGAATTAATAATATGAAAATTTCAAAGTATTTTCATTAAAGTTTACCTTATCCCTTACCTCACAATTGGCCATGAAGTAATTTTCAGCCTCACTTCAGGGTGAACAACAAGGTGGATAATTTTTCTTCAAAATCTTTCTCATGCTTACTTTAGTTAAATTAATGCAGGACCTAAACCCTAGCAAGATCATTGATCTCTGTTCACTTCCTCTGACAGGTCATAATTATGGCTTTTTGGGTTTTCAGTTGCTGATTGAAAGCAGATGTTGGGATGGATGACTTTTGTGACTGCAACAGCCCTGTAATGGTACCTGATTTAGGGATGCTGTGGTTTTGTATAAGCTGAAGATCCCTTGTAGGGCACTTGCTATTCCTTCTAGTGCCGCAGTCCTAAATGCCAATCGGGTTTTTGTCAGCAAGGATAGTCAGGCTATGTTCAGGGAGTTATAAATCTGTGCTGTTTACAGCTGCTGCAGCATGCTCTGGGCCATTTGTGGCTCTTTGGGTGGCCTTGCCTCTGACGGGAGCCCCCAAAGGAGGAGACTTCACCAGCTCCTCCCAAAGCACCTGCTGCTAAACCTGCAGGTAGTGGGCAACAAATGAGATTGCCCAAGGTATTACTGCTTTGTTGGATCAGTTATTTGGTTTGCTGCTTATGTTATAACTCAATAGCAGCATGAGAGGAGAGGCTGGTAAGTAAAGCAGCAAAGATTAAGTCAAGGCCAGACTCCAAAGGCATCAGGCAGCTCTGGTTACTTGACTTTAGCTGTTGTGGTAAATGCCCAAAGGAGTATATTCAAGTGATAAAGATGCCATTTCTCTTCCAATGTTATCTTGTATTTTGGCACAAGGGCATCCCCCTTGGCTGATATTTCCTCTAAATCTGAATGGCTCTTTCTACAGATTTTGCAGAAAGTCATAAAATGTAAAGAACACACAGCATTTGTCTGGTACAGAGTTTCTTTCCCCTTAAAGGATTTTGAACATGGAGGATGGTAAGAAATAAAACAAGGATTATACTTTACTAAAATTTTGGCAGGCTTTCATTAACTGAATGATAGACTAGGACTGCAGTGTCTTTCAGATGACTACTGCAGCCAGATGGATTCCAGCACTCTAGGCAAAAAACACCAGTTCAGAGAAAGACATAATTGGCTGACATCTGCTGGCTGCATTTGTGTATCCCACCAGTAATTCCATCATGTGACAGAGAACATACAATGGGCTTTCATGGAATATTTGTATTTATGTATAAGACAGTAATCTGAGGTACAGAATCCTTCAGGGAAAGGAAAAATGTTATTAGTTTTCTAAACAAGTGTTCTAAATTAATTTAAAATCCATCCCAAACTAATTCTACTTTCATCAAATCATATAATTGGCTTTATATTTTCTCATTATCCAGTAACTAGTGATTTTTTAAAAGACACTAACAATTTAAGGGAACTATAAAGTACAGACTGAATATAGAAACAGGTATTTTGGCAGAAATATGCAACTTCTCCAGCACTTGAACTGATTAATTGGCAATAAACTATCCAATAAAACCATGTTATGTCCAATAATAAAAAAGTGTTCTACACAGAAATATAAAAAGTAAGGAATAAGTGAGAGAGACATACCTGAAGGGAAGCAAATACACATTTTAAGAGAGAGGGTTTATTCATAGTCTCCTTTCTTTGATTTGTTATTATGCCCAAATAGTTCAACATTATCTAAGTTCCTGTAGTAAGTAAGAAAGCACAGTACATTATATAATTGATTAAGCACATCAAAAATTATGGAATAACACTATTTTAGTATAATTATTTCAATATCTTGGTTTCACTAATAGTGCTTTGACTTGGATTTTTTTGCCAATGGGTCACCAACAACCCATTCACAAAATACACTGAGCCATCATCTAGTGAAAAATCCTGCAAACAGTAGGAATACATATCTTATTTAATTCATGAATATTGTGACTATTGCAAAAGATAAAATGAAGACCTTACCTTATGCCTTTAAAATAATTTTACAGTATTTATTGCTGCTATTACTCACTGATGGGTTACCATTATTCAGTGACAGTTAACATGATTTAAGATAACTTCCATTCTTAATAGCATTTCCTAAAAGAACCATTATTACTATTAAAGTCTTAAATAATACTTAGCCAATGCAATCTGTTAAGTGCTAAAGTAAGTTGGTAAAGGAATGCTTTGATAGTTGTACAGTTTAAACCAGTCTGTAAGGCAGAAATATTGATACCTAGTATCAAAACACCTTTTAAGCAGTAGCAAAACACATAAAATATGTTGTGATTATGTAAAGAAATCTTTTGAAATGCAGAATCTTGTGGTGATTATGTAACTCTTATGTAATTAGGCATACAGTTAACCCTGGACAAATGTAATATGAGTAATTTAATTTTATATGCCTAAATTTTGCCTGCAATTTCCCAGCCTGTAATAGGTTAATGATACTTTGATACTAATGATACTAAAGGCTACTTTCCACCAGTGAGTGACTTCAAGGAGAGAAGAATCATCTGCCACAGGGGGGAAGACAGCATTTGTTTCCAAAAAATAGGAATGTTTATTTATAAAATCTATTTGCCTTGGTCAATAAAATATACTTGGAACTTTTTGGTAGGAAATATTCACTGCAAGTATAAAAGGTATGGTGTAATTACAAGATTAATTTCACATTCTTAATATCTTTATTAAATATCAATGGAGGAGAATTATAATAGATATGCAGTATGATCTGTTATGGTTTATAATTATGGATAGACATCCACCTCAGGCTTCAGCCACTGCCTTTTTGCATTTATTCCCATATAAGATGCATTGAAAAAACTGCTACTTTTGCTCTCTACAGAGATCTGCTAAGTGGCACATAAGCAGGAAGATGCTTTTACTGTCAGCCCACTCTTTTGACATCCCAGATACATGGCTCCTGCCATGGCTGGATGGCACCATGGCACCATGGCACCTCCTGCCCCATTATCCCTTGTGACAGAGACAACTGACTGCTCACTCCCCAGCTGGGGACATCTAGTACAAAAAGTCAAAGAGAGGTGGCAAAGACAGTGAGGCTGTTCTGCATCCCAGGAACCACACATGTCTCCACACAAGAGCTAGACCATGGATCAGCCAGGGTGGAAGTCCCTCCTGTCCCATGGCTGTGCTCTGTGGGGTCAGCCTCAGCCACTGAGAAGCTGCTAGCTCACAGGCCAGCAAAAGCCATAGTGGTTTTGATGGGTTTGCAGATTTGGTACTCTTCACACATTCCACATCTGTATGTTTTGATGACACACAGCAACCACAGAAGACAAGGCACAGAGCTGCTCTTTCCCTTAGACAGGTAGCCAAAGATACCTCTGGGCCTCAAAACTAAACCACAGATACTTTCCATGGTGTTTCAAGACACCACTATGCATCAGCTTTTAGAAACGAGCTCATCAAATAGTGGTCTTCACAACTAATTTTGCTTTCTCTTTTTGTTTGTTCTTTTCATGTCATTAAGTCAATATTCATTAGTGATGCATTGCAGGATTTAAGTGTTTCACTGGTTTCCCTTTCCAGATATAACTTGCTTCAAACACAAATTAAGTATTTGAGCTAAGTTGTCCTTTCAAATTTGCTATAAGGCAAATTAACACTCTCCCAAATCCAGAATAAAAATAGAACCAAGCTTTGTGTTTCTTGCAGAAAGCTTTAAAAGTCTATTCCAGGCTGAGAAGCATGTGCTGAGAATTCCTGAGTTTTATAGCAGCTTGTGCCAAATCACAGTAGCACCTCAGAAGCAACCTTCCCACTCTTCCTTAGCAGGATGTGTTTCACATTAATATAGGATAATCTGCAAGAGAACTGTAACTGTCAAGAGGGAACGGTGGAGATTGACACAGTGGAGCAAATAAGTTATATTTTCATATTAATATATACTTGTTTGCTTGCTTTCTTTGCATGTGACCTGGCTGCAGACAAGTACATAAAGAATAGCTCATAGCTCATAGAGGCAGAGGCCTGTCTCTAACTATAAAATATTGAAAGCATTGATCATTTTTGTTTCATTGTGAGCATTAGATCTAACTTTTAAAGCCTGGATAAAATTACATTCAAGTAAAAAGTGACACTGAGTGCACCAGAATTCCCTTCTATTTAAATTAGCTTTAAATTTTGAGAGTTGTCAAACTAAAAAAAAAGGTTTTAGTAAGAAAGTGTTTACGGTTCTCTATTTAAGATTAGTTTTCTGAAATATTGAAGGTCAGAGGTTTTTTTTCTTGTGAAAAGATATTTCTGCTTGGTAGTTAAGACTGGTCATATTTAGGAATGAAGTATGCATTCAGATAAGTAAGAAAGAGCTACTTGCAATGTGCACATAAAGTTTAGTGAAAGAAATAAAACCGAAAGTCATTTGTCCAAACATATTAATTCATAAAATGTGAAAAAATTAATTCTTCTATTTGTAGTAACATTCCAAGTACTCCGAACATACTTCTGTATAGATTTATTAGAAGACCATTTATTACTATAAACAAGCAGTTCCAGTGCTTGGAAATCAAGGATGTCATTGCTTTCTTCCTAAATCATTGGTGATTGACTTGGGAGCTGAGGTCCCTATCCTGCCATCAACCCATGTTTTCTAGACAGATGGCAGCTACAGATATTCTTGGGATAAGACAATGTACTGATGTAAGGCGTAATGAATATGTGACAAGAATAATACTGGGTGCCAAGAAAATTCACAAGACAGTTCTAGAACTGTTTCTCTAGGAAAAAGAAATAGTCCAAGTAGTTTGAGAGGAACATTTGCTTTAAATCTTGTCAAAACTCCAGATGGGGTAGCCAAAATAGTGTGCATTTCATTTTAGCTTGTGGGGGAGTTTTCTGCTCAGTCTGCTTCTGAAACCAGGACAAGCTGTGGATATCACAGATGAGATCACAGTACAATAACATATTTCTGTTTGAAGACAAAGGCCTGTCATCCCAAAACTCACTGCCTTTAGGGGTTGATTCACAGGCAGGGAACTGTCAGACTGGAGCCAGGGGCCTGGGTGAATTTGAAGGCTGCAATTCAACAGAATGGCTTTGCTTTACATAGCCATAAACATTTATTGCCTAGCTTTTCTCTCCATTTCATCCTTTCTTAGTCTATATGTGTACTGAGGAGTAGCTTCAGTGCTGTAAACACATTGTGTTTTATCACTGTAGCCCCCTGGAGTTTCCCTAAAACTCCTTTATATAGACTCACTATCATAGCTGTAAACCAGGATGAAATCTGAAGTGGCCAAACTCAAAGCAACCAGGGAGATGAGCTGTAGGCCTAAAAACTTTAAGCTCTTCAAATAAAGATTAATTTAGTGTCAGAAAAACTTAATTCTGACTAATTTAGTTTAGTTTAATGCATGTCTGGAGAGCTAAGGGTGGCACAAAATCTGACGCTCACTCCTTCCTTGCTTTTGTTCCACTCCAGGGAGGCAATAAGTTACTATTTGCGCTTCAAAGACCAAAAGCCAACCTACTCCTTTGGCCAGGGAACCGAGGGCTCTGGATAGAAACCAGGACTATCCCATTTTCGCTGCTTCTTCCCATCCATCTTGACTGTAGTAAGAAATGTGTTTAGAGCATCAAGATGCAAGAAAAAGTACTACCCAAACTGTCATAGTGGGATACAGAGGCAAAGGCATCCTGAGGCTATTTCACTTTTTCTGACTTTCTTCACTTGCAGCACAGCCATGGTATGCCAACATATGATGGCATATGCTGGGTAGCAGTGTATGCTTTGTGGCAACATAAACATCATGACTGGGAAACAAAGGAATGTGGAGTTCAGAGTATTTGAAGAATTTTCTTTGTTGACCAATGATAATAATAAGAAAACTAAAAATAACTGCAAAAGCCCAGATGAGTTTGAACACTGATTTGAAATGCCAACCACCATATCTTTAGATTTTCGATTATTTAACTTGAATTCAGAACATTTGCAGAATTCTTTGGAAATGGAAGGAAATATGGTACTGAGACCTTATCCTCATCTAGTGAATTTCTGTCCTTGCTTTGATTGCTGCTATTGACCTTCAAACATCTTTTATCACAATATATCCATAAGTTTGTTTTATTATCTTTACTTGGTCTAATTACCTGGATGATTCTATACTGTTCCCTACAGGGAAATATACTGCTGAAGTTTGGTTTTTAAATACTAATTAAAAAATTCATTAGTGTGTGAATTAATTTCCACTCTTTGTATTTTCCTCTCTCTCTTGATAGCCATCAGAATCTGATAGCAACATGGTTGTTGCCATACTTTAATTATACTGTTAGAAATTCCTTTATCCACCTGTAGTATGAGGAAATAAACTTTATTACACACAGTCTAAACACAAAGCCATCTAAACTCTAGATCTAAAAGGTTTAAATATAAATAAAATTACTTTGCCTTGTATAGGTATTTCAACTATATTCCTAACATTTAAATATGTATTTAGTGTGTGGAACAATATTTAAACTATCCTTCTCAAAAGTATTCTCAGGCACTATATTGAAGGCTGGGTTCATAAATCTTATTTGTTGAGATAAGTTGTAAACAAATGCACTGCAAATGAATGTCGAACCACCCCCAGCTCCTTACTTGAGGCTGGTGTTCACTCAAGTCTTACATGTTTTTTTACTCACTTAGTTCCATGCAAATGCCTTTATGTTTGTGGGTACATTAGTTCTGAGTTTTCATTCCTACTATTGATATGCACAAGGCAGCGTTCACTGACTGGAGTAATTGGCCTGGTTTTAATGACATAGAATTCACATTTGTTATGGAAAAATACAGGTATTGCATAACTGTTGTAAAAACAAGATTGAGAGAGAAACCTTCGTAAAATTATATAAAAATATTGTAATAATAACATCCATGACTACTGAGCCTCAGGAACACCAGTGTGTCATAACTGATTCATGAGGAACACCTATTCATTGCAGTATTTAAATTCTGTTAACAACAAAACCAAGCATCTAATCAGTGATGTGTTCATTTTCCACTCAACACAGCTCCATAAATTTTGCCTTTTATTTTTACAGTTGTGAAGTCAAGTGAAAAAAGCAACAGAGGAATTCTTTTGTGCTGTATTTCATTAGGATCTCCAGTTGATGTCTATCAGTCTGTGTTTAACAGGAAAAAAAAAGTGCCTTTCTAGATTAGGTTGTCATTCATAGTCCTCATATGAAAAATATAAAAATGGCTGTCATAACTCATGTTCCACTAAGACTAAAGTAATTTTAAATTGCAGCCTTAACCATTGCAGAATAGAAAAGTTTTTCAAAACTCATGTAGGATGATGGGATCGTATTGGTGCAACAATGGAGTCTAGCAGTAGTAACTCAGGTCCATAGTATGAACACTGATTGTTTCTGAGTTTGACAGTGGAAAATTATAGAATTGATGCTGCTCTTGCTTTTTCTTACTCTGAATCCCGTTTCTTGAATTGTTTTCTGTTCATATAGAGAGACTTAGTAGGAAAAGTTGAAGCTGCAGATTGCTCAAGAGTACAAACTAGAGATCTGGATCTCTCACTGCGAAGGAGTACTAGAGCCCGGAGTTTTGCATTCAAGATTACTTCTTCATTTGTCAGGATGTTATAGGCATGTATTACAAGAGGGTTTTCCAGGGTGTAAATCCTAGTGCAAGTCCCAAAAGAGAAGGGTTCCAGTCATTTCCTGGCACCACCTGTGGGCAGTTTAAGCCATTGTTATCTTTCTCAAGTGCTGGCTGAATTACCTTTGGACGTCCACGGCTTGCTCTGTGGTCTAGATATGTAAGGAATGTAGAGAAATAATTTGCATTTTAGGCTCAGAACAACCCAGATGATGAGCTATCTAGATGTTTCAGTGTAACGTGTGATGATACTAAATGCCAACATCCCCAAATTCCTTGGTATAACTGACTGTATATCTTTTTAGAGCCGTGTTTCAATCCCCCCCCCAAACAGACAACCTTTTTTAGAACAATGCAGCTCTGAAGTCTCTCTGGTTT
This sequence comes from Emberiza elegans, assembly GCA_024865655.1. Classification (NCBI taxonomy): domain Eukaryota; kingdom Metazoa; phylum Chordata; class Aves; order Passeriformes; family Fringillidae; genus Emberiza; species Emberiza elegans. The sequence goes on along the minus strand of JALJVW010000085.1, from coordinate 24,644,921 downwards.
TTTTCAGAATCTGTATAAACACTTTACAATAACTGGCTTTAATAGGACAAATTCAGAAATATCAAAATCACTCTCATTTCTGAAAATGCACAGATACATGTTTATCTTTATAGACACACACACATAACTGTACAAACACTCCCCAGTACACACAAATATAACTTTACTCACATTACTCTTCTTAGAAAGTAAAACTTTCAATGGTTTTTAATGCTGATACATATAATTCAGAAGCTTATGAGGAAACAAAATGAAATAGCAACAGTTAGATCCTTCACACTCCTATTAACAAGTTACTGAATTAAGGTTTCAAAAGACCAGACTGTTCATGATAGTCCTTCTGCTGTTGCTGAAGTACAGAAAAAAATTAACTGTAAGAGCATGTTTGCATTCCTTCATATCAAGTTGCATTCTCACTATCACACGGAAGATATACAATCTCCTCTTATACTGAACACAAACTGGTACATTGCAGTGATGAATGTATGCAAGCCTAAAGAGGGGGCTTCAGCTGGTTGTTATCTAGCTGGGTCAAGGCTTAGATAGGGAGGCACAAAAGTCAAAAAGAGACAAGCAGCATAGGTGGCCTGTGGATAAAGAGGTTCATTCTTCTGGGCAATCAATCACATAAGCAGAGAAAACAAATACATATATGACTGAGAGGGTGAAACTAGCTTTGAAGAGAGATAATTACATTTGACTGAGTAGTGGCACACTGGCTTCTTAAACATCCAGTTTAGTCTGCAGCACATAAATACTCACTCAAAGGACCACTTCGACTGGTGCTTTTCCAGTTTCAGTGAAAAATTCTATTGATGAGTAATTATTATTCAGGAAAAAAACAATTATAATCTCATGTAAGGAAATTAATGGATTTAAATTTAAAAGCACAAAATAAATCAGAAAATACATTGTTCTATTTGCAAAGAAAATTGGGTTCAGTGAAAAAAAAAATTAAATTGACTAACTAATAGTTGGATTTTTCCTGGGCCTTATGCATTCTTTATAAGAATACAGCATTGAAACTGTTTTCAAGAAACTGGTCCCAATACTAATATTTTCAAATCTGATTATTTAAAAATAGATTTTGTACTGATTTCCTAAGCTCACACTGACATATGTGTGAACAAGCAAGTCCCTTTATTTTCTGCAAGATTGGATTGAGCGACATGAATCCAATGATCACAGCAGGGATGAAGTTGGCAGGGATCTCTGGAGGTCATCTGGTCCAAGCCTCCCACATCCAGTACAACCACACAGAACTGTTTGTCTGGGACCATGTCAAGACATGGTTTTTTATATCCAAGGCTGGACACCCCACAGCCTTCCTGGGCAACCCCTGCCAGTGCTGGGACACCCTCACAGTAATGAAGTGTTTCCTGAAGTTCAGACAGCAGCTTCTGTGTTTTGGTCTGTGCCCATTGCCACTGCTCCTGTCCTGTGCACCAATGGAAGGAGCCTGGCTCACCAGGTCATTGCTTTGCAAAGCTCATTTCTAGCTGGGTGGTTCCCAGCACGTGATGGTGCCCAGGACTGTTTCACCCCACTCAGATGACTTTGCACTTCCCTTTGAAGTGCATGAGGATTTTGTCAGTCCATTTCTCCAATATAGGTGAGTGTGAGGACTTATCCCTCTAAAGAAACCTGGGATTAACCAACTCTTCCATCTCACAAAAAGTGAGGAGAAGATGACACTCCAGTAAGAAAAGGATTTAGAAAAAGTTGATTTGGGGAAAAGGCACAGAATGAAGACCACAGATTTATATTTGAGTAAAGACCATGGTACCAGTTTTTAACCAGTAAAAAAAAAATCTCCTCCTGTCCTTCCAAAACCAGGATTCAATTCTGTACCCAAAGAACTGAGAAGAAAGAATGGAAAATTATTCCTGGATGTGTTAATGTAAAATTTTCACTGTTTTGCAATGTCTGTAGCTTCCCATAAAAATCCAGAGCATCCAGATACACCTGCATGCTCCAAAGCTGGGCTTGCCACCATTTTGTTCCATTGTAAGTCTGGAACTCCTGTAAAAATAAAGAAATAAACCACAGAGAAAATGTTGCTTTAGCTTTAGAAGTGATTTCCAAGCTGTATCAATTGTCAGAAAACTTGTGACAATGGTTAAAATGGGGGGGAGGGAATAGAGCATGTGTTTTTATTTTTGTCTTCATTGTGTTCTACCTGCAAAGATGCACAAAAGGTCACACATATGTCTTCAAACAGGAATGATTTCTCTTGACATATAAGTCAATATAACTTCTAAAGCATGAGGAGGTATAATGTGACACAAAGATCACCCTGCAAGTTTTTGCCTCAGTTCCTCTCTAATAATGTGAGGTGAATAAAATTTAATTTTCCTACCTTATATCCTTTGCTTATTTGAATGTTAAGATCCTTTACTCCATTTGCCTACCACAATGGAAAGTGTCTTATTTGGTGTCTCTGAAGTTTAAAAAACAAAAATAGTGAATGGTTGTTCTGAAACTACAGCCTCCAGCATACTTTTCCTTATCAAAATGCAAGATGAATTTTGTTACTCATCCCAAATGTCATGTCTGGGCTATTTTGGCTACTTGCAAAAATATATTTGTGGACTAAAGAATTGTAATAGAAAAAAATTCTGCTGAAATTCCTCTCATATTTGTAACAGTGACAATATGCATCTTTCCCAGAGACAAGTGTTAAATATATATTCTAGCTCTTTTATCAAAACTATAAAGAAGAATGAAGGGATACTTAATCTGAAAGGGAAGTAGCATAAATGCTTATGAAGGTTCTAATGTGTAAAAGTTGTACAAAATCCAAAATTCAATAATACTAAGATTGTCCTCAGTTAGTAATATGAAGACACTTGGAAATGGAAATTTTTTACCTACATCTGTGTTAAAGAACCAAGCCAAAAAATACTCTCAAAACTAGAATACTATGTTAAACCTAGAACAAAGTTTACGGACAAAAAGTACAATTCAAGTAAAATCTTGGCAGCATGAAGGAACAATTTGACAAGGGAGGATTATGATGGAATTTCAGAGTGACTTGAAGTGCTGGCAGTCTTGGACTGCATTGCACATAGTCTCCTGAAGGCTGAAAGGATGGATTTTATGACTGGGAACTTCCAAAGAAAACACTGTCCTGTGCAGGCCTACTAAGGACAGCAAAACAGCTTTTTGATTACTATTTCTGCAAGATGGAAATACAACATGCAACACTACCATATCAGCTAGAAATAATTGCCTGTGCTTATATTGCATACAGCACACTAACAGAAGCAGGCCCAGACATGGTCCTTACCAGATTTTCCAATATTAATGTCATTCCATCTATGCTTGGCTCTCCTCTGTGCTCCCATATAACCACACATCACTGCACCGTTCATAGCAGTGCCAGGACACGAGCATAAGGGCAGGTGTTAGCAATACACCAAAACCAACACCATCATGAATAATTTTTTTTTAAAAGAGAGATAAACTCGGTACAGAGTACCCTTCAAACTGCAAAATGAAGAAGGTCATTTGAGATAAATGAGGAAGAAAACACAACTGCAATACATGAAATGAAATGTCATTCTTAGAGTTAACAAGATAGTCAAAAATACAAACCAGCTTTCTTCTAGATAATTGATGGGTAGTGTAAACTGTCACATTATGATTTAAGCACCTGCTTCCACTTCAGTTACACAAAATCCTCTTTCATTTTCTAGGATATAAAATAAGAAATTATGTAATAAAGATATCTATTGCAGGAGGGTCCTATCAGCCAGTCATTAAAACACAGAACATCTGAAGGGTAAAATAAGACCAGGTTTTTCAGTAAAAATAAAAAAGCACGGTGAAAAAGATCCATGCAGCTATAGAGGAAAACATTTAAATCACTACAAAACTATTATCATTTGCTTGTTCTGAATATAGTTAATATTTGATTAGGTAGGTGCTTGGAGTTAATGTCCTTCTTAATTAAAGCAGACTCCTCCTTCTCTACCCCCAGAGAAGAAAAAGATTGATCATGCTTTTTTTCAAATGCTAATGAGTATAAGCAGGGAAAGCCTTAAATCAGAATGCTTTATTCAGTCCTGCTGCTTCATCCATTTGGATCCTGCTCACATTTCCTTGGGAGGCCTGCTCTTTTGTATCTGTGAAAATAAGCACAGATGTTGGCTCCACCTCCCTCAAAGCAAGTTTTGCCTAATGACCATTTTGAATGTATCCCACTTGCACCTGTTCAGCATTTTAAAGTAAAATAAAGTACTTGATTGACTCCAAATATCTTGTCCAGATTTTCTTAACTTGATTATGTTGCCATAAAAGACAAGAGATTATTTGAGTAGCAGCCACAGTATCAGCTGGAGTAAGGCCAACCTCATCATTCCTGGAAGTATTTTTTTGTTGCTGTTGAAAGTCTGACTTGGGAGATATTGCAGATTAATTAGAACATTAGATGGCACTACTACAGCACTGAGGTACACATAGAAGCAAAGATTACCATATGCAATTATTTATAATGTGCCAAGTACACAAAAATGCTGATATTAAAATGGTCACATTGATCTCAGTATGACATTTCTGCAGAACTGTTCTTTTTTTATCAACAGAATGCATTAGCTATCTTGTTTGGTACCTCCTCCTGCCACAGAAACTATCAAATTTATTTTCATGTATTATACCTTCCTCCTCTTCCATTACAAATGTCTGAATTGCAAAATATTTTTTTCACAGAGTTGACCAAATCCTACCATAATTAATTTTCTAGTCAGTCTCACGAGGCTTTCAGAGGGAAAAAATATTTTCATTTTTATAAATATGAATAAATATGAATAAATTTTTCTGAAATCTATATACCTACTCTAGTTTCACAATACACAAGGTGAATTTAATAGAATCATGGGATGCTTTAGGTTGGAAAGCACCTGGAGACATCATCTAGTTCCAAACCCCCTGCTTCATTAGGCCAGGCTGCTCAAGGCCCCATCCAAGGTGGTCTCAAATGCTTCTAGGGATGGGGCATCCACAGCTTCTCTGGACAACCTGTTCCAGTGTCTCACCAACTCCATAGTGAGGAATTCCTTCCTAACATCTAAACCAATCCTCTTTGAGTTTTAAGCCATTCTGCCTTGTTTTAACTCTACATGCTCCTGTAAATAATCCCTCTCCAACTCTCTTGTAGCCCCTTTGGGTATTTAAAGATCTTCCTTGAGCCCTGTCCAGCATGAACAATCCTAACTCTCTCAGCCTGTCTTCATAGGAGGAGAGCTGCTTCTTTGAGAACCTCTGTAGCCACCTCTGGACTCACTCCAACAAATCCACATCATTCCTGGGTCGGGGACTGTTGGGGAGGATGAAACAAGAAAGCCTTATAAATATGATTGCCTGGCAAAAGATTTTGAGAATATAGAAATTATAAGCGAGATTGAAATGAAAGCAACCTTTGAGATCCCGTAGTTACTGAACAACGGGAAAACAATGGTGTGGCTGGCTGAAGGTAATGCCCTTTTGATGGAACAAGACCCTCTGCAAGCAGGCAGGTCCAGGGTCCGAGCAGACCCTGCCAGCTTGGCAGAAGGGGTCCAAAGAGTAGTTTTTAGGGTTTAAAATGTAGCACAGTATGGTAATGTAGTGATTCTTATAGGCTGTATGGAAATGCTATAGGATTTGTATCTTGTACTAGATTGGTTAGTGAGAATCAGAATATTCAACGCAGAAGATGATTTATTGTATTGTAACAGGAACTTTGGTCTCTTTACTTACTTTCTACTCTCGTAGCTCTTGCCTCTTAGCTCTTACTCTGTTACCCTCTCATCCTCTCTCCCCTCTCTTCTCTCAGGCCTGCTCCGAGCTGTGGCTGCCAGCCCCCAGCATGGCCCTGCACCCAGGCCCTTTGCAATAAACCGCAAGTTCCACGACCTGGCTGCAGAGATCTCTCGTCTCCGTCCGTCCCGACCGTGCTGACCCCCATCACTCCTACAGATGACCCTGAATTTGGTCTTTAATGCCTAGCAATGTATATTATCAAGTCATTATTAGCACTATTTAAATATCCAAAACCCCATTGTTTCATAGCAAATGAGATAAAATTTTTGATTGATTCCACTGTTTCACAGTTCTGTTTGAAAATAAATTTCCTTTTATGAAATGATAGCAAAAAAAAGACACATGATAAATTGGAAAAAAATTTTTTTTTTAAGCACATATATATATGACATGACATTTAGGAAATAGAACCAGAAAGCCATTCTGCAAAATATCACCATTTTGTTCAGAAAAAAGTGAGAAAAAGGTATCTGTGGTGGGTTCAGTGCTGAACAATCACCAGTATCTTTTTATTACCAGGAGGCTTTTTTTTGAGTTTTCTTCTCAGTTATTATGAAACAATTTAAAATAGTGGAATATTGCCATTTTGAGTATGTTGAACTCAAATAACTATTGGAAGATGGTTTTGCAAATGGTTTTGTAAGGTAACACAGTAGCTGCTCAACTCTAGATTTTCCATCTAAATAAAAGACAGATTGCAGTTGCTTAAAAATTATCATTTCTTTTTTTTCTCCACAGCATATCAAATAAAAGAATCTTATACCTCTTTCTTGATCTTGCAATTCCAAACATTTTTTCTTAACAGACTCTTGTCATATGAATTTTATATTGCACAATTCTGCATGTATATACAAATTATATATTTGTCTGTGTGCGTGTGTGCGTGTGTGTGTACATGTATTGTTCAAGGAAAAATTACTTTATATTGCATCAGATAATAGGGTATAAAATGCTAACAGATTCATGGCCATTCACTGCACCATGACAAATGACATCATATTATTTTTCTCTTGAAAATTAAGTAAATGCAGAATTCTTATCAATTCCTAACTATTGCATGATTTAAAATTGTGTCTTATAGCAACATACAGGAAGAATAATGAACTCCTTTCAAAAAGCCTACATTAGAGCATTTTCTTGAATTGATGCTTTCTTTTCTTTCTTTTAGTGTCCTCAGTAAAAGAAAATAAATGCTGATAGGTACACATCAGTTTTACATAGATTATCTAGTATTACATTAGCCACCACATTTTCAAATTAAGTGTTGGCATGTCATTACTAAAAACAATAGAAAAAAATTCTGTTATTTAGGTGACAAATGGATAAAGTGTGATACTAGGACATTTCTCCATGTTTTTCTAAATCATTTCACATCTTAATGCAAGGGAAAATCAAATTATTTATATTGCAAAATAATATCATAATGCAAACAATAAGACTTAAAGATTTTTATTGATGTCAAATTTCTGGTAACCAGTGCTGTCATTTGTTATTATAAAATATCTGACCATCACAGTGAATATTTCTACTGAAATTCTCACATATGAAGAAAGACAGAGGACGTGCTGTGATTTGGTAATCCTTTGACTGTCCATGATTTAAAATTATATCTGCTGAAAAATAGTAATGATCCTATTAAACAAAGAATAAATGCATTATACTGGTTAAAAATTATTCAAAAGTACACTGATACAGAAATTAAAGTGTCACTGGCAAATTATCAAGCTGCACCTCAATCAGTCAGTTGAACATAATGTTCAGTAACACAGCATTGTATTTCATACTAGACATTTCTTTAAATTAGATATGTTGCATTTTCAGTCTTCTGTTAGCTGACACGGCAATAAATATGATGTATCACTAATAGTACATAAACCCAAGATTATTATACAAAATTATTGTCCCTTTTTTGTCTTCACAGATGGCTGAGCTTATAAGGACACAGACCACTATAATAGATATCAAGAACCTGAAATCAACATTTTCAAATTTTATTTCAAAATTATTTTTGAGTATGATTTTTTATTAAAAAAATTTTTTTGAAAGACCCCAAACAAAACTTCAACATAATTCATTAAGAGGGAGAGAGGTTATTTTAAGGCACATGTGTGTGTAGAGGAACCCAGCAAATGCAGCCAGACATTTAAACCCTGTGGGTGAAGGCTGTGTCACACCACCTTTCTTACACAGACGAGCTCAGGGCAGCCAGATTCTCAGCTGGTTTATTTTGACATAGCTCCACTTTATTCAACAGGATTTGAAAATATTTATATAGTTTTATAAGCTATGGATCAAGTGCAGAAAATAGGAAATATTTAAGCAAAAAAATAATGTAATAGTTCCCCTTCAAAGTTGGGATGAAGAATCAGCTTCCGGAACTGATAAACCTTTTTTGTTCTTATGGCACCCCATTCCTCATTTCAGTGCATACCCATTATCTTTTCTGAATACAGACAGTTTCCTCCAAACAAATACAAGTTTTCACATTCATAAAAATGCTTGATAGGCAAGGTTACTCCAAAATCCTATTAGGTTATATGTCCAAATGATCTGTCAGCTGCAAAAGTGAAGACTTTAGCGTCAGCTCCATTATGCTTTTTCAGCCATTGATCCCTAGAACTACCCAGTTAAACTCTTCCTTGAGGAAAGTCCTTTTTGGCTAGCTTTTCACAGTGGATGTGTCAGGAAAAGTCTGAAGATGATGAAGATATTCACACAAAGCAAGCAAAAATTGCACATACGCAGTGGCAGTCAAAATTCAGCTGGCACAGTCCCTGGTTTCTGTGGGCTGCCTGGCATGTTGGATTGAAACCTTAAGGGTCTGACTTTAAAAACATTACTTTGGTTTTTTTATATTAGGCTTTTTCTGGAAATTGTATTCTGATTATTCTTGGCCCTATATTTCATGCAAAATGTGCTAAATTTTACTAGAAAGGACTCTTGATATGTACATGGAAAAAATCTATATCCATGATGAGAAGAAACCCCTACATATTTTTAGTGGTCATATGTACAATTTGTTATTGATTTTATAACTCCATTGCTGCAATTATTTCTTATGGATAAGCTTCATTACCAGAATTCTTTAAGAGAGAATTTCAGCTGGGATCTCTGAGCTGAAATATGTTTGCAACAGCATTAGCTGAGACCTTGGAAACAAATCATAGTTTTCAGCTACTTGAATGACATAAAGACATCTGAAAATACACTATTTTGTTCACTCTATGGTACTCTTCAGAAATAGTCAAATTTCTTCCTTTCAGGCTGTACTGAGATGCCTTATCAAAAGAGGAACACAAGTCACTTATCAGCCTCGACTGACTAGAAAAAAACACAGATATTTGTGAATAAATAAATAAGTAAATGTAAATCCTTAAAGTTTAATGGATTGTTCAGTTATATAGTCTGACTCTTTTACATAGCATAAAGATTTAATTTTATCTGGTAATTCTTGCCTTATACTTTCTATTTGCAGAAGTACATATTCCAAGAGGATACTAGGATTTAGTTTGAATTAAGGATTATAAAACATTAATATTATCTTTGAACTGTAACACCATAATTTCTAGTATGTTTTCCTCTGCAATACTTTAAATAAGAACACAAAATTTCACTTTGTGGGATTTATCAAACATAGTGAAAAATGAACAAATAATTAAATTATGCAAGTATTATGCACAGATCTTAGAATAAGTGCTCTCTATGACAAAAACAGAAAACAGAGATCTAAAAATGGAAATTGTAAGGAAGAAAGAAGTTGTATTATTGAGCCAAGACAATCTTCCATCAGAGTTTTAAGGAAGATATAATCTTCACTGTGTATCTTTTTAGGTGAATATAAGTATAAAGGAGTCAAAGACTGTGATATCCCAGAAAATATTACTGTCATATTTGTCTGCCTTGTCTCTTAAGAGTTCTTTCCCAGAGATTCCTGAATTACAAATCCTAATTAGATATATTATTAATCTTATTCACATGAGAAAAGTCAGATATGTGCACAAATATTTGTTGGATTAGAGCCATAATGGTGGGTTTTGGAGCATAAGATCCTTTTAATTTTCTAATTCATTGAATACACTCCATTTCACTATTAGAAATCTTAGTTCCTGGTTGGTTTTATGATCTTTTTTCAAGCACGTTTAGTTTCATTTCGCCCATGATTTAATAAATATGCAAAATGTTGCCCAGTGATAGTGAAGAAAGTAAATTTATGCTGGAACTACAGTAATGCTGATAAAACAGATGCTGCTTAATAACTAAAAAAGGTCTTCAGTCATAAGGGCTGAAAAATTTTTGTCTTGTGCAAATAATAAAACATTTCCAGGTGAGGGTGGGAGATTTTAAAAACTAATCTAATACCAATGAGGGTGGGTTTTAATCATAAAATAAAAAGAGACAAAATTCACAGGACCTGCACATGTGGGAAGAGTTGCATTTAAACTACTTAAATGATAAAACTTTGCATCTGAATCCCAGTGTGCAGGTCAGCTTCATCCCAAACTGTAACAGGAAAAAATCTAAAATACATGGCCCCAGTCACACATCCTTCATTGCTCTATCCACTGATTTCCATAGAAATCAAATATTGGAAGGAAACCATGGTGAAGCCCAGTCTCAGATCTGCAGAACCAGGAATCAGGATGCAAGTGAGAATCTGATGTGCTGTGAAGTCTAGTTGTATCCAGAGATGCCTGCAAATAGAAGGAGTTGTCGTTACAGGGGAAAATGTAAATGATGGAAGTGTGTTAGAGAAGCAACTATTTATTTTTTATAAACCCATCATAGTAAACTGGGAGTTCTGCTACTGGTTCCTAGAATAAGGAAGGTTAGAAATAAATAATTTGTAAATTACCTGTCCTTATTTATATGAGAGTCTTTAATCCTTTAGCACTCAGCTCTGTTTTCAGACACTTTCCTTTTCCTATAAGTGACATATGACTATGTGAAGATAGAGGCACCAAGATCAACTATCAACCTTTATAATTAACAACCTTTTGCTGACTCATATCTGATTTATGAATTTCAGCAAAAATACTAAATTTAAATGTATTTCAAGGCAGCCATTGATTTTTTTTCCCTTGAGAAACTTGAAATGAGCAAGTACAGCTTTTAATGGTTTGAAATAATTAAAGCAGACCACAAGAAAAGGCTATTCACCAAAGTCCTCATACAAGAAATATATCCTAAGAGCAAGCTAACTTCAATACTCTAACCCATTGAAACAGAAGGAAATGTTTTTCATTTTCTATTTAAACAACATTTAATGCTAATGTGCATGCAGCAGAAATATTCAACAGGAATCTAGTTTTTATGTTGATGAACTATTGCCAACACATATTATTAATTTTTTCTTTTTATATTTTCCTTGGTGGGGAAGATCTCTGGGCTTGGTGCTAAAACAGTAAAATCATAAAATCACAGGATGGCTACGTTCAAAGAGGCCATGTAGCTTCAAGACACCTGCCATGGGCAGGGAAACTTCTTCTAGACCAGGTTACCTGAGCCCCTAATGAGATGGAGAAGATAATAACATGGTGGCTGTTCAGTAGCTTAAATATTGCAAATAATAGTACTGATGGACCCCTAGAAATTCCACCTACCTTCCTTATTTTCTTCCTTTTAGATGCCAATTCCTTTTTTTCCTTACAACTGCAATTCCCACAGAAACAACACGGATGGGACTGGGAGGTCTCTTGACCAAATTGTACCGTGGGTCAGCACTATCCATTTTCAGAATCCACCTCTTCTGCCATAATTTTCTTTTTAAAAAATCAGTAAAACCTCTTAAACACTTAAAATTTCTGCCCCCTCAGGCAAGTCTTGAGAAGAATATAAGTTTTGTCCTGATTATTTGCTTGCTAATGAATATGGTATTTAAACCACAAAGAGTGAAAATCCAAAACATAGAAATCAAATGCATGTTGACCCCAGTATTGAAAATGGATGTAGATAACTTTCTTTATATCTGTTAGGGACAATTATTTGTATGCACATATTCATCCAAGAGTGAGCATGAAGAAAACTGCTTCATATTCAGTACCACAAGAGTGGGGTTTTTTTTACAGCAAGACTGCAGAGTCTGGGCTGTAAGAGATTAGATACATATTTGCAAATACACACCCATCATTCCTTATTTTTCTATAAATACAGCCTTCATGCATTTTGTAGATTAGAAATTATTTTTCACATTTCTGCACATGAAAAATGGCTCAGGCTTTTTAATCTTGTTAGCAATGTATCATTCCATTTGTTGAAGCTATATTTTAATTGCTAAATTGCTTGTCATTGGTTACACTAAACACATTCTCAATTCCATTATAACCATGAAAGACTTTCAAAGGTTTTATGGAACTTCCTCTCTGATAAAGGTATTCACTTTTCAAAGTAAACCTTGTGTCTATGTATTTCACAGGAGATACAATATATCCAAGAGAAAACCACTTACTATATTTGGCATAAGAAAACTGATGCATAGACAGAGCAATGCATTCACCTTCAATTTTGTTTACTGTGTGTTTCTCATTCTAATGTTGACTCTGCATATAGCTTCTGGTTTTGCCTCTTTATTCCTTTAATATTTCTTTATATGCAAAGACATCATGGGGCACCAAATAGAACCAAAACAAATGCTAAATGGATATTTCTAGTTAGATAGAAGTCAGCGCTACGGCCTGCAGGATTTGATTAGAAATACCCCAAGAAGAGCATGGTCTTTACATCTAAGACATGGTACATCAGCTGCTGAAAACAGATTTGGTAGCAGTCTTAGCTATCAGACAGAAGACAGTCAGCATGACAGCAGGCTAACCTTTTCTTAATTGAATTTTCCCTTGACTACTAAAATACCTAAAAAGTGTATAATATTAAAGGCAAATATTTGATTCAGTAAGAGACACAAGACCCAGACATGCAATTTAGATTCAGGTGTGTTGATATTTCTCACTTTAGTTCTTTTTTTTAAGCAACAGTGAACTTCACATCACCCAGATTGTACAGGGAGGTGCCTAAGATGATAGGAAATGTTAGGAATGATGTTGGTATAGATAATAGGACATGTTGGGAGCATGTGTTCACTTTCACTTGTCTCTTCACATTAAGTGTCTTATTTAGCTGAATGGCGAATTCTCCCTCTGGTCAAGGTATTCTGCTCAAGTTGTAGGAGCAAAAGCCTACCCTTCCTATTTCAACATGGCCAGAAAATAAGCTTGTTCTTCTCCTGTCCAATTGTTCAACACCTTTGGAGATCTGGCTCAAATTTCTGGCCACACTCAAGGACTTACAGCTTGAATCACCACTCTCAATGGGAAGTAACGAAATGAGATTATGCATTATATTGAAATGCATGTCAGCAAGAAAGATACTTCAAGTGGAGTAATTTTGCTTCATGGGGAATAAAGTATTCATGGAACTAATTTCAAAGCATTTCATTTGTCATACTAGGTTGAATAAAGAGGACTGACATCCACTTAAAACTCTTTCCACAGTCAAACCTCAGATGAAGTACTTTATCTGGTTTAGTAAATGCACTTCAAGAAAGGTGGAAAGATGTTGGACACACTCCAGAACAGAGCAATAAGAAGAATTAGAGCTCTTGAAAATATATGGAGATGCTAAGCAAGCTCAGGTTATTTATGTTAGGGGAAAAAAAACCCAAAAAACTAAAAATTGCAACTCTCTAAAAGTAATGTGAGAAATATTGAAAAGAAATTATTCCCTGTGGTTACTTTGGATAGAACATGTGGTTCAGAAATTTCCAGAAATTTGGACTTATGTAAGATATGAAGGGGTATGAATCACCTTCTGCTTCACAGACTTACATTTCAGTGATGAAAAACAGGCATCCACACCTCAAATGGGTGCTTTGCTCCATCACATTCAGTGGAACTTAGAGAGCTCTTCATCTTAGCCAAAACTTGACATTTACTCATGCTCAGATAAGTCACTGTACTCTACTGACTCTATTGACTAGATTTTCACTGAGTATAACAGCTGCTCAGATGCACATATCTCTTTTGTGTATACTGAAATGAGCATCTGAATTGCAAGATAGGGTCTGGTGGAAAAAAAATTTTACAAGTGAGAATGGTGAAGTTCTGGAATAGTTTGTAGTGTCTCGAGCAGTAACAGCAGAGTGTGGTTTATACAGAGTTGACCTTTCCTTGGGGAAAAGCTATGCTGTAAGCAGAATAGACCAGTTCAATAAAACTTGATATTATGGCTTCTGCACTACTGTTAAACACTGCCTACAACAGGCTCTGTTCATTCCTTTGTCTCTGGGGAGTAACACAGCATGTGGCAGAAACCAGAATTTTCTCGATGTGCATGTCTTGTAGCCCCGAAATTTCCTTTCAGGAAGGGAGATGAAATCTCATTATTTCAATGGGGCTCAGTTTTGGCAAGCTTTGGTCCATGTCCCTGCACTTCATGGCATTCCATGCCTTTTGATGGCTTTCACTTTGGCAAAGATTTATTTTTTTTCACTATGCATGCCATGTCACTCATATTTTCCCCTTAAAGTCTATATCCCCCTTGATTTCTTCCCTTACTTTTGCAGCATCTGTGAGGTTAGTTTTGGCCTGTTTTGGCCTGTTTTGGCCCTTTGCACTGCATGTCATTTCCTCCCAGACCATTTTCTTGTAGTTACTAAATGTCCCAATTTTCTGGTTTTTTTGAGTTTTTTTTCAATTGCATTTCATTTGATCATATCTCTTTCTTTCCTGTTTTGCAAGATTTTGTTTCCCTTCTCAAAAGGTGGGAAGGGAAATGAAATCTCATGATTTCAATGCGGATCAATTTTGTCAAGCTTTGGTCCATGTCCCTGCACTTCATGGTACCCCACGCCTTTTGATGGCTTTCACCTTTCACTTCACAGATGCTGCAAAAGCAGGGATAAATGCAGATGGCACTACATCTCCTGTTACTAGGACTCATTGCATTAACTAGGCAGAAAGTCTGTGGGCAAAAGAAACAACTAGATCAGGTACCTTCCTACATTTGTCTCTGAAGGGCAGCAACAGCTTTACGTGCAATTTTGTTTGAGCAGAGTCCAGTTCCCAGCTCAGGTAATCCTTAAACTAATATCTTGTATATATAAGTAATAGAAAGACATGGTTGTGGATCCTGATAGGGTTTAGGTACATGATTATTAAGAAACTACTCAGTGCTGTTAGGTTTATTCATTAATTGATTCATCCACGTTATTTGTGTAGCTTTTTCAAATTCACATATCTTCATATTATTAACTTTAAATTTTCCTTATGCAACCTGATGTCTACACTGTGTTACACATCCACCTCCATGCTCAAACACAAACTAAAATCTCATTTTCATTCTGTGAAGTCTGAAATAATTTATGTCACCTTGGAGGACCATAGTTCAGTTCAGAGAATAGTGAAATGGCAGAGTCAGCATTGAAATGTGAATTTCACCTTATCTAACTTGAGAATATTAGACTAAGAAATCCATTTGACTTCATCTGTCATCAGTGAAGAGAGACAGATCTCATATGGGCAGGGATCCATACTAAATGTCTGAAATATTAGGATGATTACTGCCACCGCTTCCTGCAAATGGAGTAGGAAACTCTGTAGATTTTGGGAGTTAATTTTTCACTAACATTGTTTAAGTGTATATGTCAAATGTACAATCACAAATTAATAAATTGACAATGGGTTTGGTGAAAATGTCTCTTTTGATTCACTACTGACTGTTAAACAGAAAACTTCTGATATTTTTTGTTGTGACAGTGATTGGCAACCTGTGGTATAATAATTGCTGACTGTGGATGAAATTATAGAGACACAGATCTGTGTTATATCTTCTTGTTTGTGTTTGTTAATTCAGTCTTTCCTATAATTATCATATTACAGACTGTAAGAAAAATGCAGTTCCAAATATGAACTGGTGTTGATTCAGAAAAGTACAATGTACAAACACTGACATCATTACCACTATCTGTTCTGTAGTGTAATATAGTACCACAAAACTTTTCAACTGGGTTTAATTAATCTTTCTAAAAATACTTGAGATAAAGAGAATCTAATTTCCTTGGTTAACTTTCAAAATATACTAACAGTTACATATGGGAACACACATTAAATCCTTCAGTTAATTCATTGATTCTGTTTAGAGTAACTCCAGTTCAGCAAAGGATATCCTGTTGTTTTTACTTCTAAGCTACTTTTGAAAAAAAAAAGATTAGTGGGTTAAAATAACATGTTAAATATTGTTAGGTTTCATAAATAGTATTTAAAACAGTTGTCAAAACACATGCTTGAGAAAAAGTACTTAGAGTTTAAAATATTGAGATTTATTTTGTTTCTTTATTCTTAATTTGAATAGTCAGAATACCTCTATTAAAATTTTCCTTTCTGTTTATTTTCCTTCTTTATCCTCAAAATGAATGAAAAAATAAACCATACAGAAACAGCTGGATTTTTGTATTAAAACGTTCTATTCATAAATTTATTTTTATTGTTTGAAGCACTTTATTTTGATAGTATTAGAGAAAAATTGGTCTAAATTGCCCTTTGAGGAAAGAAGAAAAGGCTTCAACATGTAGAATAGTACTACTGGTTCAATGGGCTATGAGTCACCAATTAGTACTGCTTTTCTTTTCCTAATTATCATAGGCTTAGTCTATCAGCTGGACAGTAAACAAGACTCTGCCATCTTAGTCTAGTGTCCAGTCTGGTTAAATCATTTTCTAGAAATAACCTGGCCTGAAGGTCAGGAAGGACACTCATTCCAAGACTCAGAGTGGGCTACTTGAGCTTAACTGGCAAGAAGAAAGATCCTCTGTTAATTTGGTATGTATGGGTGAGCGCACATCAGTACCACAAAGGGCTCCATTATTGCCATATCAAAGTAAATAGCTGAAAAAAACTGAGTCAGGGAGATGAATGATGAGTTAAGTGTTAAGCAGACAGTGCAAACAGTAAGTATTACACAGTTGCTCTCAGAAGGAATGTGGCGTCTCTTAACTCCTTAATTTCTGCTGTGATAGATCTGGTTTTCTGCAGATCTTTTTTCATCCTGCAGGTCCTTTATTACTCATTTTAATGAGAATTTGCAAACAGTTTAATAAATTAATTTACCTTGTGATGTCTGGAAAGATCTTTCCTACATTGAAGCCTATCTTAAACAGGACATATTTTTTGCATGTGAGTTTATATTCTTTGCCAGGAAATAAAGTTGAGCAGGTGTATATCCTTCTCTGGGAATATGATTGACTGTTGTACAAATTTAGGTTTCAAAAAGGTAGCTCTCGCACGTTTGGATTTTCATAAAACATCATATGGGACCTGAAAAACATCAGTTAAATATAAAAGTGCAAAAAACAGAAATTGAATAAAGAGGTTAAAGGAACTTCTGCAAAAGAAATGTAAAGTGAGTGAAAAAGTATTTATAAAAACTAAAATGAAACAGTTGTCAGTTAAAGTATTAAGGAACTATTTTTAGGGCTTAGCATACTTAATTTTATCATTATTTGTCTTTGCAGGAAAATGTACTTATGAAATGCATTGATAACTTACAATGTAATTAGAGAAGACAGTTAAATATCATCCAGAGATAAAACTGATGTTGGGAACTAACATAAAAACGTGAGAAATGCACTGTTGTGCATTAGGGAACATAGATAAAACCTTTGAGTGCAGTAGGGAATTCAATCAGGTGCAAAGGCAGAAGGAATAGCAGACATGACTGCATGATTTAATTACTGAAAGCACCCATGAAAATGACACTTTTTGCTTTTTTGCATCAACTGATTTATTTTTTGTCATACCAAGAAAGTAATAGTGTTATACTACAATGAATGGATAAAAAGTACTCTAGCAAGGGTTGTTATACACATTTCATCAGAAATATTGAAGAACCCTTTGTACAAATAAGAGTAATATAAAAAGGGACTGCTGAGAAAAGCACAGAATATACCTGTCATACAAAATGAACTAAAAGAGCTTGGCTCCTTGAGCCTAAGCAGATAAAGTGGCTGTGAGTATCTTCCTCGAGCAGTCAGGATGTGCAGTGCAAGCACAGAAAAAGAGTGGATGAAAATATTGCATGAGACTGTAAGTTTCAAGAATAAGGAATACAAGCACTAGAAAAAATATTATATACTTATAAATTATACTTATATAATAGTTAAAAAATAAATCTGCACAATAATTAATAAAGATCTGCAAATATTCCTCAGAATGCACAAAAACAGTCCAAAAAAATCTAAAAGCTGATTCTCTTCAAACATTTCTAAATTGTGTTCTATGAATGTGTGACTTTGCTCTTTAAATCCTTCATTTCAGATAAAGAAAAGGGTTATCAAAATTGTCTGTTAATATTAAAAGCAGTTTCAGAGGAACAGTATCTCTTAGGGGACAGATGCCAGACATGAAGAGAAATATCACAACAAGCAATACCTTGAGAAGTGATCTACAGATTGCAGCTGGACTGCTGATGCACAGTGTTAACATTGCCAGGCAGCTCATGGGTGCATCAGAGTTCTCCACATGTAGTTTTTTGTGAGTCTTTTCAATTATTTCTTTTCCCTACTCTTTTGCAGTACCAGAAAGTGAATCTATGATAGTGGATT
This sequence comes from Emberiza elegans, assembly GCA_024865655.1. Taxonomy (NCBI): domain Eukaryota; kingdom Metazoa; phylum Chordata; class Aves; order Passeriformes; family Fringillidae; genus Emberiza; species Emberiza elegans. The sequence goes on along the minus strand of JALJVW010000085.1, from coordinate 24,626,530 downwards.
GCAATTATACACATCACTGAGTTGCAGAATAGTTCTCTTTGGAAGGGATCTAAGAATGTCTCTAGCCCAGCCTCATGCTGAAAGCCTCCTGTATGCTGCCAGGTAGGGCAGTGTGACAGCCTCCAACTGTTCTGTCCCCTCCCCGCAGGAACTGATGCTGTGCTGGGCCTCCCCAGAGCCCTCTGCTCCCAGATGCATGAGCCCAACTCCCCCAGTCTCCTCTGAGAGGGCAAGTGCTTCAGTACCCCTTGACCATCTTGTGGCCCTTCACTGAACCCACTGCAGTTTATCAAGGAGTTTATTGAAGTGGGAGTTCAATATTGCATGTAGTTCCTTAGATAAGGTTCAACAAGTGCTGAGCAGAGGGAGCTAATCCCCTGGTCCTGATCTCCTGGCTATGCTCCTGCTAACAGAATCCAGGAAAATTGTGGCTTGCCTGTTACCAGGTCTTACTGCTGTCCCAGGCCCAGTGCACAGCCCACCAAGAGCCCCAGGGCTTCTTCAACACATCCACACCCTGTGCAGACAGGCTCCCACCTGTACCAGGGTCAGGGCTCTTCCTTCCAACATGCACAGCTTGGCTTTTGTCCTTGAAGTGTGTGAAGTTCTTCTCAGGCCATTCCTCCAGCCTCTCCACAACTCTCTGAAAGGCAGGCAGTACATCAGCTGCCCCCCTGCCATTTGATGCCATCTCTAAACTGGAGGAGCAAGCAGTCTATCGGCTCATCCAAGTTTTGGATAGACATATTGCATAAAGAAAATTTCTTGCACTCATCACTGTGGAGTGCACTTTTTTATCAGCCTCCTGAAAAAGTATGATCCATTTGCCAATAGAATAATAAAGCCAATACTGAAATAATTTTTTAAAAATTATTTCATTAATTTTTCTAGAAATAAAATCTGTTTCTGAAATGTAAGTAATTTGCTAAAAACTTGAGAACTCCCAAATGAGAAAGAATCACATCATGGGTTTAATTTTCTGATCTCTCAAACCAGAGACTTCAGAAATATACTGGGAAAAAAATCAGTGAAGAGTCTTCAATTTAGGTTCAAAATTTTGATCTATTTTAAATTAAAGTTGAATTTGCAAAAATTCTAGGATATACCTACAGAAATAAATTGATGAAAAATGTGGGTGTGACTCTTTCACTGAAGTGCAGAGACAGAAATAAAGAATAAGAGAAAAAGACATTGGATGATTTAGACTAAAACCAAGTATGCGGGAAGGGGAAAAGTATAGGAACTCCCTGGTCTTCATTATGCATAAATACAGCAACATCTGAACATGGTGTCATCAGGGTAAAATTGACTGTGCCATATTCAGCAGATGTTAGATTAAAAGGTATTCTGAGAGAAAAGAGCAGGTTGGAGACCTGTTCATAAAGGTCAAGCTTGTGTAATCACTGACAATTTGATGTATTGCTAGGTATAGCTGTGAAAGCTGGATCCTCAAGGCAGCAAACGTGAAGTTATCCGAGTCCTTTGAGATTCTGTGTGGCTAATATTCATTGAAGACATCAGAGCAGCAGAGAAGACAAATGAGCATACATTGCAGCAGTGCAGAAAGAACCATTATTGCTCCCAGAACATCAAGGAGAGCAAGCTGAAATATTTCAGGGACATTCCAAGGAGAGCTGGAGATCGATCAGCAAAAACAATAGTGTAAGGCAGAACTGCAAGCAGAACTGGAAGCACGGATTGGGTCAGCAACACAACAGAAGGGAAATTTCCGCAAGCAATGAGGGGATGTCAGGTCCTGTGAATCATGATGCAAAGGGCCACTGACCTCCAAATTTAAGGCAGAGCTTGATAATGATGGATATAGGTAATTCATCAAATAATAATGTCGACTGGTAAGCAGCCTAGTTAAAAAAACACATGAAATGTAGCCTCATGTTTCTGACCCCTCAAGCACCATCAAATATGATGCTTTCTTCTAATAGAAGCTGTAGATTTCATATATCAAACTTCTACTTCATATCAATCCATAAAATATATTTAGACACCACTTATATACAGACATAACATTCTTATACAGTGACAAATATAAAATTATATAAATTAGCTAGAAAATTTTTATAAATTCTGTGTGAATATTCCTAGAATCAATAGTTTCATTTTACATGGCAGACTATTCTTGGTTATTCTACAAGGATTTTTCCCTAAGAATTAATAAAATATGTAAATATGCCATGATTTGTGAAATCCTTACAAACTTTTAAAGAGATCTTTAAAGTCTTTATTTAACTTTACTTCACTCTGATTATTACTACATTTTAAAACATCTTTTCTCTAAAATACCTATTTTAGACTTTTTGAGACTTACATTTCAGTGTCTATCTGGACCATGTTCATTTACTTTCTGTCTTTCACATACCTCTGAGCTCAGTGTTTCCTTGTGTGACCAAAATGGGTTTCTTCACACCATCACATTCAGTCTAATAGCTTTAAACAGGATTTAATTCACTGAAAAATGTGATTATGTAAACCTTAGCCAACACCAAACTTCTTTCCATACCATGTTATTGTTTCCTTCTGCACCACAGACAACCATCAAGGCATATTCTTATCTTAAATCTGCAGAATATCTCCATTGCCAGAGTCACTGTCTGTCAAAATTATACTTACTCTCCTCTTCAGGCTTCTGAATTGTTATCACACCCAGCATGAGCGAAGATATAAAACAATAAATTGGGTTATATATACAGAATTTCCACATTGAAATAATCTCCTACAAACAGATTTGTTACACAAAGGTTATGCAGAACAAAACATAATGAATTTGCTTTTGGTCCAATTGATTGCTCACAGAAAATAAAAATAATGCATTATTATCAGGCTTAATGAACTGTGAAAAAGACTTTTATATGTGGCTAGTATTTCTTTATCCACAACTTGGCCTTACAGCTCTGCAAATTAGGATCGTGTTTATGAAGAAAATTAACTTCTTCCCTCTGCTGTGCCTACTGCAGTGTCTTAAACAGGAAAATAGTCTGGGGATGTGCTAGTTTCTCTTTTCACCTAAAGGTGACAAATTATAGATGCAAAAATTGCTGATGCTCCCAAATATTGTAAATGTGCAGCTGTATATGCCCTTAGTTAAAAGGATCCTGAATGGGAGAGGATAACATTCAGTTCACTGCATTAGCTGTACCAAGCAAATTTCTCTATGTACATTGCACTTGATAAATTACAGCTTCTAAATCTGAATGAACCACTTAAGCTACCTCTGTCTACATGTCATGACTCCTTGAAAAGCAAGATATATTGCTTCAAAGATTTTTGTGTGGTTATAGATCAAAAATAAATAACACTATCTCATTTAGTTAAATAAAGTGAGTATCTATATAAATCAAGAGTCCTCCAGCTTTCAGGAGACAAGCTGGCAAGGCATATATAGTCCTTTACAATCAGAGTTCGTAAGTTCATGGCACTTAAAACAGGCACGTCACGGAAAATAGTCAAACTCCTATGTATTCTGCTTGGAACACGTTCGGTATCACAGAAATTTGTCAATAAGAAGCAAATCAACTTCGTGAACAGGTGAAAAGATGTGTTTAATTCATGCTCAATGTTGATGGCAATAAGTCAATCACTGTAATTTGCTACACTCAGTTCTGGCCAGCAAAATCTGACTCTCACAATCCTCAGGAACTAAGGCAGCTTTAGCCTTGCGAGCTCTTCTAGCCTATTCATTACCAGCACTGCACTTTTAAATAACGTTGCAAAACAGACAGTAAAGGGTTTTGGTTTTCTTTAAGGCAGAAATTTTAACAGAATTCTTGAGAGACACATGGCTATATTGCCTCACCTTGCATCACTTCAATGTCAATATTTTTGAACAGGTGTAAAAAAGATTATAACAGAAGTAGTCCTAGCTACGAAAATGGTTGGAAAACAGAAGAAAGAAGTGGATAAGGTTAAGGTAGAGCAGTGTTCATTTATATGAGTGAATGTCTTGCTATAACCTTTGACATTCATTTCCATATTTTACATTTTCACATCTCTAATTTTATTTTTTGTTCTTTGCATTCAGTAATATTTTTAACGTAATTTTAACTTATAATTGGCAATGCATATACATAATTACTGTTGGTCTAATCACATAATTAGAGCACATATATTTACATAATTGCAATACCTTATTAGAAAGTGTAGTTACGGTGTTAATGGAATTATGCTTAATGTCATCTATGGGAAAAAGACATAAGACAAAAACTATAAACACAGTTTAAAATTTGCTACCTTAGCCCTCCCTCTCAGTGTTATTTCAGCAAGTACACATTAATTTTATTATCAAAAATAGAGATTGTCCAAGACTAACAATCTTTTTTAGAAGTCCAGAACTGAACTATGGAAGTCTGTTTTAAAAACCCTTAAAACCATCTATTTATTTAACTAAGGATTGATATTTGAAGTGAAAAAAGAACAGGAATCAATCTTTAAATAAAGAAGATTCTGCCCTTAGTATTGCAACAGAAACCAATAAGACAAATTAAACTCTGCAAAGACCTTCTAAGTTGAAGAATCTAATAAACTGAGGGCCGCTCAGATGGGTTATATTGATCAAATTTTTATTTGAAAGAGCAGACCTTAAATCCTATTGTAAGTCCTGTAATCAGCTCAGTCGTTCCTTCAGTGTTAATAAATATTTGACTTCTCAACTCAAGATACTTTTATAGAAGTTTTGTTCCTCAATTGACTTCAAAGGCAAATAGAACAACCTTTGACTTTTGCCATTGATTGCTGAAACAGTTACTGGATGGAGTCACACTAAAGCTTTCTTTCTGTCCTCTCCCTTTATATTTTTCCTGAAAACACAGTTGTATGAAATGTGTACCTGTCCTGATTTTCAAGTAATACGCTTAGAAATAAGATGCCTTAAGACTACAAATAATGTGTGTTTGGGTGGATTTGGTTTTGTTTTTTATTTTGTGAGACTTCATGCTACAGAATTAAATTTAGGCATAGTAAGGCATATGACAAATATAATTTTTCCTGTGCAAGTACACATGTACAAATATGAATTATATTCAAGCAGGATCTCATGGTTTATCCTTAAACTTAAAACATTATTTTAAAAGAGGTATTATTATGGCAAGTATTTAGATGCTGCCTAAATGTTCTTAGGAGAACAGGCTGGGCTGAACCAACCACAAAACATCATCCTGATAGTCCTTTCTATGTTTAGATAGTCCCTTCTATGCCTGTCACAAATATATTCAAAGTTATAACACTGCAGCATGACACCTGTGACCTGTTCACTGAAATGACTGTCTGTGCATATTCAAGAGAAGTTTATAATTATGGACTTTGTATTCAAGACACACTGTAATTTGACTCCTGCTTATCTGAAAGATTCTCATCTTACCCAATAATGATAAAGATAATACATCACAGCCATTGTTATTTTTTTAGGCAAATGATGGAAGTGTTTGAGTCATGTTTCAAATCTGAAGATAAATAGGGAATTTCTTGAAAATACCATTCCAACGGCAGGATGGCCATTTCTTCATTTTGTGAGGAAAGAGAACCTATATTCTTGGTTTGTAGGGATGGAGATCCACAGCCTTATTTTACCTGAAATACATAAAAAGGGGACAGAGTAAAGGTTAGAGGAGGTTATATTGCAGAGTATGTACATGCTCTAAATATTGTTGAGATTTCAAGTGTATAAGCAGTGGGAGGCTGGCAAATGGCTATACATGAGATCACTGTTTCAATTAATGGGTTTAGGTCATGTGGACCTGAGCACTACCTTATAACAATATAAAGATTCACTTAGCAGATGAAATTAGAGGATTAAGGCTTTAGAGAATGCTATATTTTTTTTGGACCATTTGTGCACACTTGCACACAAATCACCCAAACTGTGATTTGGAATGTGCCTCTGGTACACTGCAGTGTTACACCTGTAGCACAAAAATTGGAATGGTCTGCAGAGTGCATATGACTACTTTGCGAATGTTGACACCCAATACGGTGAGCAGAGCAGGTCAGGATGGTCACCCCAGCCAACCAGGAGCCCAGTGATCTCCAAATAGGCTTATGGTGATGAGGAAAGTCCAAGTCCAGTCAACGAGTCAAGCCTTGGTCAGGATCAGGGAGGTCCAAGTGCAGGCACAGGCAGCTGCCCCAGCGAGGGCTGTGGGCATAGGTGAGGACAAAGGATGAGGATCTGAGCTGCTCACACAGCAGATCTGGAGAAGATAAGCCCCACACACAGCTCAAAGAGGAAACCCCAGGTGCTTCCAGAACAAGCTACCCTTCTCTGCCCCTGCCCCGGTTGTCCTTAAAAGCAAAATAAGCATAATCAGGGCTCAGGTGTGACCATGGCTCACAGCTGTCCCTGATGCTAAATCACTAGAGCTGTACCCAGGACTGATTTTGGTTCAGGACAAAGAGCACTGCCATGCCCCAGAAAATGGACACACACAGTTTAGGGGCAAGTTTAGGGCCACATAGGCTAGAGACCCTTCCCACTGCTGCTGATTTAGGGATTCTACTGGTTTGGAAAGGAAGAATGGGAGCAGTATTTAGTTGTATAGAAACAAGCTACGTTGTGCCTATCAGACACCTGCCAGAAAACAAGCCACAGCCTTGTTTTCCCTTCCAGCATAGACAAAGAATCTTTTTTTTTTTACTGTTTTTTACTTTTTTAATTCTAAGAAGTGGCATACAACATGAGGGTTTGGACTGCAGCCTTATGGGAAAAGGTTTGGGTCTGTTGAGGTTTCTTTGTGATCTACTTTTGCTAGCAATGAGAGCATAAATTTTACAATTTCTTCTCTCAGTTGCTTAAGGGAGAGTTTACAATGGGATCCAATGGATGCAGTCCCAGGAATTTAGGCCTGAAAGCAGTAAATATCCAACTCACCTGCATACAGCAGCCCAACTTCTGCCTTGTTCTTCATCAGGAGTAAATGGATTTTGTGTGACTCAGAGACTTAATAATCTAGGATAGCCATTAGGCTCTTATTCCATTATATGAGGACTTGAAGTTTCATCCTTGAGTCTTACAGAGAGACACAGAAGCTGTCAAACAGAAATTTCACTGTAATTTAAACATTTGAGGATTCTTCTACATGTCTCTGAGAAAACAAATTCTGCCAGATTTGCAAGAAAATTGCACTTCAACTTGCAGTACAGTGTTATGAGATATTAAACATTTCTCAGTGGGCAATATGTATAAAATTAAAAATTACTATAGTCATTTGCCAGCATAAATTAGTAAAATTTTAGTAGACAGTGCATTAATAGAGACTTGTGCTTCTCTTCAATATCAATGTGTTTTGAAATTAGCCAGCACTTTATAGAGCTCAGAATGTGAGTGTTAAATGCACACAATTGGGTACGAATTATTGTAAATCATAGGCCAGGTCAATTTTTTTGCTGTTTTAAAGCTATCAGTGATTTTTTTTTACTATCTCTTAGAGTAAAAATAGCTGCAGAAAATACATATTTTGTCCATTATTTTGTTCTTTTCAAATCAGAACTCAAAGACATTCCGTTTTCTATATGTGGCAATGCGTAATAAAATTTAAAGGGCTTGTCAAGCAGAAATTGAATCTGTGCTTATTGGAAATTAATATACCTCAGAAGCCCAAATGATATATTATTTTTGTAAATGTAATAATTTATAATTTATAAATGTGAGATTCAAACTAAACTTTAGAATCGTCTTCTCACATGCAAATGATTGGCATCAGTTATGTTCACAAACAATTTTAACCTCTTTGTGGTATCCTTCCTGACCTTCAACTGCCACACTAGAAATGGGCAATAGGCCTGTCAACCTTGAACAGAAGTCTAAAATAGTCTAAATGGCATTAGAAGCTTACTCTACCTTACAGATCTATAACCATATGGAATTAGTAATGTGATGCAACTTAGAGGGTTTTTTTCAGGATAATTCTGCATCTTTGTAGTCTAGAAAAGTCATACCCACAAAAGTAATTTTAAAAAAATTAGGTATTGAATGATGGCTTGGTTTTGTGGTATTTTTTTTTATCCAAAGGAAATTTTTGATATTTATGTGCCAAGTGGTATGTACCCAAACAAGAAAATGGCAGCTCTGAAAAGCTATCTCTTTCACTGAGAAGCAGTCATTCAAAATTACCTCAAAAATAAACTAAAATATTTTAATAACATTTCAGAATAGTTTAAAATTTAAAAATCAAACTTGAAATAAGGAGTAGGCATTTAATTTCTTTCTAGATTCAAATCAATAATTTGAATCTTTTTTTTGCTTTCATCTTTCAAGCTAATTGGATCTTGAATATTGTTGCCTTCCATCCTATAAGAAAAATAATTTAATTTTACAGCAGTACTTGCTGAGAGCCAGCTTCTTTCATCACTTGGCTATAAAAATCCAATATTTATTTTAAAACCTCTCAGTTTATGGTAAGATCTCCTAAATTAATGAAAATTCTTGCAAGTTAATATTTTGAACTGCCTACTTGCACACAAAATTTGTAAAATATTTAAAAGGAAAGAATTCTAATGCTCTTTATTAGTACATTTATTCTGTCATCATTTATTACCTTATCTATATGCAGACATAGCTCTGCAAGCATACTAGGCACTCAGTACACTACTGTAAAAGGCTTTTAGAAATATCTTGATTTTTTATTTCCCTGCTTTACACCAGAACAAACTTGCACAGTGTAAAATTGAAAAACATTTCTCCAGAAGAGACTTCCACAAAAAAAGCAGTTTTCCCTCAAATCTGCTTGCTGAAGCAATGCTGCCCCTACTAGAATTATCCTCTACTTTTCAACCAAAGAAAAAGACAGTTTGTGTATATGTCATAGAAATCCTGTAGAGTACTACAACTAATAACTATAATAAGTAAGGTGTTTCTCTGAATTTTCCAAGTCCCGAGGAGATAAGGAGTTTGAAAATGATGAACTCACCCTTCTTAAAGGTATTTTGAAGTTAATATGTTTTAAAACAGTAACAGATATTCATGACCTGTGCTAGTTTTTTTGGGGGTAGAGTTAATTTTCTTCACGGTGGCTGGTATGAGGCTGTGTTTTGGATTAGTGCTGACATACAGTGTTGATAATTCAAAGACGATTTTGTTATTTCTGAGCAGCACTTGCACAGCATCAAGGCCTTTTCTGCTTCTCCTACTGCCTAAAGAGCGAGGAGTGGGGATGCACAAGGCGTTGGGAGGGGACACAGCTGGGACAACAGACTCCAGCTGACCCAGGGGACATTCCATTCCATATGGCCTCATGCTCAGCAGATAAAACTGGGCAAAGATGGAGGAAGGGAAGACCTTCAGAGTGATGTCTTGTTTGTCTTCCCAAGTCACCCCCACATGTGATGGAGCCCTGCTTTCCTCGGGGTGGTTGAACATCTGTCTGCCCACGGTTAAGTGGTGAATTAATTCCTTGCTTGTCTTAACCGGGTATGAATTTTGTGTAGTATTTATACTGTGGATTTCATTACAGCTCAAGTGCAGACAAAACACAGACTCTCTTGATCTTCCACTTAGATTATTGCCAGAAAAGAAGATCTATGACAGATAAATTAGGCCTGAAACAAGCACAAAGATGTAAGCAAAAGAATATTTGTATGCTTAAGACATGCATCTAGGACTTTGAAAGTTTGCATTTAAAACCTAGATCTGCAGCATGCCTTTGTGTGAGCCTGGTTATCAACTCGAGCCCAATTTTATTAGTCATTATCAGAGTTGCAGTACTTCCTCAGAGAACAGGCTGCAACACCTGATGAATGTTGTATTCTTCTGCAAATAATCACCAAAATGGAAAGGGATGAGCATGACACCGTGCTCAAGATACCCCATGAATCATCAACTCTAGTCTGTTAACGAATACAACCCACAACCCAATCTTTTTTATACATTGTTACAGTTCCATGGAAACAAATCAAGATCTTGCCTCCTTCTTTCTAGAAAATTGTTCCAAATTTTCAGTATTCACAGTTCATGAAAATCCCAGGTTTCTCTTAATTTCACATTTAAATTAATTTATGTCCTAGTGTCAACTCTAATTTAACTCAAATACTTCTTCTCTCTTCTGCCCACTGGTGATTAATCACACCTTTTTCAGTCTCCATTTTGCAAGACTAAGCAAGCAAGCCTCCTTTCCAGCCTCTCCTCAAGGAAAAGCTTCCTGGCATTTGACAATCTTTCTTTCCACCTGTTCCTAATTTTTTAAATGTATCTTTCACAGTCCTGAACACCAAGACTCTGATGTTTTATGAGACAAGTACCTGTCAACTACCACTAGAAACGCTTTGCTCAAAATCTGCTCAGGTATCATTTGCTCTTTTCATGTTCACTTATGCCCATATTTTTTATTCTACCTTGTATAGAAAAAGAACACTTACCTTAACAAATTTCAGTTCCTAACTCATGATTGCATTCTCTGTCTATTAATACTCTTTCCTAATAAAACTATTGTGCTCAGTTCTTGGGGTCATTCAGTTTTCCTACCAAATTATATTCTCTTGCTACTTTTTTTAAGGTTATTTTGTGACCTTAGTAATTTTTCTAGCACGTGTCTACTTCTGTCCACTCTATTTATGACAATATTAAAGAAAATTGTCTGAAGATAAATCTGTGAGAAATTTCAGTATGATGACTTCCAACCCAGCAGCTTCCCCTTCAACTTCATCCAACATGGTCTTTTTATACCCAGATATGTATATGCATTGAACTGCTGTTGTGCTAATAACCTCTTATGAGGCATTACATTCAAAGGCTGCATTGTATTCTAGATAGATGAGATCTGCTGCAGTTCACTTGTCTGGAAAATCAGATAAAATATTATCTTCTCTTAGGAAAGTATCACATTAGCCTCACTCCCTCTCTATTTGTTAAACCCATGTTGTGTCCTACCTCATCTTTTATTTACTTCCTCATCTCAAACTCTTCACATCTGTAACTGTTCTAAAACGTTCTGTGTTATTGAGGTTATATTTCCAAGTCTATAGCTAGGAAGTCAGTATTTTTTTTTGTTTTCTTAAATGTAAACACATATACATGCTACATTTTCCCACTCATACAGACCATTTCCAATTCTACAGATACTATAATTTATATTCTTGACGTAAATAAGCAATTTTACCTGCAAACATCTTCAATGCTCTAGTCTAAAGGCCATCTAGTCCTTCACACAGAAGTATGGCTGTAAATCAGGTATGTAAAATAGAAGGGATTTTTCTTCCCATAATCTGACCTTGACTATTGATGATGAGTACTGTACTTTCCTCCAAAGTAAATGTTTCCTCTAAAACAGACTTAATCTATCTATAAACAAGAAAATAGATAATAAGTCATTTTTATCCAACTACATCTCTAAATCTTTCCAGTTCTCATGTATAAAATATTTTAGAAATGTTTCTCAAATGGCTTCAAGATTATTTTAAGAATATACCTTATAAAAATGGAATTATGTAATTAGTTCTTATTATTGTGCATTGTTAACATTAATTGTTACTGTGCATAATTAGAAAAAACAAGCGAACAAAAAAAAACACTGGAAGAAGATATGATTACAACATTGAAGTACAGGAAGAATTTCAGACATTTAAATACTTGAACAAAGTAAAAAATGATAGTGACTGAAAGTCAAAGCAGATTAATTTAAATTAGAAACAAGATGCATCTTTAAGCAATGAAGGTGGTTAAGGAATGGAGCAAAACCTCAAGAGATGCCATGAATTTTCTGTCTCCTAATGTTATTAATAGAACCTTCTTGGTATGGCAGAGCACAGCAGTCCTGGCTATAACCATGCTAAAATTATGTAGAGTCTCTAATCATGTTAGCACGCTGATAGTGGCAGAGCTGGTGAGTTCGCTCACACTTTTGGAGAGCCAGCAAGGAGAACTACAGTGGTCAACACTCTCCAAGAAACCCTATCTAAAAATTTTGCAGTTTATATTAAAGAACATTTTTCAAGAAAATCAAGATAGAAGGAATTTCAGTCTAGGTAGCATAGGAGCACTTCTCCCTGAACATTTCCAAATATACTAATGGTAAAGTGGTACTTTAATTAAATATACAGTATACTTGTTAAATCTACAAAAGGCTGAAAGATCAAAAATTGCCAGCATCAACTACAAGAATAAAACAAATACAATCTCAGCTGAGTGTTTCAGAAGCAAAAGAATCCAGTAAAGTACAGTTATTTTAGAAAGAATATTATAAAAAATTAAATATTCTTGAAATAAAGTATCAGCACGCAGGAAATGAGGAATCAGACCTTGATGAAACACAGGTCCTTCACATAGCAGAAAATAGGTACAGTTTTTATGAAGGCATTAAAAATCACAGAATGTATTGGCAATGTCTATCAAGAAGAATGACAATTAGAGCATGGTGTTCTCCAGAGCACAGAAATGTGGTGGTAGAAGAGCCCCACTGATGGATTCATTTCAGCCCATAGGACTCCCTGTGTGCACGAGCAATACCTCACCTTTGCTGTTGCATAAGGAGACAAAAGATTACCTGACAGAATTTTTACCATTTTAATATGATAAAACTACTGACACCCTGTTTGCTGTCGTTGCATGACCATGTGGAAGGGAATGGTAGCTCCTGGTTGCAGCTGTATTGAGAAATTAAAAAGTATTGAGAGATATCCTATCCACTTCTTTGCTGTTAAACTGCTGCCACCAGAATTTTGGCCCATGTTGATATGTGCATAGCCAAACAGCTCTTGGACATAGTTTAATAGTGAGGGCCAGGGATAGCCCCAGCCAGGGATCATTCTCAAAAGATAGTCTGGATGCAAGAAACCTTCTTTGGAGTTACAGAGATTTTAACATTGTGGACGCAGACTTTTCTGTGACATTTTTACCAGCATCTTGTCCTTAGAGGTAAAGGGACACTTGTGTTAACATGATTCGAGACTCTAAATCATTTTAGCATGGTGCTACAGCCAGGACCTCTGTGCTCTGCCATACCAGGGGGGTGTTGACAATAAAAAACTTTGTTTCATTGTTTCTAATTAATTTTTTGCTAAAAGATAATAAATAAGATTGAGTGTCAGATATATTATCTTTGAGACACAGAGGAAACTGTTCAGGGTAACATCTGAACTGCATAGAAATGGCTGTTCTCTAAAGCTAAAAGAAAAAGAAATATACAGACACAAGTAGTGGAGAACTCAGAAACAGACTCAATAAAAAATTGCTACATTTTCAAATAATTTAATCAAATGTGACATATTTGCAAGAAACACTGATGCAGATGTAAGACCAAAGATATGTGTGTGTGCATTTATGTGAAATGACATAGAAATATAAGATTTTCAAACTATTAATTTCACTTTACTTATGCTAAGGGTATATTAAGTACCCAATGTGTTTAATACCTGAATCAACATCTTGAAACTCAAATGGATGTAGTGAAACTAGCAACAGATTTAGTGATAATTTTGATGTTATGGCTTAGGTTCCATCTGTCGATTTTCTCCCCTTTGTGGTTGCTCTTTTAGTTATTTAAAAAATACACTGAAGTTAAAGATTGATTCTTCACTAGCTGAGACACAGTCTTACTGCTTTTAGCAGTCCAATGAGACAGAACAAGTAGCCTCACTGAAAAAGGAAAGGTTTCCTGAATCTTTTGGCTATGGCTGATAAAATGCAGCTTCATTCACCAATTTTCTGCTGTCCTTCCTGGTGCCAAGGTCTCTGGTTGCCAATCTAAGCACAACCATTGTTCATAAGGACATGCTGGCAACATATGAAAGCTGCAGTATGAGGAGAGAGAACAGGTGTTTCCATCGCTTCAGACCACTGTTTTAGGATAGTGCTACTCTGCATGGTCCAGTTGGATGCAGCATTATGAAAATCATCAGCTTGCTTCAAGTGTATCCAAAAGAATTCCAATGCTGCTGGTATTCTTCTGTGTAAAAGCACTTAACCATTCAAGGCTGCTGAGGAGAGCAGGTAAACAGTCACACAAGCCAAGACATCTTTGTTATAGAAATCTCTATTGAAAGAAAGACAAAGGGAAAGAGAGAACTGACCTTTTGGTTCCCATCCCTCCCACTACAGAAGACAGAACCAGGCCAGGGATAAGCTCTGATATGAGTGGTGGAGTAAACAGGAGTATTCAATACCAAGATCCAGGCAATATTTATTCAAGCATTACAGGGTCAGCCTCTGTTCTCTGCAGCTGTGTTTCAGCTCTGGAATTTAATAATTTCCACCACTGCTCACTTTTGAACTGCAAAAGTTCAAAGGAAAGGGGTTGTTGACAGTGCAGGACAAGTGGATGCTGCTGCTTCAGTGACCAACAAAGTGGACAATTCTCATCTCTGAGGCCAGTAACAAAAGTATCATGAATAAATAATAGCAACAAAACCTAAAACCTGTAAAGAGGCTCTTGAGAAGAAAGTAGTTTACATTCAGCTTCAGCAGTAACTGGAAATGAGTCTTTGACAAAGACATGTAAATTATAAAAGGAAGGCTGTCTTCCTTTGATGGCTGGACCCTGGTTGTAGGCCAGGTACCCACCGGAGCCAATCTATCACTCCCCTCCCCAACAGGTGTAGGGAAGAGAATATATAACAAAGTTTTATTAATTGAGGTAAGGACAGGGAGTGGTCACTCAACAGTAAAAGTACTTACCATCACAGTAAATCAGACCCAGCTTGAAGAAATTAATTACATTTATTACCATTCAAATAAGAGTACGATACTGAGAAGTAAAACAAATGTTAAGACCACCTGACCCCCAGTTCTCCCTCCTTCCTCTCCTTAACTTTATTCCCAATTCCCTACCTCCTCCCACAGGGGTGGAGGAAGATGGCAAATTGAGGTTACAGGCAGTTCATCACGTGTTGTTTCTGCCACTGCTTCCTTCCCAGGGGAGGAGTCCTTTCCCTGTTCCGGATGAGGGGTCCTGCCCAAGGGAGACAGTCCTCCATGAACTCCTCCAGAGTCCTTCCCGTGGGCTGCAGACCTTTATGAACTGCACAAGGATTTCCCCAGCCAAGAATGCAGTTAATGGCACTGATTCAAATTAACAGCATTTTTCAGGGCAGTTAAAAAAAAAAAAAAAGAAAAGAAAAGAAAAGAAAAAAGAGAAAGAAAAAAGAGACTTTCATAAAGGTAAACCCATGAATTTTTATCCTTTTGCTCCTTGTTACAGAACATCTTGGATGAATAATTAATATTTCTTTGAACATTTAAGGCTGGAATTACTTTAATCAGGCACTGTTGTGGTCTTCTAGAAGAAAAGGACTTGCAAGTGCACTAGGCACCCAGGCCTAGAGGGATAACAGATGGGCAGGCAGCACGAGCAAAGATACCCACATTTTGCAGGCAAACAAGATGACACTGTGCATACACGGAGCAGATACAGGCTCCCACTGTCCCTGCCTGGAGCTGTGTAGCTGCCCTCCTGCCGGCCTGAGGCCTCTTCTCTGACTAGAAGAAACACTGCACAACTTTGTTTGGATTTTCTTCAATATGTCATCACAGAGGCATTACCAACCTCTCTGGTTGGCCCAGCCTTTGGCCAGCAGCATGGCCATCTTCGGGCCCATTAAAGATTGTCTCTGCTGGACAGGGTGGAAGCTTCCAGCAGCTCCTCATGGGGGCCACAGAGGTGGCCCCCCTGCTACCAAAAGCCAGGCTGTGCAAAACCAATACAATAGGACATTATTTGCAGACAGTGCTGCCACAATTTATCTATCAATTAAGGCTGGGAAAAAAAGAGGGGCTTAAAAATTAACTTGATTAGTCTTAAGCTCTGACTAGGGTTCATTCTTGGGAGATAGCTGCCACTTTATGCCACATTACATGTATTTGTAACATCAAGAAAGCTCTTTAACACTCACTATAGTATTATTTTTAAAAAAAATTTTATTGTACTGTATATATTGGCAAACTCTTTGCAGTATTTCACTGCTCTGTTGTGAGATGAAAGATACTTCCAAGATCATCTTGATTTAGATTGTCTTATACCATCTTCAACTTTCTTCAAGATTATGAGACAATAACCACATCTTCAGACAGCTTTTACTTCTTTGTCAAGCGCAAACCATTGAAAATATGTTGACAGAAACAGCCAATTTAAGTTACAGTTTCTGAAAGTTTTACATAAGAATTCGTGTTATGCGTTAGTTAAATGAGTGAGAGAACCTGGATCTTTTCTGAGCCCTTCAAGCAGTCTGTTACTAAGTACAATCATCTAGGGCCCATGTTTGGCCTGAAGGCAAAGAGCACAGTGTGGCTTGAGCTCTGGTACTCTTCTTTCTCTTCTCAGCCACAGAGAGGGTGGCCCATCTTGAGCCAGAACAGCACTCTAATAGATAAATCATAGGGTCAATCCTGCGCTAATTAGCGAATTCATGCTTGGTCTTGTTTACTTTTCCAGTCCAGATGTAGCTCGTATTATCTTTTTCAGTGGAAAAAAACCCCAAAACATATTATAAAAAATTTTGACTTCAAGGCACATTTTTAGCTAAATAAGTATCTGGTATTCCTATATCCTTATGCTCACTTCAATCAGTACAATCCAGTCTTTAGCAAACTATAGAGTGAGCTATGAATTGGTAATAAAAATAATACAGCTGGCTCCTCACATGACCTTGTCTCTTCAGCATCACAGTCAGTTGGAAATTCACCAAACCTCCACTTTGAATTTGGTACCTGCCACTGGAAACTTCCAAGACTCAGAATGCTGACAAAATTTTGCATCATTTTCCTCTCCTATCTACACACCATTTAAGATTAAAATTTAATCCACTATCACTTTATGTTTCATTAATTTTATAAAAAGAAGGAAAGAAAATTAATAATAAAATCAGAAGTAACACATGAATAATTGTGGTTGCTTCCCTGTCTCAGTCATCTTCTTGCTATTCTTGTACAATTTTAGTGTTTAAACTCCTTATTTCAGATAGAACCCAGACATGGTGCCTGGTACAAATTGCTACCCATGAGGTCATCAGTCTTGTAAGTTCACATGAAAGGGCAAACAGCATGGGGCCATATTAAGTGTGCAGCTTCATACACTGACTGCACATGTCTGATGTCACCACTGATTTACTGTTATGTGCTGTCAATCTACAGTGGCAATATATGAGAAGTAGGAAAACTTTTAGAGGCAGCTTAATTTGCAAGTTCGGTGGTACTCAGTTTACTTAGACACAAATACACAGTAATGGGAGAAGTATGTGCATATTTCCTGTGCTGATTAGCTTCCCATGGGCTTGATCCAATTTCAACTCAAGTCAGTGGGAATCCTTCCACTTTCTTCAGTGGCAGCTGGCCCACAACCTCATTGAGAAGCATACTGCACAGAGCAGAAATTCTCCATACGAAAAGTCATTAAAGGATTAGAGTCTATCTGCAAGGGGAAAAAGGCCATTAGATGTCCTACAAGTATGCTGACAAGACAGTCACTGTGAGAAATGAGTCTCAATAAACTGCAAGTCTCATTTGGTAAATTGTAGACATAGGGATTCAAATTTACAAAGTAAAACATTTTACTTGTTGCACTGAAAACTTGACAACACTGTTGGCAAATTTATTCCTTTAGGTTAGATGAATCCTGCCTGTTCCTGTTTGATAATACCTTATGGTCAGGTAGTTTCAGTATGATTTTTATTCACATACCAGTTTTAATGCTGAAATTGAGTTTGTCCAACTAGAAAGGAGCAGGGGTGTACTTTGGATTGAGCTAAATTAGAACAACTGGGGTTTTTCATCACTGAAACAGTTAACAGGAACAACAATTGTGGTTGGAAGTGGAAGATTAATTTTCATGTGCCTTTAATCCTCAAATGTTATTTTGGCAATAAATAGGTCATGTTTAGAAAAACGTTGACAAAATCTCACTTTATTCACATTTTGATTAATATAATTCACAATATCAAAATTATGTGGTTTTAAATGGATTAATTTTATTAAAAATTTTCCCTCTCTAACCACCACATTTTAATCACTAATATTTTTTACTTCCCCTGTCTCAAAATTGAAAGGAAGAAACCCATCTACACCAATAAATGACTACTACAGAAGACAACCCAAAGTTCAGTGTAGTTCTGTGGTATTCTGAAAACTAGTTTAGAAGAGTTATGTACCCAAGCACGATAAGTAAGGAGCAAAATGCAGGTCAGTAGGCAATACTCTGGGTCTGATGTTTATACATGCCATACTACTCCATATATCATGGTATAGAACAGACGCCTAAAAAAATATTTGGAAGGCCATCTAGTGTTATCCAAGTGAAATGCAAGATATTTAATGGCTTAAAATGCATGAGCCTGTTCTCTCATAGACCTAAAAAATCACAAATATTCACCTTTGTTTTAAATTCAACTGATCATTACCATCCCTAAATCATTACTGATATTTTGCAAGGAAAATGTGTTCATTTTAACTATCACAAATATATGTGATTTTATAAAATGATGGAAGAAATTATTACTAAAAGGAAAATATACACAGAAAGTAACACAGGTGAAATTTGTGTCATTGTAAGGCTTTAACAACTAACATTAAATGTCAAGATGTAAAGAAATATAACTTTGTAAAATAGATAATCATGAAGATGGTGTGATACCAAATCTGTGTGAGGAAAGAAATTTATCCAGTCACAGTGTAGCAACACAGCAGTGGAAATGTGTTAACTGCAAATGTATTCTGAGCTTGAAAAAGTGTTCATTTTATAGCTGTTCTAAATATGAGTGAATAAAAAAGTAAATAAATACTATCTAGTCTATCTTAATTTCTATCCACCAAACACACATGCACAAACACCCTTACTCATCCTAAGACCAGAAGGAACTGTTCTGATTACCTGCTCTTACTTTAAAATAATACAGGCCACATAACCTCAGCGTATTCATCATACATACAGCACATATAAGAAAATAATGACTTTCACATATCTTAATCGTTGTTTTATCTGCATATAAAAAGACTTTCATACATGTGATAATTTAACTTTCTGGTTTTCAGATAAAAAATTTAATCCTAGTAAGAAAATAAACTGAAGCAGTAAAAACTGTTTCTTTTGCAACATACTGCTCCCTTTTTCTGAGATACTGTACACCCTTTACTTCAGAAATGCTGGGAGGCAAACAAATTACCTTAGTATTTATCTGAGATTATATGCTAGCCTAATGGCTAAAGCAGCCATTAAGGTACTTAAATTAAGGATTTAAAGTTTACAGCTCCAGGCCTATGATGGTATATAAAAATTCCTATTTAAAATTACAACTGCTTTCTCATTTCACTAATGAACTCACAGTGGGATTTAAAGTGTTTGTAAAACTTCTTTTTTCTTGCACATTTAATCATAAGTTATATAAGATAAAAATCAAATACAGTAGTGGTAGTAGTCAGTGCCATGATTTACTATGGTGTCATCTACCTAATTTAATTTTTTCTATTAAAATTTATCAAATTCACACTGCCTTACAGGTGGTATTGTCCAAGTATGACAACATTACAACATTTGAAGATGGGAAGAAGCATTCTGTGATGTTGGTGGCATGGTAATGATTTTTTTCATTAGTCTGTATCTGTGGAGGTCCTTTCCAGATGTGCCTTTGTCACGGGGCAGACATGGGTCACAACAACCTGGAACTATGCCATCTTCTTATCAGATCCAAAACTAGTTAAGTCACTGCTTTTTGGCTCCAGTCTGACAAGTAGAAAATTGCATCCAAAGAATTTTACCATTAAGATACCAAAAAGAGTAGGTAGCAAGTTTTGTACCAAATTTCCACTTTAGGCCTGATTCCATCCCTAATTCAAGTACCCAATTTCTATTTAGATCCACACGCTACTGAACTCCTAAACAGTAGAAATGGTTTTGGATGAAACTGCCAGCATAGCAACAAAAAGGTCAGGGCTCTTCCTTCTGAAGCAGCCTTAGCAATAACACAAGGCCTCATTCCCTGTGTGTTCACACCACAGAGGAATCTCCAGTGGGACTTCTCCTTTGGAAGAGCCAGGCTTTCCCTGGCAGACACAGTGATGAGCTGGTGCTGGTGCAATAGCCACTCAGGCCCATTATCCACACACACAGCATCTACCTCCCAGCCACCCTTTGGTTTACAGGGACAGCTTGCACTCCCAGAAAGGGTCTCCATGACCATTAATAGCAGTATCCCAAAAATGGGATATAACAATAAAGTCTACATATCACATATGAGTCCAGGGCAAACCAACCAGTTGCATCAGGGACTCTGCCTACTGTCACAAGTCTACTTTCCCATCACCTGCCCCCATATCCCAACGGTTCCTCCTCCTGCTCAGTCCTCTTTGCCCTCTCCCATCAGTTGTAAAGATCAGACCATCAGTGTCACAGCTCTGCTCTCTGATACATGTGAAAGCAGTCACCTACTTGTAGAGGCTGAACAGCTACAGGAGTGGTTTCAGCTAAGTAAAAAGTGCTAGCTCCCCATCCATTTTCTCCTCTGTATTTCCCCCCACTAATATCCACACAATTCTCAGCACTATTCTTCATTCTCACCCAGTGCCTGTCACCTCAGAGAGCTTTGGCTGTTTGCCACAATCAATACAAAGTTCATTCCCAATGAATTAAGGAGATAGGGATATCAAAAAATTCGCTATGCAGGAGAGTGAACCTCATGGGGTCAGGACAGAAGAGTCTCTTGAGTACTTGGCCAAAGCAGTTTGGGAAGAGACTCAGGACAGGTTTCACACGAAGAGGTCTGCTTCTGTGCTGTGTAACCCATGCTATATAACCCATGCTATGTGCCAAAGGACAGGTGTACACCCAGGTGCCATTTTCAGTAGCTTCCTCACTGCAGGGGCTGAGCAGCAGGGTCCTGCTGGAAGAGTTGCAGCCCTCCTGGGATGCCAATTTAGCAATTGCAGCATTTTTCAACTACTCCAGGGAGGGGACACAGTGCTCTGGCAACCACCACAGCATAACAAGCCCTGAGACAACTGGAATTGCCCAGAGGTACACACTTCTTCACAGGATGTGTCCAAGATTGCTCAGTTTGTTGCTAGCTAGATTGAGGCTCAGGTGGGAGAACCTGGCAATTACCAAGGTTTAGACTGACTGCCCAGGTGACAACAGGAAGAGGGGTTGCCTTCATTAAAGGTTTCCTAGTCCTGCCTTTTCTTCACCTGCATCTTAGACAGCAGCTTTTCCCTCTGCTGACAGTGGTGGACACATCCTCTCTGGGATGATGTTCCTGATTCCAATTACATTATCGTTTATACTGCATCCCTGCAACATACCAATGTTTGTCCCACCAAACCATAGAAATGTCTGCCATTCCAAGCTTATTTCAAGCCCCCGGAGAAAGAATAATTCTAACATACAGTGGCTAGTAAAGTCTTTATCTGGGAGAAAAAATACCAAAGGTATTGTCTTCCACACCTGAGACACTGGAGCTTAGAAAACCTGATGGTGATTGGCATGTCTTTGTCTTGTCTCAAGAAAAGCAAACTCCACTTTGCCTTTTCTGAAATTCCATCTGCAAAAAAGGGCCACAATAAGTGGAAATACCTGCTGTAGAAAGCAATAATCAGGGAAGCAAGGAGCTGCACAGCAGTTCTGAGGTGATGTTTTGGACATAAACTTTCTAGGCTGCTTTCTATGTAGCAAATTAAGGTGTTACAGTCAAATGAGTGCTGAGGAAAGAGCAGACCTGAGCTACCTTGATAGACAGAATAGGTAATATCTTCTGGACAATTCTTTCTTGTTTCAAGTCAAAATTATGGCTTCAAAATCACATTTAAAATCTGGCCCTATGTTAAAACACACTGACAGAGTAACAGCAAAAGAATCCATAAAATGTTTGGCTTCAAAGTAGCTACACTGGGCCATGTTCTATAATGACTGACTACTTTCAGAATATTTTAGGTTTGCATCATAAACAGAGGTGTCTTGAGATTTTTACACATCACAGTGGAAAAATTAGGTTGAGCAGTAATATCTTGCCTAACAGGTTTGTTTGAGAAGAGCACATACAATATCTCAGATATTTTAGTATACTTCCTGTGAATAATGACCCTTGCATCTGACATATCTTTTATAATCTTCAGTTGGAGATTATTGTCTCCAGAATTTCTGGTGTTATCATGTCTGTGCTATGAGTTGAGCACAGAATCCTCCTTACAGATTTTCTTCTTTACAGGTAAACCTTCAATTGGACAAGGATATGTCATATAAATAAACTTTGAAAACAGGAAAGATCTACTAAGGTAGATCTCCAAAGATCTTCTGGAAAAAATCATTGATGTTTATGTGGTATCCTGTAGGCTCAAAGGTGTCTGTGAAGACAGGAGTACCAAGATTGGGAGCCCTCTTGCCATTGCCTTAGTGTTGCCCTGTTACATAGTTTGATTGCCCATCAGGATTGTAAGGTAAGACCAAACCACTCATGGAGCACAGATGGATCCAAGCTGTGTAGCTTTCTAAATTCATAGTGCATAGTGTATCATTACATGCAGTAAAAGAAAATGGATGAATAATTATTTCAGCATTATATATACCATAAACATACTCCATAATTATAGCCTATATTTCTTTCAAAGTTGTGGTGGAATTTTATTTCTGCCAATAAGAAGAGGTTTTCAGGTGTGTACATTGTTCTCTTCAACCAGCAAAAACATTGCTTAATTCAGGAGAAAAGCAAAAGTGCTGTTCAGGTGGCAAATATGTTCCACAGTCATTTAAACATGATTCTGGACATTTGCATAGTCCTAGCAGCAACCCAAGCAGTAGCTGCCCATGCAGTCAAGGAGATATTTCGCTTTGTGGTGCCCACCTGTGCAAGACAGGTTTATGGCAACACCAGTAAGTATCTTAAGAGCCCTTAAAGTTCAGGTCCAGGGCTGCAAGGGCTGCAGCATGAGGTATCACACTGCACAGGGGTCAGCAAGGATCACAGCTGATCTGGCACTGGACTTCTTTGAAGAATCCAATTGCTGCCACCACTTTTGAAGTCATGCTACCACATGTGCTATTCATGCATCATGACATTTTTGAGTACTAATGACTTAGTGTTCTGCACTTCCCTTTAATCATGTTAGAATGAAATAATTCCTGTTTTGACATAAGCAATTTATCATCACATTGGCAGAGAGTGCAGAAAAAAGCAGAAGTTCCAAAGATTTGGTATATCTCAATGTTCATATACACACAAAAAGAGAGAGATTAATAAATCAAAAGTTATCTTTCTGTCATTTGAAAAATAGTAAGTTTTTGTCAGGAATTATCACACTGAAATCTATTTAATTTCATCCTTCATTTTAAAGGATGTCTTAGAAATATTTTTTTTTTTTGAATATTGCCATGGTTTAGGAGCTGTATTCCCCAATTTAGTGTTCCCACTGAAACACTCCAAACCGTGCGCTTCCTGCTTTCAAACAATGGCCCAGTACCAAACTCTGGGCTCTACCTCTAGAGACCAGCATCCAGCTGGTCTTCTTATCACAACTCATAATCTTTTAAGCCAGCAGTTCAGACAGTTTTCAGGCTGCCTTGCCGTCCTCCTACAGAGTCTATACTTCATCAGTTTGTCTATGAGGGTGTTATGCAGGACAGCATACAAAATCTTGTTGAAGTGAAGTTAAATGATATCCTGTGTTTCCCCTGTTTCCAGTAAATTGGTGGTTTTGTCATGGAAGGTTATCAGCCATCAGTCATGACTTCTCCTTTCTAAACCCCTCCTGACTATTTCCAGCCATTATCTTGCTCTTCGTGGTTTGGAAAATTTTCAACATTATTAGCTCCATCATTTTCCCAAGGATCAAGGTAAGTCTAAGAAACATGGAGCTCTCCAAATCCTTCTTCAAGCCCAAAATAGCACTTAGTTCTCTCAATCCATAGGAACTTCCCCTGGTAGCACTGAATATTTGTATCAAACTCAACTGCTGCTGTGATTTCTAAGGAATTGACCTTGACCTTAAAAATAGCTTGTATTTTAATGCTTTGGTTAAAACACCACAGAGATTAGAAAAACACCCAAGAAGATGATTGCAATTACATACTTAGCAAAATTATTTTTAAGAAACCAGTACTGTAGAAGCCAAAAAAAAAGGAAAGAACAAGTTTTTCAAGTAAGGTTCAAATTCACAGGGTATGAGAAAATTAATCATACAGTACTGTGGCTTAAAAGTTTCTGAATCAAACCAGTTTGTACACATCTGGGAAATAAGATAATTAAAGAAAAGACTCAACTATTGTGAACAGAGCAGAGCTTTTTTTTTTTTTTTTTTTTTGTGTGTAACTTTGTTGGTGAAGGATGGGAAATGAATGGCTTGTGATATATCTTAACTTTTGTAGAGTTTCCGACACCCCATCTTATGACATTACCACAAGTGAGCTAAAGAGATAAAATCTAGCTTTAATCATCCATGAAAGCATGAAAACTAGAACATCCTTGCAACAGTTCACAGTCTTATATATAGCTGCTTCCAATATGTTCCCAATGTCCTTTATCTGTCAGGTGATGTTGATGGAAGGAAACATCTTATGAGTACCCTTATGGTGGTGATTTTGTGCAGAGATATGGATGAAGATGGCTTCAAACAAACATACAGGGGCAATTTTGTTCCTAGTCTTTTCAGCACGGTAATTCTTGCCTTGGCTGTTTCTGCAGTTCCCCTGCTGGCTGAAATCTCTGTATCATTCCATGATATGGCTGCAGAGGTTTATGCAGGAATATTTTCAAAATAGGGTTTTTGTTCACCTCACCAATGCAGTGGGATTCTAAGATGATTCATACTGATAGAGCAATTTTTGAAATAGGAAGCCAAATTATTTTGGTATATAAAATTAATCACTGATGCCTTTTAATAATTTTCTTTACAGCATATCACTGTATCATTCGAATTGCTCATCCCTGCTAAATATAATATACATTCAGATATAAATATAATACACATTTCAAAATACCAAGATCTTACCCCACTCTCACCTTCCTCAGACTTTCTTCCATTCTCCAACCAGAAGATGGATCAATGGTCAAAGGCAACAACAGATCATAAGCCTTCTCTCTCTTGAACTCAGGTCAGCACACAAGCACCAGTGAGTTTGCCATTTGGAAGTATTTGTTCAAAGCAATTGATAGTAAGTGTACAGTGTGCTGAAGCTCTAGGAATTATCTTCAGGACATATGGCTTCATGTCCAACCTCTCCATGTGAACTTCTCTGAAAATAAAACACCAGAAAGTATAAAAATGCATTGACTTGTCTGCAGAAAAGATTGGCAGGCTGTTTGCTTTCTTGTAAAGTAAAAAAATAATAAGGTTGATTTGAGCAAAGAGAAAGACATATAGAAGCTAAGACCTGTCAATAAAAAGACAAAACATTATTCAGTTACAAGTCATTCCACTGGGAACTATCTCTAAAAGCATAATTTGTTTTTGACATCAGGTTTTAAAAAGCTGCTTAAACTTTTCTTAAAAAATATGTGATAATTTACAAGACTTTATGTAGGAAAGGATCAGAGAGCATCTCTAAAAGCACCTTGTTTTTGCACATGAGGGAAGAGCAAAACTTCACGCCTGTGATCCTTACATCACTGGGGAGCTCGGACTTGAATTGCCCAAGTAACACTAATTTGTATTTTCTTATAGTTCTTCTGTTCAGGAAACAAGTTTTACCATGCAAAAAGAGCCATAAAATGTTTCTGCTTTTGGATTATTCAGTGCTTCCTCTGCCAAAGATTTTAATCATAAACTATAATTAATAGTGCTTAAAAGTAAACCAGTGGAGAAAGCAAGTAGAATCCTTGCATTGCCTTTATAAAATCAAATTCGGTTCCCCCAAGACAATAACTATCAACTTGAGGTGGACAAAGTTAAAGCTTTAATTATGTACCTTACCAATTAGTTTCAATTCATATTTCATATGGTAGCCACCTTTCTTTACCTTATGGAATTAGAGAAACCAAAATTATTTAAGTATCAAAATTTTTAAAAAATAGAAAGAAACATGATACTTCCTGACATGGATTTGAGTTCATGTATATGAGTACATGCAAAAATACTGCTGGAATTCAGGAGTTACCAGAATTATACAGACTTGATAAACCATCTAACCTACTCTGTACAAATCAGCAACAAAAACCTATAAAACCCAAAACAAACATCTGAAGGAGGGAGCTATAATTCTCACTTAGAGAACTCAATTGCTTTTAGTTTTCAAACTTAGTTCCTAAGAAAAAAAATTTGCCTTAGGATCTCTAGGCTACTGTATAGCTGCTGAGCTTACCACTAGCAAGTGGTACTTAGAAAATTGTGTAGGAAACCTTTTCTTTCTATCCAAAGTTCCAACACGTTAACTTATTTACTTTCCCCCAAATCTAGCAAAAGACAATAATGCAGTGTGAAAGCCTCTAAGAGGTTCTCCATCACCTCCATAGCTGCATGTGCCCCTTGGCACATCTTATCTGCAGCATCTTGACAGCATTCAGCATCCTACCTCTGCCGTGAAAAACCAGGAACAGCTGTAGAACTGGCAGATATCAAGGTGTTAGTACTTTTAATGATAAATATCCAAACCAACAACAAACAGAATCGTCTGAATGACAAGAAAATTACTTGAATCTTTTCTTCTATTTGCACTGAGTATTTTGTGTGTTTCAAGAGATGCCAGTTTTCTGGTGTATTTGTCTTCAATTTTCAATAACTACCCTGTTTTCTAGTTTTGACTTTATCAAAAACAAAAATACAGAAAAACTGTAATTAAGGACTGCTTTTATAATCTTTAAATAGACTACTGACTAGAAGGTAGAGATCTCATGAGGAAGTAATATCTATTTAACTTCTTGTCTTACTGACAGTAAAACAGGAGATAAACCCCCCAAAAAAAGGAATACACATTATCTTAGCAATAATCCACTATTTAAGAACAGATATATTTTTAACATAGTGTAGCCCTTATCATGGAATTATATAATCATAGAAAGTTTTGCTTGGAAGGGACCTTGAAGGCCATCTAGTTCCCATCCCATGCCATGGGTAGGGCTGCCACCCACTGGTAATTATTAGATCAGGTTGCTCAGGGCCCCATCCAGCTTGGCCTTGGACACTTCCAGGGGTGGGATAACCTCTATGGGAAAATGAAAGGATAATAACTTTTTTGTTTTCAAATATTATAAATAGAGTGTCTGCTGTTATAATTAATGAATGAACTACATCATGATTCTGCAAAGAATTCAGTCAGAATCAAGGTCATCTGACTTAGAAATGAAATGAAACACTCATGTAATAGTATATTCAGTAACTGTATGTTATAGTTTGTTATCAAGACATTTATAAAATATATTAATAAATTGACTGTTAGAATAGATCATATTGCATGTTAATAAAAAAGTAATTGGAAGTTATCTGTGATTGAATGTAATTAGTATTATCAAGAAACCATTAACATCATTAAGAATGCTATTGTTCTACTATAAAGTCAAGATTTCTATTCTATTACAAGTAGAAAGCCTAGAAGATACTTTTTTCAAAGTAATTGCATATACATTAATGCATATCTTCTCCTTGTAAGGAGAATTTAAGTCCAAGAGACCCCAAACTCAAATTAAGTGAAAAATCCATTTCTATTTTTATGCATTTTATAGGCATTCTGCACTGCCCAGAAAGTATTAACTGGATGAGATCTTACAATTGTACAACAATTTCCAGGAAAACCTTTTGCACTCTGGGACTTGATCCCTTAGTGATTAATTTAATGCCCAGAAGAAGGTGACAGTTATTTATGCCATTAGCTAGCCTGCAACTATTGTTATTATAACCAAAATAAAAGTTTAATTTATGGTCTGATAAATATACTTTAAGGGTACAAACAAATGAGAACCCATTGTAGTCTTTGATGTCACAAACAGACAGTTCCTTCCCTTTAAGTCATACAAAAATAAGCTCCTTATTCATAAGTGTGAGCAGGATTTTTTGGGAATAGAAATATGGACAGGAACCAGTAACCCATGAAGTTTCATGGATAGAATTATAAAAATAAAGCTGGCTAAGGAAGACAGAATCTGAAAACCAGATAGGTAAAGGGATTGAAACAATGATGAAAACAATAATCAGTAAGCTTCAAAACCGGGCCAGGGTATGGGAGACATAACCAGGATTTGCTGTGGTGGAAGAAAGCAAAGCAGTGGAAAGTGAATGAGGCTGAGGAGGGATCAGAGACAAAAAGAGGAGTAACCATGATAGAACAAATAAGAGGAACACTGAATAAAGGCACTTGTAGGAAATGATTATAGAAAGGACTGACCAGCCAGGGAGTGAGACTATTCTGAAATTTAGCATCAGGACAGAAAATGGGAAGGAAATTGCAGAACAGGTTTACAAGAATAGGAGGTGAGGGGTGTTAATGGATCTTTCTAGGACAAGGGAGAGAAGCACAGATGACAAGTTCTTCCTGCCTCTTTTTTTTAAAAAAAGAGCTTCTACAAGGAACCAGAAACAATTTTCCCCAAGGCTGTGTGCTTAAAAGATACAGATCTCCATACCTTATCATCTTTGCAATACCAACTGTAGCTGTTACCAGGATTTCCAATGCTCAGTTGCAGGAGAAATTATAGGTTTCAAAATTTTCTTATTCAAACTGGGCCCTTCCTGGAAGTTGGTGGGAGGAGGTATGAACATGTCTTTGTGCCATCGCTGTCACTAATGTCAAAGGCACATTGTCTGACCTGCTTACAACAGGTCTTTGTTTTTCCTTCCTCCTCCACATAATCTCTACTCCCAAATTTTTGATGACAAAACACAGAACAGAGCTTCCCAACTCTTACAAACTGTTGTCAAACTCACTTCCTTTTCATTCTTCTCTTCCTGACTCCTTTACTTCTCTCTTTTTAGTGGACTGCATGCTCTCTCCTCTGCTGTTCATTCTATGTTTCCCCTTGGGAAGATGCTTTTTTGCAAACAGAAAAGCATATCTATGATTACATACTATCACCCTATTTACAGGAATATTTACCAGAATAAAATCCACTTTATCAGCACACTTTGCATCTGTACAAAGAAAAAACGTTGGCCAATCAATACTCTTCTTCCTCTCTCTTTCTTCTCTTTCCTTGTTTTTAATTCCCTCCCTGTCTCTCTTCTTTCAAATACCAATCAAAACACTCAAAACCCCCTGCATTTGGAAGTTTTGTTCTGCATAGCACAGGTCAGATTAAATTACTTAATTGTTATACAAACATCATGCTGCCCATCACTAGTCCAGGATGAATGAGGGGGCAGGACCCATCCAATGGACCTTTGTGATGAGAACAGACTTGTGCCAATTACAACCTGTGTAATTCCTGTTATTGCACTCTTTTTCAGCTTACACAGATCAGCTCTGGCTGGTCTTCTGATCTTCCACAGTTTTTCAAATTTTCCTTTCCTCTGAAATTTCCCTAACCTAATGTTAGTAGTTGCATCCAGATGCAAGACTGACAAAAGTGACCGTGTGGCTATTAGGAGGATTTGGGAATAGCAGGTTGTAAGTAAAACCCCTACAAAGATGAAGCCTATGAAAAAAATCTCTGCAGAATATTAGTTTCATCCACCTCATATTTTTAATACTGAAGCAACATGAGCGTTTATGTCACACAGAGTTTTACCATACCCTAAACTTTTCTTGCAATAAAGATGGGAATTTTATCCAATAAAAGCAATTATTTAAGTATTGATTACATTAAAATATGTGAATTGGAACAACTTTGTTAATGCTGCAGAGTGAAAAACTCCAAAAGATACTAAAAATGAGGACCAAGCTTAACTAACAGTTTCATTTTGAGTTTTTTGAGCCCTTTATATCAAAGCTTTCATTCACTTGACCACTCACTCTGTTTTTTTCCAGGATCCACTCCAGACTAGAGCAGTACATTAAATATTACTCCACATATAGAGTATCATATGCAACCAAATTTATTCACTGAACAACAGCCTGGGCATGACCCTGGAGGTTGGAGGTTAAGGACAACCAAAAGGGAAATTAAGAATTTGATTCCTAATCCTACTACTATTTTTAGTTCTTTATAGAAAGCAGAAGAGCATCAGTAGGACAGACTGAAATACACTGACTTAAATACACTGTCATTTATTTGTGATGGAAAAGCTATTTCAAAAGACTTTCCATCCAAACTCTAGCCACTCTGAGCATTTTATCCTTTGGGGTTTTGGTGGAAAAAAATTCATGGAAGGATTATCTTCTTCATGTTCTAAAAGAAATCAGCCTTTTCTTATGCACTTTTTGAACACATGGGTGGATATACAGATATATATATATATGTGTGTGTGTGTGTGTGTGTGTGGATTTCAGGAAGACTAAAATATACTGTATGGTAAATTAGGCCTGAAAGTATATTTTTGGTCAATCTCAACCTGAACTTCTTATAAATAAATAACTTGTTGAAAAGTATTTTCCCAAACCTGCTGGGACTAGGAAAGTATACGTTTAAAAATGTGAAGCAGTTGATCAGAAGGAAGCAATCTCTGGTATAGCTGACAGTATATGGTAAAAAGAAGCAGAACCTTGTTATTATATGTTCTTAATCTGGATACCTTACTCTGGATTTTAGAGAATAGTATATGACAGACTTCATGCCACAATTTTAACTCATTGTTCTAAGGAAAAAAAAATATTTACTTCTCTCAGAATGCTTAGTCCTGCATGGGGCTTCTCACAATTTCTTTCACCAGAAATTTGTCCTGCCTAATTACAGGCCCTGCTGAGCACTCTCTGCTTATACAAACTAATACACAAGGGTCTTATTCTCAGGAATTTCTAGTCGTGACCTTTATTAATATAAGTTACCATAATAGTTCCATGAAACACAAAAGAACTAGTCTCTCTCATTCTCTCTCTCTGAGAAATGATATTTTGCTCCTCTCACTATAATGGATGTATTTTACCTTCATTTTTAGTCTCAAGGTATGAACTTCCATCAATTTAGATTTTAAAGTATAAAGTGATATTACAATATGCAATAAAAAGGGAAACCTTGGCCCCTGGTCCCTTAAGAATTGCCAACCTTACCCAAAAGAGAAAATCCCTTCAATATTCTTTGTATTTTCTTGAAATAAATAGCAAGAAATTTTAATTGACTTGTGCAATATCAAAATAAGTCAGGAGACTAAGTAATTCACCTTGTAGCTGACTTAAAATGCACACAAATTACAGTATAGCAATCAAAGTAAAATAAAGTATAAAATTTTTTTATTTTTGTGTATGCACATGTCAAATCACAAAACCTCAGTGTGGGAACACAGAAGCATATCCCACAGTGGACTTTTTCCCATTGCAATATTTTCTTACAGTGATGAGCAATTTCAGTATTACAGCTAAAATATAAAATTTGGGGCAAAAGAAAATTCACTCATTAAAGACGGTTTTAAATACTTCCTAAAGCCTGCAGAGGAATCAATTGCCCCTGTTTTTCTTCTTTTGGTTTCATCCTCCTGGATTAAACTAAACAGCAAATCTAAAGAGAAAGCTTAAAAACAAAAGGATTTAAAATAAGGGGACTTTTTAAATCAGTAATATAATCTTAAGTACAAGAATTAGAATTACAGTCATTACAAGGCAGAAAATAATCAATTAAATACTTAACAACCATTCAATAAATGATGGCTATTGTCAGAGTTCTGACCTTCTTTTTTTTCTTAATAATAGAAAAATAAATCAAAGGTTGCCGGGAAGTCATACACAAAATTGGTTAGGGTTGTTTTGGGAGTTTTATCATGCTTTTTTCATTAAGTATTATTTCCCTTAATCAAATCAATTCACTCTGTATACTAATGAAGTATACAGTATGCTAAGGTCAGGCCATTCCCTGGTCAGTTTTTGGTATGGAGTACATGAGAACTTGAGTGTCCCATCAGAATTATCCATCTAGATCAGAACATGAGAGTAAGGAAGCCTTTGTGGTGGGGGTCCTCACCAAATCCCTTTTTTGGCAGACAGGTGTAAGTGAGACTGTGCAGCTGCTTCCAGATTAAAACAGATCCCCTCCTTCTGCATGGAATGTCCCAGCAGCTTCCACATCCTTATCAGTACTCACCCTGAGTCAAACCCCTTCAGCCAGGGGATGACAGATTCTAAAAACAGAGATTATATTGTCATACAAGCAGTGACCCTGTGACAAACTATGGAATGCTCTGGGATGCATTTTTGAAGGGTAGATGGGAACTGATCAGTGAAATTTTACTCTGATTTCTTGGAAGGAGAGGGGAGGATCTGAGGGGGTTTTGGCCTCCTCTGTTTTTTAACAGCCTGGCCAGCCTGGTTGGTAAAAGCCCATGTTCTACACTTTAACTGCACAGAGTGGCCCTTTCTGGTGCCAGCTATTACTGTGTAATAGCTCTGAGCAGTTCATCTCTAACCATCCGGATAGCCAGCAGATAATCATCAGCTAAGGTGTTATTCAGCTTCTGCACTTGTGGGAGATTTTTACCATGCAGAGGGAGAATAGGATGACAAAAAGATGCAGATATGGAACAAGAATTGCAATCATAAGATCACCCTAGGAGCAAGTCCTCTTTAAAAAGTGAGAACCAATTTGGTTCTTGAAGAAAGTCTCACTATACCATTTCTTTTTTAATTTGATGTTACAGCTAAATTGTTATCTCACCTGAGTTTTTCAGAATTTAGATTGAAACAGAATGCTATCACTGACTAGCTAGACCATGACTACATATTTTGCTCCAGCCTAGTACATATTTATCCTGTCAAATCTCCTAACCACACACAGAATTTTAAATTGGTTACAAGATAAATTAGAATATTTTTTGCAAAATCATGTATTATTTAATGTATTTAATACATAGTATTACACATAGATATTATATATTTTTTAAATTATATTTTTTTTTCATTTATAGTTTGGAATATTTATTTTAATTCAGAAAAAGTGCTGTTCATTAAATAGAACAAGAAAAGGTTGAACTGCAGCAGAAAGGTCTGGGCCCTTATTTAGTAGTGAATGAAAATGTTATGTATCAGTAACGGGTTTATGTTGTGCCTCTGGAGATCTTTCAGGTCATTAGAACTTTCATCACCAAGAAAAATGACAGATCAGAAATAGCTTTGTACAACAGTCAAGACTAAAATTGACTTCACAAATTGCAATGCAGTAATAATTCCTTCTTTTTTTTTTTTTTTTAAATAACTCCTAAAATCCATTGCAGATATTTAAACCTCTACACATTCTGTCGTTTCTTTTGGGATGGGTTTTTTTTTCCTCTGTGAAAAGACATTTGAGTGTTCTATATGATAAAAAAGTTTTATAGCGGAAACAATAACTGACACTACCATTAGACTTTCATCTCAAGGTCCTCTATTTTTAATGGGGGTTTGGACTCAAACCAGCAGAAAAATATTTCAAAACCTGATACTTACACAACATAAACAACAGTTATTAGTCTGATCATTTAAATGTTTCACAAATTTACAATCACTGATCTCTTTGCAAGATAGCTATTAAAAATAGCACTTCAATTACTTTTCTTCCTTGTGAATGAATTTTGTTGAGTTTATTTTACTATTTTATAATTATACAAAGTAGTTCTGTTTCTTTTTATAGATGTGTACTTTAAAGAACTTTAAACTTTGATTTCAAGGATATACAGATTATCTTTTAGAGTGAGAAACAAGCACTGAGATATGGACCATGGTAAAAGAGATAACATCTCTGTACAGACTCCAAGAAAATTTATGTGTTCTGAGTCATATCATATAAATAATAGTAAGGGTACATGCAAACCATAAATTAAACAATTTCATATTATGATTTGAAATTAATATAATACAGTTATTCAGAAAACCTATTTAACTGCTGGTGGAGATGCAGAAGACATAAAAGAAATTTCATTTCTTATACTCTGACTTCTGTGAGTTAAGCAAAGAAAAGAACAAATCGAAGCTCTGCATTAAAAAGCCACTATTTTTATCATCAAGTTTTAATTGTGCTTCTTTCCCTTATATATCAGAAGCAGCAGTCTTAAAAGTGTATAAATTTCTTTTCCCAACTGATCACCTCGAGTGTGAAGAGCCCAGATTGGGAAATTGAAAGGCATCCAAGGACGGTAGTTTATTTTATTATGTTGTGGCTTAAATCTCCTGCATAAATGTATGCCAGTTGACAGTATGCAAAAAATACATTATCTATTATCCACTCTAATATGGCAAGCCATCTCCTATTTCAATATGACCTATAGTCATAATGAAACTATGACTATAGATGTTGGAACCCGTGCTTGTGAGAATTTTAGACTTTCTGTGCTGACAGGCACTGACCCCAAAGAAAACACTGCATTTGACCTGAGGCTGTGGAGAAGGCTTCCAAAATTGAATGATAGAACTGGGATTATGGGTGTGTAGCTTGAATAGAAGTGTGCAATATCACATGGTGGAAAACTTAAGAGTTTAATGTTTTAGAATATAGTAATATGTATAAAGCAAGATGGTTCACCTTCTTCTTCAGGGGTTTGGGTGGTATTGTGTAATTGGATAAAAAAGTCCACATTGTGGGACACGAGTGATTAGTTATTGGATTAAAAATAAAAATAATTTAGGTGTCATTTCTTAATTGGACACTTTGTCATTTCTTAATTGGACAGTTTATCCTTAAAAGGCCTTGAAGAGAGAGAGAGAGAGAGAGAGAGAGAGAGAGAGTGGGCTCCATTTTTAGTTTGTTAGAGTGAAGGGCTGTAGAACTCACGGTTAGTGAGACTGTAATATAGATAAGAACTAATAAACATCTGAGTCTGAACAAGAAATACCATCTTGTGCATTTAATCCTGACCTTGCCAAAAAAGAAGCAAAGAATACACATAGTTTGTACACTGGTGCTTTGATCGAGAGCAGAGAATTGAGAATTAGTGATTCCACACAGCAGCAGAAGGCAGACCTTGCCCTTCTTGCTGCCTGTGTAGTACTTAGAGAATCGCTGAAAAGACATCAAACATTGTGCTTTCTTGTGATATGCAGTATTATCTGCTTCCTAGTTTTGTGGTGTGTCAAGGTCTGGTGAAGTGACTTCAGTCTACTTCTACCATGCATTGAAGAAAAAAAGAGCTGTGAGCAAAAGTACTAGAAGGCTGAAAATCTGGATATGTATGAATAAAGGATTGATGTCTAAAATGAAAGCTTCTGTTTATTGATCACAAGCTTCTTTCTGTGGCTGTAATAGCTAGAGCAGGAAAGTATTGGAATGAACTCATCAACAATCAACCATTTGGACTAATGTTAATATTCAAGACTGTTTATGGGGTGGATAGCTACCAAAACAATATTTCTATTTGGAAACCAGTTTGTTTTTAAAATAACATTGTTCAACTCCCATTAAATCACTTGGGAAATCTGTCCCACTGACCTGACCAATATTCCTGATGAAACCTTTCATATCTGGAAATTTCCCATATAACTGAGGTGGAGCCAGAGCTGGCCTATTAATCCCCTAGAATTAGTATAATCTTAAAAATAAAGCAAAACTGAAATACAACAGTGCCTCTAACTCAACTGAAACTCATTATCATGTTTTCTTGTCTGAACAGACATCTAACCATGGCCTGCAAATTATGGATTTCCAAAGAATGTCTTTACAGAGTATAAAAGTCTATCAAATTTCTACATAAATCTGGCTTTTGCATTTTAAGCATTAATATGCTGTTTAAATCTAAAACATGTCAGCTAAAGCAATAAAGATAAAAGGCCATTGAATAAACAATAATGAGGAAGGACTGGACACACAGGTGTCCTGGTGGTTAGTACTAGGAGAAAAATACTGTGGGATGCATTACCATTTACTTAAACTAATATCTATACAGATTATGTTAATTTAAAATTGAAGATTCTTTTTTACATACTTTTCTAAAAGAATTAGTGATTCCATTTATTATGCATTACAGGAAGAATGGTAAGGTCACTTAAAATGAATTTGAAGCAGCAGAAAAATTAAAACAGTCTTGGTGTGACTCAACAGATAACTGGTTTATATTTTAATATTCTAGGAGAAGTAATCAGCAATGGTTTATTTGCAATATATTCTGCTCTCCTCAGAATCTCAATATATCATACATTTTGCTTAAAACCTGAGTGGAATCAGTCCAAGGTGAATTGATCATGTAACAACTCAATATCCTTTAATGATTCCAGATGGGAATTAACAGCCACTTCTCTCAGACTGGATGCACACAATAGGGACCACCATTCAGTTCAGAAGAAAGAGGAGGGGAATTCAGCCAAAGTGTCCTCTCCATTAGAATGCCCAAGGAAAGGATATTTTGTATTGGCTACAGATGCAGTATAAGAACTGGGAGAATAGTACTTCATTCTGTAACTCAACAAATTTTCCTGTGCTTGCAAGCCAGCAACCTATTCACCTTTAAAGACATTCAGTATGCATTTAATGCTTTATAAATAAGCAGAAAAATCATATGAATGTGCAAGATAAAGGGTACTACAGATTGGACTGAATATCCTGATTCTCACCACTTGACACATATCCCTGACTTTACATCCTATTTAATGATACATAAAAGATAATTACTTCAGTCTGAAGCATTTGTAAGTGCTGATCATGCTCCCTATTCTGCACATTTAACCTGCTTTACTTCAAGCTAGGCACACTGCTTCAGCTGTGTTTATGTACTAAATGCAGGGGGGTTAATAGTGAAGAATGGTTGTGTCATACGAGTGACTAGTCCAGCATGAACAAAAAGTTTCAGGCTATATTCACAAACCTGCAGGTCTGATGCTTCAGTTCTCAGTTGATAGCAACCATTTTATCCAATCATCTCCTTTCATAAGCAAGTGGCTACTTCAAGTCACTTCTGGGCTCTCACTTCAAGTGAGTGGTTTGAACTTTAACATTAAACAAAAAATAAATTACAAATTCCTCCAACTAACAAAAAATAAATATTATAGTTACCATCACACCATCACAACTTATAAACTTAGCAACAATGTAGTTCTGAGAGGTAGTAATTTTTTGTACTTTGAAATTATACTGGGTTTGGGTTTTTTTTTTTTTTAATTTGGGATTCTATTAATTTGTTGCCTGGACAATAAATTACTTAGTACACATGACTGATTAGCAAATTCATCCAAATTAAAACATGTTGGTTCAAGTTTTATCATGAATGCATATACACAGACAACATTAAACATCATGACTTAATCTGTTCTAATCCAGACATATAATATATAAAAAAGGTATCTGCTGAAAAGACATCAATGTGTGTCATCTCTGATGGCAAAATAATTATTAAGCCACTTAACTCATCAATATGCCTGACAAGAGATTAGTATAGACAGGGTCACTGTAGACATGTCATGACATTTTCTATATTTTTTTGGTTTAGAAATTCACAGCTATTTTCTACAAAAGGGGTAAATACTTGCCAGCTTATTTAGAATCCTTCACCCTTCTAGTGTTTCCCATAAGCCTTCTCTGACATTTGACCTACCTCTCACAGGTCAGGACATTTTATCTGAGTTGGGAATAATTACAACTGACAGCAGCTCATAGCCTTTTTTCCCTAGTCTTAGTTATAGAGAAAGAAGAACAGAGACAACAGATTAGAGGATTGTTCAGCAATCCAATTTGTGGCCTATTAGAGTCTTGAACAATCTTTTTTCCTTGCTGGATGGGTTCATTTATAAGTTTATCTCATGGAAACTTTGGTCACAAGGAAATGCATGTGACAAGAAACTTGATAAACAATTCTTAAAGAATTACAGTCAGAAATCACCTCCATGGAATCTGAGGCATTATCAGAGCACTCAGTAGAAGGAATAATGCTGGTACTTTTGCAAGTAGGCATTTTCTAAAGTACTACTAAAAAAAGACTTTGAACTCTTTTGAAGACTTTCATTATACCTATTTTCTTCACAATGTGTTCATCTCATCTTCAGATGGGTCTTGTCACTGTAATTTAAAAATTGCAGTAGATACAAGCTGATTCATTGTCCAATTACCTTTTATAGCCAGAGTTTAGCATTAGGATTAAGTATGGCCCACATTAAAATAAATTCATAAGGCCTAGGCATTAAATTAGAAAAACTGTCTGTAACAAAAGTTCACAGTTGTTCTTTAATCCAGGACAAGTTTCCTCTTTTCTGGGAAATATTTTTTTCATTATTTCTTATTTAGATACCTATATTTGTCCTTAGAAATAATATTTAGCATCTTAGTAGTTCAGCATCTTCTAACCCTTGATGGTTTTCTTCTAACAGAATTCCTCCATCATTAGATGAAGACAATTAAACAGAAGGATCCACCTCTCAACAGCTACCCTGCACAATTCCTAGATACTTCATTCTCTTGTAGAGGGATTTTCTGCAGTCTATTTTAGAAGATTCTGTTTAAACTATACAAATGTGTGATCACATGGGAGCCTCTCCAGCACCATCCTCCAGCCTCTCACAGAAGTGGTGCAGTAGCTGTGGGATGGCCACCTCGTTCTCTCTCTTCC
Source organism: Emberiza elegans (assembly GCA_024865655.1). Lineage (NCBI taxonomy): Eukaryota > Metazoa > Chordata > Aves > Passeriformes > Fringillidae > Emberiza > Emberiza elegans. The sequence goes on along the minus strand of JALJVW010000085.1, from coordinate 24,588,114 downwards.
CAACTCCGTTTTAGTAACACTTAAGTATCCCACTCTGCCCAGAGAGAAGGCAGGTTCCAGTCCTTTCACAAACTTCCTGCACAGAGAAGCCCTACTGCCTGGCAAAACTGCCACTACTTCTGTCCTATCACTTAAAATTTAAAAATAAAAAGTTGCTTTTCTTAAGAAGGTCATACTGTATGAAAATCACCTTAAAATCACCTGAAAGAGTGAACATTTATTGTTACAGGTATTATCATACAGGAGTCTGTGTCTCTGTTACTCAAATATATAAGAAAAGCTGTGCTTTGTCCCATTAACACCATTCCCAGCCTCAGTCATCAGGGTACACTGGTAACAATACTGTTGAGAAGAGCATAGAAAGTTACAACAAACTTAATTATGATCATGTCTTCAGCCTGAAGCCTGAATTTCCCCTGCTGTGAAAGTGCAGCACATGCACCTGCCTCTTCCATTTTGTTGCATCCACTCCATGTATCTGCAGGTTTTATGTAGCTTTTCTTGCTCTGGCTTTCACTCACAGTCCAGGGCAAAGTGGGTAAGTGTAGGACAGCATGAGTTTGGCTTTGTCAACACAATCACTGATCACTGAAGAAAAGACAGTTTTGAGCTTGTGTGGCAGAGGTAGCTGGTTTTGAATCCCATTGTCAAGCTAAAAATGCAGACTTATCACCTCAGTTGAGAAAGTGGCAGAGGTAGGTTTTGTTTAGGTTTTCAGTAATTACTCTTTTGGCTATAGTCAAAAAACCAGGTTAACTGTGTGGCTGTTTAAAAGGTCCCATTTAAGCATTAAAATTATTCATTCCAATCTACAAATAATGAATAAAATTACCCCATTAATTAGAGACAACAGGGATTTTAGCTGAAAATCTCACTTCAGGAAGCCACACAATTACTGACAAATGACATAGGACAACTAGAATAAGAATATTTTGAAATTTTTTCCTTAGAAGGAGGAAGTTATTTAGCTATGGTGTGAATTAAACAAATCAAATTGTATGATGCAGTAGAAATAACATTTTCAATTACTGCTCCACTATTATTCTTGTAAAATCCCATCTTTCATGGGTACACTCTTTGTGTCTAAATTGTATAGAATAAAATATTGCATGACAGGTCTAAATAAAAAAGAAAAAGTAATTTCAGTTTGACATTAAGATAGTTTCTTATCATTGTAACATTGCTAACATCATTAAAAATGTTCTTAACTATTATTACTGGACTATTTTTAATATCGGAACTATAGTTTTAACTGTCTGTGAAATTTTATGTCACTTAATACATTGACTGTGTCATTTCACCATAGCCCTCACTGAATTTGATTAACAAGGTATGTGACCAGTTATTAAAAGGGGAAAAGTTTGCTAAATGGCAGCAAAATAACTCTGACTGAAGATCTGATGAAGGACCATAAGGAAAGATACATATCACAAAACCAAAACAACTAATAAGTCTGTAGTGCATTTTTCATTTCTTGAATTTTACCCTTTCATACTGTTGAGTGAATGTAAGGAGCACTATACTGACTTTCCATGTATTCTGTTTGGGGGAATGTTTAATATCACTCCTAGCACAGTAGGATATGAATACCTTAGTAATTTTAGAAGAAACTCATATTTCTTTCTGTCCTTCACCGGGTGAGAAATTACTTGGCTTTTTTTATCTACCGTATGACTGGAGCAGATTTTCTTTGTAGTATTGAAGTTTTTGCTGCTCTGATGAAGTGCAGAAATGAATTCAATGCTGGAATTCAGCACAATCTATGTGCTCTGGGTAGCAGCCAGTGAGGCTGGTAGTTCCCTTCTCCAGGGAATGACAGGTGTTGATGATGATCACACTCAAGACAGGTGCGCTAGCTTAGGTAGCTGAAGTCGTTTCCATGGAGACCTTTGGAAATCACAGTTAAAGCTTTAAACATGGGCACATTCCGCGCCCAGCAAAACCACGGGAGCCATCTAAGCTGAGCAGCAGGGACAGCTAGGAACACTTGGGCAAGTTCTTAGACTGCTCTCCTAGCACAATTAGGTAGCTAACTGTGCCAGCAAGAAGCACCTGACACCTCTGAGAATTCACAGCTCTGCATCCTCCTTTACAAGCTATCAAGGGTATTGCAGGCGTTTGCTACAGCACTGCTGCCCTCTTCCCTTCTCAGAGGCCAGCATACAGAGAGCAATTACAGCCCATGTGCAAGGCATGGGCTTGCCAGGATATAGATTTAAAGCAAGACTTACCCCTCCATAAGTACTGCATTAATACCTTGGGGTTTTTCCACATTCTTCTTGTGAATCTCCTCCTTCTTAAGGAAACTGAGGTATCCTAGAGGACTGTTTACAACAGCAAGCTAGATTTACTTTTTCCTTCCTCAAACCCACCAGAGCCCAGGAGAACTTTGGAATTCTGAATCCAATTCCCTGCTGTTCAGTCACCAAACTTTTTAGTAACCTGCCAATTTCTACCTTAACAGAGCTTAAAATTTTACTTCCTCTGCTAGGAGGCAGAAATTGTTGCTCTAATGAGCTAGAAACTTTCATATTTCCAGTCTGTGTTTTTTCCTGCCTGCTATTTACACTCAGTTTTTTCTGTGTCAATAGTGTCTCATTCACTGCCCAGCATATTTATATTTGGCCACCCTATGCCTTTTTAGTCTCTGTTCTGTTAGGTCAAACAATATTGTCTTTCAGGTGAGTAAAAGTAGGGTTAAAACAAATGGAAATTTTTCCTCTTCCTCCTTTATTGAAGGCAAAGTAATAATTCCCTTTCTTTTTCATGTTCCCACAGCTCCCCCTCCCGTTTCCATTTATTCAGGCCCTTGGGAAAAGGCAATAGCACCTGAAGCAAACTCCTTTCTGCCACGGTAGGGGAGGCAGAGTGAAATGCAGTCTGTCAGTACACGGTGAGTTTAATTATGCTAAAATTCAATTAGGCTCAAAGGCAGTTGAGGAGCAAAGACACCAGGCCAAATCCATCCCTTTTGTTCATCTGTGAAGCCATCAGGTTAAATTATTTACTCATATATGTAAATATGACTCTGGGTGAGCATTGTGTTGGTAGGAGGGCAGATTCACCCTCTGACCCAGCAGTGTAGGCTCTCACACCTCTTGCAATTATCTCACATCTGCTCAAAAGAGAACTGACCTGTATGTGGGTGAAGGTCTCTGCCAGCTGATGTATTCCCCCAGGATGAATGTCATCTCATCTCATCTCATCTGTCTCATGTTGCACTGGTGGGAGACAGGCATAGGGATGCTTTTATTGTAAGAGCTGGTGAGCACTGTGTTCTTTCAATTCAGCCTTTACTGTAAAGCCAAAAATTCCAAGAAGTTGCAAAATGTGTTGATGATTTCAATGCCACAATTTGGAAAGGTACATATCACAAAACCAAAACAACTAATAAGTCTGTAGTGCATTTTTCATTTCTTGAATTTTACCCTTTCATACTGTTGAGTGAATGTAAGGAGCACTATACTGACTTTCCATGTATTCTGTTTGGGGAATGTTTAATATCACTGCTAGCACAGTAGGATATGAATACCTTAGTAATTTTAGAAGAAACTCATATTTCTTTCTGTCCTTCACCGGGTGAGAAATTACTTGGCTTTTTTTATCTACCGTATGACTGGAGCAGATTTTCTTTTGTAGTATTGAAGTTTTTGCTGCTCTGATGAAGTGCAGAAATGAATTCAATGCTGGAATTCAGCACAATCTATGTGCTCTGGGTAGCAAGTGAGGCTGGTAGTTCCTTCTCCAGGGAATGACAGGTGTTGATGATGATCACACTCAAGACAGGTGCGCTAGCTTAGGTAGCTGAAGTCGTTTCCATGGAGACCTTTGGAAATCACAGTTAAAGCTTTAAACATGGGCACATTCCGCGCCCAGCAAAACCACGGGAGCCATCTAAGCTGAGCAGCAGGGACAGCTAGGAACACTTGGGCAAGTTCTTAGACTGCTCTCCTAGCACAATTAGGTAGCTAACTGTGCCAGCAAGAAGCACCTGACACCTCTGAGAATTCACAGCTCTGCATCCTCCTTTACAAGCTATCAAGGGTATTGCAGGCATTTGCTACAGCACTGCTGCCCTCTTCCCTTCTCAGAGGCCAGCATACAGAGAGCAATTACAGCCCATGTGCAAGGCATGGGCTTGCCAGGATATAGATTTAAAGCAGGACTTACCCCTCCATAAGTACTGCATTAATACCTTGGGGTTTTTCCACATTCTTCTTGTGAATCTCCTCCTTCTTAAGGAAACTGAGGTATCCAAGAGGACTGTTTACAACAGCAAGCTAGATTTACTTTTTCCTTCCTCAAACCCACCAGAGCCCAGGAGAACTTTGGAATTCTGAATCCAATTCCCTGCTGTTCAGTCACCAAACTTTTTAGTAACCTGCCAATTTCTACCTTAACAGAGCTTAAAATTTTACTTCCTCTGCTAGGAGGCAGAAATTGTTGGTCTAATGAGCTAGAAACTTTCATATTTCCAGTCTGTGTTTTTTCCTGCCTGCTATTTACACTCAGTATTTTCTGTGTCAATAGTGTCTCATTCACTGCCCAGCATATTTATATTTGGCCACCCTATGCCTTTTTAGTCTCTGTTCTGTTAGGTCAAATAATGTTGTCTTTCAGGTGAGTAAAAGTAGGGTTAAAACAAATGGAAAATTTTCCTCTTCCTCCTTTATTGAAGGCAAAGTAATAATTCCCTTTCTTTTTCATGTTCCCACAGCTCCCCCTCCCGTTTCCATTTATTCAGGCCCTTGGGAAAAGGCAATAGCACCTGAAGCAAACTCCTTTCTGCCACGGTAGGGGAGGCAGAGTGAAATGCAGTCTGTCAGTACACGGTGAGTTTAATTATGCTAAAATTCAATTAGGCTCAAAGGCAGTTGAGGAGCAAAGACACCAGGCCAAATCCATCCCTTTTGTTCATCTGTGAAGCCATCAGGTTAAATTGTTTACTCATATATGTAAATATGACTCTGGGTGAGCATTGTGTTGGTAGGAGGGCAGATTCACCCTCTGACCCAGCAATGTAGGCTCTCACACCTCTTGCAATTATCTCACATCTGCTCAAAAGAGAACTGACCTGTATGTGGGTGAAGGTCTCTGCCAGCTGATGTATTCCCCCAGGATGAATGTCATCTCATCTCATCTCATCCATCTCATGTTGCACTGGTGGGAGACACAGGCATAGGGATGCTTTTATTGTAAGAGCTGGTGAGCACTGTGTTCTTTCAATTCAGCCTTTACTGTAAAGCCAAAAAATTCCAAGAAGTTGCAAAATGTGTTGATGATTTCATTGTTTAATGCCACAATTTTCAAAGCCATGTATGTTTTCGAGTAAAAGTAGCAAGAACTAGAAGGAAAAAAAAATTTGAAACATCTCAAGCAAATGGTTATTTTAAATGTTATGTTTTTAAATGCTGAAATTATATAGTTTTTAGGTGATTGATGTAAAAAATACATTGATAACATTTTCCTCCAATCCTTACAAGTGGGGTTTACTACCTGTAAGTAAATACAGAGTCATTTCATAACCTGTGAGTTTTATGCTTTTTACCTGCAGATCCTTATCTCAATTTCCCATCTCATAGGTGTTCTAGAAACAATTTGTATTATTACATATAAGGAGCTGTAAGGATACAATTGCATTTCCTATTCTTCTATGCACCAGAATCTATCAACTTGAAAATTCAAACCTAATTTATTAATACATAAATTATTTTAAAATCCTGATGTGCTACAGGCCAAAAAACAGGGAGAGAAAGGAACTGAAAGAAACTGAAAAGAGTCTAACTTGGGTGCAGGCCTCCTCAGGTTAACAAACCTCCATCAACCTCCATTTCTGAAATTGAGAGCACTTCCCTGTTGCAATATGTCTGCAACCATATTCCCTTCTGACAAGTTGCAGAGGACACCAGGAAAACTAGCATCCAATTCAATAACAAACATATTAGACTATATAACATTCTTCCTTTTGTAAATACCAGCAGCCCAGACTATCAGCTAAATTACACACATCCCCATCACTGTACCATTTTTCTGCTTTGGGTCTATGTGTTTTTTTTAAAATGTCATTCTGATGACCAAAAATTGTTTATTCAAATCAATAATGCATGTGTGACAATGAGCCAGTGATCAGGAATAAATCCTTCAATGTTTTCCACTCTTAAAGTTTAACTCCCTTGTCCCCATTCCACAGGAGCATTCTGGATCCTACAAGTGCCACACATTGCCAACACGTCATCAGACATTGCAGCATCTACACCAAGATACCCAGCACAATGACTGGCCCGTATTTCTCTTTAGTATTTGCTAGGTACTCACACATCTCATTACATTTCAGCAACACATTTTCTCTAGCCTGACCCATGTACCTTTTTCATTATGGACTGTTGGCCAACACTATATGTGATAAATATGATGGATCAGCTGCATCAGTGGACAAAGAAAGGGCTACAGATGTCAAATGCCTGTACTTCTACAAAGCCTTTGGCAGGTCCCCACAATATCCTTCTTTCCCAACTGGAGAGAGCTGGATTTGATGTATGGACTGTTTGGTGGATGAAAAATTGATTAGATACCAAAAGGATAGTGGTCAATGGCACAGTGTCCCGACAGACATCAGTGACAAGAGGTGTCCCTCATGAATCCATATTGGAACTCATATCTTCATTAATGAAATTAACAAAGGGATCAAATGTGCCCTCAGCAAATTTGCCAGACACCAAACTGAGTGGTGTGATTGACACACCTGAAGGACAGGATGCCATCCACAGGGATCAGGACAAGCTTGAGTAATGGCCCATGAGAATCTCATGAGGTTTAGCAAGACCAAGGTGCTGCATCTGGATTGGGAAAACCCAGACTATCAGTTCGAGGCTGGGGAATGAACAGGTTGAAAGCAGCCCTGCTGAGAGGGGTTTGGGGATGCTGGTGGGTGAGAGGCTGGACATGTCCCAGCCATGAGCCCTTGCAGCCCAGAAAGCCAAACATGCCCTGGGCTGTATGAAAAATAGCATGGGCCAGCAGGATGAGGGAGGGGATTCTGTCCCTCTGCTCTACCCTGGTGAGACCCCACATGGATGCGCCCAGGTCTGGGATCCTCAGCAAAACAGGGGTTACACACTAGGAGTGGGATTCATCTCATCTAGAAGCAGAGACCCTACTAAGAAATTATTCTGTTCAGGTTTCCTAGGTCCTGCATTCAGTCAAGAGGGAGAGGCAAGAACATCCATCAAACCATTCAACCCAGATGTCTAATTGCTTTAGACGGATGGGATTTGTGTTTTGTGCCTATAAGAGACAACTGCCCTAGGGAAGGTGCACGTGTAATATCAGGACATAAATCCTATGGTGTGGCAGAAGTTTCCTCAAGGCATTGAGAGTCCAATGTAACTAACTCCTGTTGAAATCAGTGGAGGACCACAAAGACTAAATGTGTAATTAGCTAAAATAAAGCAGAAGTTATAAAATTATAACAGCAAACATTGGTAAATGTTGCTTCAGTACTTGTATATTGTTTCAATGAAATTCTTGCTTTACTCCAAAATGCATCTGATGCATCTATTATGGAATAACCAATCACGGAAATGTAAAGGACCCTAGATACATGGCGCAGAAATGTAGACTTCAGAACTTTTTTCTCTTTCCATTTAAACAACTTAATGCACATGTATCATAAATGAAAGACACACATTGCCAACCTTCCAGATGTTCTTGGTTTCTTTTGTGGGCAATCCTATTTGTTAAAAAAGACTTCTTGCTCAAGAAAAGCATTTGACAAATCTTCACTAGTTGAATGGTATCATCCTTGTCTAATGGATACTATGTACAAATGAATAAATTAATCTCTTTCAAAAATAAATAGAGCTTGCAAGTAGCAATCATAGATCTAAATGTTAAAATATGGAGAGTTTTTTGTGGTCCCAGGGCAATACTTCTAGGTTAAGGCCTGAATTATTAAATCTCCATCAAAGTTTACTATTTCAGTCTTATCATCTGTCAATAAAAAGAAAATAATATTTTACTTCCCAGACTATGTAGAACTCATGAAGCTGAAGTAATACAAAGTGTTTGTTCTGTCAAAAGGAAGTTTTTGCAAAGAGAGAGAAAAGGAATGTAAAATGTATAGAAAAGACCTTGTGATAATTGTCACCAACTACACATCCAATATCTAAAAACCAGTGGGTTAACGATGGTAACCTATATAGTGAAGATTTCTTCATACAAGTATGTACACTCTGAGAAACCTTTTAACTCCAGCTTCCATCTCAACATGGCAGAATATCATATTGCAAACGCCCAGGGAACAGTTGTGAGGCAGAGGAAGAAGCAGTCCTCAACCTGGTAAAAGCCATTTAACATGATGTCATTTCAAGCCAAATTTGGACAGCCAAAAGGAAAGATTTGTTTCAAAGAGCCAAGAAAGCTGACAGCCCCATCAGAGGAGCAGTGTATAAATGCCAGCAGCATTTCTGCGATCTCAGATTATTTGTACTGCCAGACAAAGAAAATGCTAATTTAAAACTGTCTCTGCTGTCTCAATCCAATATAGGAAGGATTCAGCAGCATCAAAGAGTTTGGTGGTTCCAAATGTACCACAAGCACACATGATCACCACCAATCCATCAGCCTGAAGAAGTGGAAAGTAGTTGTCATAAAATCAACAAGAAATAAATTTTTTAAAAATTATGGGAAAACTGGGGAAATATTGAGAATTTGTATTTTCCTCATTATAGAGTGCCCAAGTGGGAATCAGCAACTGAAAATCACAAGAGACAAATCACTGGCAATTTTTCTGACAGTGATATATGTACTGTTCAGCAATCTCATACTCTCAGAAAAATAGACATAAGATTGACAAGTGACTGCAGGAATATCTTTGAAATAATTGTGGAAGAGTAGAACAACAGGCATCAAGGAAGGATTTACTACAGAATGATACTTTTAAAAAAAAAGGAAGGCTCCAATACTGAAAAACTTCATCCCAGAATCTGCAGCAAGGTCAGTAATTTTAAGCAGTTTCTGAAATGGGCAACACTTACAGATCCTACACTCAAAGATTTTAAGGCCTCTTAAAGTCAGTCTTAATGGACTGTTCTCATCATCTTCTCTGCTTGCCTGCACAGCACAAGCTGTAGCATTCCACCTAATGACAACTTGTAGAATTAAAACATATGTAGCTATTATATCTTCTTTCACACTTGACTTGACGTGCTGTAGGTGTTTGTAAAGCAACATGCAATTAAATGAACAGAAAGTGAAGATACAGTCACCAGCAGAGCCTATAGTAGCCACAGTGCCAAGACTTCCACCAAACATGGGGAGTTCAGCTGCTGAATTCTTATGTGTGACTTTAATGCATATTATAAAAACAACAAAAAAAGGCACAGTGTTCGACTACTTACAATACATGTGACTGAGTCTTCACATAAAATATAGTGACTAATTTGAAACTCTCTAAAGGAAATAGGACACTTTTTTGCATTCCAGAGGGATTTTTATCTCTGATGTATATACAGTATTACACATAGGTATGGATCTTCTATCTGTATTCTCTTACAGATTAACTATTTTCATTAAGAATATAAGTACTATACTAGTAGTAGCAGTAGTGCTCTGCACCATCTAGGATTTTGTCTGTGAACATAAGAGAGACCTCCGAATCTACCAAGTGAAGGAGGATAAAAATTAATTTCTATAATGATGACAAGACAAAATGCATACACGGCCTAAAATCAGCTTCCTGCCTTTATGCCATGTAACCATTTTATCACTTCAGAATAACATCTTTTACATTCAAAACTCTCCTTTGAGTCACTATACATCACACAGTGTATCAGTCTACACGTCATTCACCCAGGAAGTACAACACGTACAGCCAACAGCAGAAGTGGTATTCTGTCCCCGTACCCTCTTCAATGAAAAACAAAAAAATAGGGGTTTCTGTGCTGCAGGTGGTTTTTCTCCCCTTTTATTTTTCATTGTCTTTAACTACTAGAAAAAAACCAATGAATCTTCACACGTTAATACATCTGAATGGATGTTTAAGATCTAAAAGCACAGATGGTATTGGAGGTAAGCCAACTTTGAGGCTTATTTTGTAGCTTGAAGCTTTTTTGCACAGCTGATCTGCATTCAGAAGGCACATTGGGCCCAAGAAGCAAAAGACCCAGAGTATTCATGGGCATAGGCAGAGATTCTTGTCTCTGTGTAGGCTGACTTAAGATCTATGCTGTAGCTTTGCCAGATTTCCAGCATGTGGTTGGTATGCAACGACACATCTGCTCTGACTGAATGGCAGAGAGGGAGATGCATGAAAATGGTTACTATTTCAAAATCATGCTTTTCTGTGGTGGAATCAGAAGCTGCCTGGAGCAGGAGATATAAATTTTAGAGGAAGAATATCCAAGTCCGTGAAGGTAAAAATAAACATGGAAAATGGTTTTACTGTCTGACTTTTATTGAACTTGTATATGTCAAATGTGAAACATTTTATTAGAGGAAATTATTTTTCTTTCCAAAATACTCTCCTTTTGTTCTATTTAATTTAATTTTCACACACCTTGCACTGACAATCCCTAAGCCAGCATCCTCAGCACGTAGTTGCTGTGAGCTCAGCTTTCCCTCAGAGGACATGTAGCACAAACATTAAAAAGATGTGCAAAAGTACTAGAAAATCTTAATTTCAGCTTTGTTACTGCCATGAATTTCCTGAGACATTAAATATGTATAAAATAGTCTTTCTGTACTGCCCTTATTCTTCTATAAATTTTCTGCAATTTTCATTTTATTTTTAGTGCCTGGAGGGTCAAATAAGATTCTTTCACATAAAGGACAGAAATGCAGAAATAGACAACCTCTGTTCTAAAACTATCATAATATTAATGGCAAGAGTACTAAAAAATTGTGGGGGGAAAAGGAAAAATTCCCAAAGCGCAGGAACTTATGTAATTTATTCAAGTTAACATAAAAACCTAGGGAAATTAATCTAGATGGACCACTTGGAGACCAGCTGAGTGACTGTGTCTTATCCACTAATAAATTATATAACAATCTAATTCAATCATAGGGATATTGTGATATTAAATTAATCTATCTAAAAACAAGAGACAAAAGGAGGCCCAGAAATTTTGTAAAGTACAAATTTTGTGAAGTTAAATTCAACTTTAGTCAAGGATTTGGGATATTAATCTCTGTACCACACAATTCCCACCTAAGGGACATTGATGTTCCAATGGCATCCCCTATACATGAGAAACATGATGGTCAAAATGTTTCCATAGGCAGAACTACCTTGCTAGTGAAGAAAGGACCCAAAGACAGGGTGCCTGTGTGGCCAAGAAGGCCAATGGCACTCTGGCCTCTATCAGGAATAGTGTGGCCAGCAGGACCAGGGAAGTGATTCTTCCCTTGTACTTGGCACTGGTGAAACTGCACCTTGAGTGCTGTGTCCAGTTCTGGCCTCTGAATTTTGTAAGGATGTTGAACTGCCAGAGCATATCCAGAAAAGGTAACTAGGGTGCTGAAGGGTCTGGAATCCAAGTCCTGTGAGGAGTGGCTGAGAGACCTGGGGTTGTTTAGCCTGGAGGAAAAGGAAACCCAGGGGTGAGCTTATCATGCTCTAAAACTACATAAAGGTTGTAGCCAGGTGGGGTCAGTCTCTTCTCCTGGGCAAACAGTGACAGGACAAGAGGACACAGTCTGAAGCTGCACCAGGGAAGGTTTAGGTTGGACATTAGGAATTTCTTCACAGAAGGGGTGATTGTGCATGGGAATGGGCTGCCCAGAGAGTGTAGCCACTGTCCCTGGAGGTATTTAGGAAAAGACTGGATGTGGCACTCATTGCCATGGTCTAACTGAGAAGGTAGGTCATAGTTGGATTTGATGATCTCAAAGGTCTTTTCCAGCCTAGTTGATTCTATGATTCTGTGATCTTCAATATGAGCATTTTGTACTCACCTTCCAAGTAGATAATGTCCAATATAGTTATATGATGTCCTAATTCCAGATTTCTGAAGGTCCTACATAATCCAATATCATTTTTAAGCGCTAATTTGTGGGCAAGTAAATATACCTCAATGCATAAGGAGAAATGCATTCCTCATTAGTGTGCTAAGTACTGTAATGCTTAGAAATTGATGTGGGCCTAGAAACCAAACTTCATCTCTGATTTTTGGTTTAACTTAATCTGATTTGCACAAGTAAATAGACAGGATGTTTGGGGAAAAAGAGCAAAGGGTGACAACTATTGCTCACCATTCAGACATCTCAAATTTTATAAGGTATTATTACAAAAAATCCTCTGCTGTAATTCACCTCATGGATCTAATTGGTTGTTTCTCTGCATTGAGTCCAAAATTTTCAGTCTTTCTCTGTCGTTTTGAGTTATCACTGTTGCTTTGATCTAAGAAATAGCTGACTAATATATCTTTGAAGTTCATCAACTCTCTACTGATTCTTAAATGTTAATTAAATGCATTTTCAGCCTCACCTGAATGTTTCAGCTTCCCCATTAATATAATTTTTTTTTTCTAGTCTATAATAATTTAATTTTGGAAGAAATTTTCACATGTAATGTTTTCATACAAAAAACAATTCATTGCATTTCAATGATATTTAAGAAATGTGCTACAAATCATCTGTAGCTAGCTTATATTTGCTTAAATAACCATATGTCAAATCATTAATTTTTTATCTCAAATTGATAAATTTGGAATAATAAAGCAGTAGAAATATATGTTCTTTTATCAACTGTGCACCAAATAACTTGCAGATCAAATGTACAAAGACAAGGGAATTCAAAGGATGTATTTATTATGTCACTGCAGATCAGTTAATAATGCAGATATCTAATTATGTAATTAGATTTAGCATTCAGATGCCACACACAATTAACTTAATTACAAAATGAATTCAAAAATCAATCCTGCAAAAGGTAAACTTTTACTATGGGGCTGCTCAATAAATTTTTCAAATATTGCAGACAAAGACATGAAGTATTTAATATACCACTAAATGCAAATTAATGACAAAATAATTTTATGTGTGTTTCTTCTTAACAGAAACATACTCATATGTCAAATTTATTGTCCATTACCTTGTCTAGTAGATAGCAGTAATAATGAAGATAATGCAGAATTCTAATTATATCTGGAATAAGATATAAAGAAAAGCAAACAATTTTGTACTTAATGTAGTCTTCTCTAAAGAAAAGCAAAAATCTCAGTTGGTCAAGAAAATGCTCCATATTTTTGTGATAATGACCTAGAGACTATGCATGGTGATTCTGATTAAAACATGAAAGAGCTATTTCAAGTAATGTAATTCAGTCATAAACTGAAATCATAATTTGTCTAAACTCCAATAATCATCAAGAATGTAATAGGATAAGTTGACAGATTTCCCAGCAGTATTTCAAAATGACCAGGGAAATCTTCAAACTCCAATCATAATTTGAACTCAACCCATTGCAAAAACAGATGAGCAAAATCAAGCATCCACATTTTATTAACAGAATAGTGAAAAAAAGGTTTCAAAACTCTTGAGTAAAAATATGCTTCACTGAGAGTGAAATCAAGTGACTCTCTATACATATGATGTACCAAATCCAAAACCTGTTAGGAACTGGAGAGAAAACTCACCAGTCTCAGTGTGCTTTGGATCATGTGCTGTCGGGCTTCCCCAACAATTATAAAGTGGTTATTTAAAATTTTTTAGCTTAAAGTTAAAGCAGTGGAGTGAATGGTGCATGACTACTGCTCCAGTATGAGCTACTCAGGACCATGACCTTGGATGAGGCAGTCTGAACTGGCTCCATAAACCTAGCTATTAACACCACCCCTGATTCCTAGATGCATATTTGACTAGCCAGAGAAACCTGCTTTCTTTCTGTCCCTGATCCCAGAAAGGGGAATGCAGCAAAATATCATCAGCTCCAAGTGTCTCTTCTGTAAGACTTTCTTCATTCATCTCTTTTCCAATCTGCTTAAACTAGGCTCCTAAGAAGTTCTCATCATTCATATAGCCCATAGCTGAAGGTTCAAGGATGCAGAAACCAATTATTATTTAATTAATGAACAAAAATCACTGAAATTATAAGGCCAGATCAAAGGAAAATTGAAGATTACCCATAATTTCACTGATGTGAAAGGGAATACCTCAACTGGAAGAAGGTTAAGGGAGATGAATGGGATATTTATGACTTTTCCCATATAAATTATACAACATCTACTCCAAGAAAATTTCACTATCACCAAAATTATATTTTTGCTGGCAACGGGACTCATGCTAATTTTAAATCAAGCCAACTACAGCCTTGTGTTTGGGGCTACATGCCCTTGAGTTCTCTGGCAGAGAAGCTCAGCAGTGTGCACCAGCAAAACAGAAAGCCAACTTTATTTTTGACTTCATCAAAAAAAAACTGTGGTCAGCAGATCAAGGGAGCTGATTTTCCTCCTCTACTCTGCCCTCCTAAGATGCCACCTGAAGTACTCCATCCAGGTCCAGGGCCCTCAAGATTAGGAGGACACGGACCCATGAGAGCAGGTCCAGAGGAGGCCACAGGAGGAGCACCTCTCCTGTGAAGACAACTCACTCTGCTGAAGAGCACAGTGGGGAGAGGCTTCATATGCTTCTTCCCATCCCTTGTCTTTGCTGTTAACCCCTGCAGTCTGGAGTATGGAGGAAATAATAATATTGCAGTTCAGAGTTGTTAACACCCACTTCTGCGTGACCCAGAGATAGGGAATGTTTTTTTCACCTCAAGGGTGTAAAAATCATACACTCTATGCAAATTTGCAGCAAATTTCAGTCCATTTCAGTCCCCTGGTGCAAACAGCCTGTTTAATAATAATGTTTTAGTGTTCCAGTTGTGGATTCTTCTTTGTTAGATGAGATTGTGTTCATTCTTTATATACTTTATATACCTATTTTTAAAAATTCCTTGGTTTTTTATATCTTAAAAAAAAGGAATCAAGATAAACAAAGGGTATCCAGATAGGTAATTGCTGCTGACTGAAAATTCCTCAATAATACAATTTCCTCCAAAAGCATCAGCTCATGAAGCTTTAATTAATTTTTTCTTTTTGGGAGAATCTACTGACTAGACAAATCTTCAAAGAAAAACATTGACATAAAATATTGCTGTCATTCCTTTCTGAAGCTAAGAAGTTCATTTCAATCTTTATATTAACCTTAATATACACTTTATAGTCATTGCCGTAAGTGTATGAAAGAATCAAAGAATCAAAATAATATGTTTTAAATATATTTTAAGCAACTCAGGAAGTAACATTGTTGAATAACATGCTGTAAGATCACCAAGCTGAGAGGGGAGTTGAGATTCCTGCTTCCCTTTGATTCATAATGCAATTAATTTTTAGGATGTCAGAATTTCTTTCCCAACTGAAATGCCAGGTCCTGACCAGATGGGCTGATTAGGGAAACAATATTTATTCCTGTAGTTTGCTGTCTGATTTTGCTATCTTTTGAGTGTCAGAGTGAAATAGTCGGAATAAATGATCACTAAAGGTCATCCTAAATGAGTTAATATTTTTTAAAAAGTCCACAAAGTTATAACTGAGAATCTGCTTCTTCTCTAGTGACATTAGTTGCCTGTTTACCTTGAATTCTGCTCATTCACACTCAAACTCCCACCACTATTAAGCTGGACACCTGCCCACACTAGAAATAAATAACAGCATAAATAGACTAGTTATCATTAGGTACACTGTAAGAACTGTTAGGTATTCACATCCTGTAAATTTATTTCAGCATGTAGCTTTTTGCCAAATTTATGAATTTTAAGAAAACAAAAAAAAAAAACCAGCACAAAAAAATCACCTTAACAGAAAAAAAGGTTTTTTCTGTTGAAAATTAACATCTAATATTACTGATGGCCAAATATAATACCCTCTCATGTGTTAAATTATTTTCCTTTCCCATGCAGACATATTCATAATAGCAAGAAACGCTGATACAGTTAAAATTCAAAAAGGAAACCCTGTCCCTGCAGCTGAGTGCCAGTACTTCCACTGTGCAGACACCAGTATGTCTTGCATCACTCTGTAGAAATGAGATGGAGCTTAAGACCTGCCCAGCTGCATCCACACCACCACTAAAGTGGTGAAATTAAAGCCAGCTCTGAGCTGCTCCCTGCTGTTCTCTTTGGAGCACCTCTGTGCTGAACTGGCCAGGTATAAACAGTCCCTGCTGCTACAGGGGGATGCTTTCACATAAAGATTTGTGAGGATACTAAGTCAACTAATTTAAGCTATCCTCCTTTCATCAGAAAATTATATTAACATATAAAATGGAGAAATGTTTTATAGATGACTGTTTAATGAGTCCATGAGAGAGTATCATCTATTTTAGTCTTATGTGCAGATCACCCCATCCTAGGACTCCTCCCTTCCAACTACTAACAGCAAACTTTTTCTGACCAAAGATTTTTTTTTTGCTAGCAGAAAACAGGATTTTTAAATTCCCCAAACTGTGATCCTGCTTCAATATGTCAGGCTTGCCATGCTATCTATAGCACATCTTATCAGCATGCTAAGCTTAAACTAGTGTTTTGGGAAGCAAGTCATAAATTCCTTCTTCCTTTTCCTCTCCCAGCATTCTGCTGCTCCTGTTTGCTCTCTTAGCAGGTAAATATTGTCCCAGTCCTCCAGCCCTGGCTCACTCACCAGTGCTACCTAGTTCCTGCTCACTGTGGCTGGACATTTGGTTGACTGAATCAGTACCCCAGACTTCTGCCTGGGGTTCTAAATTCAGTGCGGTCAGCTGAATGTCCAGCCACAGTAAAGTACTTCATTGTGCCATTCCTTCCATGAGGAAGCTTGACCATGGCACAATGAAGTACTGATCCCCAGTTTTCAGGAGAGTTGGGTTAGGAGACCTCAAGAGACAGACAGGTGCAGGGTTCCTTATGGAAGGAAGCTTGACCATGGCACAATGGAGTACTGATCCCCAGTTTTCAGGAGAGTTGGGTTAGGAGACCTCAAGAGACAGACAGGTGCAGGGTTCCTTATGGAAGGAAGCTTGACCATGGCACAATGGAGTACTTACTGTGGCTGGACATTCACCTGACCCCACTGAATTTAGAACCCCGGGCAGAAGTCTGGGCAGTTCTTAGCTGTCAAACCAAATAGTTGTCAAAGCAATCCATGAACCTTTTATCAGAAATAATCCTAAAATAATAGCACAGGGATGACTGAACACTCCGGTTTTACAGACTTACTGGATGTCTTCCAGATCTAAACCATCTAAACTGGTACCCTTAGTCTCAGTGCAAAAAAAAAAAAAAAATTACCAGAAAAACCCTGCACCTGCCTCTCTTAACCCAGCTCTCCTGAAAACTAGGGATCAGTACTCCATTGTGACATGGTCAAGCTTCCTTATGGAGGTGAAAACTTATACCTTGTGTATACTTAAAGGTAAAAGCATTTCCCTAAGATGAAAAATAAAAGTCTTCCTCAGCTTCAGATTGTTTAGAGCTTATCCTCCCACTCCCATGACCACACAGTCAAGGAAAGTATCCTTGAACTTCAGGTTCTGTCCTTGATGAGAATGTTCTTCATGTCTCATATTGAAATGATGTCAAATTGCCACCAGGAATAAAAGAGGGCACAAGAGAGAACATGAGTGGGTGATGTCTGCATAGCATGAGGTAGAAAAAACATGAGTTCTGGCTCCTAAAGTATTTCAGAAAATTAATACTGAGCCAGACAGGAGCCAAGCCTAGCTTTTACCTGCTAGGAGAATTGGAGCATTCTTCCCAGAAGTGGTGATTAGGGCTTTCTAAATTGAAACAGGATTAAAGGATTCAAATCTCTTCGGAGATAAGAGAGAGAAGGTTTCCCTTTACCACCATGAGTGTTATGATTACTTGGCAATGATCACCACCAGACATTCTGAATTGATTCAGATCTGTCAGCACTTGCTGGACAGCTAACATTGACAGCTAAGTTCTGCTAACACTTGCTGGACAGCTAACATTGACAGCTGAGTTCTGCTAACAGTAACTGGATCAAACTCCTGGGGACACTCGGAAAAAGATGGGCTTGAACTACAGAAGGGCGCCTCACTTACGTGCCCAGGAGTCATCTGAATATGGGTGCTAGACTAAACAGATATGCTTAGGGAGATTTCAGGTGGGCTGGCAAAGCACCTCCTGTGTGTATTAATGAGAAGCCCAGAAGACTCCCATTAGCCCTCTTCTCTGCAGGGACTGGGGAAGACCACACAAGGCAGTGAAGTGTTATCAGCTGACCAACCCCCTGACCTGAGGAAGATAAACCAGGTGAGACTCTAAGGCAGGACAGTCACTTTCTCATAGCACTGGGTGCTCTGGATCACATCCTACACTTCAGCAGATCTCAGTGCTGCACTTCCCCAGTCATATCCCTTCTATGTTAGCACTTTCTTGGCAACCTAACCTGAGTGTGCCCACCAATCTGCAGTGTAGCTTCCATTCAAACTATCTGTTAAACAGTGTATAACAATTTTTCCAACCAGAGAAGGAAGATAATGCATCCTGTGGCCCAAAGGGACTATTTCACAGCCATTTTCCTTGTTGTATGTACAAATGATCTGGATACAGCATATTCCCTTTTTCCAAAAAGCCTGGTACTGAGCTTAGATCTGTTCAAGGACTGCATTAACCTTTACACTGTTATTTACATGAATTTGTCATCTTTTAATTACTGCTGGTTCACCCACAGAAAAAACTGCCCTCTTCTTTTTAAGTAATGGCTGGATACAGGAATTATTTGTGGGTTACTGAACACATCCCTAGTCATTAGTCTACAGTTCACTTCAGAAGAGGTTGATTACATTAACAATCCAACCATCACAAGAGACTTAGAAATGTAGTAGGTTTTTGTTTATTGTGGTTTTTTTTTTAATAAAAACCCACACCACAAAATAAAGCAAATGTAAAAAAATGCATTGTGCTTTTTTTGTACCAGTGTACTGTCTTGAAGATTCTCTGAAGAAGACAAATATTTTTTTTAACTTGTGTGAAGGGAAAACATGAAATACTTGTGTGTACTTCAATATGCAGTCTATGTAAGTAAAAATATTAAAGGAAAGCCACAGTCACAGTGCAAAGGAACATACTGCATGGAATTTGAGACAATTTTGTTGTTTTGTTTCATACATACCTGCTTTTTCATTGCTGTTTAGCATACCAAGATAGAAAAGCATGTGTCTGCAGCAAGTATCAAGTTCCACTTTACTGTATGGTTTATTCACCAACCTATATCCACATAAAAGACACTTATTGATTTCTTATATTAAAGGCATAGGTGATATCAACAATTCTGTACCATGGATCATGGGATAATCTCGTACTCCTGTGCAGCCTTCTATTCAAGAGCATCACTTCTGTCACACTGGGGTTAACACAAGAAGTTGTCTTCAACCCTGAATATCACTAAGGCCATTCAGCTGTCTTCCCATTGTCATAAATGAAAAACAAGTCCTGTGGAAGCATAAACAAACTGGCACAATAACTGATAAGCTACAAAAATCAGTTCTTTTCTGACAAACTTCTCCATTCCCCACAATTTCTTCTGAGATGGAATCAGGTCATTTGAATCACATACAGATTACCTTTTCCCAGATGTCCCTGCTTAAGCACTATCTTCTCAATACATTATGTAAATTTTCATTAGAGTTAATTAATCTATTTACTGCCAATAGCTTGCTGGTTGGATTTGGCACTTTCTCCATTAATGACTTACCCAGGAACCAAAAGTCATCTTTATGGATTTCTTATTACATATTATTTTCATTCTAAATAATATGATTTTCCAAATTTTATTTTAGTGTTATTAAGTCATCAGTATTTTTTAGAATTAGTAACCTTATATAAGATAATATTTTCTTCTAAAATGATGAAAAAAAGCAAGAGAATCTCTAACTTAAAATAGCTGTTTAAATTAACTTCTTTCAGGAAGTTATTTATTTACTGTAAATGTTGTATAAACAATGAATTTCCCTGGTGCTGAACTGTTTGGGTCTCTAAAATTTGAGAACAATGTATAAGAAGAATAAGCACCCTACAGATGCTACAGGAAGTTGGAAAACTGATAATCTAAAATAAACAGGTTTTTTAAAAACATTTTCTCAATATCCCTTTATAGTCACAAAAAAATCTCTTAGAAGATTACTTTGGACTTTTACATATATTTGACCCTTTGACAAGAAAATAAAATGCAGAATGCCACAGGTGTGAAGAAGATAAGGTGTCTGATTTTTAATGTGCTGTGAGGGGAAGCTGCAGCACAGCTGCTTTCTCAGAAGATGTGGAATGGTAGGAAGGCTGTCCTTGGGCAACGGGGCATAAGGCAGGCAAAGGGCTATCAGGGACCAGTCTCTTCTCCTCCAACATTCATGTGATACACGTCTAAAAGGAATAGCTGTCTTTTAGACTGAACATATTGTTAGAGTGGCCATCAATTCAATATTTTAAAAGGTGATACATGTTAACTTACTATAATAGTAGTTAAATCTTTTTCTGATATTTAACCTGTAGCCTCCGAGGAGCAAGAATTTGCCAATCCGTTTTTCCCCAGAAGCACCTTAAAGAGTCCACATTGACACAGCAATCAGCTGCACACTGAAGACTTTGTTTTTAAAAGGTCATGAGAATCATGAGAACATAATACTAACTTGAGTATTTAGCACTAAACATAAATTTTACCAAAGCATAATAACCATTCAAACATTGAAATCTGTAATTAATCAGGAAATCTATAAATCAGTAAAAACCTTCATGTTGACCAAGGGAACTTTAGTTTGCCTCTCCGTGGGCTCTCCCCAGCTCAACAGCAAGAATATCCACAGGCGTTAGTGCTGTGTGAGTTACAGCAGACACATTGCATGTACTTTTCACAATCATGCTAACGTTTTTGTCACTGTGAAGAAAGAGAACGGCATTACCCCATGAATAAGAAATTGGATCAAAAATGCACAGACATTTCAATATAGCTTTTTTGTGGGTGGCATGGTTTCAATTAAATAATATTATATCTTGAACACATCAAGGTGCAGAGCTTTCCTGATTTCTTTTTGCATTATGCAAGCTAGACTGATGTTTTTGCAACTCTCACTAGTTATTGGTAGATTTGAAGAGCATATTTAAACAGTTATTACTTCTAAGTTGCTTTGGTATTTTTCTTTTATAATTGCAGCAGATATTATTGTCATTGTGGCCAAGCTGAGTTACAGAATCAGAGGCTTCTGAACATGATCTTTTTTTAAAAATGCAAAAATAATGGTCATTAGGAGGAGCTTTGTCAATGGTTTCACTGTGGCCAAATTATCTTTGAGAAAAGTGAGTTGTGAATTTAAATTCTTGGCTCCTAGACAGCAGCAAGGTCTGATCCTTGACAGTATTGAATGAGAAAGGGGAGACACTTACAAAGTCTATAAATTAAAAGCTCCAGTTCAACAAAACTTACAATGCGTGAACTCTTTAAAGGGGAAATAAATATTTAAGGGGAAATAAATACAATTTAGAAACAAGAGTACTATGAAACTCATCAGGGAAGATGATCATGAAGACTTACTTATCAAAAACCCTAGTATAATTTGGAGAGCACCTTGAGATATCAGAGTATACAAGCAACATGTTGCAAAGTAGGATCATATCACTGTATGGAACAAAAAGAAAAGTGGGAATATAAGGAGACAACAGAAGGCGATGTTCATCATATCTGTTAGCATAAACTGAACTGTCTTAAGAAATAATTTACAGGCATTTAGGCTAAATAGTTTAGTGTCTCTCTCCTATGATATATTAATATAAAGAACCTAAACCACAGTTTTAAAAATGAAGGTTGCTAAGTTACAGCATACTTTATCAGCTAATTTACTATTTCTAAAGACTCATATTGAACAAAACAGATAACAGTGGTGTTCCTATCACGTTCTGAGCAGATAAAAATTATTCTTCTCTGGTGTGAAAATTTAATTTTAAGACAAACTAATGTGTGTGCTTTTCTGGCAACACAAATGTAATTGTTCATTTCCATGCTGTAAGTTGTATGATTTTAACAGGAAAATACATTGTTAGAAGTGTCTCTCAGTAATGAGTTTCCTTCTCTGGATATTTTAAAAAACACATTTAACCTTTTCCATTACTGTTGTTATAATGTACCAACAGTATAAGCCACTGTGCTCCTAAAATGCAGAAACCTGTATAGATTTAATTACCTTTATTTTAGTCCTGTTGGAAGATTTCTAAGTTACGGTTTCTGGAAACAGCACAGCTGCCTTAGGCCTGGTCAAACCTCATACAGTCACCCAAAGTCACTGGTAGCTCAAGAACATTATTTCAGACTATTCCACTCTGTACAAGAGATTTCAGTTCATGCTTCAGCAAGGTGATATCTTCACATATATCCCTAAACTCAAACCAAATTGCCTTGGTATGAAACCCAATGGAGAAAAGATGTCCGGGTAAAGTTAGAGGAAACAGACAAGTTACATTCACATCATAGCAGATGTTATGACATCTGTTATCTGGAAATTATAGGGTAAAATACAGTTGCTGCTCCCTAGATGGGATGTGGTTGGCATGCTCAAAGCTTGAAAAAATATTATGCAAAGATTTTCCCAAGATGGAGGGAAACATTAAGGAAAAGAGGAAGGTCAGACAAAGATAGTGCTCATGATCTGCAGTTCAGACACAGCCAGCTGTCTTTGCAAATTTGCCTTGCATTCCCTACAACCTTCGGGACAGGACTGACAACTTTCAGGACAACCAAATAGATAAACAGATACAAAAATGGAGTCTGAGGAGCGGAGGATTCCATGTTATAATTTTAATTTTAACTAATTTACAGTAATATCTATTCAAAGGACTAACAACAAAAGTTTTGTACTACACTAAGAAGATAAGAAGTGGCATAGAGTTTTTATGAGTGCTGAGCTTTCACAGTATTTTTGCACAACTGTTTTGTCCATGTCTTTACAGAAGAAGGAGTTGGTTGTGAACAAATCAGGAATCAGTATCCTTTGAGTCAATGGAACAGAAGTATACATAGAAAATAATTGGCTGTATAAATATTAGGTATATTTAAAGTAGACAAAGCTGCAGGACCACATAATATGCAACAATAAACATTATCAGATGTTTTCTAGGAAACTAGTGAACCTTTATATTATATCTATAAAAGTTAAATAGCTTCAAAGGAGATTAAAGAGGAACTCAATTCTCTTGATTTTAAAAGCTATAGGAACAACATAAGAAATTAAACAAGGTGTTTTAAAATAAGAACTGCTATTGAGAGAAATAATCTTAAGAAATATCTTAGAGAATAAGCCATATCAAAAAGGATAAGAAACTGTGTTGAGGGAATAGAGAAATGGGTATTCATTATTAACTCATGACTTTGGAAGCTACGGTTGTATTGGGTTTTGTTTGGCTTTTTTTCACAATACACAGAGGGTTAGTAATCAAGGATAGTGAGATGAGAGTTATGTGGTTTATATCACTCTGGGACAACCTAACCTCAGCATATTAAAAAGAAACTGCCGGAAGTCTAGGACATCAGCTGTCCATAATTGGAGGGTTCACTTCTGAGAAGAAAAAAAAGTAAAACAGCAGAATAGCTGTAATTCTGGAGACAAATTATGTGGTTCAGAGAAAGAGATTGAGACTGCAAATCCTTCTCTTCCTATCAAGTGAGAAGCTAAACAAGGATTCATGAAGAATGTCTTCCTTCCTGACTCCAGTCAGGCTCATAGCAGTTAGGCTCACTGTGCTGTGGGAAGGGCTCTGCTTCACCAACTACAAAGCTGTAGAGAAAAGACTTCTTTATTCTTCCATTTTAATAGATGGTTTCAGAACTGGCAGAATCCGGCAGACTGAATGTACTGCCACCAATTTTCAAATTTGCAGAAAGAAGGAAGCAATGAGTTGAGCACCAGAGTCTTACTTGGAGAGCAGTGTACTCATACTTCATGCGCTTCATTTGGAGAGTAAAAATGAGTAAAAACTCATTACAGCTTGGCTTAGTTGAGGAGAATCTTAACTAGGTGAAATGAGATTTATTTCATTTAGAAGATTTCATCAGTTTCAGGAAAACTGTGCTGGGAGAAGCAGTAGAAGGAAGGATCAGAAATGCTCTCCTCGAACAAAAGGAGAGGACTACAGCCTAAACATAGCTTTTCACATGTGATGCAGCAAAGATTGATGTTTTAACAAATAAGATAACAATAAGTAGAGATCAAAATTTAAGACCTAATTTATTTCAGATATTAATGCAAAGCATAGCATAAACTGGTAGTAGAAGAATAGCTGGTGACTAGGAGAAAAAGTAGTTTGAGATCAAAATCATTGCCCATAAGTTCAAAGGCACAGCATTTATTCTTAAGACCTGTATCTATCTTGACTTTAACATAATATTTGTGAAAAAGAAATTCAAGCAAAATGGAAAATATGAGCATCATAATTGAAACTCAAGGCATTAAATTCAATTTTTTCTATATATACTTGGAAAATTCTATTCTGTCCAATTAAAATATGACTAATATGAATAATAAACTAGGTTTTCACTTAGAGTTTTATTATAAATGAGGCTTAATTCCAGATATTTTTTCTCTCAACATATTATTTCCTGCATTATAAAATAGGAGATACCAAAACTTCCTCTGAATACAATTTCAAGCCTATAAATCACTACCTACTATATCTCTACTGTGAGATGAAAAATTGAATATAATGTGGTGAAAATATATTTCTCATAATGTCATGTTATTCTGAGGTCATTATTTTCAATATATGATTTTTATGCCTAAATACAAACTAAAGTATCTTATTTCTATACACAATGTGAAAAGACATCACTTCAGAATGCATGTTGATCCACCTACTATGCAGTGAAATGGTAACTGAGGGTTTCTACATTATGGATCATTTAAATCATAAGCATGCCACCAGCAATATCAGGGGTCAAATATTAGATTTTTTCTCATACTCAATGGCTGTTTGGGCAAACACTAGTGACATCGAGTCATGTCATACTGAAATGACCTTTTAACAAAAATACCATTTATAGGTGGTATTTTAACACATACACATCTTCTGTTTCTAAAACGTGGAGTATGGTCACATTAGCAAGTTTGTAAGAGCTATAGCTGCATCTAAAACTTCTTCCTGCTCTTTGATGTTGTACAATCACCAACTGCTCCTTTGAAATGCAGCAGCAGCTGAACCACATCACCCTCAATCGACATTAGTGATAGCCCATTCAATCTCCTGTCCCACAGGTGACCTCAGTCTGGTTTTGATCAGAACTAGTTTGGTTAAAAAAAGCATTCACCTTCACAGTCTGACAAGGAGAGTCAGGTAAATTGAAAGCTACTTTTGTCAGCATTTCAATATTGTATAGCCATTACAAATATCTATATAATCAGCATTACATAGATTGTATGTTATCTGAACTTTCAGCTGATAAGCAGTTGATCAGAGATTAATATTTTAATATACAGCTAAACAAATTCATCAGCATAAATGCTTTATATATATATATATATCCTGGGTTATAAATTGACATCAGCAGCAGTTTCATGCCAATGGTATCAAATATATGATCAATGCTTGTGAGAAATTCAAAGTGACTTTAGACAGCAATGTCCTAAGCTACTTTACTCTGCTGATTGTTACAGGGTTGTGGATTTCAATATGTATTTTAATTTGACCTTTTACAGCCACATTACACTTTCACCAGTGGTTTTCATCTTCCCTGTGCCTGCTTTGGATTCTGAAGTAACCCTGTCCAAACTTAGGATTTGGCATTATCCAAAATCACCATTATTTCCCTGGACCTAAATGTTTCTTTGATTCTTCTAATCAAAATATGTGATTATATGACAAAAGAAACATTTCTGTTTCAAACAAATTTGTCTTAGAAAGGTTTAAGACCCTCAGTTCCAGTAGGCTGGTGTTCAAAACTGTATTTTTCTGTGCAAAGCTGGGGACATTCTAGCCAGGTTGCAAATACACACAATTGTTTTCTCTGAAATTTTAACATAAATAGCCTCTAATTTACCTGAATATTTAAAATAATATGTTCCAGTTTCAAACTTAGGACAGGGAAACAATGTGTTTGCAGAAGAACAAGACCTAGAACACTTAGTTTTCAATAAATTAATTTTGTCATATGGGATATGGCATCATATTAATACTAAATTTTCTCAGTCTGTGCCATCCACAGCAGAAACTAGGTTCTGAGGACAAATTAGCAAGTATCAGCCATCATTTATGGCCATGCATCCCTACTGCCTTTGGATGGAATTGCACTTTTATGATTGGCAGGATTTTGCTATTTAATGTGGCTGCAGATAGCTACATTGTCTTAGTGATTACAGGAAGTTTTCCTACAAATGCAGATTCCAGTTTACATAATATTCTTAGAGGCTGTCACAGTTACCTCTGATTGATATATATATATGTTTGGCTGCATTCAAATACTGTAACCAGGAAAAACTGTCAGAAAAAAGTAAGTAAAACACTCAGAAATCTAAATATCTGATATCAAAATATCAGATATCAAAATGCCCTAACAGATATTTTAATGACCTGTCCCAAGGCCAAATCAGCTGTATCTGTCTCATATCTGAGACTTTTGTGTAGCTTTTTCTTAAATACCTCCAAGCATGAAGACTTTGTAGTTTCTTCCAAGCAATATTTTGCAGCACTTACCAAACCCTGCTGTTACAGTGCTATTCCTGAGTTGTGATTTCAATCTTTCTTGCTTCAGTTTAAGCCCTCTGCTCCTCATCTCCTCCACCTCTCCTTAGCTGATAGGCAGCTCTTGACTGACAATACTGGTCACACAGTTTAGAGAGACCTGGGAGCAGGAGGAGATGCTGCTTTAGAACGAGACCAGTTAGAGGAAGTGGAGGCAGGAATGGTTTATCTCAGAGATGACCTTTGTTCTGCCAATCCTGTTAAATATAAAAAACCTTGTGTGTAAATTTGTTAAATGTGTTTAGAGGGTGAAGTGTCTTTCCCAATAGCATATTTGTAAATTTCTGCTCTTCTGCCATGAATATTGAGCAAATAGGCACACATTCACATCTATTCCCAAACTAGGAATATATGTAAAAACATTTTAATTCAATTATTTGGGTTTTAAAATTCATACAGCAGCTGTGTTGATTAGTATCAGAAGCCTTACAGATGTTGATTTATGAAATCTGCTCCCTGCTCTTTTAAAGCAATAAGTGCTACTCTGATGTGAAAGGAAACATTATTGTCTTAATACACAAATTAAAGATTCTTTTTGTTCACACAAATTTTTACTGCTCCTAATTTTCTTCATTTCTTTCTGGATGTTTACAGAAACTTTGATGGTGTATAACAGTTGAAGTTATAGTAGTTGATCTGTTAATCTTCCTGCTCCTCCCTTCCTACTTCCCATTTGATGATAGAGGACACATCTGCCATTTCCTGGCTTTCTAGTGCATTAGCTTTTTTATACAAATCCAGTGTAACTTCTGATTTTTATGAGTGTTCCTCAGTTAGTCTTGAATGCCCTAGGAAGAAGTCCTTTAGGTCCAGTGATTCAAAAGTATGCAACTTATTCAATCACCTTTATAACAGTTCTAGAAGAGAAAAAAGCAAGGTAGGCTTGGGAGACTGCTAGACTAAAAATAATCTGGAGTACACAGCAGAACTTTCCTTTGATTACAAACCAAGAAGCAGTGAGCCATCAGGCACTTTCTGCTTCTGAAAATATTTTGTCAATATTCTATCACTGAAGCTTCTTTAGAAGCTTCTTAGAAGATTTGCAAGTATTTAAGCCTATATAAATTCACATCTACTATTTATATTGTGGTATTTCTTAAATGGGATGGCAAAGTACCCAGGCAAAAACATCTTAATTGGGGCTAGGAGGAAATAATTATTAGAAAGGCTGGTAGGTCCTGCAGGAAGGTGGGGAAGCTGAAATAAGACAGCAGGGGACCAGGTATTTCTGAAAGTTTTAATATGCAGAATAATTTATGACTTTTCGGCCACAAACTGTTCTAAAAAAAATTTACAAAATTTTATGATGATTGCAAGGAACAGATTGTGATCTTAAAGGTATGATACACTTGTAATTTCTTTTTCCTTAAATTGCATGAACTTTTATGCTTTATAAACATTTAAGATTGACGTGGTATGCCAAAAAAAAGTCTTTAAAACAAAGCATTAAGGCCACAGTGTCTTGGCCTAAAAATAGCAGATAGTCAAAGTTCCTCTATCACCAAAATTATTGGAAATTTTATTTTTAAAAAATAGTCTCTCCATTTTTCTTTTGAGCTCTAAATATAACAGAAGCAACCTTGATAGATGCAATAAAATTCAAGCCTTGGAAAGATGCCATTTCCCAGACATCACTGGACAAAAATATTCAGGAAATTGTTTAAAATTCCTCACTCCTCTCCCAAGTATCAATAACAAAATGAATACAACATTTCATTTCTACTTGGCTAGAAGTCCTGGATATTCTAGGAGGCTATTAAACAGATAGCTTTAACACATGAAAAATGCATGCTAGTTGTTTTGTTCTTATGTCAGTTATTTAGCACACTGTATATAAATCAGCTTGCAAGATATAGAGTTTAATCTTTTCTGGTTTTATTGCTTTACCATTTCACTGTACTTATATTGCATTCTGTGAAGATGAAACTTTGATTTAAAATTTTGCATTTGTAGGCCTGAGTGTTAATACTGCACACACAACTCAGACAATCACTGATGGGAATCACACCATCAGGCTTTACAGCCAACATCCCCTCTATGGATTAGTGTAATTTGTAGTCCCAAATGAATTCACATTGAGTGTACATACAGGACAGTAATCTCCTTTGGACAAGAGTTGCTTCTTGTTGGCTGTGCAATATCAAGCACAGTGTAGCCTTTTGTGTTCAGAGTTTCCAAGTGCTATTACATAATTTATGTTCTTTTGGGTTCCCTCACCCCGTCCCCACTCCCACTGGTAAAAAACAGTAATTTATTCATCCATTATATTGCTGTGTTTCAAGTGCTTTATGTTCACTTATCTTTAAACACAACATAGAGACTTAAGCTGGAAATTTTTTCTGGGGGCCTGGGGGCCACTGTCCTTCCATTGTAGCCACTGAGCCCTAGAGACCCTTCAGAAAAAAGATCAAACAGGAAACCCCCTGAAGCTCCACCTTGCTGGCAGGCAGTGACATTTACTCTCACTGTGCTCTTTCCTGTGCTGGTTTTGTTCTGCTTTCCAAGTTCCCGCTTCCCTTTCCAATTTTTACTACGTACAGGTGTCCCTTTTCAAATTTTTGTTTCATTCTTTCTTACTCTGAGCCTTCATCCTTGTTTCTCTCTCCTAGGTTTCCTAGAATTATCTTCTTCTCTGTGATTGTCCAAGAACCATCACTTCTCTAATACACAGTGTTTTGTGTTCACATGTTTCAGATTAGTGTTATCAGGATTAAAATATCTTATCTCATAGGAAAACCTATAATCTTAATTTTAAAATCTCCTGCCATGAACTATATCCCCCACTGTTAAAGCTTCCAGCCATTCTTTTATTTTAATAACTAATAATTTCTTCATCACACTGCATTTTAGTTATACCCTGAAATCAATTTTTTCTAATGTGAACTTTGCATTTTTTGATTTTTGAATGCATCCCTTCAAACATTTGGCTTTGTTGCATTATTTTCACATTATGAGCTATGCATGAACATGTGATGTCACATTGCACAAAAGGTCCATGAACACCTTGGTCTGAGTGACACCTAGAAAAAAGTTGGTCCCCATCTCAAGAATCTCTAATTTCCACAACCTGTCTTACTTTTAAACAAAGGCTGATCTATCTTTATATATCTACATACATTACTTCAGTGAGTAATTTACACATTCTGAATCCCATATGGGTGTAGCCTTTTGTGTTCAGAGTTTCCAGGTGCTATTACATAATTTATGTTCTTTTGGGTTCCCTCACCCCGTCCCCACTCCCGCTGGTAAAAAATAGTAATTTATTCATCCATTATATTGCTGTGTTTCAAGTGCTTTATGTTCACTTATCTTTAAACACAACATAGAGACTTAAACTGGAAAATTTTTCTGGGGGCCTGGGGGCCACTGTCCTTCCATTGTAGCCACTGAGCCCTAGAGACCCTTCAGAAAAAAGATCAAACAGGAAAACCCCTGAAGCTCCACCTTGCTGGCAGGCAGTGACATTTACTCTCACTGTGCTCTTTCCTGTGCTGGTTTTGTTCTGCTTTCCAAGTTCCCACTTCCCTTTCCAATTTTTACTACGTACAGGTGTCCTTTTTCGAATTTTTCTTTCATTCTTTCTTACTCTGAGCCTTCATCCTTGTTTCTCTCTCCTAGGTTTCCTAGAATTATCTTCTTCTCTGTGATTGTCCAAGAACCATCACTTCTCTAATACACAGTGTTTTGTGTTCACATGTTTCAGATTAGTCTTATCAGGATTAAAATATCTTATCTCATAGGAAAACTTATAATATTAATTTTAAAATCTCCTGCCATGAACTATATCCCCCACTGTTAAAGCTTCCAGCCATTATTTTATTTTAATAACTAATAATTTCTTCATCACACTGCATTTTAGTTATACCCTGAAATCAATTTTTTTAATGTGAACTTTGAATTTTTTGATTTTTGAATGCATCCCTTCAAACATTTGGCTTTGTTGCATTATTTTCACATTATGAGCTATGCATGAACATGTGATGTCACATTGCACAAAAGGTCCATGAACACCTTGGTCTGAGTGACACCTAGAAAAAAGTTGATCCCCATCTCAAGAATCTCTAATTTCCACAACCTGTCTTACTTTTAAACAAAGGCTGATCTATCTTTATATATCTACATACATTACTTCAGTGAGTAATTTACACATTCTGAATCCCATATGGCAGACATGCCCAGCAGTCCTGAACTGCAACATCAGCATCAGACAAACCCTCTCTCCTGAATTCTCTGCCAGCTGTCTGAAGCTTCCTGCTCCTCCCCACACCCAGTACAAGGAATTTATATCCCTAACAGCACCATGAATTCTACCCAGCTCTCAGGCTGGCTCTCAGGCTCTTAGATTGCTAAGGATTCTACTTCCCAAGCCTCCTTTACATTTAGCCTGAAGTGTTTTTTCATAGACTTGTATTTAGTACAGATGGCAAGCCATAAAACTGTTAGAAAGATTATTTATTTTGAGGTATTTCATCAGGAAAAACTCACCAAGATGGCTCCGTTCATTTCCAAGGCTATCCTAAGGCAAAATATGTTGTAGTAAAGTCAAATAAATCACACATACAAAAAACAATTACAAACAATTGTGATTTTTTGTAGAGAATAAATTTTAAAAGCTGTAAAATAGGACCTAAATTCTTCTAGCATTAAAATTTGTTCATAAATTCTAATCCAGGCCAGCTGTTTAGCATGCAGAGCCTATTATCCTTCATAATCATTAGCCTGTGCCTTGAAACTTACTTTTTAATGCTATAAATAGCCAGAATACCCTTTTAACAATTACATCTTGAAATATTAAAAGTACAGACCCAAATTCTGCTAAGACATGCATGTCTCTCAGAGCTGTATTCACCCACAGGAAGGCCTCATAGAGAATAGGTATGTCAAGTAGATAATATGTCATCCTTTTCTAGATTATATCTGTCTAAATTCTTTTAATATTTATCAAATGTCCTTCTTCTGTGCCTGCATTTTACATACTTGGCCCTTGTACCACACCATGAGAACTGTTTCCTGGTGAAAGGCACTGCATGGAATAGATCTGAGAAAAACAGGTGACTCACAAGAGATGGATGAGCTCAGAGTTGCCTCACCAGTCATCAGACACCTCTTAGCTCCATCTTCAGTAAATTCTCCTCAGTTAAACCCTGCTCTGTCCCCTTAAATTCCATTATATTTTGTTGCCATATATCTAGAGAAGTGAGCTTTCCTGGCAGGGGCACAGCACTGCCTCCAGAGGCAGCAGTGCAACTCCTAGATCTGAACAGAGACTTCAGGGAAAGCTTAGGATATCACAGCCTTACTTCTTTAAACGTTTTCTAGTCCAAGTGAATTTGAATTTATCACTTCACGATAAGCAGTTTGACACCACATAACAAGACAGCAGAAGACTCAAGGCTATAAGTCAAGACAAGTATTCAGAAAAGCTGGAGCCAAGTAGGGAAAGAAACTAATTCCAGAATAAAGATTGCAGTAACAATGGGATCCCGAAAAACCTGGAAAGAGTGAGCAGTGTGACCAAAGCATCAATACACCAAAGAGGAGCTATGATGCACATAGGACTCACATGTGATTTATTATCAAACAAACAAAGCCACCTGGGCTGTTGTGGAGAGCCTCGCTCTTCTTGGCATGCTGTTGGGTACCTGTAAGAGTGCCCAATAAAGGTAGACTACTTTTATCAAATTTCTGAGACTCATTTCAAGACAAGAGACATCCTTGTCTCTCTTTATGGTCATTTGAAAATAACAGGATTATTTAAACTATGATTTCTAGTCTATTTTGGTCTCCGTGAAAGAATTATTTGAATCACAGTCTACAGTTGCCTGTTTCTGCATTCTCTCCAAAGGAAAACTGTGATAACTAGCTCAGAGCTGAATATTTACACTAGAGACATCAGCATTTGGTGAGATGAATTTAAGCCTTAGAGTTTAAACTGAGAAGAGAAAGAATTGCAATTTAATAGCATGAACAAAACCATGGCTTGCATCAGCATCTTGTAATAAAACCTGAGATTTTTATCTTTATAGAAAAAGGGGTTACCAGAGGGGCTTGGCCTTTTTAAAACATTATTGAATGTTTGTTTACTAAGTACAGGACTAGCAGGAAAAGAAAGCACAGGTGAGGGACTACTGAAAACAGGATAAGGAAAACAACGGGAGAGCATTCATGATTGACATGAGATCAGCAGTGTGTGGGACATGAAAAGGTAAAACCAACAGCCAGGACTTTTAGGGTTAGCAGTATCCAGCCAGAACTTCAGCCCAATAACATAATCACCACTTGATGATGATGATGAGCCCAGATTTGTTATCCTGAACTTTCACAGATCATGAATACAAGAAGACAATTACATGAACTTGAAAAACAAATTTTCTGACATTTAAAAGCAATAAAAGCTACTACATATCTGTGTTTTTGTGAATCTGACAGCATCCTCTTGATTTTTTGAGCTTTTCTCTAAAACTGAGCAAAGGCATTAAACTCACTTTTACAAAAACTAAAGATCTCAGGGGTGTTTTATCGAGCAATAATTGAGCTTCTAATAGAAACGATAAAATTGTTGGATTTTTGTTAAAATTTCAAGGAATTAACAAAAGACATGTTCTTTCTAACCATATTGTGTGCCTGTCCTTTATTCAGCATTGTAGGGCCTCAGGCTAACTCCTCTGCTTCCTCTTTGTCACATAAGCCTGCATGATTCAAGTGATTCAATCTGTCATATGAACCCTCCTCCTATCACAGCCTTGACAGAAATATCTACCACTTAGTTCTCTATTGTGACTGGTCTGAACAGAAAGGAAATTATGTTTCTGGTATTCTCTCTTAGCAGCAACAAAAGATTAGCATTACCTGACATAGACAAGAAATAGTTGAGTTGCACAACTATTTCCTTTGTAAGGGTTGCTGCCTTTGAGTTTTTCTCATGCTTGAACTGAAGGCTACTTTTACTGTGTATCTGGGAATGAGATCTCATAAGCAACATGAACACTGAAGTGTCTCATGACCACTTTTCTCTTTCAAGTAAGAAAGAGATACCTGTCCTGAGTCCAAAATCACTACAAATCCTATCTTCTCCTGTGGTTAGCAAAAGTCACGTCTAGATCTCTAAGCATGCTCTGTGATGGTATTGTGGGGGCAAAGGAGATAAATGGAGACTATTGGTGTTGATTAAAAATGCCCATGGCAGATAAGAGGGTACCCTGGAGCACAGGGTGTTTCAGTACCTGAGGTTCACACCATGAGGACTAAAAAAACCCATCTGGGCTGATTCACAGAAAGCCGCAGCAGTGAATGAATCGGGGCTCCAGCCACATCCCCTGCCCGGCGTGCAGACTCCATGTCAAAGTTCACAGAACTGCACAAGGTAGAGCCACAGCTGCAGACACAGGCACTTGGACTGTATTAAAAGACAAAAGTGTCTTGTTCTGTCTGGTACTTAAACTACAGAGGACATGCCTGCATGTCAATGTCTCTCCCACCTGACTCAAACAGAATTCCTCAGTGATTGTGCTTAGCACAAGTGGCATAAGAACAGAAAGATTCTTTAAACTCTTAGCGTTCAGGTACAGGTACCACAAGTATTAAAATCTTTCTTTGTGGCAAGTCATTTAAATGTTTTTCATTTCTATTATACCAACATTTTCTTATATTATCATATATATTATAAATAAGTTATTTGCTTCATTTGACACTAAAAATTGTTAGTTTCAAAAGGAATAGAACCCCCAAGGATGATTATTTACTGTGATTTGGAAAATAATTCTAACGAAACATTTAATTTGAATTTTAAAAATTTATTAAGGATTTTCTCGAATGCAATTTGCATCCATAGTGGGTTGGCTTTTGCTCCTTGTTGTTTGTACAAAACACAGATCTTGGGTAACAGCACAGCTTTCATGTAAACATGCATCTAGGCATCTTACTTTTCATGCATTCTGGGTTAAGTCCTGAAGGAAATAAATGCCACAAAGTTAAACTGATCTACATCAACTGATATGGCAACTTACACTGTGTGATAATTTAGCTTGCCTTAATTATTTTGAATTGCTTCAATTTATCCTGCACATCCATGGAAAATTAAAAATACAAGAAGTGAAACTTCCATTTTCAGCTCCTTTTGACTTCTCTGTAGTGGCCTGATTTGCCTGTAGTGAAGAAGATTGCATCAGACAGTCTAAGGGTAGATCAATATAGCCAAAATGACAAATACCTGAATGTTTCATTCATGTTTGACAGCTCTGTGTCACATATTTTTTCCGAAATTCCTGCAAGGAATCATAAGAGATAACACTGTGAACCTCCAGAAGAAATAAACACAGCAGACTTTTTTTACCTCAAGATTTTCAATATTAAAAAGTGGAATGAAATAAGAATATATTGGCCAGTCACTTGTGTGGTGTAGATCAGTCTACCACCTTTAGTTTTAGAGTTGCCTTTTCAACTTACACCAGAAAACAATTTGGTATTAGAAAGCCTGTAATTCTCTAAAGTCATTACATCTCAATAGAAAAAGTTACATCATTAATTATCAGCTACATCATCACACTTTCTGGAAAACAGCTGGAATAAGAAAGCTATTGTTTCCAATTTGCAAAAGTCTTCTTTTCCAACCACAGTGATGCAACAATTTTGAAAGAGACAGTTTAAAAAAGTAAGGCAGCCAACATGTATTTTTAGGTATTTCATAGAATTTCACCTCAGTTATTTCATAAGCATCAGAAAAATATCAAAAGCAAGCTCCCTTCCGAGACCAGAGAAAACTTTAGTATGAAAGCTGTCCAGCCTGAAGTGCCTTGTATATTGCAGCATCATTTTGTAACCTCTTCAAATATCTCTCTGTCCCTAAGAGGTTTCAAATTCAAAGGCTCAGAAATCAGGGGCCATTTAGTCTCCATTACCTTGAAGGATTTTTAAATAAACCTGAGATCACTGTAAGTCTTTTCCAGAAGAAACATTTCACACTACAGCAAAAAATTCCCAGATTCAACAGAACTCCAGAAGTGGAGGTTTTGATTTGCTCAGTTTTCTTTTCTCTCTGAAGGCAGAAAAGAAACAGGATTTATATTAATTTCCTAAACATTTGGAACTTTCCCCTCTTTCCAAATGTCACTGGGTTGATGGGATGATATGCATGGGTATCTCTAGCACAAATATTTTCATGTGCTACCCCACTACCCATCTTTTTAGAAGGTGAAAGATTGTGCACAATCAGGAGCCTGAACACAGCTGTTCCTTTCAGGTATACAGTTTTCACAACTTGATTATTAAATGTATTCATCCATTCTGCTCTGATAGGAAATTGCAAACATGATGTCAAAGCCAATTCTCAAATAATGTTCTCAAAATTAGGACCTCTGTGAAAAAATATACTTCTTTTACAAACTGGAAGTAACATTCTCTCAAAATTCCTCCAAAAATTTGTTGACAACTCAATCTTCTCTATGTCTTCCTTCTGTGAAGGAAACAGAGCATTTCTGAGGTCTTAATGTAGGGTTTTAAGAAAAGAACTGCACTGGAAAGGATGGTCTTTGTTGACAACAAGTCACTAGACTGACAGACACTTCCCACTTGCTAATTTCCTGATCATACTTACAAGAAAACTCTAATGAAAACACTGACTTATTTTCATTGCTCCAATTCTTCTTGTAATCTTGGCCTGCTCATTCAGTCAAAATGAAAGCAAACAGACAGATGGAGGTGGATGTGTTCATTAGGAGCAGAATCTGTGTAATCCATCCCTTACTGTCCAAGCACTTAGGGCAGTGTGCTGACTATCCAAGGATAGACCCTTGAAAAGAAATGTGAGTTCAGCACAATAGCATGAGGTGTTTTTTCAGTGCCAATGTTAAACTAGTTTAGATGACACAAGGTGAGAGAATAATTGGCAGGGTGATGTTGATGCCATTTACTTATTAATTTAGAACCTCTAATCAAAATAGCTTAGGAAATAAATGGCTAATTATGTTCTACATGTAAAATAATAAAACATTCAGAGCATGATATTTAGCAAGTATGTATATTATATTAAATATGGTATTCAAATTTACCTAAAAGGACAGATTAGGCACAATGAAGGAAAGCAAGAAAGAGAAAGAAATGAGATAAAGAGCTGATGGGGAAGAAATTTACTAACAAAAATATTATTCCTGGAATAGCACCAGAAAATCATGGTACTCACAATTATATTTCCCTGTGTATACCACATGTCATTTATCAAGAATGGATGGTAATGCAGCAGACCCATACTCATTTCATAATCTGAATTCCTAATCTTCACAGTCCTATTGCACTTTTGACCCTAGCCCACCTATTCTGAATAAACAGAAATCATGCTGGACTGAAAAGATCCTCCCTTGGCTCCTTTAGGGCACACTGACACTGCATAAAGCAGAGCAGCACAGCACAGGCCAGGCAGCTGCAGTGCACAGGCACAGCAGCATTGCTGCACCATGGCATTACTGCAGCTGAGCTGAGCATCTCTGCTGGTACAGCAACACTCTTCTGGGACTGGAACTTGCTCTTTCAGCTCAAATTTCCCCAGAGAGTACAGCAGGAACAAACTCACAGCTGGTACAGCAGCCAACATTTATTATTAGGAGTGTCAGAAGCATTTCTGAATATAAGCTGAACAGTGGTCTTTGTATATTGTCCCTAACTCCTCCTTCCAACAATTTTGAAGTTATTCTTGGGTAATTCCTAAACCCTTCACAGGGCTCTCAGAGGTGCTGAATAACCTTTGTACTGCTGGTACCTCGTGTATTTTTGAGCTAAGGAACTAAAAAGGCCAGTAGGCAATGCTGCTG
This sequence comes from Emberiza elegans, assembly GCA_024865655.1. Classification (NCBI taxonomy): domain Eukaryota; kingdom Metazoa; phylum Chordata; class Aves; order Passeriformes; family Fringillidae; genus Emberiza; species Emberiza elegans. The sequence continues at coordinate 24,550,554 of JALJVW010000085.1, read as the reverse complement.
GTAGATTATTGACTTTCTTATGATGGGACCTAACCTTTACAGAGAGAGAAAAGATGCCACACTGAAAGAGCATACTTTGTGTTTGATTTCAAAGCTCTAAAATTACCCTAAGTATTTTGTCCATATTTCTTATTTCCATATGCTTAGAAGTAAATCTGTTTGTATATTGTGAGGAAGGAGATTTCAGATTTTACCCACACATGTACAAGAGACTAAGGTTTCCTGTGTATTTAGATTCTGCTTAGCTGTCACAATGTAAATAAAAAATATACAAGTATAAATGTTTCCAAAGACGGATAAGGAAAAGGAAACCATCTGGGCAACCTTCATAGGGAAACAATGGCTGGGCCAACAACACACTGGATTTTGCTCCATCAGAAGGATGATATTAATCATCACTTGTTCTCCTCTTCCCTTTCTTTGTAAAATAAAGAGCAAAGGAGTTAAGATCAAATAGTAAATATTAATTATAACATCAATAGTTGTCAAATCAATAGCTATCTCTGTCATATGCAGTAATATTTTTTTTCTCCTCCTGCCTTTTCTTAATTTATTTTCCAAATAGTTTTTCTTAATTGTGGATTTTTCATGTGGATTCTTAAGTGTGTTTTCTATGTAAACTTCTCAAAAAGACATTTTGTATCACTTTCTTTAACAGTGCTGAAACAGATACTTTGTACTAAGTTAAAATTGAAACAAACAAAAGCATTTATAATTTAGGATCGTAAATGCTATTACTGCAAAAGGCCTTCTTTATGTGATCTGTGTTGATGCTCTGCTACAGTAGAACAAAACACTAATATGAGGATAGGGCATTTTAAAAAAAAAAATATGATAGTAAGCCCAAAATGTGTCTGAGTTAAGCATATCCATGTTGTCTTCATTAAAAAAAAAAAATATATATATATATATATGTTTTATGAAGAGTTAAGTAAGAAATGGCTTAATGGCTTGAAGAAAAGGCAGCCTTTCAGTGGTATCTGCTGTAAAGCAGCCAGCTCTAGCTGCAGCCTCCAAGAGGCACCTCCTGTTTGGTTTTCCATCTTTTTTTAAGGGGCAGCCACACTTTGGGCCAGGATTGTTCAGGACAAAGAATCTGATCCAGTGGTATTGCACATAGGAAGGAGAGATTAGGTTTGGCCCTTTTCCCAGACAAACATAGTCCCAGCACAGAGTCAAGAACTGTCATTGAACTCCTTATCCAAATGCCCAGCTCCAAAGTCTGCACTGCCCTGTTGAAGGTGACTCTTCCTATTTGCAATCTATTATATCACTGCGATCTTCAGTGCCTGAAAGCCACTAGGAGACTGATTTCAAAACCTGGTACTCAGAGGAAAACCTGAGATGTATTTTTGAATGGTTTCTCTGCTCCCAGTGTGACTTGTTTAAAATCAAAATTTGCATTTCTGTTACATACGCTTCCTCTGCAGCTCCATGAAACTGCCTATTAGCCACAAAATATGAGAATTTCTGGACAGTTCTGCACTTTTGGTAGGCTACCAAAATAGACGCTCCTGAAAAGGAGGGTACCACAATATTCTGGTGCTTAATATCATAACTGTAACATATATATATATATATCCCTAATTGAAACTATCATTTCAATCCTTTACAGCACTTTAAATTTCTAACATATTCTTTTTTATAATAAAATGGGGAAAACGGGAAATATAGTCCTGACCCCTAATCACAAATGAAACTTAGAAACTAGGAAAACAAACAGTTACTTTCATTTCCAGATTGAGTGAAAAGCACACAGAAAAAAAAATGGAAATTCTGGGCCTTCATGTGTTGTGGCCAAATATACTTTTTCCATCATTGTATATAAAGGGTGGATGTTAATAGATGTAGCAAAGGTGAGGCCTTTATTAGATATTTCAAATAATTCTGGTTTTATTCATCAATCTGACTACTAGCAATCAGGGAAATTTTTTTAGAATTCCAATGATTTTTTATCTTGACAGTGCCTCTTTAATAACTAAATGGAATTCATATTAATTATTTATCTCCTTTAAAGTGCACTGAATAGCTTTGCTGAAAATTACCACGTTTATATTTATAGAACACTAGTACATGTACAGATAGGTTCAAAATTCATTATTTATACAGTGATGGCTTTATTTATAGGAATCAAGTTCAATAATTAGCATCAAGCACAAAATCTCCAGTAGTGATGGTAATATTAATGGAAATAGTGCTGTTAGGTTTGCTTTGTCACTCCTGACTGTTTTAGTTCCTTACTCTTTAAGTCTTTTAATCATTTTTGTTTCCTGGGCTTCCCTTGCTCTTTTGAAAGATGTGGAGATAAGCTCAAAATGCAGTGAGCCCAGCCCTGTTTTCAAAACTATTTACTTGTAGAGGTGCATAAGGATAGTAGTATGAAAAAAAAAGGAGCAGCAATTTCTTCTAGCCTTAGCAAAAATAAAACCATTCTCCATGTCTGTGAAATGAATGACCTCTCTGTTACATGGCATTTTAGATGCTGTTAAGGTTTTGAAAAACCCCGAACAACCTTCACCCAACACTTCCAGGCTATATTGAAATTGGCCTGATAAATACAAACTTTAAACATTCAGGTGCTTGCAGAGAAAAAGCTTAAGGCTGTAATCCTGTGGCCTTGTACCCAGTAAGACTGAATGCAGTCCACTTTTACTGCCATCATGTAACTAATGCACCATCAATATTTCATGCATGTAATTTCAAATGAGTAAATAGCTTTCTGCAAGTTGCATAATTTGCTCATAATCTCAGTGCATCTTGTTCCATTTAAAGCTAAGTGCTCCCATTTTCAAAATGCCCCCGCAGGAATGATTCAGCCTAGCCAAGAATGATTATATCTTACAAGGTCCCCAACCTCACTTCTGTGTTACCCATCCTTACTGCCAGGGTGAACAATTTATCCCAATGCAAACACCAAAACAAAGTCATGCAACAGACCTTGCCAAACCTTTAGTGTTGCCACTTTTTAGTCACTAAGGCAGAGAGAGGACAGCAAGCAAAAAGCTAAGCTGTGACATATGAGGTGTGAGACGTTTGGTGAAGGTAATGAAACCAAGGGTTCAGCCATTAACCTTCAAGGAAGAAAACCCAGGCCCACTGCTTAAAAAATTGCTGGGACCAATCTTTCACCGTGACAAGCATTAGTAATGAATAATTAAGCATTTAATATAATGTTGCTTTGGTGAAAAATGATAATTTTACAATTGATGGCCCCAAACCTATTCAGTGTTATTATGGTGCAGTAAAAGCAGGAAGAGAGTTTTGATGAAATGCTTATTTTCCAGTGGAGTGGATTTTCCCCTTTGTTTTTTTTCCTGATGGCTGGACTGAAGCAGTTATTGTTATTAGGTTGAAAATCCTTTCAAAGCTGAACAGTGGCCTGCTGAGAGAATTTCATGAAAAATTTAAAAAGGAAAATTCAACCTGGAACAGTTTCACATCTCATGCCAGCCTGCCGGAGGTTGAACTGTGTTTTCCCCCATAATATTAAGCTAATGTCAGGGACATAAATCATTCAGCAGATGCAAATGCTGAAATCTTCCAAAAGGAAACCTTAACAGCTCTAGAAGCCATTTCGATTAAGTGACATAGTTATTTAAAACAATTTAACAGATGCTCTCTAACAGTTCCTCATAATCAAATGTTTATTGCAAAAGAACTATTTGAGTAGCAAATTATTTGAACTGTGCTTCAATATCTCTCTTTGCTGGTAAGAAAACTGAAGAGCTAAGCTGCAGGAGCTCCTCACAGCCATGTCTCTCCTCTTTTAGACCTTGCTGATGTTAGAAAGAATTTTAACTCTAGATTATCACAAAATAAAAGTTTTGGTAGGTTTGATGAGGCAATGGCATATTTCGTCATTGCAATTCAGACTAAATTATTGTTCTTCTTTAAACTGGTTTAAACACAATTCCTTTATAATCCACTTTCTAATATAGCATGGAGGTATTAAATAAAAATTACACATTTTATCCCATAGGCAAGACATGATGGGAAGTCTTCACTCCTTACTGTCATACACTTAGGTATGACATTTGCCAGTGACATTGAACATTTGGTTGGACTTCTAAATATGCTCAGGCACTGTGAGTTTTCAGTGTATAATGAATTGTCCCTGAGAAGCAAGAGGCTAAAAACAATGTATCTACTCCTTCAATAGCAAGATTTAGGCTAGATTTTCCTCTCTGTGAGTAGATTATTTTCCTAACCTCACAAAAACTGAATTACCTACATCTATGGTATACCTTTTCTGACTTTTAAAAACACCATAGACTGTGAGGAGTGTGCATATGTGTGCACAGACACATGTTTAGAGTTACTAATTCCTGTGAAGTAAGCATAAATCAAGAAAGAACATGCAGTTAAACTATTCTCCAGGCAGATTGCAGTCTGTAATTGGGTAGAAATGGACACTAGCTGATTGCAACAGCTTCTTTCCACAGGGTTTAAAACTTCATCAGCTATGGGAAAATCTACTAAGCAGATTACTGCTGAAATTCAGACCCCAAACAGTCCATAAATGAATGAATTATCCTACAAAAAGAAGAGCTACAGGTTTTTCTGAACACCTAAGAAAGCTTTCTAGACTATCTGCAATAACCAGAGATGGAGCATTATGAGTCTCTGAAATATAACGATTTTTACTTTCCTCTTTATAGTATATACTTTTAAAAAATCACAACAACAACAAAAAAAAAAAAAAAAAAAAAACAAGGAAAAAAAAAACAACCAAACCCCCCCCACAAAAAAACACCAAATAAACCAACCACCACCACCACAAAAAACCCACGATGGAGTAGGCTTTTCCTTTCCAAATTTGTTCCTGAAAAGTAGACACAGTAACTCCACCATGATTTTAAGTAGATCTTAACTATTCACCCTTCCATTTTGCAGTAGAGGTAGGGATACACAGCCTGAGGTGAAGTTATCAGAGGCACAGCAATCAGTGCTACCTCATTTCCCCTCAGTCCCAGGCCTTCTGCTGCTTTTGTCATACAGCATCATCGGTGTCTTATTCTCCAAGTTTATCACCACAACACCCCACTCCAACTGCACATTTTGAAAAGAAACATCTTAGGACTCCCTCTGAGTGCATTAATACAAAGCCTAACAATTTATACCCTGGATTTAATGGAATTTATACAACAGTACAGCACAACTCAGTATGAGATTAACTGCAGGAAGCTGTCTTCTTTCAGGAATCTGTCTGTCTTCTTCCAGCAACATAGCTTTGGCAATAAAAATTATTGTTTTCATCTTTTTACTGAAAATCTCTCATGAAAAATGACTGAAATTTGAAAGACCCAGATAAGAAGGGTGCTCAAAACTGAAGATATTAAATAATATTCACCCTACTACAAAAATAATGCTAAAAGGTACAGAAAATTCTAGGGAGGGAAGGAAAAAGTCAGTGGGTATAGAAAATTAACTTGCTCTTGCTATCAGAAACAGAAGTGGTTTTTCTCCAGAAACATCTTCTTAAGATCTAAGAAAGAAATTAAGTTCAGCACTCATTCTTTTTAATCAAATAGGTATATCCAAAGATAACCAAAGAAAAGGAAATCTTTAGTAGTACTTCCTCCATGGATAGAACCATCTGCAATATTTATGCACCATCAAGGATTTCAAAGAATGAAAACACAGATAGAAAACTAACATATGTAATAGGGAACAGGAGGGAACATAGGCTCATATAAATGCAATACAAAATTCTTTGGAACTGCTTAAAGTTTAGGGAACCTGGTAGGTTTCCCATGAAGGCATTTTTCTTGCTTCTTAGCAGAGAAGACACAAACTGGGTACATTTACTGCTATTAACACCAGAAATAGAAACAGAAATTACAAGGGAGCCTTAGTACCTCACTCTGAAAAAAAAAAATCCATAAATTTCAGCATCATAAGCCTTAGTGAAGGAAAGGCACATCTTGGAGAGGGATTCAGCTGGATGGCAGACAACAGTACCTCAGAGAATCTCAGCTGTCATCCCAGAGGAAGCAGAAGTCTGAGGCAGCCTTCTTCTCCCTTTATTCCTCAGGATTTTTCATTGACTTCTACACAGCCAGTGAGTAGAATGAATAGACAAGCTTTACTGAGAAAGCCATTTCTGCACAAGTCAAGGGCCTCCACACTTGATAAATTTTGTGGTGTGAATGCAAGCAGCATGTCTCCCTTTACCAGGGCACCATTTCACCCAAACCCAAAGGTACATTTTCAATACATGTGTCTGCATCCTTGTCAGAAGAGAGAAGCCCAGTGTTCTCAATGCACAAGACACAAGGAACACACTTCTTCTATTAACAGGCTGACCAACACCATTTTCCATTATTGATCTGTGTTTTTACAGAAATATCTACACTGTAACGTAATAAGGCAACACTGCATAGTCATAGATTATAACACTTGGTTATAGATGCAAGATACAGTTTGACTATCTTCCTTCCACATTTTTTGTTAATTTCTACTAGGTTCACCTTTTTATCCAGTAATAATTAGATTTCAGAAATGCTAATATATAAAAAATAATCTATCTAAAACTATGGGAGATTACATTACTTGGTGGAGGTTTGGACCTCAAATACTTGTGGTTTGGTCTTAGATAAGACACAATTTTATTGTGTTACCTCACCAATTACTTTAATCTGTTCCCTGCCAATTAAAGTGGCTAAGACATGATTACCTAAATTGCTACACTTGTTCCAGGGAATCAAAGCCAATAGCAAGCACAGATGGATCAGTTACTTTGGCAAATACAAACAAAAAGGTACCTAAATAGAGTGCCATGGTTACTGGAAAAAATTAGGGTAAATGTATCTCATAGGCAATTTTGGACCTGCTGTTTATAAATACACTTATGTACATATATACATACATCTATTTAGAAAAGTGAACAAAATAAACAGTATGAAATGCTGAATAAATGGTATGAAACTGTATGAAATGCAGTTTCTAATACAGAGTTCTAATGCAAATTACAGTCTTTTCCAATCAGAATCTTTCAATTGATTTACTTTAAGATGACCAGAGAGATAGATCCAATACATGAACAAAATGATCAAGGAACAGCCACTGAGAATACACCCAGTCTGCATGATTCACTGTGTTCAATGAAGCAAAACAGCAGTATTTTGAGTGTCTTTCATTTTGTCCTTATAATTTTCACAGCACATTTTATCATGTCTGCAACATCATCACTCATGATCATATAATCTGCTGGAATTTGCAGGAAATATTCGAGAAATTGTTCCTTCCCCCAATATCCCTAGAAGAGAAAGAAGAAAAAACAATAAGCAAACCAGTTTTGGTGGTCTAAGCCTATGTGAAATAGGGTTCACTATAGAATGTGCTTGATTTCACAGGACAAAAGATTTCTGCCTCAATACGGGGACCATGCAACCCTGAGATCCCTGTGGATGAATCAATACCTTGAAGTGTAGCCATGACAACCAAAGAGACCAAATAGGCTCAGCACACACAGCATTCACAGTATTGATTTTTCAGCACAGGACAATACAGTGCTCTCAGCGCCTGAATATGGATGAGGAGTAGCTGGCTGAGGCAGACTTCTCCTGCAATGTCTGAAGTGATGCTGCTGAGCAGAGAGCAGCACTTGGAGGAGTGTCACGCCACGATAGTGAGGGTGTCCATTCTCCAGTCAGCAAGACAGACTGCAGCCCTTGTGGCCACAGCTCACAGGCCCAGGTTTCTAAACAACTGGTTAGCCTTGATCATGAAAAATAAATCTTTACTATTCCTTTTTTTGGAAATAATATCACTGACATGCTGACATTAATGAGCAGGGCTTTGGATCTGCAACTCTCAGCATTTAAAAAATGAAGCTGCTGCACTTTAAATAAATAAATAGCAAATATATATTAAAAGTAAAACACCACCAGTAGTCCAGAACAACAATCTCTCTTCTCAACAGAGGCAAGAGAATTCATCATTTCAGTTTTTGGGCTCTATTCTGCTCATGTTATGTAGGGCCTAGGCTAAGAGATTTAAACTTTGCAAACTCCTCTAAAACAATCAATAGGACTGTGATTTTAAATGGTCTGGAATGCTATGTTAATGTAATTAATGGGCACTACACCCAATGATCATGACTTTTAACAGTTAAATTTAATTGTAACAACAGAACAGCAAATTTAAGTCTGTCAGGGAAAAAAGCTCTTAAGAATATGGAACATGTTCATGAAACCATAATCACTGTTAACATGAAATTTTCCTCAGAAAATGTCATTTTTTGAATTATCAATTGAACACTTATAGCTTATAAACACTTATAAACAAGGACAATTCTTTTTCCAGAAAACAACATCTGCTTCCATCAAAAAACCCAAAAAACATCATTATATAAAATAACATAAAAAAATCAAATCAATTTCCACCAGGGTTCAATAATTTCCAATTTTCTGATTGTGATGTTTCATAATATGTCCAGTTCCTCCACCTCCCTGGTACTTACTTAAATTTCTACCTAAGTCTGTGCCAACACCTACTGAATAATTTTTTTGTAATGCCACACTGAAGGCACACTCTACCTAACCTCAGATTACAATGAATGTGCTTATGGGTGTTTCAGAGCACAAAGCTCACAAAACTATAACCGCCCCAGGACAGAGCTCAATACATTCCAAGAGCTGAATCACACAGAGGGTGACTCAACAACCATGCCTTCCTAGTCTTCCTCTCCTAAACACCATGCAGCCCTTCATGGCAACGTTCCAGTCATGTGAGCTGTGCCACCACATCTCTGTAACTGCAATGAGATCAAAGCCCTGTGACTGAACACAGATCTCCAGTTCCTCCTGTTTGCTCCCCATACTCTGTGCATTTGTGTACAAGGACTTCACAGAAGTGTTTGAGTGTGTTAATATCCCAGTCAGGTTGCAGAGGGAGACCTCAATAGCCCTGTCTCACCGTTACACCTTTGGGTGCTTGTGCTTGTTGGAGGTATCCCCTCCTAAGCCTCCTTTTCCTGCTTGGGCGGTACCTTCAGTTGTATTGCACAGCTTGTGTCTGTCGAGCCTGCTATATTCCTGTGCCACTTCAAATCTAGTTTAAAGCTCTTTAAGCAGAACTGCATTTCAAAATTGAGTTTTTAAAAATCAAAAATACTTTTAATCTTTCAGCTTGATTTTCTTCATCATTTGCTCTTTTTTTCTTGAAAGCAACTATTTCTTTTTTCTGCAAGTGTATGTCTAAAAAATAAGCTTCTAGAGAAGATGCAGACATCCCAGAGCAGATTCCTATTCATTGACTGCTTATATCAATCACCAATATCAATCTCATGGCAAAAAATACAGCAATGATAGTAACTATGAAGTAATTGTTAATACACAAGTAAACTTTTAGTGAGACAGCTCTAGATTAGAAAAAAAATGCAGATTAGCTAATTACGTTAAGGCTATGTACACAGGATATTTCCCCTCCAGACTCACTATGCATTGTACTACTGCAAGTCTGCAATGGATCTGCATTGTTGCTAATGTTAATCCAGCTCTTTTTTGCTTATGGAATTAGGCCAATTTGAAGCAAGTAGGAATCAGGCCAAGCTATTCTTCAGAAGAAGCACTCAAAATGAAAATGGCTAGGACTCCTAATTTCACATTTAAATAAACCCTGCAAATTGTACTTTACTAAGTGGTTCTACTGTTACATTTATTTCTGTATGGATGCTCAAAGAGCAGCAAGAACACATTTGCCGTCACAGCTGACAAAACTTCAACCGTACCTGTTTGCTCTTGGTTAGGGCACACAGGAGATGTGTCCTTTCCTCTGTCTTCTCAGTCACTGCCAAACCAGGAGATGACATTTCACATCCTACCCCATGAAACAAATGAGCTACTGAGAAACCATCCACAAGCATCCAAAAGAACTGGAAGAATTATGCCTGTGAGTAACGATATAGGGAGTTAAGGCTAGGTTCAGAGATATTAAAGGTTAGATATTAACTGATATCTCCTATTCTCAAGATACAGAGATAGCACATGTTAATATAGAACACAGTCTGAGTAAAAAATGTCCAGAAAACTGATATATTAGTACTATGAAGGAAAAAAATCATGCACATCCAGCAGCAAAAGTCTTTTTTGGGGAAAAGCTAATTTCCAAAAATATTTCCATATTGCATATTATAACATAACAAACCTATTGAAGTCTTTGAGGAATGAACTGACTTGCTTCTCCACATGGTTCATAATGCACCTGTGATAAGTTTTAATGGTCCATGACATTTATGCACCTGTTCCTTTGCTACTGATTTGCATTCCATTATTAAAAATAATGTGATCTTGTTTCTAATTAGATGCATCTGTCCACAGTTCAAAGACCTTAATTCTTCCTTATTAACAGTTTGCTGGTTATTTAGAGAACCTGACCGTACAATTCATGAAATCTCTGTAAGATTATGATCTCTGAATACGTCTATGCCAGAATATAAACTGTTTCGTTCAATGAGTGACCTTTGCCTGCATATTTTTTGCTTCCTGTGTTGCACGCTATTCAAGAGTAGCAGATAAGTTCTAACAGAAGAGGATTATTTTCTTAAGTGTTCTAGCACTGAAACATATTTAGCATAGACAGCAAGTCAGTAACCACCGAAACTGGGTCTCTGAAAGGTGGTCTTGCACACAATGTTACTCGTCTGTGTTTGTTATGGCCTTAGGGAAAATGATCCAAGCAACACCTGATTAAGGGTTTGAAAGGTTTTGGACTTTCAACAAAGTCAGCTATTGTGTTTCACTTGGTTTTAAGTCACTAAAACCATAGGAGAGTGAGCTGTCTGCCCTGAGAACCTGGTGAAGTGAAGGAAACACTGATATTCTAACAGACAGACCTCCCACAAGTTCCAGTGAAAGGATTTATTAGAACAAGGAAGTTCATTGTTTGTTTTATTTTTCCTAAAGTATTACCAACTCCTGTAATTTTTCTTCAATAAAGTAAAAATATAATTAAAAACTGCTGAACCCCTCATTCTGGTTTTCGTGTGTTTTCATATCCCATGCTCAAAAATACATCAATAAAACACCACAAAAACATTCCAATATCTCTAGAGCCTGTGAAAAAAGGGTACCTAAAGAAGCCCTGTCAATAATAAGGCCAGACACAAGGAACATTACAAGCCCACTGAATTTTATTTGGAAGGAGTGTACAGCTATGCCTCTCTTTATACCTAGCAGTATTGTGGGGACAATGTTTGCAAGAGTATCAGCTTAGATTCAATCTTGTGAATCACTAACCTTGCCTAGAATTCTGTCCAATTTTCCTGGTCTGTATTTGTCCATTTGATAAACCTTTCCTATAAATAGTACTTGGCATTGATTCTGATTAAGCAGCAATTTTCCTTCAAATTCATAGAGTTCAGTTAGGTCAAGGTAATTATGAATGTCAATTCTAGATTCCAAAATGCTGAAAAATATTTTACTGAAAAGTTTATAAGTAAATTCCTGCAGATTATTTACATTATACATACACCTTGTATAAAATATATATAAGTATAGAATCATAGAATTGTTTGGGTATGGATCTTAATATTTATCTAGTTTCAAACCAAATGTATGTACATAATGAAGCATAGTCAACTACAGCTCAAAGAAATAATTAAAAATAATGCGTTTTCCAATATACTGTGATAGTAGTAGAGCTCAATCTGCTTTAAAAACTACACAGCCTATGATGGCCAGTGACAGCTTTTAAGTTCTTTTAGCAGTGGAACTTGATAAATCTAATAGTTTAAATATTAAATACTGATGTAAGACAAAGCTAGTGATCCAAGTGTGAAATATAGGTGCCAGAAAACTGACTTGTGAAACATTTTTGCCAACTAAAAAAGAAAAAAAAGGAACAGTTTTTAAAAGTGTTTCTAAGTCTTTTGTTCTCTCCTGAGAGACAAGTTTTAGTCTAGAAAATTAGTGACTTGCAGACTGACCTGTTTGATTCTGTTTGCCTGCAAGAGGGCTACCAAGGGCTAAATTCTATGCAGTAGTTAAGAACCAATTTCTGTGTGTAAGAAAAGCAATTAGTTGGCAACAACGAGGGAAATATTTTCAAGGATTTATAGACAAAATTCACCATTTATTTTGCTGACCACAAAGATGCCTTGAAGGTACTTTTCTAACATCATCCAGCAATAGAGGTTCCCACAGTAATAGAAGCACCTGTTACATGTGACAAAGCAAATACAGTTTATAATAAAAAATACTTCTTTAATTATTTTATTCCCTCCATTTTAAAGTCCTTTGCTTCCTTTAGTGGCCCTCAGGCCTCTATGGAGGAGTTTGTTTACAAAAATAACTTAGGTGTTATAATATAAACTGAACTTTCTCATTTTACCAATATGCTCCACAGTCCATTTGAAAACTTAGATCAGAAACTTTGGCCTGGATTTTTAGTTTTAACCTAAAAAGGCACTAACCATGGTTTGTACTGTTTTGAACTTGGTGTACACATCTTCTAAGTCTTTGATCAAAGAATTTTTGGGCAGAGAAAAACTGTAAGTGTTAAAATAAACAAAGAATCTTAGTGCCTGGGAGCAGATGTCCCAGCTGTTTGGTAAGATTTGCAGGCTCAAAAGATATTACTTGCTCCTATCCCAAATGTCAGATGCATGTTACAGCAGGCATATATTTAGTAGAGGAGCTTAATCCTTCCTGCTCCATCAGTGCTCAAGCTGCAAACACTTCTGGCTTATGCCAGTGCAAAGTCAATTTAAAGGATACCAAATACTGATGAGCCAACTAGAGTGGCTGTAGAGCAGCAGCAAACCATCCGTAACAGCTTCTGACAAACTGCTGAGCCCTGGAAAATTATGAAAATTAATTCTCAATTCCTGAATATTTTCAGGTTTCCCAAGCACTGTTGGCTATAACTCTAATCGCAGCACAAAAAAGTTTTAGTAATGTGACAGGTAAGGTGAGAAAGATAAAGATCATAAAACGGTTTAGAAAATGGCTTGAGGTTTTGTATAGAAGCACACATAGACAACAGGCATTTCTGCCAACAGCCTTTGCACATCTTTGCTTGTATAAGTCATACAGGAACAGCAAGGTCTAGCTGAAGCACCTTGAAGGCACTAATAAGCCTTAACAGTTTGTGTCTGACCCTGGTTGTCCTCCCCAGGCCTGATCCAGAGCTGTGGTCTGGTCTCCAGCCCCAGCCCAGGAACCTGCCTGCTGCTCTGCCCTCCTGGCCCAGCATGGCCCTGGTCTCTGGCTCTGCTCTGCTGCCTTGCTCCTTGCACCTGGGTCCCTGCTGCCTCTGTTGCCCCCTGAGAAACCTCCTGTGTCCCTGCTGGCCTTTGCTGCTCCCCTCCAGGGACTCAATCTGATCGCACTCAAGTGAGTAAAACAGAAATAATCTACATCTCTTTGTACCTGTTATTCCACATTTAGATTCCATATCATAGCAAGCATTCTTAAAGACCTGTCAGAATGTCTCTGTTGACCTTTATAGTGGAGGAAAGGATTCAAAATTATTTCATATTCTCTTGTAATTTTCTAGCCCTCTCGTAGTTGGCTAGAATGCCTGCTAAAACATAAATTTGGGCTTGCCATTTTCTGTAACCTTGGAAAGAAACCCACAGCAGTGAGATACTATGAAAAGAGTCACTGTAATGACAACAGGAATTTCTAATGGCTGGGAAGTCAGGCAGGGTGACAGCCATGACTTAGTGTGACTTGCCTAACAATTCTAATTATCTTGTTGCACAAAATCCTTATTCAATCCCAGGTGACAGTCTTAGGAGTAGCAGCTCACAAGGTCTATTATTCTGCTACAAAAGAAGAAATTAAGCTAGGTTGGTTCAATTCATTTTTGAAAATTGTATATTGCTATTCATTTTATTGTGTTCCTAATACTCACAAAGGCTTGTTTTGTTATTTGTTCCAAAGGTTTTGTCTAGAAAAACCTGCTTGACCTATGATTCCTTGACTCTCCTTTTTGGTTTTCAAAAGATAGCAGGGCGTACTTCTTCACTTTTCTGTCAGGTATCCTTCACAAAATAACCAGTAAGAGTCATTATTCTTTCTGTAACTAGCCTATGTTGAACCTCGTCAAGGAGTTGATAAGAAAATATCTGCTTTATCTATCCACACAGTACTGTGGTTTTGCCTGAGCTCTTTCAACATTTTGTGGTAATAATTGTACTAAAAAGCTTTTCACGATTTAAATTTCTTTTTGTGAAAACCAGTAGAAAAAACAGATATTAAACACTGCTACAATTCAGCATCATCAATCATCAGTAAAAAGGAACAGATCATCCTCAAAATCTCTTTTCCTGATAATAGAGTTAAATAATTATTTCCTTTACACTACTAGTTGGCCTATATATATTCTTTTATAATTTCCTTATGCATACCCTTAACATTTTTATTTGGTTTATATTTTTCACCTACTTTTTATCCTTTGATGTCAGTAATGAGTTTGTGATTTTGCCAAGTCGGTCCCTATTTACTCTTCTTACTTCTTTTTCCTGTAACTTGTCCTGTACTTCTGAAAATTAAAGGCTTTTCCTCTTTTTCTAATGTAAGATTTGCCTCTAAGATCTCATCCAATTTGTTCAATTTAATTACTTCATACTGGTTATAGTTAATTTATTTTTACTTTTGTAAGGATTCCAAAATTAAGCACACCTTTCTTTAGCCACATTGCTTTCCTCCTTCAATCAATCACTTCCTTTTGAGTAAAAACCGTAGATTTTGATTTTTGGGCTAAGGAAAATGAAGGGGATGTTAACTCATTGTGTATCAGTTACTATGTCTCCACTGACACTCTTGTGTTTGAAATAATTCAAGAAAGGTTATACAATAAGGACCATTTGACATTAGCCTTTGCAATCAATAAAGAAGTGGCATATAGACCCACAATATACTTAATTTTAGAATATGCTGTGTAGTATATTGTATCATATTCAGAGGTGGAGTTCTTTACTAAGAAACAGTGAAAACAGCTATTTATATATATATACTGTCATTTATGTCTAGAGTACACTGTGTATTACATAAATTTTAAATTTACATTTACGGGACTGAATAACGATGGCATTGGATGTTACTTCTGATTTTGGTCCAGGATCTGTGATTCAAATATAGGCAGCAGATCCTACCACACAGTCAGTAAGAACAAAGAGTCACCAGGCAAAGCACGACAGATGGCAAAACCAATGAATGGTAGAATACTTGAACAAACAGAAAAGACTGACAAAATATCCCTAGGCCTGGCATCTGCCATGACATCTCCTGCGTCTGTTGTACCTGGCCTTCAATCAACTGAACAGCATTCCACTGATACACGGAAAAGATGGGACAAGAAACGAGGCCCTGAGGTCAGGCAGAGATACTATTCCAGCAAGGGAATACCCAGGGCAAGTATTGGGCTGGTGAAGAAGTGCATATGGACTACAGAAGTGTTTTTCATTTTCAGAAGCACATTTTGGAAGAGATTTTGTCCTCTGACATAAGAAATAAAAAGCACAACATAAGGTAAAAAAGCTGGTTTCCATCCAGACTAAAATGGTAAAAATATATAACAGCTTGGCTTTAAAAGGATGTCCATCTGTTAGCAAACTAGTGATCATACCATACCCACAATGGTCTAGCAAACTAGCAGCCAAAAAATTTATTGTCCACACCCACAAATCAATAAATATTTTGGGCTGGGGTTTTTTTGGTTTTGGTTTTTTTTTTTTTTTGTTTTGTTTTTTGGGGTTTTTTTTGTCTACAGCAACACCATTTTAAGTGATGAAAACTTTTGCCTTTTTAAAATGTTTTTAAACTGTCTAAATCTTACAAAGACATTTTACTGAAAAGTGTTCCCTGTCCTTTCAGGTCCTGGGCACACAGCAAACAAGTTCTTTTGCCTTGGTAAGAGAATCTTGGTCTGAAACCTGATAATAGTATTTAACATTCAATGCAAGAGCTTGTGGAGATAACAGTCTTCCACAAAAGTGTACTTGGCTAGAAATGGTGTTCTTGACTGACTTATTGGAACACAAGTTGAATATCTGCACTACCAATTTCAGCAGATTGAAGATTGCCTGGTTAGCAAACACATGCCAAGGCCTTTTCATTACTTGCCACGTCTAAGCCAGCTAGATCTAAAGCTAACTTGGGTATAGCATCCAAGCTGAAATCGTGTTCCTAATATAAACAAGCCCTTCAAGGCTTTATCTCATGTAATTTCAAAAAATTTTACACCATTAAATAAATGGTACCAGAGACTGGTGGTACTTCAATTTTCTGAGGTTTCAGCATCTCCAGCTGGTTTGACCAGAGCCCTGTTTGCAAATGAACAAAGCTGAAATCTCATATTAAGGGGTGTTTACATTTGCTGTACTTCATATAGCACAGGCCCTGCACTGGTCCACCGTGCAAGGAGAAGAACACAACACGTGTAGAGCTGTTCAGCTGAAAGGTCACCATGAGAATATGTCCCTACTCCTTCATATTATGAACCTGAATTTCACAAGACTAGAACTGAAGCAACAACCTTCAGTACAGTGCAAGCAGCAATATTTATTAGAATTTTTTTCTTCTTATATTTTTGCTTGACTCTTAATTTATCAGTGTTTTTTTAAAAATGCATGAAACATATAATAGCATAAGCCTCATTTTGACAACACACAGAGTCTTCCTCTTGGAATGGTTATAATGGTTTACTAGTTTAAATTTGGTGCAATAACAATTTGTTTGGATCAGTAGAACTACAATTTGTCTGTCATTGTCTGGTTGGTTAACACAATCCCATACAAATTAAAAAGTCTCTGTTGCCTGGCCTAAGAATGTGAATTACCATTCTGGAAAACAAAAAATTCACTCTAGAATACAAATCCAGCACTGGATTTCCAGACTTTTGAAACAACAGTGAAAAATGTAACAAATTCAGAAAGGCTAATTCATAGATATGTATATCAACCCTCCTTTGTGAGAGTCATTTCAGAGGCCTTCAGCCAAGCCAGGTATATACTACACTTCATACTAGAGATAAAGCCGATCCTACCAGCACAATCTATATCATAGAATCATAGAATGACTTGGGTTGGACCTCAGAGGTCATGGGCATGGTCACCTTTCACTACACCAGGTTGCTTAAAGCTCTGTCCAACACTTCTCTGGACAATCTGTTCCAGTCCCTCAGTATCCTCTAAATAAAGAATTTCCTCCTTAATACATAATTTAAATTTACCCTCTTTCTTTCTAAACCCATTGTACTTTGTCCTGGCACATTTTCCCCCACTATGGGGCTATCTGAGCCAGGACACCACAGCTGGCATTCAAGTGTAACACAAGCCTGCAGAGTTTTCCTACCTGCTGCTAACAATAGCCCACCTGGAAGAGGGAAGGCAGAGTCCTTGGACATCCCATGATGTGCTTTGCAACAAAACCGGTGCTGTTTTAAATGTTGTATCAAGACATTCCAAATGGCACCTAATTTTAAGGAAATTCTTTATTGTATTAATTTATAGAAACAGGAGACTAGAAGGAACCTGCGTCATCATGTCTAATCCCCTGCTATTACAAGAAGTCACATCACATAATCCTTTTAATAAACTGAAGTGTGCTTGGATACCATGGTGATGAGAACTTCATAAATATGGATATTTGTAGCTGAGCAGAAAATAAAATGATAAAAAAGTAGAGTGGAAGAAAAGAAGGACTATGAATGACAAAGGTGAGTATAACACACTTCTAAGGATATTACAGTTTTGGATTTTCCATAAGAGACTAATGAAAATTTTACTGAAACCTTCACACCTCTGAAGTAAAAGTGATGCCAGCTAGGGAAGGGGTCAATTTCACACAGGACTTATGAGAAATACAATAATGGAAGAAAGAAAATAAGGATAGTAAAGAACAAAAGAAAGGCCACTGTCAATACAGAAAACTTACTCCATTCTTCACAGTGCACCATGCAATGGTAATAGCTCAAAAGAGCAAAACCACAGCCATTTACAGATTTATTCTGAGGTTATTTAATCAGTCAAGTTTATAGAAGAAAAAATAACTTCCTTGCTTTTGTACCTATCAGAAAACCAGGGACCCAAACCAGACCTAATTTAACATTCTTGATCAAATAATTCATTTTATGCATTGTGCCCCTCTAGTTTATTTTCTTATGCTTGGCTTTCCTCTAGTTCTAGAAGATAATTCCTTTTTTAATGAAGGAATTCTGGTGGAATATGTAATCATTTTAATTTTTCTTTCAGTAGTGTTGATCAGTTTCAGCATAAAATGGAAATCCGCTCCTGTATATCCTTGATTCCATCTCCTTCCATGCAGGATAAACCTTCATTAGAAACCACACCTTTATAACACAAGCTGCCAGAAAAAGGAATTAAATTTCCTAAGGTAAACCTTCTATTTACAGCCACAGGGAGAAGTAATGAAATTTAATGAAAGCTGTAGCTCTAAATAAAAGCACAGGGAACCTCTACCCCTATCCTGCTGAAAATGAGGTTATGGGTTGAACACAATGAGTAACATTCAAACTCCTTGCAACCCCATTGTCTCCAAGGGACTTACAACAGAGATATATTTGGCATACATTTTATTCCAGACAGAGGAATGAGGGGTAAAGAACTAATCATTTTCATTCCTGCAAGTGCACAAAAGGAAGAATTGGAACAAATGTTACAACAGGTATGATTATAACACAGTAAAATAATGTACTTCTCTACTTTTCTTATTTTTTTAATATTATATACATGTTTAGGTAAAAGAAAAAGTCCGAATACTAGGTTATTTGTGATTTTTTAGGAATCCCTAGAAGGAAAGATGAAAGCATTTATTATGGGGAAAAATTCTGATCTCTTAATTTCCTATCCAGTGCAACTTTTCTGTTGAACACAAATAAAGCAAAATAAATTTAAGCCGTCTCAGATAGGATACCTTCTCTGTTGTGCTACAAAGAACACGTACACATTCCCTTGAGAAATTAAAGAGATCATTTTGGTGACTCTCTTATAGAGATTGAGGTGTTTTTAAAGCCATTGCAACAATTCCTTTGGTTGGTTGGCATATGAAAGGAAGTTTTGAAGATTGACAAGGGAATATATTCCCTTTATAAGGGAATTCAATATATCACAATACATCAATTAATATTTTTTAATCCACTTTTATGAAATAAAGTGATTCAAGTAGAAAAGGACAAGTATTTAAAGTTCAAACTGTGGGGGGTGTTTTCAACCAGATAATTTTTGTTGCAAAAGTTGCTTTCTATTTTAGGAGAGAATCAGTTTTGTTCAGTTGAGTCTTCTGAAAACATGAAAATATTGGCAAAAAATTTGCAATGACTTGGTGTTACTATGATGTCTTCTTGTTTGCACACCTGTTGCTTGCCCGTATGTCCTTCCCTCTCTTGACCCAGTCCACAATCAGGATACAGCCTCTGCTGCATAGGACAACCAGAGGCTTTGTGAGGTGAGGCTTTCTCTGTCAGTTCAGATGCAGACTTAGCAGAAAAACCTTTACTCCCTGTCAAGAAGGGTCAATAAAAGAAAAGCAAATGTCTGACAGGTTCTAAATTTCAAAACATGTTTGAATTTGCCAGGCCTTGTGTGGCAAAGCCCAACAGTCTGGACAGAGTATTGAGGCCTCACTACCAGGCTGCATTAACAGAAGTACAATGTGATGGCCATGAGCACTCTCGTCACTGAACAGGACTGGCTTTCCTCTAGTTCTAGAAGATAATTCCTTTTTTAATGAAGGAATTCTGGTGGAATATGTAATCATTTTAATTCTTCTTTCAGTAGTGTTGATCAGTTTCAGCATAAAATGGAAATCCTCTCCTGTATATCCTTGATTCCATCTCCTTCCATGCAGGATAAACCTTCATTTAGAAACCACACCTTTATCACACAAGCTGCCAGAAAAAGGAATTAAATTTCCTAGGGTAAACCTTCTATTTACAGCCACAGGGAGAAGTAATGAAATTTAATGAAAGCTGTAGCTCTAAATAAAAGCACAGGGAACCTCTACCCCTATCCTGCTGAAAATGAGGTTATGGGTTGAACACAATGAGTAACATTCAAACTCCTTGCAACCCCATTGTCTCCAAGGGACTTACAACAGAGATATATTTGGCACACATTTTATTCCAGACAGAGGAATGAGGAGTAAAGAACTAATCATTTTCATTCCTGCAAGTGCACAAAAGGAAGAATTGGAACAAATGTTACAACAGGTATGATTATAACACAGTAAAATAATGTACTTCTCTACTTTTCTTATTTTTTTAATATTATATACATGTTTAGGTAAAAGAAAAAGTCCAAATACTAGGTTATTTGTGATTTTTTAGGAATCCCTAGAAGGAAAGATGAAAGCATTTATTATGGGGAAAAATCCTGATCTCTTAATTTCCTATCCAGTGCAACTTTTCTGTTGAACACAAATAAAGCTAAATAAATTTAAGCTGTCTCAGATAGGATACTTTCTTTGTTGTGCTACAAAGAGCATGTATACATTCCCTTGAGAAATTAAAGAGATCATTTTGGTGACTCTCTGATAGAGATTGAGGTGTATTTAAAGCCATTGCAACAATTCCTTTAGTTGGTTGGCGTATGAAAGGAAGTTTTGAAGATTGACAAGGGAATATATTCCCTTTATAAGGGAATTCAATATATCACAATACATCAATTAATATTTTTTAATCTACTTTTATGAAATAAAGTGATTCAAGTAGAAAAGGACAAATATTTAAAGTTCAAACTGTGGGGGTGTTTTCAACCAGATAATTTTTGTTGCAAAAGTTGCTTTCTATTTTAGGAGAGAATCAGTTTTGTTCAGTTGAGTCTTCTGAAAACATGAAAATATTGGCAAAAAATTTGCAATGACTCGGTGTTACTATGATGTCTTTTGTTTGCATGCCTGTTGCTTGCCCGTATGTCCATCCCTCTCTTGACCCAGTCACAATCAGGATACAGCCTCTACTGCATGGGACAACCAGAGGCTTTGTGAGGTGAGGCTTTCTCTGTCAGTTCAGATGCAGACTTAGCAGAAAAACCTTTACTCTCTGTCAAGAAGGGTCAATAAAAGAAAAGCAAATGTCTGACAGGTTCTAAATTTCAAAAATGTTTGAATTTGCCAGGCCTTGTGTGGCAAAAACCAACAGTCTGGACAGAGTATTGAGGCCTCACTACCAGGCTGCATTAACAGAAGTACAATGTGATGGCCATGAGCACTCTCGTCACTGAACAGGACCTGGCCCAAGAGTACTGGATCTTAAACATGTCCTAAGCTAAAAGACTGGGACAAGCTCATGAGAAGGATTCCATGGCTACAACTATGGTAAAAAATAATGTGGTGGGTTGACCATGATGCCCAACATCTCTGCTCCATCACTGCCCTCCTCAGCTGGGCAGAGTAAAGGAAATACAATGAAAAAATTAGTCAAGGTAAGGATGGGGCAAGATTACTCAGCACTCACTGTTAAGGGAAAAACAGACTCAAGTTTAAAGAGAAATAAATCTAAATCTTAAAAACTCTTTCCCCCCTTCCTTCTTCCTGGGCTTAAATTTGCCCATTATTTTCTCTATCTTCTCCTCCCCAGGAGAATGGGAATCTTGGAGTGTAGGAGTCCCAGTAATCATTGCATAGAATTAGTCCAGTGTTCCACATTGCTCTGATTGCACACAAAAGGCACTCCTTGTATTTTGATTAAAGTCTTTTCCATTCTTTAAGGCCATTTTTATGCCATTGTCATGTATTTATACAATTAGATCTAATTTATACTATTAGACCTAATTACTTAATTGTTGTAACGTATATGATGAAATAATGAGAATGTGCAATTAAGTTGTGAAATTACATAATTACAATGTGTAATGACATTAGGTATAAATATCCTAAAATGTTATGGAGAAAATACACTGTTGAAACAGAAGAAATTTTTTAGGTACTACATCAGTTTTAAAAAACGCAGACAAAACTGTGGAATCATTCCTCAAAGCTTAGGAATTTTATTCTTAAGACCCCACTTAAGACACTGCCCATTTTTAGCAGGAAAATTTATGTTTAATACAAGCAAAAAAGGTAGGGAACTGTATGGAAAAAATTATATATACTGGAATAACCGAGTTTTCTTTTTTTGCCATATTTTTGAACATCAGTCTCCAATTTCCGTGTTTTTTTAATCTGAGACAAACTGTAAATTTAATTCTTATATACAAACCACATATCAACTTCAGAATTTAGTGTGGCTGTACAACATGGAGCCATTGAGCTAACACAGTAATAAATGAAATAACTAATTCCAGCCCTGCTGTGAAACTTCTCTGTATCAGCTTCTCTCAAAAATTACACAAACAGAAAAGTATCATACCCTCAGGAACCTCCTAAAATATCTTTTTGATCTTCCCAAGGTTTGGAACCTCCTCACTGCCTCCCTCTACCCTGCCCCTGAGAATTCCCACAGCTGCCCCCCAAGACTTGCTGTAGATCCCCAGGAACCCCTTTCTACTGCATTCTCAATGGTGTATCACAAAAGGTGAGATTTCTCACAGCTGTTTACTTGTTAAAATTAGATTCAATTCCTGTAAGCATTTTAAATTCCCAAAGACACAGAAGGGTGAGATGAATTCCACTGTACCTGGGGCAAATTCATTGCTGTTGGTAACATACAAGCATCCCAGACTGACCCTGAGCTCCTAGTGGAGCTGGCAAGTAGAGCAGCAAGAATTTTACAATCAAAATGAGCACTAGTGATTAGAATTTTTATTTTCTTCAAAAAAATTAATCTTGACAAAAGATTTTGACTAGGTAAGTTTGAACTTTCCAAACACACACTTTGGTAATATTCCCACTCTGAAAATTCAGAAAGTAATTTTCACCTGTCAGTTCAGAATGTTATTTCATGTTTATTTAAAAAGCCTTTCATATCAGTTCTGATGTCTTTTTGCTTTCTTCTCTGGAAAGATTTATTTTCAGGTATCTTTCTGTTACCTTTTAATTTCACTAGAAAAAGGAAGGGAAGAGAAAAGAACAATATAAACATAAAAGTTTGAAAAAGTTTTCATGGCCAAAATACTGATAATTAGAACTGACTGAATGTTTTATGTTGATTTCTACCATCTGTATCTGAAGTATAATATCTGAAGAGTATTTAAAGTAATAGAAAGGTCGACTTTATTTCTCCATAAGAAATACAAAGAAGAATCTCAAACACCTTGAAGTGGGTGGCCATTAAGGGATAAAAGGATCAGTGGAAGGAGGAGGCTGGGGGAGCCTTTACTTGCAGTCCTAATTTCTGGGTTTCCAACCCCGAGACGTGGGAAACCCAAAACATACTGAGAGCAGAGCTGCCAGAGTTACAGAGGTGCACTTCCCTCCCTCCCAGCTGGGTGGTCTCTGTGAGAGGTGTTGCACAGGTAATTAGGTTGGTAATTTGGACCTCACAGCATCTGTCCGTTGCAGTCTTTCCTGAGGCAATAAAACTTCTCGTGACATAGCAGCAAATCCAACACCTACACAGTACTGAAACCCCAACTGGCCATATGCCTTGGAGCTCGAGATTTGTAGGCTTTGAAATTTTGTTCTGAGCAAAACAACTTTAGATGCAGCTTCTACAAATCTTCCATTATGAACCTATCTTTTAAAACATAATTTTATTTTTATAAACTGACATAATTTTCCCTTATTGAAGAGTTCTCAGATAATAGCACACTATACTTAGGCTTCTCAAAATGTTCTTCCCTTTCTGAATATTTCAACCTCAGCAACTCTCCACTGTCAGACCTGAAGGCCTGTCTAAAACCCGAAGATCCCTCTGTAACAAGTGTGTACATCAGGTTTAAATGATTATCTACCCTGTGCTAGTTCAAATTTGGCTTGTCTGATGCTTCTTCATCCTTTGTGTGGCTGCACAACTTAATATCAGAAACATATAAATGTAACACATTCTCAAACCTTAAATGTGAATTTAAACACTTTTCATGATTGAAATTATACTGGCAGAATAGCTATAAAAATGGGATCCAGACAGGAAATGTATGGTTGCCAAATTTTCTCTTAATTTTTTTCCATTTCCTGACAGACAAATCCTTATAAAAAAGGACATGAGGAAGAAATATTTTTCTTTCATTAATAGTTTCCTTGAAAATCCTAGAAACACAAAAACAAAGACATTTTTGCTACTGACATCTAAAGAAAGACTAATTTTTTTATATCTGTCAACCTTGTCAAATGATAAAGTGACTTTGTGTGTCAGATTATGAGCAATATTCTCATAGGGTAGGTTTGCATTTTATGTTAGATTAAATTATCATGATAAGTCTTTCTCTTATTTTTTTTTTGCCACTTATGATAATATTTGTTATAAAATGAAATTTGAAATAAAAAATAGTTTTAGCCTGAGAAATGTGTTGGCAAACATAATTACTACCTCAAATGTGATAAAGCTGTAAAAATCACCTGCTCATAAATCCTGCATTGTAATGCTCTAAAATCTATCACTTGTCTTTATTACAACTTTTCTATTGTACAGGTGAAAAAACCATATCATTCTATTGTTTCTTTCATCTGATATGAAGCTTGTGGAATTACAAAAAAGTATCAGAAGTAAAGCACTGTTTATGAAACCTGGTAGGGTATGTAAAAGTTAACTGCACTGTGTATTTTACCCCGTAGTTGGTTTACAACAAAGCAAATCATACTCTGTAATACTGTGGTGGAAAAAAATACATCTTCCATCCAATTAGGCATTATATGGATGCCTGGGACCACATGGACTGCGTCCTGGGAAGCAATCACACTGCTCCCAAAGAGATAAGATAGTGCTGGAGGATTTAGCTGGTCCTATGCTCTCCTATACAGAGAGCTCATATAGCCTGAGTTCTTGGGGCTGCTCTGGCCTGGTTTTCACCCCTGAGCTGAGCCAGCTGTCAAATGACCTAGCCGGTCATTCTGTTTTACATCCTTCCTGTTGAGCACCTTTGAAAGGAAGTCTGAAAATTGAATTTAAAATCTGTTCCTAGAGATGATTCAGTGAGTTAGAGTTACTACATAAATATCCCACCTGAGCTTTTAAGCAAGACCTATTTGTGAGGGCATAAGTAGAATTCACTGTTTACAAAACAAGGTGAAAGATGAAAATTTATTATCTCTCTTGTTTTTAAAGAGACATAACAACATACAAACAAAATTTGCCTCTTGAATATCTGCCTCATTTAGTGTGGACACAGCCAGGACAACTATCCCATTCTATATGTTGTCATGTTCAGGATATAAAGGCAGGGTGGAGAAGAAGGAAGGGTGGACACGTTCCAAGTTGTGGTGTTCTTTCTTTCTGAGTCATCAGTACATGTAATGGAACCCCAGTTTACTGCGAATGGCTGAACTTACCTGCCCATGGAAGGTGGTGAATTAATTCCTTGGTTTTGCATTGCTTGTGTGAGCAGTTTTTGCTTTCCCTATTGTGTTTTTTTTTTAAATCTCAACCCAGAAGTTGTCTCACTTTTATCATTCTGATTCTCCTCCCTTTCCCACTGGGAGCAGACAAGTGAGCAAGTGGCTGCATGGGGCTGAGCTGCCAGCTGGGGTAA
The DNA here is from genome assembly GCA_024865655.1 of Emberiza elegans. Lineage (NCBI taxonomy): Eukaryota > Metazoa > Chordata > Aves > Passeriformes > Fringillidae > Emberiza > Emberiza elegans. The sequence continues at coordinate 24,525,020 of JALJVW010000085.1, read as the reverse complement.
AACCTTCAGCTCTGGTGTTGTGCATTCACAGATACAGTCCAGCTTAAATCCCCCCAGATCAAAAATGCTGCAGCACGGCTTTCCCCCTTCATCACAGGCACACTTTATCAAACAATTCCTCTTATTAAAATTAATCAAGTCAGCTGCTTGGAGGAGCTGATCCAGTCAAAATGAAGCCCAGCTTAAGAAAGTTCTTTCCATCCCCTTTAGTCAGGTAGTGGTAGAGCCAACACAGCAAGGCTGGCAATACAGGAGCAACACCTTCATTTTAGGACACGTGTGAGACAGAAGAGTAAGATAAAGAAACTCTAAGAACTTAAGAGACACATGCAACATTTGGAGCCTCTGATGGCAGGGAGTTCTTTCAAATGCTGATCAGCATTTGACAGTACCAGCAGTCTGTGGAAATACTGCAGGATTGGGCTGTTATTTAACATTTACAAATTAATACTGCATTCAAGATAATGAATGGCTTGAGCAAACATGCTTTCACACACCACCTGTCCATTCCCCTCTCACTTCTGTTGTTTCTTCTCACTCTGAAGATAGCTTGATAATTGCTCTGTTTGTATGTAATATGACATGGCCACAGGGAATGGAGAAATGGGAGGGGAGGGGGTGAGAGAGACAGAGACACAAAGAACTTGTGCTTTGAGTAACTACTTCATCTTGTCTCTGGTGTTAAGAGTTTATTGTTCTAACCCCTTGGTCACCTCTTAAAATATATGAAAGGGCAATGACAACAGTTCTTAGACACTGCTGAGGCAGACCTGTGATATATAGCTACACACCACCCTCAGTTTCATCATTCAACTGCTCCCTTTGCTGGCATTCACAAGTGAAACAACCAAATGTGTCTATTAGCACCCATCAGATGAGCACTCAATCAGTAACCAGTGAGACCCATGTGTTATAAAATGGGATGAGTGTTCTGGATAACAACTTATTTCTTAAGTTGCATCATCAGAAAGAAGAAGTTATGTAAACTCAGGCTTTTGCAATAAGATGCAGTTTCCAGACAGAAGTTAATGTGGTATCAGTAGGGATTTTTTAAATACCCACAGTGCTTTTTGGAAAACTGCAGAATTTCTAGGGAAACTGATAAATATGACTTTCGAGAAGTGTACATTCTAAACAATAATATTGTGTGTGACATTTATTTCCAAAAGAAAGCACATTAATGTTTCTGCTTCATTGATAGTAATGATGACAAACTCTTTTGCAACTTTCAGACTAAAACATTTTTCATTAAAATACTGCCATTTCCATGATCTGATGCTTTTCTTTCAATCTTAACAGTGAAAAAGTATTCGAAATAAAAAATATTAAGTCATTTCTAAGCTATTTGATCAGGAAATATCCCCAAGCAAGTGTATTTGTTTTGGAATGATGTTCTGTTAAGAGCACACTTTAATCTCTGTCACAAGAAGACATTTCCATCTCAAAACATCTGCATAAATCAAAATATCTAATTTACATCAGAGATAAGTTTACATAATTTTGTATTTTGTCAGCTGGGACCTAAGCATTTTTCTAGATGCAGGAAACAGAGCATAGGCAGTATTCAATTAGAAAGGTACCCTGAGCACACATTGTGAGTTAACCATGACATCCATTATATGACTACCATATTAAATGGGTGGCACTTTTATTTATTGCCCCAAGTGTTCCCTGTACAACCTTAACTCAGTACTTAGAGCACTCCCTGATCCACACTGTTGGTAATATGAGAGGATTTTAACACGTCTCAGGAACACTTAACATGAGCACTTAGTCCTTACTTGAAGACTAAAACTCACCCTTCCTGGCACTGAACCAAGCTGAAGATCCAGTAATGTGTATATAATAACAGTATAAACCAAAATAAATGCCTCCTGCATATGCTGCATGGGTATTACATGCATAAGTTCTAACTAGCAAAAACAATAGAAAAATTTAAGTGCTTCTGTGTGAACACTTTTTTCTTGCAAGCTGGATTTAATTTCACATGGGTAGTGAACAGCAAATCCTGCTGAGGCTACTAAAATCAGGTTATCTCTCTGTTATATCTGTAACTTTAATTACATATTTGGATCCTGATTTTTTTCCTGTATGGATATATTGTTTCCACCTGCAATAAAAATGACAGTAGTAGAGTTTTCCCTTTCTGTCTCCATGTGAATATTTGCTGGCACTTCAAAACCATTAACACAGCAACATATTTCCTGTGCTTTTATAGGAGACTGGAGACCAGAAAGATCAGTATTACAATTTTATGCTGCTGTTTGCTTTACCACTTGTGTGCTAACCTGCTGAAGGTAGTAAATGTCAATTTGTCCTTCAGAAATAGTATACCCATGTTCTTTGGGAAAATTTTTCACAGAAATGTTCAATTTTTATATTCCGAGTTCTTAAAGGTTTGAGATGTTACTTTCTACAAACTGTACAAGAAATGGTAACAAGAAGAAAACCTCATGCTTGGTACATTCATTTGTGTTCTTCTGTGATACTTTCTCACTTAAATAAATGAATGAATTTATGTCCATAATACCCTTGCAATTAAAACATTCCCATTTCCATTTTTCTCTGTTCCCATGTAGATCTTTGAAGCTTTTCTTCTTGGCTTGGGAGAGTAGGGAGAGGTATTCATTTGCTGAGTGGATTTCAATTTCTGTAAGGAGCAGCTGGAGACTAACCTATATTTTAAAGCCAAAGGAAAGCCCAGGGAAATGTACCATATTTAAATTGGAATATATCAAAGCTGACAGTAAGCAGGCTCTCTTCATTTTCCAGGGTCTCCTTGCTCTATTCTACACTCCTCTTATATATCCTTAAGTTTTAATTCTTTTTATTACTTATTACCTATGCTGCTCAAAATATTATAGACATTTTTGGAGACATGGAGACAGCCCTTGCCCTGAACAGCATAATGCAATAAAAATGTGTAGTTCCAAAATGCCATTTCTGTCTCTATTACTGTTCTATCTGAGCAGCTATGAATTTAATGCATTTCTCTTCATCTCCCTGTACCCCAGGGAAGGACCACCATCTTCTGTACAAATGGGAAACCAAATAGATCTATAGGGTACACAGAGTAGAGCTCTCAAGCCAGTTTTTCTAGTCTTTGGTCTCATTCTGACGTGATTCACTTGGAAATGGACTGCAGGGCCCTGCCACTGACATCTGCCTTAGCAGCAATTCTGTGTCATCCTCAGATAATTTTTATAGGGCTCCTGGTGCCACCTGTCTAAAGGGCATGAGTGCTCACAGAAAAACTGATTTGTGGTTGCTCCCTTAAATAATTGAATTAAGACACAAGCATCCTGCAGCTGCTTAGGCTCTGAGCAAAGTAAAAGAGAGAATCAGATTCTAGCTCCCACAGACACTGTGTCTGTCCCCAGAGGCTGGGGAACAGACCAACCTTGGGAAATTACATATGTATGTATGTATGTATGTATGTATGTATGTATGTATGTATGTATGTATGTATGTATGTACGTACCTACCTATCTATCTATCTATCTATCTATCTATCTATCTGTCTGTCCCCTTTGAAGGCTGAACATAAATTCCTGGGGAAGTCACTGGACGAAAAGTAGCAGGGGATTTCAAAGCCTGCCTTACAAGACCCAGGTAAACTAAGAAGTCAATGAACTGTCCCCATCTCAAGTCAGCAGGACACCCAAGCACAGAGATCAACTCTGCAGAGCTGTGATATGTAAAGCTATTTGCACAGGCTGCCTCTCTTTCCCCATCCTCCCCTAGGCAGTAACACCTTCAGTCCTGCACTGCGCAGCCACAAAACTGAGGCATTTGCAATCCATGGAACAGCTGCCTTTTGAATTTATCCTCTCTAAATATGTTCCTCTGCCACTGGAGCCTGAAAGTGTGGCTTTTGATTATAAATACCTCCTACATCCCTGCTGAGCAGATTGCCATTCTCCCTCCCAGACTACCTCTGCAAGTACACTGGGAAACCTGCCAGCATTCAAGGTTCCCCTTCCTCCTTCATGAGAAAATTGAGAATGTATTCCTGAGAAAATGGTACAGGTGCAGCTTTCCCAGGAAACAGCCCCCATAGTCAACTAAAGTTGCTTTAGTCAGGATGCAGACTTCTTGGGGATTTTCCCTTATTTTCTAAAAGCTTAGTAGCTGTACACAAACACATGAAATTCCAACCATTCTGTGATAAATGAACATATAATAACTCTGAGTAAAAATGATTCTATAAAAGAGATATTTAATAATAATGTCTTACGTAACAATACTTACCCTCTTTTACAAACCATTTCCCTTTAAATTAGTGGGAAAAGGAAGAAGAGAAGGATGGAAGAAATAAATAAAATACAGAAAAAAATTATTTGCAATTTATTGGGATTTGTTTTTCCAAATATCATCACCTTTGTTGTAAATTATCAAATCATGAGCCAAACTTATAAGAAATTTTAGCAAAGATTTATTAATTTGTCCACGAGACCGAAGTTCGATCTTCAAAACCACAACAGCCAAAGATACAGAGTCGAGCCTGGGGTCGACACTGGGTGAACCTGGATCTGACCTCCCGAGTGTCAGAGTCTCCCCCTCGGTTCACAAATGCTGCCTCTTGCAGCAGGGTTTTATACAGTTTATTTTGCCTGGGGCAAAGATGACCAAATTTCCTCTGTATCTCTTCACATGCATCGCTGGAAAAGGCCAAGTCCAGGTGTGCCACTGATGTCAATTGGCTTCTGGGAAGCCGTGTGTTCAGATGTATCACTGACTATCTCGATAGATGCATTCGGCAAGGCGATACTCATATGCTAAGGCGTGGATCGTTATCTTGTGTCCAGGAACTAGGTGAATCTGAATAGGACAGCTGCTCCCGGCCGAGGTGGTCAGAAGACATGGTTTGGATTTCACAGTATTTTATACCATACATTAATAGCATGAATTACCACTATCATATACTACAGCCTTTATAATTTAAAATGCTGTCTTTCAAGAAGACAGACCTGTGTGGTCACATTCCTGTAAACTCACTAGTTCTCACATACTTTATTCTGTCATTTGTCTCACAGTCATCTGGGTTCACTCTGCCAAGTCTTATGCAGTGAACATGATAATAAAACCAATAATGTTTCCTACAATCCAGCTTTGCTGGAAGTGGCTTCCACATGCATGTGATTCCAGTGTCTCTCTCCCATACAAATTTGAAAACAATAATTTTTCTGCTCCACAGCCCTCTCTCCCAGGCAGTGGATTTAGCAGGGCAATGTGACCCACTGTCCAGAGGTATCCCGGGTAAGGTGAGGTTGCAGAATAAGAACAGGACTCTGATTGTGACTGTTGTACAGCCAAAAACATTTTCTTGAGCAAGATATCAGACACAAGGGGATCAGCTGGACAGTGTAACGTCCAGAAGGGATTCAAACCTCCTGCAACCACCTTACTGCAACAGCAGTACTTGCAGCTAATATTCCATATAGAACAACAGTCAATGCTGCAGCCCAACAGTACTGTTAGCTCTTCCACAGGATGGTGATCTAATGTTCAAGAGAGACCTAGAATAAAATACAACAGCAGATGCTGTAAAATAGGAAATGTTGATATTGGGTAGCAGTAGAAGATAATATAAGCAAAACCAAATAAGCAACTGGCACCAGCCCTGGACTTAAAAAATTGTTATCAGCTCTTGGAGCTGACTTCCAGCCATGTTTTCCCACTGTTCCTGAGCAGTGTGCACTCATTCATGACACGGCACTATCTCTTGTAGAATAAAGCTTAACCAGCTCATTCTTCTTCCTCCTTATAAATAAATATATATATATTCCATTAGAAAGTGTAATCAGCTACTGCATAGCATGATATAGCACATATAACTGTGTGTTGCAGGCAGAAGACTCCTGATTCAGGGAATTTTACTTAAGTAACTCACAATTTTTAACATTAAGTTCGAATTACTGATACTGGTATTGAAAATAATAGAAAGCAACAATTAAGTCAACACTGTGCTTCCCCCTTCTTCAGACTCAAGCCCAATATCTCTCTTCCCACTTTCCCAGTCTCACTTTCCTATGTTTTGCCAAACCCTTCAGTGAGATGTTGGGTGACACAGGAGCTCCAGGTCAGTGCCAATTTCACCTCTCCTTTGCTTCTTGCTGTTTTTCTTCCACTGCTCCTTGGCTCTTACTGCTCTTCTGCCCTGCTGCAGGACTCTCCATCCCTTCAGGGGGTTCCTGCCCCAGTGTGAGTGTCTTCAGCTGTAATCCCAGCACTGTTCCCTCTCACACTGCTCTCCCACTTTGTCTCCCTTTTCTCCTGGTAGGTCTATTCACTTTTTTTCCCTCCCAACAGGGCACTATGCTATACAAACCCTGCTACTGCTGCTGCTTCATGAACAGTGCTGTGAGATTAAATCCCATTAACACTTCCACTTGTTATATTTTCTAATTATTTCACATTCCAAGAAAGTTCAGTGGCACTGGAAGTCCCACGGAAGTCAACATGACGAAGTGCTCTGCTTTGCACTCCCAAACAGGGGTTTACCTCTCTCCACCATTTGAAGTGAAAGGCAGCATGTTTTTTTCAGGAATTTTGTGGTCGCTAACCACACAAAAATGAAGAGTCAGAATCATGGAGGACTGGAGATGCACAACAAAATTTTGGGATTTGCTGGTATGGTTTGAAATTAAATTCTGAGCTGCTAGTGATGGGGAACAGGATCTGCTGTAAGAGAATCTAACTTCCTATTATCATTGAAGTAGATGTGGTGTTTAGGGACACGGCTTAGTGCTGGACCTGGCAGTGTTAGGCTAATGATTGTACCCAATGACCTTAGAGGTCTTTTCCAACCTTAATGATACTATGATTCTATGAAAAAATTCAGTACCTTAATCTGCACTGAATTTGTGTGTTGCATACCAAAGTATTTATTACATCAAAAAGACATGTAAGAAATGACAACTAGACAGCTCATCCTACTAAAGTATCTACTGAAATCACATTAACGCTTTGGTTATTAAGCCCAAATAAATATACTGCCTGTCTTTGTCTGGGGAATTTTTGAGGCTGACACTGCAGGACCAGTGACAATTTCCATCTCTGTTACCATGGTAACGGGTAAGAAAAGGCTGTGAACTCTTGAAAAGATAGATCTCAAACACTGAATGTCCCAGTTCTAGCTCTTGATTAGTTTAGATATTTGTAATATTTTTCTTTAATCCTGGATTGTAATCTAATGCAAAATACAAGATTCCTTTTTCTGTGTGAAAAAGGGGTTTGTCTTTTTCATTACTGAAAAAAGGATTTTTCACCATTTGAAAGGCATTTTTTCATTTCCCTGCACTAATTATATGACTAGTAAAAATATAGCAAAAAATTTGAAAGAGATCTCTGTTTACTTTAAGTCTCTCAAAAATTAATTTGGACAAGGTCAAATTAAATACTGTGAGGAGAAATGTCAGTATTCTTTCTGAAACAAATATGCCTGAATGATGTTCTGCACATGAGCTACTTTTAAGATTCATTTACTAACAGTGTTTTTAAATTAACAGAGAACTTTGTATATAGCATGAACATGATCTAAGTAGTGTTGACATTACATTTATAATACTAATAATGAATGGAAATTATATGGTTCAGCAAAAGAATAAAGAAAAATAAGCTACTATACCTTAGGATATGGTTTTCTAGAAGCCAAAACCTCTGATAATTATTTTTCATGAAGCCTTTATTTTAACAGGTAATACCACAGTGAAATATTAGATTCATTTTGACATGAAAGTTAATTACATTCAAGTATTTGAAGGATATAGAGTAGAAAATTGTAAAATTTAAGATAGGTGTATTGGTGTCCAGGCTTTGGTAGCAGGATGGCTGCAAGGGTGGCTTCTATGAGAACTTCCCAGAAATTTTCCCTATGTCAAACAGAGCCAATGCCAGCCAGCTCCAAGGTGGACCAACCACTGGAGAAAGCTGAGCCCACCAGCAGCAGGTAGCACCTCTGGGGTAACACAGTTAAGAAGAAGGAAAAAAACATGTGCAGCAGCATCTGGAGAGAAAGTGACAGTGCGTGAAGGGATCAGTTCTGCAAACACCAAGGTCAGGGAAGAAGAAAGAAGGAGAAGAAGGAGAAGAAGGAGAAGAAGGAGAAGAAGGAGATGCATCAGGCATCAGAGCAGAGATTCCCCTGCAGCCTACAGTGAAGCCCTTGTTGAGACAGCTGTGCCCCTGCAGCCCATGGAGGTCCATGGTGGAGCAGAGATCCACCTGCAGCCCAAGAAGGAACCCATGTCAGAGCAGGTGGGTGCCCAAAGGAGGCTACAACCCTGTGGGAAGCCCACTCCTGGCAGAACCCGTGTCCCTGTGGACACAGAAGTCCATCCTGGAGCAGTTTGCTGGCAGAACTTGTGACCCCATGGGGCACAGACAAGATGTGATGAACTGACAGCAGCCCCCATTCCCCCGCAGTGCTGAGGGGGAAGAGGTAGGTAAAAGCCAGAATAAAGCCGAGATGGGAAAGGAGGGAAGGGGAAGGGTTTTTTAAGATTATTTCTCATTATCCCACTCGGATTTGATTGGCAATAAATTAAGTCAATTTCCCCAAGTGGAGATTGTTTTGCCCATGATTGCCATTGTGAAGTGATCTCTCCCTGCTCCTGTTTCAACCCTTTATTACATTTTCTCTCCCTTGCCCAGCTGAGGAGGGGAGTTATAGAGTGGCTTTGGTGAGTGCCTGGAATTCATCCAAGGTCAATCCACCACAATAGGACAAAGAAAATACGATAAGGACTAAAGGAATACAGTTAGAGAAAAGAAAATATGTATCTGGAGTCAAATCAAATATAAAATATCGAGTCCAATCAGAGGACAAAAAGAATTAGAAAAATTCTATCCCGAGATTCAGCTGAAACAGGAATAATCAAAATGTTTGCTACTTTACTTTGTACAATAGATCTAAGCTAATAGCAGAAGGATCAATGCTCTAAAAATTCTTAGCATCTCCTGAGATAATAACTCTCCTCAAGTGAAAGGCCAGAATGACATTCCTAACTCCTCCACCTGACTATAGTTCAACAAATCTTCTGACAGGGTGTAAAAAGTGTGAACCTAACACCTGTTGTGTTTAAGTACACATATGCTAGAGCTGTAAGAGCCCACTAAACAGGGTGGATCACAAGCTCAGCTGCAGCTGGTTCCCTTATAGGAGCACTTAATGAACTTTCATGCTCCCAGATAACACCTAGACATAGATCTGAGCACAAAATAGGCCAATGAGATCTTCAGATGTCCTGCTTTGTGTGGGACGAAAGTTTAGGTACCAGGATACAAGTTGTGCCTGCTAGTTACCCTGAGAGCCAAAATGTTGTTTATTTTATTTACCAGCATGCATATATGGAGTTTCAAAGTAGTAGGGCAAAAAAGTAAACCTTCTGTTGAAATCCATTGCAAATGGTGTGAAATCTGTGAGACTTTTCTGTTTTGCTAAGGAATAATAGATAAAAAAATACTCAAAAGCAAAGAAAAAAGAACACTGCTTTTTTTTTTTTTTAATAGAAAGCTTAAAATTTACTAAGAATGTGTGGCACATCCCTTAGGAATCACTTAGCTGACATTTCATTCACTTATGCTGATGTTTAATTCTGTGTAACGCTTTCTGAGAAGACAGGATTTTATTCAGCCTGTGCTTCAGTGAGGAAGTTAATGTAGTGGAGGAAGGGGATTTTAACCATTATATTCTGTTAATTTTGTATAGGAAATACTGTCATAATACCAGGAGCTTCAGGAGAGATGCAGACAAGGAAGACTGATTGATTTATATGTACTGTAAAAACAGATTCTAATGAGTCATTTTAAGACTACCTGGACATAAAATTTGCCTCTGAATTTACACATAAGACTACCTGAGTAACTCCACTGACAAAACAGCACCTTGAGCCAGTCACATATTAACACAGCTCACAAAGTGGTCCACAGGACCCTCTGGATACCCCAACTTAACAGTAGGAATGGTAGTTCTGTCTAGTTCTGCCACTGGCTAACTAACTAACCTTAGACAAAATATTTAATCTTGCCTCACTGATCCATTTCTGAAAGAGGATTTGAGTTCTTAACTACCTGAAATTTACATATAAAAATATGTGCAAGAATACAGCAAATATGTGTTATTATATAGTAAATATTACCATAACAAACCATGCAAAGGAAAACCCTTTTTCATGTTAACTTAAGGCTAGCTCAAAATACTCTTGTAATGAGTTTCTGTTATCATGCTTACTTTACAATAAATCAACACCAAAGCTCTCAATACTCCAAAACCTCGAGGAAAACTATGGAACAGTTTGACCAGATCTGAGCTTTGCTGGTCTGTATTTACATTCAAAAAAGGACTCAGCTGACCAATTGCAGCCCCTCCTCTAATATGCATTAACCTAAAGCTGAACAGCTGCCAACATGATCTCTGTAAAGCTTCATTGCATTCCCTGCTAAGTCTTCATTTTGTCACTTTATAGTATTTCTAGATCAAAAACAGCTCTCCAGCCCTGCCTTAAGCAGTGGATAAAGCAATTTCCTTTAAGAGTTTTAGGGTATTACACCCAAGTGCATTTCTGAAAAGTCTCAAATGGAGCAGATAAAAGGGCAAGCAATGGATATAAAAAGAAATAATTTCAACTTGATACCTGGCAAAAGGGGGTGATTTTTGTGTCTGTTGATTTCACAAATCATTAAACTTAACAGCAAACATAAAATGAATGTTTCCTGCCCATTTTTTGAATGTGGAGGCGTGCAGGCACTTGTACTGTTCCCCTATGTGAGTGGCCATTAGATTGAGCATTGCATGGAGGGCAACTGCCTAAGTGCTCTCACAGCATCATTGCCAGACACCAGATGCAGTTGTTGTGGCCCCAGGGCCAGAAACCACAAGTACTTACTGTGATTGCAGTCAAAGGTCTCATCTGTGTCCAGGTTATTCTTTTCTTCTCCAGCAGAAAACATCAGCGATTCAGCTTCACTTAAACTATACAGTGCTTATATAGAAGATGACATCAGTCACTTTCTCTACATTTATTTCAGGAAATCTCTCTTTGATGCACTCCTCTGCTTTGCTGTGCCACTCCTCAGCCGATACAAGGAGCTGCAGCCGGGTGCCTTTTCCAGCTGACTCCAGCTAGCCTGGTGCACTACCTGACAGGGAGCTATTTTTACAGAAGTTTTTCCAACTTCCTTTTCTTTGAGAGTAGCCTTCACCAACAGTGTATTGCAGTAAAGCCTTCCTCAGGCTGTGCTTCAACAGGACAGACAAAGTAATGAAGAACAGGTCCTGGATTCAAGAGCCCACATTTAAGAATACCCAACCATGACAGTGCACCATATTATTGCAGTGAGGTTTAAGCCTTATGCCCAAAACTGGCCTGAGCACCTTGCCCTCTAGGCATCTGCTGTATAAACACTGGGATTCTCATATTTGTAGCTTCAGATGTTTGTTATGGTGATTCAATCAACACTAAGGAGAAACACCATCGTTTCTTAGAGTATCAACTCCAATGCTTCAAAGAAAAGTGCAACTAAAAAGAAACTGAAAAATTACATTAAAATAGAAAAGCCAGGATACAAGACTTTGGAATCCTCTATATAATCACATTAATAATGAATTTAACATTGAGTCCTGACTTTGATGCTTTTGATTAGTACACAATAATTCCCTCATGAGCTTGAGTAAATACAGGTCAGAAAAATCAGGGCCATCATGCTGGTTCTAAGACAGAAGTATCCTTTCTCCTGATTGATTGATTTTTTGATTTTTTTCAACATCTTGCACTTATACTAAATCAATCTGTAATAAAAATTAATATTAAAAAAATTAAAAGCAATTTTTAAAAAGTCAAAATCTCTTTATTCCCTTTATCCTTGATAGTTTTTCTTTTCTTGGCAGTCTTCCAGATTTATATTTCCTGCTCTTTATCAGCGATCTTCTAACAAGAATAGTTTTGACAGACTGAATAATAGAAAACAGTGTATGCTGACAATCAGATGAATTAATGGACAAGTACTGGTACTTAAAGCTTATTTTTAATTTTAGCTCAGACTTCTGTTAGAGCATTGAAATACTAAATCACTGCGGACAGGAACAGAAAGTGTGCACATTGGTATCACATCATCATTGCATTAGATCCAACACTTCTGTTACTTTGCTTTTTATGAATTATCAAGATCCTGCATGTGGTATTTCAGTTATTAAGATCATGTTTCATGGAAAAAATTCCTTCTGATTATGGTGATCATACCATAAGGTACTTTTGAATATCATTTGTTACACAAAACAAAAACAAAACAAAACAAAACAAGACAAAACATCACAAGAAGGGATGACTGCTAGAAAGTACTGACTGCCCTGAGTTAGTCTTTGTAAGACCATTCCCTGAAACTGCTTGAATCTCTAAACTTGAATCACTGTAGGAAAAAGAAGCAGATATACTCATGAGTTTTTGATTCAGAATTTGTAACTCAGCTTTTGTTCAAGATTTGATTGGGAAAAAACTATTACTGGGACTAATCCAGAGAAAAGCTAAGTTTTACAGAGAACCCTATAACTCATTATGTCATTTGTACTGATGTCAATGACAATTTGTGGTGTGAATTCACTCAGTATCATTTTAAATATGATGCAGCAATTGGGAGCCCCAAATGCCAACATCCTTTCACAACACAATTCACTGATTTCCCAGGATTGGCCTATTAAAAACAGACTAAGAAATTAATAAGCTCTATCTCAAAGTGCACATTTTTACTTTTACTTCCACTAAAATGATGTGAGACAGACAGACCTTAAGGTCCAGCCTGGCTCAGGTAGCAGCCCTGCACACAAGGGGTGGCAGCTGCTGTGGCTGTTACATGGCCCAGAACCGGGCAGGAGCAGCAAGGAATAAGCAGTCCCTTGCATCTGACAAGTTAAGGAGCACTTGAAAGGCATCACAAGCTTTCCTGTTCCTTCAGCAGCAGTCAGGCCAGTGCCCCTAACCCCAGGAAGGTCACACACTGATAAGTTACAAACTACTGACCAGCCTCTGTCACTAATTCCGCTGGCGACAGGTTTGGCTGATTTGCACTCGTAATCATGCAGGCTGCTATGCAGCACTGGTAATATGAGAACTAATGAGGCAGCAGTTGCTTTGCTCAAATTATTCCCCATCCTTCCCTTCCAGTGGTTGCCTGACTTAAAAAGAGAGGCCCTGAAGGCACAGAACATGCTGGATTCCCAAGGCCCATATATCAGGGCAACCCTTATGCAGCCATCATCCCTCTCTAACTCTTGCTGCAACATCCAGCAAAATGCACAGCTACTTCTGAACTATTTTGACATATCATTACCTTTACAATACAGCTTAGATTTCAAGCATGGCTTTAAAGCACAGGTTGATTTATAGGCATATAGGTATATGTTTTTTCCACCAAAAAGAAGCAACTTGATTTCTTTATTAATCAGTGTTTCCAAAGACGTTGTTGAGATGTAACTAAATAATTCAATACAGTATCAGGAAGGAAGAGAATACTGAAGGACTGGAGGCCTCTTTTCTAAAAGAAAGCTGCAGGTAGAATCTGTGGCATGGGACATAAATTTAATACTTATTTTGATAACTTGAAGGCAAATAAGGTTTCCTTTGCAAATACTGGCTTACCAAATAGACACACAAATACTCCAGGGCAAACACTCAATACAGCACACAGAAAGTATGAGTTATGAATATACTACAAAATAAAAGGGGCAGATGTGTATCTCTGGTGTTCATTGGAACAGTGAGCCTTCTGGCTGCAGACATGCAGCCACTTGGACATTTTTGGTAGGTGTTTACACGGCTGGAAAAGCACAGAGAGAAACAATGGATGGTCAGTCAGTGTACAAGGATGAGACAAATGATGCTTTGAGCCACACCTACATGCACCAGGAAAAAATGCTTGCAGCTTGAAGGGGCAGTACAGGATGGCATAGTTTCCAGACTAAAACAGAGGTTATACCACAGAGGTTAAACCAATGAGTGAAAAGCAGAGCAGCAAAGCAAGACATCAAACTTTTCTGTCTCACAAAGAATCAATCATAGAATCACTAAGATTGGAAAAGACATATATGATTGAGTCCAACCATTAACCCAGCAGAACTGTGTTCACCACTAAAGTGTACTTTCAAGTGCCACATCCGCACACCTTTTGAATCATCTGCATATCTCCTACACCATCATCTATTTCACTTCTGATTTTGGCACTCCATGTCTGTGACCTTGGAGCAGAAAACAACTCTTGGACCAAAAGACCAGGAGATGCATTTCTTCATGTAAATCACACAATAACGCCAGATTTAGTGATTTCCTCCTCTGCCCAAGTGCCTTGAGAATAAATTTGTTTCACAGTATTTTTCACTAATACAAAACATGCCAACAAAAATCTCATGCAAATCTCTTAAAAAGCCGATTATCCTGGAAGTAGGAATATTGTAAGTCCTCTAATCACCTAGCTAGCAAAGTCATCCCATACCCACACACATCAAACACCTTTCAACAAGTTTATGATTGCATGCAGAACCCTCATATATATACATATAGTATATAATGGATAAGTTACATATACATGACGTGTATCTGTGTGTCACACAATTAATACAAAACCTTGACTCTAATGTAAGTCTAATGTAAGACTTGATACTTCAAAGACCCATTTCCAACTGCATTTTATTGCACTCAGGTAGCTGTTACCTGTACTCTGTCCACCTCCACATTGGTATTCTTAGATTTGGTAACCTTGTCCATGTTTCCTTAGGCTGCTCCTGATGACCTATTGGTATTTCCAGGCCCCATTATGCTGATTTGTGAACAGTGTTTTCCAGTGTTCATTTGTTGGACTGGGCTGAACAGGGCAAAGGATGTCATTGTTATTGATGGGGCACCTACTGTACATGGTGGCTGCTAATAGGAACCCACAAAAACCATGTGAGAAACAGTTTAACCTTGGTTCCCCAGGTCCTTACATTTCTACAGTACTTGCCTTGAAACCAGACCTCCTGTCTCCTCTGTTCAGAACGTGCAGGTTGTGGGGCTGATGCAGATGGACTCTGCTCTCTTCTGCTGAAGCTCCCCTGCCTTTGCCCTCTGCCCTCACTCTCCTGTTCTGCAGCACAGGTGTGACTTTGCAGGCAGCTGCACAATCCTGTGGTGCCAACATAAATACCTACTGAGAGCTATGGAGTGGCTCTCTTGGGGTTGATGTGTTTGTTTTGCCAGGTGATGCACATTTGTGGTATTAACTGAACTTTGAGAAGAAGCAAACAGCCTTCTGGGAAATCATGCAAGAAGGAGTGCTTTTTCTCATCTTGAACTTTCCACTGTAATAATGTTTTTCTCATTTACCACAGAATCTTTAGAACCAACTGGGAAAAGTTTTTAAGATGTTTGTCTTGTCAGAATAAATCTCTTCAGTGAGTTTATAACTAGTTCTGCACTGGACTATTATAAGCAATATAAGTTTACCTTTGGCACCTCAAATTTGATACAAATTTTTAAAATTAAGATCTTTCACACTTTTTGCTCTAAAGAGCAGCTCGCTTTCTTTTTCAGATTAAAAATGTTTAAAGTAAATGACCATTTGCAAAGAGGATACAAAATTTGACTTTGCATTATAGTAAGCAAAACAGCAGCAATGCCCATTCTTTCTGAGGTGCTTTACAGGTCAAGGAAATAAAGTGCTCTTGCTTCAGACTTAAATTGTGATGGGGCTGCTCAGCCAGAGACCAAAACCTAGTTTTAACTGTATTTAAAACACAAGAAGGAAAGAGGGGGAAAAAAGGAAAAAGAAAAAAGAAAAAAAAAATGAGGAAAAAAAAAAGGAATCAGTGTTGCCGTTCCTGAAGGTGATAAGCTAGCATGCTCAGTGTTTTCTCCAGGAGCTGGCAGCCCTTTGCCCACGGGGCGGGCGCTCCGCCCGCTCTGCCGGAGCCCGTGCGGGGGAGCAGCGGCCCCGAGCGGCCGCACGGAACCGCCGCGTCCCGCGAGCATCCCCAAAAACACCTGCTGGCATCACTGAACAGCCCCCAGTCCGTCACCAGAACCAAAAACAAAACAAAACAAAAATATTTACCTTTAAACCACCACTCTGTAGAAACACTTAGTTTTAATTCTCCTTTCAGACCTCTGAGAAAGCTCCACATTAGGCTCAAAAGTGTGGCGTGAATTTGGTGTCTATTTTGGGAAAACACGTGGAAACCTGGAAATTTAAACCTGAATCCGGCAGAAGAAGGCAAAGGAAATTAATTATGTGTGCACATACAAAAGACATGGAAATAGCACTGCTTACCCAGTAATTTTAATATCTTTGTTTTCACAGGGCTTGGTTACACAGCCTACCACAGTGCACCACTCCCAGGGCTAAGGGGAAGTGTTCATCTCTTGCTAGTTTTCCTTAGAAAAAATGCTGCTTTATCCCTGCTCAGTTTTTCTGCTACCCAGCTGCTCTGCTCAGGGGGTCTCAGAACTTGCTCATGGAAACTGAAGTCCTCTTTGACAAATGGCATTTTTGGAAAGAACCAAGCTTGCCAGGCTGTCAGACTGAGACAGCTGGAATGAGGGATTTTTTCAAAGTGTTCAGGAATGACAGACAAATTATGTCATGGAATAGCATCATATTGAGGCATAGCATTATAATATATAAATTCTCATGAAATTACAACAGTGCAAGCATTCTTGCCTGAGAACAGTCTTCACAATTTTAAGTCTACTCCAGACTGGAAACTAGACTGATTTGATCACAATCCAGTTTTATCTTGTGATGTATTGTGCATGATAATATGGAAAGTCACACAGAAAATGCCTAAATTCCTATAAAACAGTGCTTTAAATAATATAGAAAAAGTATTTTACAATATTTTGCATGCCTAGCAATCACACTAACATGCAGCAGAATTCACTGAAGGAGCTTTTTACAATCCCTCATAAACAGAGAAGGAAATTAAATATTTTAATGCTGTTATATGAAGTGATTATCCTTCATCATCTGGGAAAATGCTCTCAGTTCTGGTCATCTAATTCCATTGGATACATCAGAATTTAACAGAAGTCTTTGCAGAAGTTGTGATATTCCAAGAAATCAGTCTTATAAAACAGTAAATTATTCCACAGATCCACGCTAAAGCTAAAGGTTAAATTCCATCACAACAGGTAACAGTACTCTAAAACCTGATTGGCACAGTTGAAACTTGTACAACACAAGCTACAAACATAAGCTATTAGAGAGGATCTGATATAGGTTAAGGAATGTAGAGGAGCACCTAATAATGACCACTTCTCTGGGGCTCATTTCTCATCATACAAAATTAAAGGGCAATTGGTGACATCAAAATGCAAAACAAGGGTAAAGGGAATGTTTCAGCTGAAATAATATTATTCCATGGGCTACAACCTCAAACAGTGCATATGCACCTTACTGAGACAGGGGGAAGATATTTCCCCACGAGCCACTCTTCAGAGAATTCTGGCACTTTCAGCTGACTCTCTGGCACCAGGCACTGCTGAAACAGGACTCCAAATCTCAGGTTTGGCACGGTATAGCAGATCCTGCATTATTGAAATTCCTGTTTAGTCTGTGCAAATTGGATCTAACCAAACACTCCTGCTGGGCTTACAAAAATAAGGATAAAGTCTAAATTAGGCAGTAGAGTTTGGCAGCTGTATTTAAAGCTGAGCCATGTGTAAGCTCAAAGTAAAATTCTACAAGATAGTGGTGCTTCTTCTGTCTTGGAAGAACACATGCAGCTCCAATGGTCAGTATAGGCACAACTACAGAATTGTGTGAAATTGTTTATCAATGCAGCCCCAAATTAAAACAAGTCATACCATTTACTCTATAAAATTCCATGTAGGGTTTGAAATTAATTTCAGAAACTATTTGTACTACCTATATATTTCATGATGCATACAGAATTTAAAAGTTGGCTTTACAATCTAGCCCATCAATTCAAGCCACTAGAAATTAAAACCATGAATGAATAGATGAAAATAGATTATACAAAGAAGATTGAGGCCACCTGTCATGTAAATACCTATGTTCTCAAAGAGGAAATGCTTGAAAGACAAACTCCAAAAACTTACATGGAGTACAAAACTCTTTCCATTTTTTGTTAAATTATTTCAAATGTGAATGAAATCTGTAGTCTACAGACTGTATCTGAACTAGATAGAATGAGACTGGCTGTGTTGCAATCCCCACCATGACTCAGGGAAAGAGTCATCCAGGCTAGTACTACATCCATACACTTTTTTGGGGGTTGCTAGTTGTTCAGCTGGCAAAGTAAGGCAATGGATCTATTCTGCGTTCCTTACTTGTAGAAAAGCTGGCTCATATTACATTATTTCTTACTATGAATATAAGCAGAGTGCAGGCAGGAAATTCTCTCTGTGTTAATATTTATTTCAATATTGCTTTAAGAGATCCTTACTTTTTATTTGTACTCTGATGTACCTACCATTATACCAGGTAATGTACAACTGAAGAATTGCAAGAAAACTTCTGATCCATAGTGTTTACTGTTGAAGACTGAAATTAAAAATAAAAACATTATTAGGGTTAATGTTGTTATGTGAAGATGCTTCTTCAAAGCATCTTTAGGTTATATATAAAAAAGAAGAAACAAAAAACAAAACTATTTGTTTTGTAACTATCAAAGCAATAAACATTTTTATATGTTTAATAAATATAAAAGAGAAGTCAACAATAGTTTTGAACTTCCTGAGACAGTTTTTTTTCCATTTTTATCAGTTTAATTTTCTTACCTGATAAAGTGGAAAAACTTTATCAAAACTGGCAAACTCATCTTTGACTCATATTATTCTTTCTGAAGCATTCTGATAAGATTAGGCAAACATCAGTGTGGGGTAAAATTAAGTATTCATTGATTTCTTCATTTTTTTAAAATGCAGATTTTATGTGAAGGTACGAGATTTTCCACTTTAAAAGCAAATGACGAACAGAGAGAGAAATAACAAAGAGATGGATAGATATGTGCTTCTCAGATATCTTAAAATCTACTTATAGAAATTTAAGCCTGGAATTTAAAGCTGAACATAAATACTCTAAATAAATTCTGAAATACTTTCTCCAAAGCCTCCACAAATATGTCAAAAGTTTGTAATAACTATGTATGCACAACAGCTCCATTACAGGTGCCATGTTATTTCCAAAACAGATTATTTTGCAAGTTCTCACAACCAGGAGAACAGACCAATGCCACGTTTCCATTTTTCTAGTGGTTTTTTTTTTATCAACTTTTGCAGGTAATTTTTTCCAAGTTCCCTGGACAACAGTCTTTTTTTTTTTCCTAGTTAAAAGACCAAGTTTAAACCCCAAGACATTCAAAGCACTGGAAGGAAAAGAAAATGGTATGAAAATGTTTTCTAAAATACTTTAAAATTTCAATTCCAAGTTTAGATGTAACTTTTCCATATTTAATTGAAAGCATTCAGGTGTCTGCTCTCAGAGAATTTAGCAGAGAATCACATTTCTATTATCAGCAAGTTGCAGTCCTTCCAAGTGCTTTGTGCAGTGACCTTAGCAACTCAGAGGGCTGAGGAATTGAGGGTTCTGACTGAAGCAGGCTCTGGCTTCATGAAGCATGGTCTGAATTCTTAAAGTATTTAAAACCAGCACTTACTAACTGCAATGTGGTCAACATCATTACACTCCACTATTTCTGAATTTAATTTTTTCTTTCCTCTCTTCAAATACAATTGAATATAATCAGTTGGAAGGATATTATCAAAGGAGGAATCAAAGAGTAACATTTTTAAAATAAACAGTATTAACTTGCCATAACTTGTGTTAGTAAAAAAATCAGGCGGTTACAATGTAGAAAACAGAGTAAAGGTAAAGTAGATGTGGAGAGGAAACATGCTGGAAGTTTACTTTGAATATAAAAGGAAATAGTATTAAGAAGATAATGTTCAGTAAAGAATATCTATTGCAACATCATGCAGCTTTTTATTTTGTATACCTCTTTTAAGACAAAGTCCAATATGCAAGCCTTGGCAGAAAAATAACCCCTAATTAAAATATTTGTAGTTGTAATTGCATTTTTCTGAAAGTACCCCTGTATATTGTAAGGATCCCATTTGGGTGCCAAAAATAGACATCTAGTGCCATTTGAAACAGCTTATTATTTTTGAGATATCTACACGTCAGATATGTCACATATCTTCCTGGGACAACAGTTGGAGGGCGGATAAGAAAGCATTTTGGAAGCTTGAGACCATGCATATTAAATGTCACTATTTATCTATATTTGGTCAATTGATTCCAACTTGAGTCACACATCAAATAATTGAGAATAATTACCAACTAAAGTTTCTCAATCAGGCAATAAGGAAGCAATTCTATGTACATAAATGAATAACAAGCCATTATGAAGAGGGTTATAATTAAAGATGATACTGCATGAAGTTTGAAAGTCTAATTAGAAGTCTAAAATTGTTTCCTGATAAATGTGTGAGTTCCATTTCATCCCAAATTAGTCAAAAATTTTCAGTTAAACCACCTCTGATGATTTTTAAATCTGTAACTGAAGACTCTCATCAGCAAATTTCCAGATTTAAGCAGTAAGCAACTGCACCTCTTCACTCTTGTGTTCAAGACAATCCTCCATAAGAATGAGGATGGTTGGATATTAGAAAAATGTTTTTCACCCAGAGGGGGTTTGGGCACTGGAACAGGCTCCCCAGGGAAGTGGTCACAGCACCAAGCCTGACAGCTCAAGAAGTGTTTCAATGCTCTTAGAGCCACAGTGTGACTCTTGGGGATGGTGATGTGAAGGGCCATGATTTGGACTTCAATGATCCTTGTGGGTCCCTTACAACTCAGCACATTCTGTGAAGGTAAAAATCCAATTCAAATTAAAGCATGATTTAAGAAACATTAATGTTACACTAATTCTTTCAAGGCAAGCTTTTGTCTCCAGGCAATCAGCCATTCTGTCTCCCATTCATGTAGCTTTACACACTTACTATTCCAGTTACATTCTGCAGGCACTGGAAAGGATGCATGACACATGAAGTTACCTGGTGTGCACTTCACCATAACTAAACATTTATGTATAATTTTGGAGCTAATTGTAATAGTAGTCCTGGTTACCGTCAGCAGAGAGAAACAGACATTCTAGGACATGACACATCCTAATCTGTCACAGACATAAGATTAGAGGAACCACATCTTTTCCACAGTAGACTATAAGGGCAATGTAGACAACTATCTCTAATGAAGACAACTGAGTTACAGATTATAGAATCATAGGATGGTTTGTGTTGGAAGGGAGTTAAAAACCATCTAGTACCAACACGCCTGCCATGGGCAGGGACACCTTCCACTGGACCTGGTTGCTCAGGACTTCATTCAACCTGGCCTCGAACACTTCCAGGAATGAGGCATCCACTTCTTCAGGAAACCTGTTCCAGAGCCTCACCACCCTCACAGGGAAGAATACCATTAAACCATTTACTCAAATAAATCCTGCCTCTGCTACCAAAGAGATGTTTTAAACCGTTGCAGTGAAAATTTTGCAGTTGACACATTCCTGGTTGCAGCTCTAAAGAAAACAAATGTTGATTTACAAGGATGAATAAAACAAACTGCAGTTGCCTCTGAGGCAACTGCTGCTTTCCCTTTGGCTAAAGGATATATTATTTTCTGTTGTATTTTAAGGACCCCTGGCTGTATCCATATGATACACTGAAGTAAAACCCTTTGGAGTTATTACATTCTATCAGGTAGCTAATATGTCTTTAAAAAATACTCTAAATGTGTTTACAGGCTAGAGATTAACAATCTGTCAAGTAATTCATGTTTCTGAAGTCTCTAATATGGTACATATATTTGGAAGGATTTCTTTTTCCCTAAGGAAAAAAACAGTGGCAGTCCTGATTACATCACACTAGAAAAATTGCCTCTCCAGCTTCTTGGCTGCATTAAACAAATGAAACTACTGTACATTATGTAAACACTTGTAAAAATGTCAGTGGAAATTAAACAAGTTTTTTTCAGGCTCTTGAGGAGGATTTCTGCAGGTATTTCTCAATATAAAGTATTAGGGCTGCCTAGAGAACCTCCACTCTCACAACTTGCAAAGTCTGATTTCTTTTGGCACTGAAATGAACTGAATAAAATGAAATAGTGTAGGAAAAAAATCACTTAGGGGGCAGGTATCTGCTCGGCTCTCTCCCTACAACATTCTTACACTCCCTACAAGAGCCAAACACAGTACAAAAAAAATCCTTTTTTGTCACAATGTGACATGAAGTGAAAGGCTTTGACATGCATCAGAACGTGATTGGGAGCAAAAAGATAATAGTACAGAACTTAGAGGGGAAAATACAGCTGCTACTCCCTGGATAGAACACTATTGGTATCCAACCTCTCCCACACAATACAATCTAAAATGCTAAATAAATGGAGGGTGGAGCAGAGTGGGGACATCCCAGCCAGGCTCTGTCAAAGCCCTTCAGAAGAGGGAACTCGGCACTTTCCAGCTGATAAGCCACACAGCAGCTGAAATCCACAGGAGATAAAGGAAGATGTCCTGCTGTTCAACCAGCGACCACGACAAAATCACTCTCCTTGGACTGGCACACGTCCCCATACCAAGGTTATCTCAGGTACTATATTGAAATATCTGCCCCCCGGGTACGAGCACCCTCACTGAATTAGACGTAGGAGTAAAGCCGCTCAAGCTCCTCCTAAAACATAAAGAAATGTTAACAGAAGTTAGTTAAGAATGGGGAGAAGTTGGCAGAAGGCTCCATCAAAGCTTCTGGGAGAAGCTGAACCTGTCTCCATCATAGGAATATCATTTGGTAAGAACTGTGTTCTCTGTGTGATGGATGATTATCCCAAGCTAGTTTTCAGTGGGGAATGAAGCTTGTCTGTATAATGCTTTAAATTAGGATACTGCTTTGAATATATTTTTGCAGTCAGATGCTATCACTGGCAATCTTCAAACCTTAACCTGTCACTATTTTATTAATGGAGAGTATTATTCTGTAAACTGTTAATGTGAGTCCTTCAAAGGGACTGTCATTCCCTGGCAGTGGGTAAAGGTGAGACACCCAGGAGGGGGTTTCTCTTTTTGGCATGTGACCCCAAATAAGTCAATGAAACTACCCTCTGATCCAGCAGGACTGCTTACTGAAGGTACAGAGTGACCCAAAGGGACAACAATAGACAGGTCAGGCACAAGGGTCTCAGCTTTCCTGGGGCCCTGACAGACAAATGAAACACTAAGGGTTTGAGTAAATCTCCCCTTTTCACTGACAACATACCAGCAATCAAACAAGGAATATCTAAGCAAGTCCAATACACTCTATCTCTTGAAAATAACAGAGCATTCAACACAGGCCCAGAAGTCAGAAATTCTCATATCTTCAGTCTATAAACTTGTATTTTGGATATGTATCCATGTTCTTTTCTCAAGTAGGAAAGGTATTCACAACATCCTCACCATCCTCATTATTCACTCTCAGTTGCTGGTAGCTTAGTAGGACAGCAGACAAAACTTAAATATTTTAAATTTCTTTCACAGTTTTAAAAATCTAGGGGGGAAGGGAAAGATAATTTGTGGTGGTGTTTTTACAGACCCAGGTTATTATAATGATTCAGTCTTCTACACAGGCACTAGCAAGGGGTAGAAAATATTTCTGCTAGTTATGCCAGAAAAGAAAATATTATGTGGAACAAATTTCCCTACTACAAGAGTAGTTTAGACTGCATAATTTAGTCCTTGTACCTATGTTTTCCTACAAGTGAAATACAGTATTAAAAGAGTAACCCAGTATTAAAAGAGTAGCTACAAAGAAGTCAGAGACTTCCTTTTTCACAAGGGGTCACATGGAAAAGATAAGGGGTAATGGGTATAAATTAATCCTGGTGAGATTCTATTTGAACACAAGAAGAAAATTTCTCACAATGAGAAAATCATCTGTTGGAATACTCTTCCCAGGAAAGTGGTGGATTCCCCAACAAGGACACTCTCCAGATTTACCTGGACATGATCTGGGCCATCTAATCTAGGCTGATCTTTTACCAGAAAAGGTTGGACCACAAGATCCTTGAGGTGCCTCCCAACCTAGTATTCTATGATTTTCAGCTAATGATGGATCTGGGTTTTAATGGTCCCTAAATAATCAAGAAACCATTCTAAACACACATTTTTAAGATTTTTTTTTTACAGTAGTATTAGCTGGTTTTAGTATAATTGTTTTTAAAATTGAAGTTGTTATCTCTTTGGAATTTTGTAATTTCACCCTCAAACCAAGCAGCTCGACATTCACAGCACTCCAAAGAGCTATGAATTCTCTCCATAAAAACTGCCACTGCTGTCCAGGCTAATTTAAATTACGCCTTTTTCCTCTTAGGAGATCTTCTGAAATTAGAATCTTGTCAGTTGATTGGCAATTGGCATTGAGCCAGGATATAATTCTCTGGTATGCACCATTAAACCTCACAGTGAGGATTAATTAGTACTGCAAAAGCACTTTGGAAATGAAATGTGCTGTGTACTAAATAATTATTATTTTTATTATTATAACATTGTAAGAAAATTAGCAAGTGACTAAGAGACAGTTTACAAGACCTCACACTGAAAAATACAATAGATGACCTATTTCTACGAGATCATCCCAACAAAATTATCCACCTCTATATACATCTAAATCTGTTTAGATGCACATAGAGGTGGATAATAAGGTGCCATAATGGATCAGCACTGGTAATATAGCTGAGTTTGGATATGGAATCAGTGAAGAAAAATATATTTGCCAAGTAATTCACAAGACAGTGTTATGATAGGGTTTTGTGCCTATTATCTGCTGTAGCCATATATATTCATACATGGACAAACATAATTTGTAAATATCCATGGAAATAAGCTGCATAACTCACTTTGATTAGTCACTTATATTTAATAACTAAATAAGGAACTTATTCCCAAAATATCCCCTGCAACATCAAGCACAACATGTGCTCAGATCTCACAGGTTTAACATGGAATCTAGATTTTTCTTCATACTGACAAAAAACAGATTTGCCATGATTCAGACAATACCCTTCTCCTCAAAGGCTGAATGACTCACCTGAGGTTTTTGCACACAATGTGGACTGATTTAGAGCCACCTTCATTATCCAAAATAGTACTTACCACGTCCTTAGATGCACACACAAAAATGTGTGATTTCAAAATCATGCTCAGCTATCACTTTGAAGACTTGCTTCATAACTATGGAAGTTAGGAACCAACTTTGCCATGAGTGGCAACTGAGGCTTTGGACAGGAATAATTGGGATACTTTTACCTACATTGCTTTAGCTAATCCTTTCCTTGTTTCCTTGCTCAGCAAAAGGAAAGGGTAGCAGATTATGCATTTGCAAACTCCAGTGTAAGAAGTGGCAGTGAGATATTAATAAATTCACACAGTGAGACACAGTAGAATCTGGAACATAATCTCCATGAAAAATGAAGTTTTGAGGCTCTGATTCAGGCAGATGTTGTCCTATGTATTTTTCTTCATGTTCTTCAAACTGTGTGGCTATGCAAAAAAAATGCAGAATGGCCCAATCTGTCTTCCCATTGCATAATCTAAGCCTTAGCTCCAGTGAAGGACTGCTATTTTCTCATTAAACAAGTATGCACAAAGATAAGTTCACCTTAGACTTTTGTTTGTCTTCTGCTTTCTAACAGATAGGATGCTTTCTACAGTATGTATTGTAAATTAATGGAAGAAGTAATCCAGTTATTTTTAGACACCATTAGTCAGTTCCCTGATTAAACAGGGTCAGTTGCATGTGCAGCAAAGAAGTCTGTGATGGAAGTTATGTAGGAAGCACATTCAGCACACTCTGTGGAAGAAAATAGGAGTGGCTATCTGTCAAAAGCCACACAAAATGCAGGTCTGGATCTATTACAGTGTGTGAAATCTGTAAGGGTAATGTATAGTCACAGAGCATGGAAAAGATCAAATGGCATGCCATTCATACATTATTTATATTAGTTTTGAGGACTAGCAGGCAGACTGCTGCTCTTTGGAGACCCAGGCTGTTCATCCAGGTTAAGTCTTGGTGAAAAAAAACACACAACCTCTGGCTCATAACTTTCCTGCCCCTAAAAGCTTCTTGAGAAATGAAAAGATTACTCATCACTGACTTTATTTTGACCTCAAGACAGAGAGGTTTATATACACTTGGTGTAATGACAAGAAAATTTTTAGAATAATTTGGAATACAATAAACCTTTGGTTGATCATTAATATGTTAATTTCTTCCATATTGTCAGTGATAATGAAACTAACCATTCCAAAAAGAAGATTCTTAACCTTGCCCATCTCCTCCATCCTCATTAAATTACTTGTTAGATTTAATTTCTATCAATGTCTTACATAATATTTATCCTACATATTTCCTCTGTAGTTTTTAAACAATTCTTCTTCAACTTTCATTTGCTAATGGGAATAATTGATCCTCATCCTCTTCTGAGCATTTCTTCATGGATTTATGCTTCCCTCATTATTTATTTAATTTGAGGTTCAGCTAGTAGAATATCCTAGCATGGAATATTTAGTCAAACACTTCAGAAATCCTGACTAAAATCTCAGTGTTGCAAGGTGCTAAATGACTTCCACAAGGGGAAAAGGGCTCTCAGGTTTTATCCAGGGTCTAAAAAGATTTGGAAATGCATCAAAGATATTTTGGTCGTATTTGGGTGTTTTTCATACGTCAGTCCTGCGCCACAGATATCTTTCTCAGGTTAGGCTCAAATACACATCTAGAAAATTTGGGGGCATTTTATTAAATCAGAGTAATGGATGCAGATGGGTGAAAGACATCTGTAAATATATCTGATATCGGTACTGATGAAATAAAAATTAAACTCCCTTAACCTTTATTAAGCTACATAATTATTTTGTTTGTGAAGTTCTAAAAACAAGGTATTTTCACAGAAAAAAAAGGTTGGAATAATATCAATCCTTAAAAAATAATTGTCATTACAAATTCTGTAACAATTATTTTTATTCATAAACAACCTGAGTTTTAAGAAATCAAAGAAAATAATTTTAAAAGTAAGAAATATTTTATTTGTTAATTATAAAATACCAATTAAAAATTAATACTGTATTAAATTTTTAAGAATAGTTTTGAAGAAGTTTGATCATTTTATGTAAAAACTCTTAAGAATGTACCAAAAACCAAACCCATTTTTTTTCTGTGGAACTCTTTTTAAAAACCAAAGATTGTCAGCTAGGCACAATTCCTGCTGGTATATTCAGATCAAGACATCACCTCTTAGATAAGGTGCTCCAAAAAAGTGTGCTAAGTTTATAAAAATCGCATAAAGGCCATAATACATATTATCCATATGTCATGTACACAACTTCACAAAGCAGTTTTCAAGCCATTTAAAAACACTCCAACTTGTGAGATTATTTGTATTTTAGTTCATTTTCTAGACCACTGAATCATCCTACATCAAAATTTAAAATGGTTGCTGAACATTTGGAGTACAGTAATGACCCTGTCCCTGTCTTCTTGTGCATATGCTCTGACTGTGGCAGTTCATAACCACTTGTTAACATTAGCAATTCCCTCTTTCAGTGCTGGTTTAAATGATTCCAGCCTACAATGTTGCACAGTCTATGAGGGGACTGTATCAGCCATGTGCACTGACTGACAGCACAGATTAAGTAAGCATGCTGACATGGCCATGAGAAATGACCATACTCACAGATTAAAAACACACTGTTTATTGAAATCCATTTCACAAAGCAGAATGTTATGAAATTATTTATGGTTATAAGGAAGTTCAGAAGGCCCTCTGGTCCAACCCCTGATGAAAAAAATAATTTGACTCCTGTCTCTCAAAAAGGCAAAGCTTGTTAAAATGAATCAACCACTGTATTTTATGCCAGCTGCTTAAGAATAGGGAAGGAACCTTAAAAATTCAGTAATTCTACATCTTGAGAGTGTATTGACAGAACAGGACTGGTGGAATCAATCCAGTCTAGCCAAAAGGACATACTCTCTTCAATGGGACTTTCTGCACCTTGAAACTCATCCAGAAGAACTGGCCCTTCAGCTGGCAAAGTAGGGAGGCTGAAAGACAGATTTCTACAAAGTAACCTCAAAATATTGTATTCAATATACTTCCTTCCATACAGTCAAATGAAAAATAAATTGTATAAAATACTTGAAACTTATAAAATTATTTTGAAAAGTTGTTTTTGAATACTACAATACTATCTTTACTCTTGTAATACAATGCTTCTGTACTCTTACTACAGTCCTGACATACATCTAAAACCCAGAAACTAATATAATAATTCCAGTCAAAAATATAAGATGACAGGTTATGATGTAAAACTGCTTCACTGTAGTTTCTGAAGAATGAACAAAAGTCAGACTGTTTGGTGTGGACATTCTCTCCTAATATCAGGCAGACAATTGAGAGGCACAGCATGATAAACCAGCTATTGAAGGTCTGCTTACAGTCTTTAAAATTAAAATTAAGACTTTCAGAGAATTGTTGAAATGACCTAAGGTGTGACTTGTTCTCTGTCTCTCCACAGTCATGGCATTTCTGCCCCTTATTTTACTGAGTTACCTAGGAATGTAGCATTATGTGATTTCATCTGACAAGGACTGTGTGTCTTTCCCTGAATTTTTGTCTTTTGACTCCAAATTCATAGATTATGATTATAGAATGGCTTGAGTTGGAAGGGACCACCTAGTTCCACCCTCCCCTGCCATTGTCCAGGACACCTGCCACTATTCCAGGTTGCTCAGAGCTCCATCCAGCCTGGTCTTGAATAATTTCAGGTATTGGGCATTCACAGCTTCTCTGGACATCCTGTCCCAGTGCCTCACCACCTTCACAGTAAAGAATTTCTACCTAATATCTAATCTAAATCTACCCCCCTTTGAAAGCTATTCCACCTTGTCCTATCTCTCTATACCCTTGTGAACAATCCCTCTCCAGACCTCTTATAGACTCCTTTTAGATAGTGGCAGGCTAAGTTTTCACTTTCACAAGATAAGTAAAATCTTAGTGCTGACAATTTCAGAGGCATGTAGATTTCCCCAAAAGGGTAAGAATATAATTATTAATTTAAAATGTCCTCTAGAAAAATGCATACTTCCTTCACAGTTCCACAAATGTTTTCTCATTTTCCAGACATTTCATATTCACCAGGATTTAATGTATCTTTCTGTTAGTGAACAGCAGTCAGTGCAATACTTCTACAGCATCCTCCAATATTATCCTTGTGCCATGACAGTAACCCTACGAGCCTGATTGTCATTGCTTCAACTGCAGACCATCCCAGACTGTGACTGCAGAATCATATTTGCCCTCTCCTCTATAGCCCTAGCCAAGCTTCCCTTGTAAACCTGTTTCAACTGCAGTCAACAGTGCGATTTTCTTAATGATTTATGTCGTTAAATTATTGGAGGGAAAATAAAATCTTCCATTGCACCCTCACTGTCCCTTTCCTGCCTGAATTTTCCTTCCTGGATAAAAAAGTTAGTACATGTTCAGAAGCTGAAAGGAGAAAATAGTGCAAACAAATGACTGATTTAAATCCTTATATTTGTAAGGTATCAAAGAGCCCATCATGAACACCAAGCTTCCCCTACATATTTAGCTTTTGTTATTAGATACTATATTCCAAATGTGTCTTAGACACTGACTGAAAACCTCAGTTTGATCTTTACTGGGGGGGAATCAAGACATCAAGACTGATTTACATCAGGTGAAAAAAGATTTTTCCTTTTTAAGTAATCTAGGATGTATTGCAGTGGTACAGTGGTATGTATGCCTTACTGTTGAGTTACTTCCATGAATAACTACTGAAGTAATTTCATAAGATATAAATTATTACTAACCCCAGGCTACAGTAATTCATGAATTCCAAAGCTTTTTAATTTAATATGCATATTTTATGTTCTTGAGGATGAAAAGCACGCTTTTTAGACTGACTCTGTTTTGATTTACACCCTTAGCACCATGCCTGAGAAATGTTATTTCACACACAGTGGGAGGGAGATTATCACTGCATAACGTAAATATTGTATACATTGATGTGCAAAAAATAGATTGTTTCTTTTCACATGGTATCAATGCCTCTCAGTACACAACTTTGGAGATCTGAGAGAAAAAAGGATAACTACTAATTGAAAAATATGTAAAAAGACAGTTATGGGATTTTGAGATATGATTGTACAAAATGAGATTGAGATTTGTTTGTACAAAATGATTGTGATGAAGCACAAGGGGTACCTAATTAACTTCATAATTTGACTGTGTGCTACTTCTAAAAATGTCTAAAAATAATACCTTGAAATCAGACCATGATAGTATATGATATTGATGTGAAAAATGTTCAATTTACACCACATAAATTCATCAGTGGTCACTCAGATCACTACAAAATGATTCAGGTATAATTAATGTTTGTGAAGAAATAGAGCTTTCTGCCATGAGAAAAATTCTACTCCATGTCAGAATTTGATAAGCATTCTTTTAAGTATTTAGAAGCAATTTTTTTAAAATCTAAAGAAATTTTAGGGTGTTAAAACCTCCCATGTGGGTCCCCCTGTTGGGGGAGAGCTCTAAAAAGTTCTGTGCAAGGAATGAGAGACAGATGGGACTTTTGGGTTTTCAGTTTTCAGGTTATTGTTTATTTTTCTCTTATCCAAAGTTCTGCACGCCATCTACATCTCAGACTTAGGGTACAAAAGGCAGCAAAAAGTCACAAGACACAGAAATTCAAGGTCTTTCAAAGGTATTTTGTCCAATTAACTCTTAGAATGTACTTTATTTCTACCTTCCTACCAATAACTAACTTTTCTGTCCATTCAACATCTGCATTGCAGTTCTTTCTAACCAATCACCCTGTGCTCCCAAGACTAGACAAAATGGAGTAGATGAAGAACAAGAAGGAGATCAGACAACACCCAAAATCCCCCACCTTGTCTTCTATCTACCTCCATACTAAAAACCCAAAACTCTTAAGTTTTTCACCCTGTGATAAGCTATACTACTATCTATTTCACACACTTGTAGATTCCAATTCATCCTAAAGTCTGGGAAGCTTTCTCCACAGATGAAGGTTGAAAGCAGTGTTTTCCTGGGGATCAGGACTTCTCAGGACAGGCAGAGAAACATTCCCTGTGCCCTGGGTTCCAACAGTAGTGTTTTATTTAAATTAACACAAAAATCAACAGTTTTACAATTAATATCACCCAGGTTCATTGAACAAAAGATCTGAAAAAGATTCAAGTTTTATCTAGATGGATACAAATTGACATTTCATTTTTAAGTGTCAGTTCAAAGTAAAAATTTTGTAAAGTTTTTACTTTGTGTCCTTCTCTCTAAGTTAACATTTTCTGATGCAGACTTCCTAAGAATTTCTGTGATGGTAGGAACTAAATGCAGTTTGGGGTTCTTTCCTGATGGACAGGAAATAGAATACTTCTTCACTCCAAGCAGAGGCCAGGGAACAAACTGAGGATGCCAACTATGGAGGCTGGCAGGTTTAACTGCAGTTAGAAGTCAAAACTCACTCTTTCACTTACTCTCCAGTGATACAGCTGAATGAAACAGATTGTTACCAAAAGCTTGTAGCTGCCTGTTCAGAGCACAAATGAAAGGACAGCATCTGGGGACCGCAGTGCTGGGAGGCACATGTTGCTTACTCCTCAAACACAACAATAACAGCAACTTCTATTAAAAAGTGGGAAAACCATTTGGTAGAGTCATCTGTTAACTGTCAAGGGTGAGCAGCATCACCAGGAACCATACAAGTACAGACTATAATCACCCGCACGAAGAATACATTCTCATCTTCCTCCTTTTTTGAGAATTTATTCCATCATGCCTCCAGCTAACCACACTGGTCAGATAGCAAGGAACAGAAATATAAAAACTCCCTCTTCATGGTCCATTTGCCAGCAGGAAAAAGTTGAGTTTTCTTTCTGCTGTTGTCAGAGAGACAACCTCAGCAGGTTCAAGCAAGCTCTTGATGAGTCAGTCAGAAATGGCCAACCTCAAACCTTGAACTGTCAGCAATTCACACCTGAAAGACACATGTGTAAGTGACCACTTTAGCATTATTATGTCTTACAAGGAGACAGAACGCCTAAGGACAGGATTCTCCTAAGCAGCTGTGACTTTGGCATTCTCAGTGTCAGATGGACATTGTGTTAGCTCTCATGGAGTTACACAAGCTGCTTGGTAGGTATTACTGTGGGAATTCAAATGGTACAACAGAAAGGAACAGGAACTAGAGCTAAATCTTCTCACTGAAAGAGACTATACAACATAGATTTATTAGATAATACTAATTCTTTTGTTAGCTCTTTATTCACACATATTTATTCTCTTTTTGCTAGTCTTACTTTGCTTAGCTCTATAAAATTAAAGATTTTCTTAAGGAGAATGTACTGGCTTTAAAAATACTTGTATGTGAATACCAGAGATAAAACATAGGAAAATAAGTCTTGGCATGCATTTGTTTATGCACAGAGACACTGTGGCCACCACCGGTCAGTGAGGAAGAGAAAAAGAGAGACATGATCTTTGTTCATTAGCATAATGACAGCCACAGGATAGCTTGGGAATTTAGAGTGGAAGCATTAACAGAAACATTTTCTGCTTAAAAGTTCAGTAGAAGGAATGTGAGCTTATGGGGCAGAAAGTCTTTGCCAGCCCAAGAGTCTAAATCACAGATATAAGGATCTCTTACTTGATATTTTCAAAGACTTTTAGCTTGATGAATAATTTAGATCACACTCAGAGGTCTCTGGAAGTCATGAGCCTCCAGAGCTGTAAGTATAAAACTGCTCCTTTTTGAGGTTAACAGCTAAGAACTAGAGTTACAAAGCTGGACACACAAATTATATTTGCACTTGAAAATTAAGCACATCTGGGATCATGCCTTGGCCTGGGACAATCATGGCCTGACCCAGTTATCATCACTGAATTTACGGCTTCTAAAGCTAGATAATTTCTTGGTCACAAATTACCATTGCTGAGCAGTTACAATTTGAATTTCTCCTTCAATGCAAAGAGTCAAATGGGAACAGTTCTGCACCTGTGCAAATCCCACAGTACATGCAGGAACAGGTCCTGGCTGGCATCACCTGAAAGCATGGTCAGCAGCTCCTTGCCAGGTGATCTAACTCACCTGCTCAAGTACTTTCTCTTACACTGTTGAAGCTGCTGGTGCTGAGGTGGCCAGAGAGGAGCACAGGTATCACTTGGTCAGGGGTCACAGTGATTCAATTTTCCACTAGGCCTTGCTGAAATAATTTTTTCTTCAGCTCTCTGCCCTGGTAGTATTGACTTATTCCCTGCCCACTTCTGTAATGTGCAAGGCAGATCACTGAGCCACCACAGATCTCACATACAATGAGAATTTTGAAGTGCTCTGGTTTTTATAGTTTGCCTTTCTACATCCCTTTTTTTCCTCTCCACCTCCTGCCAATAGACAATGAACTGACAAGAGGCGGAAGCTGAGACACTCTGCCAGAACAAAAACATCTTCAACAGGAGCTGCTCAAGAGTGAACTACCAGCTGAGCTGGAGATGAGAATAGAGTACAGCCTGAGCAAAGTAAGCCAGGAAGGAACCCCAGGAACATATCTTACACGTGGGCTGAGCTCCCACTTCTTCCAGTTCTTCCTCAGCACCCAAGAGGAATTCTGGATGATGGCACTATATTTTTCTCTCTTTACTCATCAGACATAGCAATTATTTTCTTTTTCTCCTGTGCAGGGCCATATTTTCGTTACAGTTTTTATCATGATTTATTACTTCAGTGAGAGCAATAAAAGTATCTTTCCTAATAGAATGACACATGCATGTTTTTCTTGTAAAGTGAATTAATGACTTTGTTTATGGCTACTGTTTTTAAGCTCTCCAGTCACAAAATACACTATTTTTATCATTTCCTCCCCTCTGTTTACCTATGGATTATAATAGCTTTAGTCATCACATCCAGGCATCAGAGAGAAAAAGAATAAAAGGAACATTGCCTGTCAAGTTTTGACAAAATAAAATTATTGATTTCAAAAACATTTCCAATAATTTTATTCTTTACCTCAATAATGGCAAATGTATCATGTCAATGTTCTACACCCTGCTAAAATAGCAATGGATGATACAACCCATAAAGTGGGAAAAGAAACATTAGGAGTTAGATAATATTAATTCAGACACAAGCACACATAAAAATGTCATGGTATTCTGCAGTTTTGCAAATCATTAGCTCTGTGGAATAAGGACTGTGCCTTTGCTTTGTTCTTCACACAACATAATGGCACACTGACACTGATGGAGGTTTCCAGGCAGTCACATAATGTAAATAACATCACAATTAAATTATTATGTCAATGGCATTTGTTTTTTTGAGTATACAGCTGAAATGAACCCTATTCTTTACCTAAAAAAGGATAACAACAGTTTGTTTGATGTAACATTTTGTACGATCAGTGCCCAGGATCCTGGTGTTTCTGGTGGTAGAAATAAAGTCTTTATTGTTTGAACAGTATCAAGTACATAAATGCAGTATAAGCATGTATCACAACAGGAAGGAGGTTAGGATGGCCCCTTGAATTAGTAAACAAATTAGGGCATATAAAAATAGTTAATGCCCAAATGTTCTTCAGAGACCTAGGATTCAGCTGAAAACCTTGCGACTGTGCTCTCGGTTGTGGTGACTACTGTTACTGAAACCACCAAGGCTTGTTCAGCACGGTTCAAAAGCTCTGGTTCAATTAATGCTCCCGCCAGACTACTGCAGCGCATGGCAAGCCCAGGATTAAAGGTAGAAGCTCCTGTATCTTTATCGGGTTTGGGGGTCCTCCGCCGGGAACCCCGTTTCTGTGTGGGTGCGGGCAGATCCCTCCTTGACGGGGCCCGCTGGAGCGTCTCTGCCGCCTACACACACGCCCAGTCCCTGCTGACTGCCTGATGGCACGGCCAGAGAGAAGGAGGCACCGGTGCTGTTCCAACTGGCTTTGATAGCGGGATGTCCGAGGGGGCAGGCAGGGAAGGAAAGCGGGATACAGCCACAGAGGAAGGGAACCAGTGTCAGGGTGCTGAACACCGATCCAGGGTGGGACTGGGGTTTATAAAGGGGGAAGGGTAGGCGGCATTGGGGTACAATTCAACCACCAGGGAAAGGGTACAGAGGAGGGCACAAGGTGGGGTGATTGGGGTACACCAATAAGAAAGTGGGAGAGGGAGCTCTTGGGGAGGGGTCCCATGAGGGAGAGGGGAACAGGGAACTTTCCAGAAGGGAGGGAGTGGGTTACAAATGATTGATCGAATTGTCCCAAGGCATTCCCACCCCGTCCCCCCTGTCCCCTCCTCCCACATATCTTGGAATGGAATACACTAGTGAGGGGAAAAGCACAAACCATAGAAACCTAGAATTAGCTTGGGTTGGAAGGAGCCTTTCAAGCCATCTAGTCCAAGGTGCCTGCAATTGTCAGGGACATCTTCAACAAAATCTGTCGGCTTAGAGTCCTGTCCAACCTCATCTGGAATGTTTCCAGATATGGGGCATCTACCACTGCTCTGGGCCCCCGGTGCCAGTGTCTCATTATCTAAAGAATTTTCATGTAAACCTTCAAGTAAAAATCCTAACCCAAATCTACCATCCTCCAGTTTAAACTATTACCCCTTGTCCTGTCACAATAGACCCTGCAAAACACCCTGTCCCCTTTTGTCTTATGTCTTTTGTCTCCTTTAGGTACCAGAAGGGTGCTATAAAGTCTCCCCAGAGCCTCCTCTTGTCCAGGCTGAATAACCCCTACTCTCAGCTTTTCCGCATACAAGGGCTGTTCCAGCCTGTGATCACCCTCATGGGAGTACAAAAAGAGAACAATCACTATGACTGTCAACAAGAACCTACAAAGGTTGGACCTTCACTGCAGGTTGAAGGTCTACCCATAAAGTAACTACCACAGTGAGGATGTACTGTGTTATACCATAGCTTTGCATGAGAGAAAATAATTTCCTGCAAGCACTAAACCTCCCAAGCCCTGGTCTGCAATGAGCTCTGCTCATAATGAACTGGCTGTTTGGTGGAAGTACACAAAATCCAAGGCATGAACTTACTATATAACAAAGAATCTATGTCAAAGACAAAATTTAATAGGGGCCTTAATGTGTTGACACATAGTGAGAGAATAGAGTCCAACTGAAGGCTTTCCAGTATGGGATTTGCAATATTTCCCTGTTATGTCAAATAAATCCATGACCCTGCTGCATTCTTTCAGTCAGTATTAGGGTCTCACAGAGAGGTTTTCTCTTTGACCACCAAAACTTGTAGGAATTTATTGTCTCTGAAACATACATCCCATTTGCTAGAAATTAGCCATTGAGTAGGAAGCAGAGGCAGAGGGACAGATGTGGAGACAATACAATCCCATACACTTTGTTTCCATAGAAAATGAGGCTAACAATCATAATCATTATGAAATTGGTTTGGGTTGTTTTGTGTAGATAATTGCATTTTCCTGGTGTATATATTTCCATCATTATTGTTTAATGTAAATCACTCTCAATCTGCCCAGCATGATTTACTGGCAGGATGCTTAAAAGGGAAGAGTAAAAGTCTGAGCCTCTATGCAAGGGATAAAATATATTTCACATAATTTTAAGTATATTGATTTTGCTTTTGAAATTGAAAAACATAACTTAGGAAGGCATGTCTAGTAATTTGAATTTAGAAATAAGAAATATGTTTCA
Organism: Emberiza elegans; assembly: GCA_024865655.1. NCBI lineage: Eukaryota > Metazoa > Chordata > Aves > Passeriformes > Fringillidae > Emberiza > Emberiza elegans. The sequence continues at coordinate 24,488,243 of JALJVW010000085.1, read as the reverse complement.
TGATTCTCTGCCCTTGTAAACTAAATTATAACCATGAATTTCTGAGTTGCATTGTTTTATATGATGAATTTTTCCACCAGCCATCTATTTAGGAAATCTTTGTTAGGAGGAAAGCCTCCTAACAAAGACTAACCCACAAATATAATAGAACAGTAAACCTTACACGGCAAGAACGTTGAAAAATTACAAGACAGGTATAAACTGAGATTACTTTTCAGTTCCCCACCTGGCATTTGTCTTGGCAGCCTGGTTAAAAGTCTCAATTAATTTTACAACACAAAATAAGACTAAAAATGAGAAGAGCAGTCTAATAAAAAAAGCTTATGCTTCTTTCAAGCTGGAAGAACTGCTTGATTTCCAAAAGTTCCCATCATTAAAGGGAAAGCAAACAGTCATGTAGATTACCTAAAAGGTCATTACTTTTGAGGGTAGATTAACATAAATTATAAATATCAAAACTATTAATATAAAGGATAAAGAATTCTCTTTTCCTGAAATCATACACATCATTCAAATGCAAATGGTGAAACCTAAATTTGAACATATAATTACTCATAGTAATAATGGTGCCCTAAAAGTTCAATGAAGATGTATCCACATCTAGCCACAGCAGCAAGCAATAGAATCAAACACAGAAAATTCTCTTCTGCACTCTTGCTCAGAGAATTGTGTGAAAGAGCTTTAAGCAAAGGGGTTTTTTGTTTGTACAAAGTAGTGAGGAATGGTAGACCAGGTGTTAAAGTAATTTAGCCAAACATTCTCATACTCAGCAATGCTTTCTTATCACTGCCTTTTCCGTGAGAGAAAGTTGTATATTTGTGATATTTCAGCACTGATTTTCTCTATCAAATTGCAGTACTAATATCTCATGTTCGTTGAAAAATACTTGGGAGTCATAACCCTGAAGTCTGAATTTACCCTTACAGATATGAGAGAGACAGAAGAATTGATACTACTGTGTACATTCAGTGGAGTACAGGTCAGGCTAAAAGCCTTTTCTCAGAGGTTCAAGTAAAAATTGACAGTAAATTGGTTACTCTCACACTTTATGATTTTGCAGAATAACAAAAAATTGTTCAAGACTCTGACAGGTTTGGTGGTTGTTGTGGTTTTGTCTCTTTTTTCTTCAGCAGCATTTTAGTCTGCCCTAATCTGTACTGTTTGTTTTGCCTATGACTGAGCAAGACATCTTGTTATAACTGTACAATGATGTATCTGTCCCTAATCTCAAACTGACAGGGTTATCAGTCACAAAGTAGGCCATATTTGAACTGAGTTAAAACAAAATACACATCACTGAGCAAGACTTCTTTTATGTTACACTTTACTGGTTTTACCATTCTTGAGATTATTTGACCATTTATTGAATTCAGTGTAATAAATAAAAATATCTCTGGTTTCCCTATTTTTTCTGGATGCCAGTAACTCCCCTTTAACTAAGCAGTTGGTTAGTTATATGCTTATTGTCTCCCTTCACTAATTTAACCTTATTGAAATGTGACCTTCTTGAGGCTCTGAGGAATACATCCATTTATCACTTGTAATGTGAAAAATGTTCCAGCTTTCTTTCCCTACCTTTTGTTAATAGGTCTCCAAGTTCATATGAAATTGCTGTCCAATATGTTTTGTGTCATTGGCAAGCTGTTAAATGAGAAACTTTCTCACTGAATTTTGTGAGAATAAAGAAAACAATTACTCAAATCTTTTCTGTCAAGTTTCTGCTTCAAAATATCTCCAGCTCCTGAGGACTGATAGTTTCCTATTAATGTTTTCAGTCAACCAGACACATCTCTTTCATTCCTAGTCTCTACAATGCACTGGACCTTCAGAGTGAAACTTCTGGTTCAGTTCTAACCCATTCTTAGCCTCAATAATCAACATATGACAGCATTTAAAATAGAATTATTATGAGGGAATATGAGGCTACATTAAAACCCACTGCCTTAATTACAGTCCAAATATTCAGATTTGAAACTGGAAACATTAAGAAAGCATAGCAGTAAGGATGTTCAGAAGCACTCATATTCCTGATATACAAAACCAGGATTTTTGCTAATATTTACCTCTGAAAAAAAGACCTTGTAGTTGCAACACTGAAATAGAGAAAACTGGTAGTTCTGGGAATGAAGAATGCCCACTACGGTCAAGGTCAGCATCTTTCTCTAATTGAATACATGCTCAAGGAATAGTTTCCTCTGATACTGAATGCAAAATGCAAAGTAATTACCTATTGATTTGATCTTTGAATTAAGTTGTGATGATAAGGCTGAGATTTCTGGTCTTGAACTAAATGCATCTTACAAGAAGAATCCAGAGAAAATAATGAATTTGACACCTATTCACTTCAAAGTTAATGCTAAAGTTAGACTTAGACACACTGTAGGTAAAAATACAAATTTATGAAGACTAATAAGACAAAATCTGAAATGCCTTATAATTAACAACAGTAACAAGATTCAGGACATCACATGGACAAGTCAGTCCAACTCTATTCTTAGAAATACTCTTCTTTCATCTTCTTGCCAGCTGATCAATCATAGCAACAAGGGCCAGACCAGAGCCATTTTTAATTAAAATCTATAGAAAAAAAATCAGCAAACTTAAAAAACTGAGGAAAATAAATGCCACCTCCAAGATGATGAATAATCCTGTCCATAGAAACTACTAGAATTTACGAAAATAAGAAAAAAATTTAGATTTTAAAAGAGCACTAATTTTTTTTTTTTAATCATGGAAGTATATGCTTCAAGAAAGAACATAATACCTTGCCTTACAATATCTGTAGCAGTTGTTGATGTTACTGGCATGAGTCTGTCTTACTGTCTTCCCAAGCAACAGTGTCTTAATCACAATACCTTGCTAGATGATTTAATCAACTTCCAATAAGATGGTTGTTGATTAATCAACAAATAATATTATCACTTTTGCTGTTCTGGCTCCATGCAGTCTTCATAGTTAGTTACATGAAGAGATAGGTGCTCACAAATCAAGTGTTTTAGCCTTATTGACCATGACTTTATTTCTACTGCCTTACATGGAAAGGTTTAGTACTGGATGAGAAGAATTCCAACCCAGCTGTCACCAAAGTGTTCCCTCTCCAGTAGCCTACCAAAATCAGAATCCTGTTGCAAATATTTCTGCCCTCTCACTAACAAAACAAGCCCATTTACCAATTTCTGCTTGAGGGAGATTCCATTTCATCCCTGTGGACACCAAAAGAGAACTTTCAAACACTGATAACCCCAAGCAGACACTAGACCTGAATTTCTTTTATCTGGATATTCATAGGTATTAATAAAAACAGATAAAACTCTTGCAAAATTATGGCTCTTCTTCTATTAAGAAAGTTGGTTTTGAGAGGTATGACTTCAGCTGTGTTCATGTTCTGCATACACAGAGAAAGCTCCTTATGCCTTTCTGCCACCTTTTCAAGACTTATTCTGCTTTCAATAGTTCATGGTTTTTTACTATGGTCTAGGTCCTTTCAAAAGTCTTTTTGCATATTCATTATAGTATAAAGTGTATTTTTCAAATCCTACATGCCATTTCCCTCAGCACCACTCTCCAGCTGTGTTTTTTTCACAGAATCTTCCTTCATTCAATAAACATGAAATAGTTAGCAGGACAATCCCAGGAAGGAAAAAAAACAAACAAACATAAAACAAATCAAACCAAAAGAGAAAAATCAGAGTAAACTGTTTGGAATCAAATAATTTCTGAAACATTCCAAAATTTTAGATAAAATCAATTCACAGTTCTTTGGCACCTTGTAGCAGAAGTTCTAATTATTTCTTTCTGGAGAAGTAACCCAAGCAGTGTGTAAATTCACAACAAGGCATCTATATTCCATGTACATGTAGCATCTCCTGACAACATCCTTCTGCCTTCAGTGACTTACGTTGACTTAATCTCTGGCTATCCTCATTTGATTCTGTATTAAAATATGACTACTGAATCATTCTTTAAAGAAAAGCAGCACTGTACTCAGCATATTAATTCTGTTCATTTATTGAGGGCTTTTTTATCCTTCACATCCCCCCGCATTCCTCAGAAATATCATACAAAACCTTTTCTGAAACTCAGCATCAAGATCACCAGTCATAGAAAGTTCCAACTCCGAATTTCAGTTTGAAAATTACAGGGTTTTTTTCTAATAAATTATTTATTTTAGAAAGTCAAGTTTTTCTCTGAAATTCTTCTACCAAGATTCTAACAATCACTGCACTGAGGTAAAAATGACTACTTGGACCAGAGGGATTTGCTACCATGTACTTCATTCTTGGTGACAATATATATTATAAGCCCTTTTTGAGAAATGTCTCACGAAATATCAGGCATGCATGCCAAAGGCTAATTTTCTTCTTTTTTTTTTTTTTTTTTTTTTTTGTGATTTGTGGCTCAATTTGCATGATTTTACACTCAGTCTATAGTGCAAGTTGTCAAATAGAAGCTGTAACTCAGAATTAGCACTCTCAAACCTTAAATTGATTTTGCAGGTTTTCCAATGAATCTGAGCTCTTCATTCTCATGAAAGCTGAAGTTTACCTTTTAAAATGAGCACCACAAAATCCAGCAAAACTTAACTTTACATCTTTTAATAATGGTATTTCATAATATGTACCTAGACAGCTGTTTGCTTTACTTATATTCAAAAACCTATTAAGTATAAAGCAAAGTCTTACTTGTCTTAAAAATGTAAGGATTTTGTAAATATTACAGCATGCCTGCCTGTGGTGAGGGGGCAGTTGGAACTCTTTAAGATTCCTTCCAACCAAGTCTGCCTCCTGCTGATATGAACAGCAGCCTGTCAAACTATTTGTGATCAAGTGCAGTAATTAATTTTATTAGTAAATATGGGGTTTGATCAATTTTAGGAACTTTTTCCAACCCCAGCAATTTGCATTATGTTGAACCTAGAACAGAACCAATATTTTTTATTTTAAAAGGTGAAAATTTTGTATTTACTGTAAGACTATATCTTATTTAGGATTTTTCAAATTTCATTTCATATAGTGTTGACTTGAAATATATTGAATTTTTTCTAAAAATACTCTCTGCTTTTATGAAGGTCATCAAAGCACAACAAAGGATGAGTATGTTATCTTGGTTTGGTATGTGAATGTTATTGCTTTATTCTATGTAATTTAATCATCAAACTTATTCATCTCATGAGACTGTAATTTTCTTTCAAGTGCAATTATATTTCACAGTATGCCTGCTGATTAGGCAGAAACAGAAATAATTCATCAGAAAATTACAAAAAGAATTAATCATCACCAACATGTAAAGTAAAAATACGATATTCAGCAGCCAATAAATAATTAAATCCCTTCTTTCCAAATCCACCAAAGCTTAATAGCAGGCATCTATACATGTGCCAGTAAAGAATAAAGATCATATAACCACCCATTAGGGGTTCCCATTTTGAATTGTGCAAGACAGATGGATAATTTATTGCTTGTTTCTTTACAAAGCACTATTTTAATAGATTATGTAAAAGACAGCCCCTTGTAGTATAAATATGTATTTTATTGCAAATTGTGCCTCAATCCGCAACACTAAAATCCTGAAATGGAAAAATTAAAAGACAGTAATAAAATAAGAATTACTATTCTTACATCCCATGTGACAGTCTCATAGAAAAACTAAGTCCCAAACAATTCTTTAGACAATTGTAGCCCAATCCTGTAAATACATGCACATATGTACACATCTATTCGTTCCTGTAAGGCTACTCAAAAACAGGCTCAAAAACCTTTGCAGGAGTCAGGCCTCAAGTTCAGTGTCTCCAGTCATTATGTCACTTAGAGGCAGGAATTGTTTCACTCATGGCAAACTGTTTATAAATTAGAAAAGCCCATCAGTATATTCAAAGTCCCTATAAGAGAGAGCAAACAAAAAGCCACCTGCAAGACACTAGAGTTCATTTAGATTACAAACTAAAATGTCAGATTCCTAGAAGTTTGTCTTTCAGAACAATTTTAATTTCGGCCTATGTGAACTGAGATGTCTTCAGGCACCTTGAGGTTCATCAGAGCCCCGATTCATGTGTTCCAGATGAAGTCGCAATAACTGGCAGATACAGCACAGGGGTCAGGGCAATGATGAACTCAGAAACAATTCATGATACAGGGTTACATTAAAATCTTGCAAGTGGTCACTAGCAATGACGGAAATCAAGAATGTATATGTGCTGTTGAACTGACGGCCTGCCAGAGTTCAGACTCTGAAGGAGATGATGGCAAAGGGACAGTGCAGTGACAACAGAACTCCCCATCACAGGTTGCCAACACTCAGAACCAAAAGAGATGTACAAAGGAGCTATGTCAAGTAACTAAAAATACTATTGAGAAGAACAGAAAAATGATAGAAGTACCAGCTCAGAAGTAGTAATGGCTTTTTTGCAAAGAAGCACAATACTTTCATTGAACTCTGGAGACTAAATAAAGCAGAACTTCATGTGGAATAATGTGGAATCAGCCTGAAAGCACATGCTGGAGAAGGGGTAAGGTTTTTATCAACAGCAGCAAACATGTATCTTATATATATTTTACTCATATGTATAACCTATTTCCATGAGATCTATCCATTAATCCCTATGTAGTAAATACATGTTAACATATGTATCCTATGTCTCCTTTTCCTCATAAATAGATATCAGCTTAAGTTCCTTGGAAAAGTTCTTAAAAACCCTGAAAGTAACAAAAATAATAATTCCCAAGAATGAGTAAAGGAGAAAAGCAGTATAACAGCAGAAAAGCAGTATAAGTAAAGGAGAAAAGCAGAAAAGAGTATATGATTAGATAATAAACCCAATGTTGGAAAAATCACACAGAAGGGATTGGCTAAATAAAAAAATCAGCAAGTTATCTCTCAAAAGAAATAAAATATATTTTATTTAAAAGGAAATTTTAAGCTTTTGACTTTATAAATAAATATATAAATATTATAAAAATACATACATAAAAATATAAAAATACATTACAGTCGAGATGTGTCTATCATTAAAAGTTACAGAACAGCTTTAAAACAAAACAAAAAAAAAGGTTTCTTTTTATAGGTCTACCTGCACAAAACACCTGCATACAGAATCTGTGTATTTACACATGCTGTAAATACATTTGAGATTGAATTAAGCATTTCAAATAACAAGAGATATTTTCACTGGAAAAATATATTTACATTATATTTACAAAAATGCAATATAATTAGTAACATTTTCTATGTCAGTCCTTATTTTTGTACTTTATTTCACTGGTTAATTAGTGTTTTTACTAATAAAAGGTCATAATTTATTGTAAATTTGCACATGTAAGAAAATGAACTAGCAGCATCCACTGCTACAGTATGAATTAAACATATATGCAAAATATTAAAAGACTGGTATAAATGTAATGTGGTGTGGCTGTAGGTACTTGGAAACCTATATAAATCAGGCTATGATTCAGAAATTTCCTTCAAATATATTTACTTCAAGGCCAGCACCACAGAGTCAAGCACAAGTTTTGCACCAGGGCCTTAAATATCACTAGTACTGGATAGAGTGATAGAACTGGATCAGACCCAATGGAAATGTGGAGAAGATTAAGCCACATCCCGTGGATAAAAACACAAAAGCTTCAGAATCTATAGATTCAAAATGTTTTTTAAGCACTGTAAAAAAGTCATCCAAAATCTTTCAACAAGTAAAAGTCATGCAGACCTCACAAATTATTAAATAAAAACATGAAGTTCTGCCACATTTAGTACCATGAAAGATAATTCCTATCATCTGCTGCAGCTATCCAAAATAAAAAGTGATTTTTGTATGTAGCTATCCCAACCCATATCATAAAATGGAAACATGGATCTGTTCTACTGTTCTACATTATATAGGAAATGTGTGTAATTCACAGTTATGAAAGAACTAATGCTCCATACTCCAATTCTTTCTGATTTCACCCTTTAGCAGTGAAGTAACACTGCTACCTAAACTGGGCCTTATGAAAGTTAGACTAAGCTACTTGGCTCTTTCTATACACAAAGGAGACACATGGAAGTTTGCCAGATTCAATCAAATCCAAGAGAGATTTATCTCCTTATGTCTTTTACTAAGGTGTTCATAACAGAAATACAGCTTCTGCTATGAAAATAATAGATACATCATGCAGAAAATAAATTTTCTGGACAATATTAAACCTTTCACTAGTGATTTTTGTGTTTGAAAAAGAAAATGGAATGCATATAAAAGACTTTGATATTGGGAAAAACAACACTGTGTCTGATTCTGATCTCATTAACAGCTCCTTTAGATAAAATCCATATTCATAGTAAGAATAATTCTTCATTATTTGTGTCTTATAAAAAGATGCTGAATTCCTTAATATAGATTTGGAATTATTAATCAGTCTTGGTATCCCAGGCTTCTGTTGATATCTCTGCACAACAAAACCTCTTAGAAAAGACTAGAACCATTTATTTTGCACCCAGCACATCTCATAGCTACATTGCACCATAGTAAACGTATGTTCCTGTTACTAAACTGACTTACACTATCCAGAAAAAAGTGGCAATGAAAGTAGAAGTGCAGCACATTTCTTCAGGTAACAAGAAGAAAGAAGAAAAAATTAATAATAACATCTGTTTGACTTCAGTAGGGTTTTTTTCTCCACCGCAGAAGTGGCTGTAAAATTAGACAGTATTTAAATAACATCAGAGCTAACTCAAACTTTCAAAATACAAAAAAGTCAACGGAAATGTCAGTGTAATCAGACCTTTCATGAGCTTCACTGATCACTTAGCTGTTTTTTCAATATCTGTTACATCTAAATACCTACCTGACTTACTTAAATAATTATCAACAATTAGGAAGATAACCTACATCAAAACTGAAAGGGCATTCAAAACAAATCACATTTTTTGCTGGGGTCTAAATAAAATATTTTTGTCATTCTGAAAAATCATATGAAAGTGTGAATTTTAGTTATTTTTTAATACTGAAAAGAGTTTTAGTGTAACTAATTTAAATTAGCAAAATACCCTTCATTGCTATTAATTTAATTTGGGAAATCAGTATGAATTGCATCTGAAAAAAACACCATAGACTTTTGCTTGTATAAACCTTGCTACAGTTAGGGGTGCGAAATCCAAATATTGTGACCAAGAAATATAGTATCCAGCCCTTCCTAGAACAGACAACACAATCTTGTTTCAGGCTGGTAATTTTAAAACCCTCAATAATTTGAATACCTCAATACAACCTGCTACATGCTATGTTAGAACTGAGTATTGGATACGTTTTCAAAAACACTCATCTGCAAATGAAAGAGGAATGAAGGGCCCTCTTGACCTGTCTGCACTTACTATTATTGTATTAAAAAAAATTGGTAAGAGCACTCATATACGAAATTCCCAATGTATTGTTTTATGTTTTGAATGGATTTGAATAAAATCTACCTCTTCTATACCAGAACTTAAATTGAACACATGGTGCCACACATTTCTCTATGAAGGGAGCTATAAACTGAAGAAGTAGAACCTAAAACACATCTCTTTCTCTCTACCATTTAATCAGTCTGCAAGTTTTACCACCCATTGTGTTACTTCCTTATATGAAAATAATTAAAATTACAGTGCTACAACTTTGACTAATTGCATTAATATGTAACAGCCTGAACCAGTGTCTTAGTTGCATCTATACTTCAAAAAGGACATCGGGGAGGACTCAAGGAACTACAAGCTGCTCACCCTAAGCCCCTGGGATGGTTAAGCAGCAAACTCCCCAAGAAGGTATTTCAACAGACATTAAAGACATGTACTGTTTACACTAAAATGATTTTTGACCTCCTTTAAAGTGCCATAACCCATAATATTAATAGAAAAGAAAAAAAGAATTTATTCAAGGTTTTACTGAACTTTTATCTTTGTATTGAAGTTAACTAGAAATTCATTTATATGTACATATACACATTGACTTTTTTGCTATATTAAATGAAATTTTTAGTTATGAACATATTTTATTTAAAAAATTGTGACTCAAGAAGTATACATAAAATATGTTTCTCAATTGTTCAGCTTACTTAAAGTTGACCAAACCTTAGGTGCCACAAGAGAAAGTAGAACAACTTAGTTATCCAAAGGGCCAGTGTTCACCCAAGTGTAAACTGTGTTCTTTGCGTACTGATTTAGACTGAGTGCACCTGTGTGGATGAAATTAATCAGATTTATAATTGAACTGAATTATCCGAGGTAGTTTATCTTACAGTGATGTTTTAGCAGGTGGGTTTGTTAACACGACTTTCTCAGATACAGTTTACAGTCTGTTCATTAGTCTCAGAACACCAAGCAGGTGCACTTCATTTGCTTGGTTTCTCTAAAAATGTATTCTGATAGTTGAGCAACATGGTCATGGGACAACTTCTGCCCAAGTGATTTTGTACGTGCAATGAATGAAGATGAAAATCTGCTTGCATGGGCACAAGGTATTAACAGGATAAGAAAATTACCTCACTGAAGGTAAGAGAAAAACACAGTCCAACTTCTTGATAGTACATGTCTGAAATGTTTTATCTGAAATATTTTAGATTGTTTTACTTGGTAGAGCTTAAAGTGTTTCTTCAGAAAAATTTATGTGTTTTTTTTTTACTAACCATAACTGTTTTATTTTGTACAGGTTTTCACGTGTTCACTCTATATTAATCTGTATCTTTCACTATTTTTTTTTAATGGGAAAACAGGTAGAAAAGACCCTTATGTTTCAATTGTTCAATTTTATGAATTTAGTTCCAGTGTTTTCTTGTAAAATATTAAAATTTAAAATAGGAAATAGAAATTTTATAATTGAACTGAATTATCCGAGGTAGTTTATCTTACAGTGATGTTTTTAGCAGGGGGTTTGTTAACACGACTTTCTCAGATACAGTTTACAGTCTGTTCATTAGCCTCAGAACACCAAGCAGGTGCACTTCATTTGCTTGGTTTCTCTAAAAATGTATTCTGATAGTTGAGCAACATGGTCATGGGACAACTTCTGCCCAAGTGATTTTGTACGTGCAATGAATGAAGATGAAAATCTGCTTGCATGGGCACAAGGTATTAACAGGATAAGAAAATTACCTCACTGAAGGTAAGAAGAAAAACACAGTCCAACTTCTTGATAGTACATGTCTGAAATGTTTTATCTGAAATATTTTAGATTGTTTTACTTGATAGAGCTTAAAGTGTTTCTTCAGAAAATTTATGTGTTTTTTCTTACTAGCCATAACTGTTTTATTTTGTACAGGTTTTCACGTGTTCACTCTATATTAATCTGTATCTTTCACTATTTTTTTAATGGGAAAAAAGGTAGAAAAGACCCTTAAGAAAGCTTCAATGCTTACAGAGCATTTGTACAGATTAGAAAACTAATCATATTCCTTGAAGAACAGGATAGAAATACAGGAGGTGACCCCTGTGATAATGAAGTATGGGAAAGCTATTCCTTATTTCTTTCAAATTCCCTGGCATGTGATGTCAGATCCACTATAAAACCTTGAGGTGAAGCAGGGAATCATAAACAAAAAATGACCCCATTTGATCTGATTCAGGTGGCTGATGTGCAAAAGCATTGTGGCCACAAGCCAGGCAAGACTGAAGTCCAGCAAGTGGAACCCTCTCTCTGCATACATGATAATGGCCCATATATTCAGATCTCTGTTGTTCTCATTAACAATAACATTTTAATATATGAGGGAGGACAATGTCCAATATTAATGCAGCAGGATGCTGAGAACCTGTGTGTATGACCTGGAAGGCAAAGAGTTAAAATCACTTGAGCAAGAGGAGAAAGTGTTATATGCCAACTGCTTAGGTTATATTTTGGCCCCTGGATGATAAGCAGATGCTGACCATTTGCTTTGCAGTTAAAGATCACAATAAAAACAATTTGGGTTTCAATGTTCTGAAAAATCAAACCTGGCCTCTGGTCAGCAGTGTGTGGTCCTTTGGTAACATTTACCTTGTTCCTAAAAAATCACAGACTGCAATGATCTTCCTTTGTGTGGCACCTGCATGCCCTGAATATAGCAGAAATATCCCAGTCTGTCATTATCACCTGCTACTGGTTTTCCCCCTGGATACTGATGAAGTCCTAAGCAGGCTGCAGACAATGAAGAGGGACCTCAGGACCTTGGGATCTGGAGCACAAGCTGTGTTCTCTTCTGTCCTGCCAGCTGCAGGGAATCATGGGGCAAGAAATAGGAAAATCATGCAGAGCAATACCTGGCTTTGTGACTGGTATTATTAGCAGAATTTATGGGGTTTGATTATGGGTTGGTATATATGACACTGAGCCTGATGGCAACACATGGGGTCCATGTGTCTCAAAGAAAAATAAGATCTTAGTCTGGATGTAGCAGGGCTCATTGAGAGAGTTTTAACTAGATTTGAAGGGGAAGAGGAACATAGTCGGGCTTGACAGACATGAGGTATGGGAAGGGGAAAAATATTGCAACCACCAAAGTAGCAAAATTATGCTTGAAGAAGGGACACCTCCAGCAAGCACAAGTACCCAGAGGAATAACAACAAGAATGGATTGTGGGGCATCACTTTGTACCCTCACTGGGATATTTACACAATCAAACACTTCTATAAAGCCTGTGTACACAAATGCACACAGTATGGGGAACAAACAGGAGGAACTAGAGATCTGTGTGCCAGTCACAGGGCTTTGATCTGATTGCAGCTACAGAGACATTGTGGGACAGCTCACATGGCTGGAATGCCATCATGAGCAGCTGCAAGCTGTGTGGGAAAGACAGACTGGGAAAGCACAGTGGTGGAGTTGCCTTCTGTGTAAGACAGCACTTGGAATGCATCAGGCTCTGTCTTGGGGTGGATGATGAGCAAATTGAGAGCTTATGAGTTAGGGTAAAAGTCGTAGCAAGAGCAACACTGTTGAGCAAGCACAGGTGTTTGCTACAGGCTCCCGGTCAGGGGGAGGGAGTGGACGAGGCCTTGTACGGGCGGCTCGGAGCAGCCCCACAGCCACAGGCTCTGGTTCTTTGGGGGACTTCAACCATCCTGACATGGCTGGAGAAGCAGCACTGTGAAGCACAAACAGAATGGGAGGAACCTGGAAAGCATTGATGGCAACTCCCTGACACAGTGGAGGTTTCCACAAGGGATGGTGTGCTCCTTGACCTTACACTAAAAAACAGGGTAAGCCTTGCTGGAAATGGGTCTGAGATACACTAGAAAGCTGACCTACCATAGTTTCCATCAATAGAGTTCCCTATTTTACCAGGTCATGTTTGCTTATTACCTGCTAGAAGTGAGAATAAAATATGTCATCATGTTAATTGGTGATGCAGAGATAGTACAACTATAAAAATGGCCCACATTTTTCATTATTTTTCATAAATCAGAAGCTCTCACTAAGGGCCTCCTCCCACACACATTATCTACTTCATACAAGGTAAAATGAGAAAAAATATCCCTGAGTTCAGACAGTGATGGTAAAAACAGAATTAAAGGATACCATATTTTCAAAGTAATTCTAAAAATACAACAATTCCCTTAACATATCATTATTTTAGCTTCTGATTTCTAGATATAATTAGGAAAATAATTTTGTCTAAATACTAATTTCAGTATTTTTATTATAATTTATGTTCTGATTGAGAAAGGAAAATCAAATTATTGGAAAAATTCATAGGGGTTTAAAATGGTTTGAATCCAAAATTACCCAATTCCTGATTGAAAAAGAAAAATGGCCAATTGAAAAAAAAATAGTCAATTGAAACTTACACTCTGCAATAGAAAATTGTGATTTTTAGTCACATTACATTTTCTCATACATTTTCTCCATTTTTCACATGAAATATTACCACTAAACCTACTTACTGCTCTGTATATTACTGTTCACGAGTATGATGTTGTATTTATCACTATATGCAATTTTCAAAACCTTTGTAGAGGCATTGCTTGCAGGCTTTGTTACGGATGCACAGGTTGGGAGATTTAAAATTCCAAATATGTCAGTACCCCCACACATAACCTACAAAGTTAGTAGTAAGAGAGAACTTCATCCCAAAGACATTACTTACTAAGTATATACTTGTAACAATAGTCCAGATTTATTTATGCTGGATATGTAATAGCACTTTCTGTACTACTTTTTTCTAGATGAACTTATGCTTACATTTAGATATGCATTTATTTACCCCAAATTTGCAGTACTTCTTTTAGCCTCCTACCCAGAATTCTTCTGTTCAGAAAGCAGTAACTGTGTTTTTAATTAAAACTTTTCCTGAATATCCTCAGAGACAGAGTATCCCCTTCAACCTATGCCAAAAAGCATATAGCAGTTAATCCACTGAATATTTAATTGAAATCCCATTATCAGCATTTTCAACATTGGTTTCACTTGGAATTTTACCCATTGAAAATGCATGAATAAATAATATTTACTTTCACATATGCAACTGCTGCAATCACAAATTCTTTCAAGTAACTCATACATTTTTTAAAGGGTTTTAATTATTTCTATGCCATTCCTACCACTTTTTCTAAGAGTTACAGAAATACACCAACCAAAGTGCCAATAGTGTATGTCTGGATATGCTGAATCATATCTGAAATTTTTGCTACAAATATGTATGATAATATCTGCATTTGTGCATAAATATGCACACTTATACCACACAAATACAGAATACCAAATTCTATCTTTGGATTCAAGTTTGAGATCAAGACTGGAGTTTTGCTGGAATCTATCTCCTAAGTACAAGGAGTTGGCATAAGTGGCTTTGTCTTTCCTCATGACAGAAAATGCAATTCCAGAGAGTTCAGCTTGTAGCAATAGTGGTAGGCAAGGTGGGCTACAGCAAAAGAGACATCAAAGGCTGTCTTGAAGTCCAATAGATAGTTTCCAGCCTGAGGGACCATTGTGCTGTATTTCCTGCTATAGTGGGCATTTACTTAATCATACAATGAGAACATAATTTCAGTTAAAAGCAAGTGGAAAATATTCATGACCAACTCCCACAATCAGTGTCTTAGGATAATGTAATAAAACCTGAGTTTAAATCCATTCATACTAAGGGCTAGGACTTGTAACATCCATCTTGCCCTTATCAGTTCAGATGACACACATCTGGAATTCAGGTTTTTGTGGATGATAGTCTGAGATTCCCTATTTTCCACATGCATTCTACAGAAGGCTTAAGTGACCATGCTGAGATTAAAAATGTGACTGAAAACACCATGCTTAAAAGTACATGCTATAATTATGATCATAAATCTCTGTCTCCTGACTAATTTCTTCAAATCATTGAGTAAGCTAATAAATTGCCTCAGCATCAAGTAGCATAGCCCTTCCCAGGTTTCACTCTCAACATTAATTTTCTGTGGGTATATTCATGTTCACATAGTCAAAAAAGTGGCAGTGCTGTCTTTAAAATTAGACCTGCTTCTCTTTCTCAGTTCATTGACTGAAGTGTACATAGAATCAGTGTAGGCATTCTTTCAAGCATAAGTAACACACAGACAAATGATTAATGACAGAGAAATTCTGACATAGCAGCTATGCTTTTCACATTCATCTTTATCTCATAAAACATGTGTGGTATCATTTTATTCAACTTGCTAAAGTCAGTTATAAAGCACACACTATTTTTGATGAACCCAAATTTTCTGCCAGGGAATTCATCATATGACCCCTAAGAGGTGCCTTTTCCAACACTGTTAAACAATGAGTCAATTCTAAGTCAACTTTGTAAAAGACAAGTTACAATTTAAGGTAGACTGAAAATAAATATATTCTGATAAAAATACATATATAAACAGACTTATTTCAATTGCTTCCATAATTGTTCACAAGAAAATCCATGTGATTGTATTGCATTTGCTTTCTTGGTTGCAAAAGGAAAAAAGTGTTGGTTGTATACACTAGTTAAGTCAAATGGATTTAAATTTTGAGTTGAAACTGATTTAATGATGTTGGCATTTCATGAGTTACTCCTGTAATAATGACAAAAATTTGATTACTGAATCCTACAGGATTCCCATCATCATTTAATCATACCAATATCCTAAGCAAACAGTTCATTGAAATTTCAGCCACATCAGAATGAAGAAAAAAACCTCACCATTCCACCCCTTAATCAAAAACTACATTAAATGGTTTCATGTTCAGAATCAAATGCAAAATGCTTCACATTCTGCATGAAAAATCCAGCTTGCATTTAAAATAGGCAAACACATTTAAAAAACAAGGAAATCTAACATCAGTCACAGTACTGCTGGTATGTGCTGTAATTTCTACTTGCACATTCTCAGGTGGAACCTACATACATAAAAACCAATTTAGTTCTTCCTTGCAGACTTTGTATACTAGTCATTAACACTTTCCTTACTCTTGTGTAATTCTAACTTTTACTATTAAATTAATCTTATTTTTCTTAATTTAAAATTATATTCAGTGTTAATAAACAAAGAATTAAATACTAATTATTTAATTTATGAATCAAAATACTTATAAAATATTATTTACATATGTATTATTAAACAAAATATCTGATCTGAAGGCCTTATTCAAGTCAAAACCTTGCTTCAGGCATCGGTATACACTTCAGCAAGGTTTTTTACTTAAATAAGAGCTGGAGGGTCTGGCTTAAAGTAGTAAAATAATGAATTATGCTAATTACATATTCACAAAGACATTCAGCTCTTATAAATAATTCAGCCAAATCAAAATTACTGTTGGTGTATGAAAGTCAATTAGAACAAGTGTAGGGAACAAAAGTATCACAATTACAATACTAAAACCATTATAACCTTATCCCACTAAAGACTAACATTTATCTTATAAGATTATTGAGAAAATGTTCATTTTAAAAAAGCAAAGTGTTGTAACGTAATTTTCAATCTTTTTTAAAATTTAAATGAATTTAAACAAACATCTTCACCAATGACAACAGACAACACATTTTGTGCAATTTTTAGGCTTTTAACAAAATCATTAGTTCTTTCTTGCTCTGCTCCTGCCACATGGGCTAAATATGTTGGGCCACATTCAGTTCATATCCTTCAACAGGCAGACATTGCAACTGCTGTTTGACTAACAGAGAACAATAAGCAGTAGTCTTTGATACACTATCCAAATGCTTTGAATAGAGTAATAAACCCTTATCTATGAAAACGCAGAAGTTTTACTTTTCAAAGTCATATGCAAATGTGTTGGATTGGATAAAAAGGGTTTACACACAAACATTGAGTAAAAAAGGATAAGAGGCAAAGAAATAAAAATTAACTAGGAGGCTTTGTTTGAGAAGAATGCTGCAATACTTAGAGAAAAGTACAAGGATCTTATTAATTAAATTAATAAAATATATATATTTGGAAACTACTCAATGCACTTATGCATTCCCAAAAAAATCATTTAACAGAATAAAAATAAACAAAAATAAAGATATAACATTCTAGCAATGCAAAATAGTTTTCTAAAAGATTGATCTTCTGCATATTGGTTCTCCAAGCAAAGAAAAATATTGATATAGTCCCATGGCTGTAATAAAGAAAAATGAACGTCATGATTGTGTATAACAAGTATACTCCAAAAATGAGCACATTCTTACATAAATATTTATTGTGCCCTCATATGCATACTTAACATTCTTTACTATTAAAGTGTTTCTATTTTTTGTCTAGTATCTTTGTTTCCATTTCTGAATTTTCCAGCTCTATTTCCATTTTCTATATTCTGCATCTGCCTATCCCATGCTTTACAGAATTATAAGCTTGCTTTACTTTCCTTCTTTCTTATTCTTCCTACCCCAGTGTAATCATGTTTCATCTGGGTATTTTACTGTGGTAAAGATCCTAAAGAACTTTATAAAATGGCCATCCAGTGTAACAATAAGTAAAACGTAAACTGCTGTCACACAAAAGTTTGCAGCTATCCTGGTGCAATGAGTTACTTTGTTGTGGTAAAATTATGACCTGAGAAATCAATTGTGAAGCAAAAAAAGAACCAGTAAAATGGATATAAAATGGCAGCACATAATCTCAATCCCTTTTAAAAATAAAAATAAGATTTCACTGTCAAAACACCTGAAGATTAATTGGGAGAGATTTCAAAAAGACAGTTCAAAATCATCTGGTTGAAAACAGCTATTTAATCATTTTTAAAAAAAAAAGAAACACACAAATAAATAAAGAAAAATAAAGTATCCTGATGTGTGTAATTTTCCATTATTTTTAAAGTTATAAAAGCTGATAAACCTTCAATATAAAGGTGCTAGATATAATGCTTTTTAAAATTGTGGAGGGATAGAATGCAACTGTCTTTTTTTGCCCTTAAAGACTTTGTTGTGGTTTTTGGTTGTGCTGTGAAATTATGACCTGAGAAATCAATTGTGAAGCAACTGTACTTTATTGTAGAGAAAGCTAAAGTGATTCTTCATCCCATGGTGGTTTGAAAAGGACTTTCTAGTAAAATCTTAACTGACTGAGGAGTTGCCCAACTCACCACAGAGAAAGGCCTTGATGTTACTTGATGAGCAGCATCTTCTTCTGTGAACAGAGGGCTTCACCTTTCTGTACTGTCTGGCCCACCTTTCACAAATGGCTTTGAGTCCCTTTTAAAAAATAAAAATAAAGATTTCACTGTCAAAACAGGTTTGACCTGACAGATTAATTAAAACTATATAGTGAGAGATTTCAGAGATGAAGACAGTTCATTGCCCTTCAGATTTCAATCTCTGAGCTCTGGGGACATCTGGGCTGAAACTTGAAAAAACAGAGCAGGGCAGTAGCATATTTAATCAGAAAGAACTTTTGGAAAAAAAAAAAAACAGCAAAAAGTCATCTTTTTGATCAGTCCCTTCCAAACATAAATAAAGATAAAATAAAATACTACTGTATCCTGATGTGTGTAACTGTTTTTGTTACTCTCCCTCCTATTTTTATGAAGTTGTAAAGATATCTACTACTCTGACTTATGTTTTGGTAAGTTTGAGCTTATCTAATATTCCAAAGTAAATACTATGGACATCTTAGTAAACAATATAAAAAGTAAAGTAACTATTTTTTTTCTTGCTGATGTTTTAAACAACATATGATATAATGCTAAACATAAAAAATTATAAAATTGTGGAGGGATAGAATGTAAGAAAATAAAGATAGTGCAGAAGGCAGTCTCACACCTGAGGAGTTGCAGCTGTGCTAATCACCACAGATTAGGAACAGGCCTGCCCTTAAAAGGCCACAGCTGAGTCCAATAAGAAGACAGTGCAACAAAAGAGCAGGTTAGCTGGGTGAGGGGATTTGTTGGTTGTGCTGTGAAGAGAGATGGAGTTTGTTGGCTGTACTGTGATGAAGAAAGAGTCAGTGCTGCAAGGAGATGCCCGTGAGAAATCACCGGGAAGGTATGGAACTTTCACAGTAAGATAACAACAACTGGGGAGCCCAACACGATCCCATGGCGATTCAGGTAGAGAACTGTAGAGAGAGCAGTAAGGATGTGATTCTGGCATCATCCCATGGTGGTTTGGGGAAAAGGACTTTAATATTTAACAATGTGATCATAAAGTGATTCAGGAAGATGACTACAGACCTAAGAGAAATAAGATGGTGGAGTCAGGCTGACCAAGAGCCTGAGACCCTAAAAATGCAGATAAGTTGTAGCCAGACAGAACTGAACCTGCAAGAAATGCAGGCAGACCTGAGAGCCTAGAAGTCTGGCCAATGTATGAGATAGCACCCCCAAGAAGAAGAGTGCTGGATATGAGGAGGACACTACACACTTTGCTTATTTGGTGCTTTGAGCAAGCCCCATGCCCCTGCAAGGTGCCCAGCCACAGTCCAGAGGGGACCCAGGACAGTGCTGGGTTCCCCCAAATGGCAGTGTGTGTGCAGGCCACAGGAGTGGCACAATAGAAGTGGCAAATGGCATGGTCATAGCAGTAGCTTCAGCAATAGCTTGGCCCCTGAGGGAGTACAGGGGGAGATTAGCTAAAGTTGCTGCTGCACGAAAGCACTGGCACGGAAGCAATATGGAGCTCTGAGGCAGAGTCAGAGCTGCACAGACAACATGTAAGAAAAAGCCCTCTAAAACTATATAGAGGCTATCCCCACAGTAATGCGTTGTGATTCGGGATTGGGCTGTAGGGTAAGTGCAGCTGGAGACAGAGCCCAGTGTAGAGCAGCAGGGATGCTGCCTCGTCCAGACCTGGCAGATTTCAATACCTGGAGCACAGGTGAGCTGCTGGGGACACAATGGGAAATAACATATCAAATGAAGAACGGATTGTTTCATCTATGTGAAAACAGAGCAGGGCAAGAGATGCTTGTAGTGGCCAACTAATACAGCAAAGAACTGTAAAAGGAAGAAGAGAATTACTAAAACAGCAGTGGGAGCTGGGGACAGAATAGCTCTATCATTCAGTATGATGTATTCTTTTGCTGATGAAACATGTGCATTTTATTTGTGAATTGCAGCTGTTAGTCTTTGATTAGGCATAAGTGTAAGATCTTATATTCTGTAAACATAAGCACACTCAACAGATACTGGATTGACGTTGTTCAAGTTCTACAGCTATTGATAAAATTATGTAACTGTTGATTTGTTACTATCCTAATACAAAGCCTGTAACAACTTTTTGTGAGTTGCCTTATGAAGTTGTACAGCTATTGATAGTGTCAATATTCTAGAAGTGTAAATGTAACAATTTCTGATAATGTGTAGTGTAAGTTTGAGTAATGAATCAAGGTCAGCATACAAACACATTCCAAAGTTAAATAGACATTACACAAAAGATGTGTACTGGGTTTGCTCTCTTTTGTAAGGGGCCCTGCAAAAGATAGTAAACACATTAGTTTATTAAAAGCCTTAGGTTGATGTTCTAGACTGTGAAAAGCAAAACTAAATCAGAACTTGGAAATGTATGTTCTTGCTGTGACCTGTTGCCTGAACATTTGTATTGCTAGTCCTTAGTGAGCTATGTGAATATATTACAATATCAATTTACTCAAACATATCTTTCCAGAGATGCTGCAACTTGGTAATTGAAAGAAAAGGGGGAATTGTGGAGGGATAGAATGTAAGAAAATAAAGATTGTGCAGAAGCAACTCACAGGTGAGGAGTTGCACCTTACCAATCACCACAGAGATTAGAAACAGGCCTGCCCTTAATAGCCACAGCTGAGTCCAATAATACAGCAAAGAACTGTAAAAGGAAGAAAGAGAATACTAAAACAGCAGTGGGAGCTGGGGACAGAATAGCTCTATCATTCAGTATGATGTCTTTTTGCTGATGAAACATGTGCATTTGTTTTGTGAATTGCAGCTGTTAGTCTTTGATTAGGCATATAAGATCTTATATTTACTGTAAATATAAGCACACTCAACAGATACTGGATTGATGTTGTTCTACAGCTATTGATAAAATTATGTAACTGGTTGATTTGTTACTATCTAATACAAAGCCTGTAACAACTTTTTTGTGAGTTGCCTATGAAGTTGTACAGCTATTGATAGTGTCAATATTCTAGAAGTGTAAATGTAACAATTTCTGATAATGTGTAGTGTAAGTTTGAGTAATGAATCAAGGTCAGCATACAAACACATTCCAAAGTTAAATAGACATTACACAAAAGATGTGTACTGGGTTTGCTCTCTTTTGTAAGGGGGCCCTGCAAAAGATAGTAAAACACATTAGTTATTAAAAGCCTTAGTTGATGTTCTAGACTGGCTTGAGCAAACTAAATCAGAACTTGAAATGTATGTTCTTGCTGTGACCTGTTGCTGAACATTTGGTTGTGAGTCCTTAGTGAGGCTATGTGAATATATTATAATATCAATTTACTCAAACATATCTTTCAGAGATGCTGCAACTTGGTAATTGAAAAGGGGGAATTGTGGAGGGATAGAATGTAAGAAAATAAGATTGGTACAGCTGCAACCTCAGGTGTGAGTTCACCTTCACTATCACAGATTAGGAACAGGCCTGCCCTTAATAGGCCACAGCTGAGTCCAAGGAAGATGACTACAGACCCCAAGAGAGTCAAGATGGTGAGCCAGGCTGACCAAGAGCCTGAGACCAAAAACTGCAGATAAGTTGTAGCCAGACAGACCTGAACCTGCAAGAAATGCAGGCAGACCTGAGAGCCAGGAAGTCTGGCCAATGTATGAGATAGCACCCCCAAGAAGAAGAGTGCTGATTATGAGGAGGACACTACACTTTGGCTTATTTGGTGCTTTGAGCAAGCCTCCCATGCCCCTGCTAAGGTACTTCCACACAGTCCAGAGGGGACCCAGGACAAGCTGGGTCTCCCAAATGGCAGTGTGTGTGCAGCAGGCCACAGAGTGGCACAATAGAAGTGGCAAATGGCATGGTCATAGCAGTAGCTCAGCATAGCTTGGCCCCTGAGGAGTACAAGGAGATTAGGGAGACTTGCTGTTGTTGCACGAAAGCACTGGCAACGGAAGTAATATGGGAGCCTGAGGCAGAGTCAGAGCTGCACAGACAACATGTAAGAAAAAAGCCCTCTAAAACTGTATAGAGGCTATCCCCACAGTAATGCGCTGTGATTCGGATTGGGCTGGTAAGGTAGCTGGAGACAGAGCCCAGTGTAGAGCAGCAGGGATGCCGCCTCAACCAGACCTGACAGATTTCGTACCTGGAGCACAGGTGAGCTGCTGGGACACAATGGGAAATCAAAATACTTATAAAATATTATTTACATATGTATTATTAAACAAAATATCTGATCTGAAGGCCTTATTCAAGTCAAAACCCTGCTTCAGGCATCAGTATACACTTCAGCAAGGTTTTCACTTAAATAAGAGCTGGAGGGTCTGGCTTAAAGTAGTAAAATAATGAATTATGCTAATTACATATTCACAAAGACATTCAGCTCTTATAAATAATTCAGCCAAATCAAAATTACTGTTGGTGTATGAAAGTGAATTAGAACAAGTGTAGGGAACAAAAGTATCACAATTACAATACTAAAACCATTATAACCTTATCCCACTAAAGACTAACATTTATCTTATAAGATTATTGAGAAAATGTTCATTTTAAAGAAGCAAAGTATTGTAACGTAATTTTCAATCTTTTTTAACATTTAAATGAATTTAAACAAGCATCTTCACCAATGGAAACAGACAACACATTTTGTGCAATTTTTAGGCTTTTAACAAAATCAGTAGTTCTTTCTTGCTCTGCTCCTGCCACATGGGCTAAATATGCTGGGCCACATTCAGTTCATATCCTTCAACAGGCAGACATTGCAACTGCTGTTTGACTAACAGAGAACAATAAGCAGTAGTCTTTGATCCACTATCCAAATGCTTTGAATAGAGTAATAAACCCTTATCTACGAAAACGCAGAAGTTTTACTTTTCAAAGTCATATGCAAATGTGTTGGATTGGATAAAAAGGGTTTACACACAAACATTGAGTAAAAAAGGATAAGAGGCAAAGAAATAAAAATTAACTAGGAGGCTTTGTTTGAGAAGAATGCTGCAATACTTAGAGAAAAGTACAAGGATCTTATTAATTAAATTAATAAAATATATATATTTGGAAACTACTCAATGCATTTATACATTCCCAAAAAAATCATATAACAGAATAAAAATAAACAAAAATAAAGATATAACATTCTAGCAACGCAAAATAGTTTTCTAAAAGATTGATCTTCTGCATATTGGTTCTCCAAGCAAAGAAAAATATTGATATAGTCCCATGGCTGTAACAAAGAAAAATGAACGTCATGATTGTGTATAACAAGTATACTCCAAAAATGAGTACATTCTTACATAAATATTTATTGTGCCTTCATATTCATACTTAACATTCTTTACTATTGAAGTGTTTCTATTTTTTTGTCTAGTGTCTTTGTTTCCATTTCTGAATTTTCCAGCTCTATTTCCATTTTCTATATTCTGCATCTGCCTATCCCATGCTTTACAGAATTATAAGCTTGCTGTACTTTCCTTCTTTCTTATTCTTCCTCCCCTTTCATGTTTCATATTTTCCTACTTTACTATCCAGTGTAATAATAATATACTGCTGTCCAGTTTGCAGCTATCTGGCAATGAGTTACTGTGGTAAAGATCGTCTCAAAAAGAACCAGTATGGATATAAAATGGCAGCACATAATCTCAATTGACCTTACACAATGGGAAGTCAAACATAAACAGGTTGAAAACAGCTTCATACACACAAAAGAATAAAGTAGAAAATTAAGTTATAAAAGCTGATAAACCTGGTGCTGCTTTTAGTTGTAGTGGGCAACTGTCTTTTAGACTTTGTTGTGGTTTTTAAAATTATGACCTGAGAAATCAATTGTGAAGCAACTGTACTTTATTGCTAAAGCTTGTGTGAACTTTCTAGTAAAATCTTAACTGTTGATGTTACTTGATGAGCAGCATCTCTTCTGTGAACAGAGGGCTTCACCTTTCTGTACTGTCTGGCACCTTTCACAAGCTTTGAGTCCCTTTTAAAAAATAAAAATAAAGATTTCACTGTCAAAACAGGTTTGACCTGACAGATTAATTGAGTGAGAGATTTCAGAGATGAAGACAGTTCATTGCCCTTCAGAAATCTCTCTCATCTGGGCTGAAACTGAAAGACAGTAGCATATTTAATCAGAAGCTTTTGTAAAAAAAAAAAAACACAAAAGTCATCTTTTTTCTCAGTCCCTTCCAAACATAAATAAAGATAAAATAAAATACTACTGTATCCTGATGTGTACATTTTCCACTCTCCCCTCCTATTTTTAAAGTATCTACTACTCTGACTTATGTTTGGGCAGCTTATCTAATATAGTAACATTATGGACATCTTCAATATAAAGTAAAGTAACTATTTTTTTTATGTTTTAAACAACATAGATATAATGCTATAAAATTATAAAATTGTGGAGGGATAGAATGTAAGAAAATAAAGATAGTGCAGAAGGCAGTCTCACACCTGAGGAGTTGCAGCTGTGCTAATCACCACAGATTAGGAACAGGCCTGCCCTTAATAGGCCACAGCTGAGTCCAATAAGAAGACAGTGCTACAAAAGAGCGGGTTAGCTGGGTGAGGGGAGAGTTGGACTTTGTTGGTTGTGCTGTGAAGAGAGCTGGAGTTTGTTGGCTGTACTGTGATGAAGAAAGAGTCGTTGCTGCAAGGAGATGCCCGTGAGAAATCACCGAGAAGGTACGGAACTTTCACAGTAAGACAACTGGGGAGCCCAACATGATCCCATGGTGATTCAGGTAGAGAACTGTAGAGAGAGCAGTAAGGATGTGATTCTGGCATCATCCCATGGTGGTTTGGGTAAAAGGACTTTAATATTTAACAATGTGCTCATAAAGTGATTCAGGAAGATGACTGCAGACCTAAGAGAAATAAGATGGTGGAGTCAGGCTGACCAAGAGCCTGAGACCATAAAAATCCAGATAAGTTGTAGCCAGACAGACCTGAACCTGCAAGAAATGCAGGCAGACCTGAGAGCCTAGAAGTCTGGCCAATGTATGAGATAGCACCCCCAAGAAGAAGAGTGCTGGATATGAGGAGTGGACACTACACACTTTGCTTATTTGGTGCTTTGGAGCAAGCCCCATGCCCCTGCCAAGGTACGGCCACAGTCCAGAGGGGACCCAGGACAGTGCTGGGTTCCCCCAAATGGCAGTGTGTGCAGCAGGCCACAGGAGTGGCACAATAGAAGTGGCAAATGGCATGGTCATAGCAGTAGCTTCAGCAATAGCTTGGCCCCTGAGGAGTACAGGGGGAGATTTGCTAAGTTGCTGCTGCACGAGCACTGGCACAAAAGCAGTATGGAGCTCTGAGAGGCAGAGTCAGAGCTGCACAGACAACATGTAAGAAAAGCCCTCTAAAACTATATAGTGGCTATCCCCACAGTAATGCGATGTGATTCGGGATTGGGCTGTAGGGTAAGGTGCAGCTGGAGACAGAGCCCAGTGTAGAGCAGCAGGGGATGCTGCCTCGTCCAGACCTGACAGATTTCAATACCTGGAGCACAGGTGAGCTGCTGGGGACACAATGGGAAATAACATATCAAATGAAGAACGGATTGTTTCATCTACGTGGAAAACAGAGCAGGGCAAGAGATGCTTGCAGTGGCCAACTAATACAGCAAAGAACTGTAAAAGGAAGAAGAGAATTACTAAAACAGCAGTGGGAGCTGGGGACAGAATAGCTCTATCATTCAGTATGATGTATTCTTTTGCTGATGAAACATGTGCATTTTATTTGTGAGTTGCAGCTGTTAGTCTTTGATTAGGCATAAGTGTAAGATCTTATATTCTGTAAACATAAGCACACTCAACAGATACTGGATTGACGTTGTACAGCTATTGATAAAATTATGTAACTGTTGATTTGTTACTATCCTAATTCAAAGCCTTTAACAACTTTTTGTGAGTTGCCTTATGAAGTTGTACAGCTATTGATATTGTCGATATTCTAGAAGTGTAAATGTAAGAGTTTCTGATAATATGTAGTGTAAGTTTGAGTAATGAATCAAGGTCAGCATACAAACACATTCCAAAGTTAAATAGACATTACACAAAAGATGTGTACTGGGTTTGCTATCTTTTGTAAGGGGCCCTGCAAAAGATAGTAAACACAACATTAGTTTATGAAAAGCCTTAGGTTGATGTTCTAGACTGTGAAAAGCAAAACTAAATCAGAACTTGGAAATGTATGTTCTTGCTGTGACCTTTTGCCTGAACATTTGAATTGTTAGTCCTTAGTGAGCTATGTGAATATACTATAATACCAACTTACTCAAACATATCTTTCCAGAGATGCTGCAACTTGGTAATTGAAAGAAAAGGGGGAATTGTGGAGGGATAGAATGTAAGAAAATAAAGATAGTGCAGAAGGTAGACTCACACCTGAGGAGTTGCAGCTGTACCAATCACCACAGATTAGGAACAGGCCTGCCCTTAATAGGCCACAGCTGAGTCCAATAAGATGAGTGCCACAAAGGAGTGGGTCAGCTAGATGGGGAGGGAGATGGGGTTTGTTGGCTGTGCTGTGAAGAAGAAGCAGTCGGTGCTTCAAGGAGATGCCCGTGAGAAATCACTGAGAAGGTATGGGAGCTTTGCAATAAGATGGCAACATAAAATAGCTGCTTCTTTATTGTAACTATTATAAAAGTGCTTAAGATGTTAGAATATCTGTGCATGTGAAAGCCCTATTAAACTAAATATAAGGAAAAATTAATGCAATAAATCAATTTAATGAATTAATGATTTAATGACAACATCATGATAATGAGCTAATAGTAGATGAACCATTTTTCATATGTGGTCTTTATTGGTTTTTTTTAAACTATATATGTTCCTGTTTATTAAAGTTTTTACTGAGGAAAATTATTTGCTCTTAGTGATCATTAATATAATTTCTGATTTGCCAGGATAGATAGAATCAGCTCAGCTTTTTTAACTAACAGGTCTCAAGGTTCTATTAAAAATCTATATGCATCCATTCACCACGACACAAAAAATTCAACATAATGCATTCCAACTCTGCCAGAAAGGAAGCAAAAGAAAACCTAAGTATTTTCTCAGGCTCACTTTTGAGTAGCAGTCTGGTATATCAAATTTTGCTTTTTCTCTACCATAACATTAACATTTGAAAACCAAATCAATCAAAGAAAAAGTTGTGTGAGTTCATGAGTGAGTGGCCCTGGTTTGATTCCACTATTTTATTAAGAGTTTCAAGGAGTAGTGGTAAACCATAAATCCCTCTGGTAGAGACTCAGCATATTCCCCCACACTATCCTACCAGCCTACCTGGCTGCTTGAGCAAAGAAAACTCAAGAAATTGGTGTGACTCTTCTCCAGGGAGGAGCAAAATCACAGCAACTTTCCAATGTAGATTATGGGAACCTTATGTATGTAGGTAGCTGATCCTCTGGTGTTAATCAGCCAAGTGACTTCTGTTAAATTTACATTCCAGCATGGAACAGCTTCAGCAGATTTTAGCAGTCCGTTGTACCTTTGAATTTTTATAGATAATAGCAAAGGAGGATATTATACATGTTTTTTGTTACATTCTAAAAACACTTTAAATCTTGGGAGGGGGAAAATAAGAACTTCAAGATAAATAGAAATTTAGGAAAATTAAGAGTGACAAAACTATTTTTAAATGTTTTTATGAAACACGAAGTTTATGTTCTTTACCTTCTAATAGCATCAGATATTTCTGGTATTTGGAGTTGAGTTGTGCTATACAGTGGCACTCAGTGGTACTAGGTATATTCTTTTCATTACTTTATATCTGCAGAACAGATCTTATGTATATTTCTGAGATCTATGGAGATCCAGGTGTGCAGCATCTACAGAAAAAAATCTGTATTGAAAGCTTAGCATTATAAGAGATTATCCATGTATTTAAACAGTATTTCTTGTACAGGTTCATTAAACTGCAGTTAACATTATTCTAAAGAAAATTCACAGTTCTACCTTATTATGTCATCCCAAATGGTTGGGTATTTGTGTAAGATAGTGGTTCTGACAAGCACAAGACTGAATAATATTACTTCCCAGTACTTAATCTCAGAATTTATTTATATTGCCTTAAGTCATCACCTATATGTTATCTTTGGTTACCTTTTTCCATAAAAGTCTGGTTTTCATTTTTCAAGTGCTATTTTTGTATTTTTAATGGATATTCCTTGAGGTCTACTGGAAGGTTCCTGATACTTGGCTTTGCTGGCTAATGAAACATAAACAGAAAATGTCAAAATAGAGACTAAACAGTTTTGATATATTGATAATTATGCCAAAATAATTTGTTTCCAATTGTATTTAGTGTAACCAGTATCAGTGTTCTGATTTATCACATTCATAATATTTTTTACTTTGATTTCTAAAGTTACTTTCTCACTTTTGCAAAGCCAACATAACTGCAGCTCTTATGCCTATATTCTCATATTTCATTTGCTGTGTAAGATGCCTGACTGCAGGTAGCATGCATGATCCTGTTAAGAAATGTTAAACTATTTTTGGTACTCTTATGCAAAACTAAATCATTTCATACAAAACTACAACTTGTTCTTTCCATTTCAAGGAAGTCATTAACAATGTTATGGCTCCTTCCAAAAAGCAGGTAATGTATAGATTACATAGTATTTTTACATGCTATTCAATTGGAAGGACAACATAGCCAGTATGTCCCAAATTCTCATTGGCCCTACTTACCACTAACTCCAGTAAGGGGTTATTCCCCTTCTGGGTTCCAGTTCCCATTTCTGATGTTTACTATTGTGTGAGGACTGAAATAGTTTCAAAACTATGTAGTGTACATCAGGATTGTAAACAATTCAGAATTCTTACAACTTCCTTTTACTTTAAGAAAAGCCTGGATGTAGCACTCAGTGGCCTGGTTGCCAAGGTGCTGTAAGGTCATGGGTTGGACTCAATGATCTCAAATGTCTTTTCCAGCCTGATTGATTCTGTGACTCTGTGATGCTGCAAGGCTCACTGTGACTAGACTTGGACTGGTTAGCAATGCAAGAATTGCATCAGGCCAAGTTTTAATGTCCCAATGGATTACAAGTAGTCAAACCTGTGTAATATCAGTGCAGTGATATTTCTAACATTATGATTAGCACATATGGCACTGTTATATATACTAGCAGAAAACAAGAGTGAGGAAAAAATGAGAAAAAGCCAATTTTGTAATAATAGAAATGATTGATATAAAAATGCCATTGAAGGCAAAATGTAAACTAATTTTCATCATGAAAATGTCTTTATTTTTATCATGTGATCTTTCACATGAGAAATTTTAGAGAATGTAGCTATGAATTTAGCTATGATTACAAAAAATAAAAGTAGGTTTGTAATAAAAACCTATAAAATATTAAGTGAACCACAGATGGCATTCATCTTAATTCAGGAACAGCAGAATAACCAATAAAATTCCAACATAGATGGAAATAAATGTAACTTTTATTATAAGATAGATACTTTCCATGCAGCTCTTACTGTTTAAAAAACTAATCTTGGTAACATTTAGAGAACAATTACATTTATGCACAGCTACATTAACTTATTAGCTAAAAAATTTGACATAAATCTAGCAAAGAAATCGAACTTTGACTGACAACATTAAAGGAAAAATTCCTTTATAAGTAGTACTGAGCTCCCTCCATGATGACCCAGCTCTCCCCAGGTGAGAGAAAGATCAGTCTCAGGTTTGGGTACTCTGTGGCCTCATCACTCTTCACTGAAGTGCATCCTGTGGGTTTGAAACCAATTAAGCTCAGAAAAGACTAGGAACTCAGGACTCCCATTTTCCAGTTAAGGCATTAGACAGCTAAATAGTTCATGGAAATATTTCTCTTTGAGCCTTTTCCTTGTGTTTTCTAAAAGAGCAAAGTGGTCCAGCAGTCCATAAATGGTAACGGGACACAGACTTGAACAAAATACTACACCATGAATCTCCATTTATCCATGGTGACTCTTTCAAGGTTTCTTGTCAGCACCTTACTCTAAGAAATTGGCAATATTTCCAATATACTCCTTTTATCAGTATATTCTCTAGCTGGTTTATGCAACATTCTGTGTCAACTGCTGTAAGTGCCATCATGCAATGCCCACAAATTTTGTTACATGTCCTTCTCCAGCAATAGTTGCACTGATTGCAGCAGATAGTCCTGCACTACACAAAAAGGCAGTTCTAGTAAAACTGTGATGAAAACTGCCTAATCCATTTAATCAAGCCTCCTGTGAATGAAAAGAAAGACTCAGCCAGTAGAGTTAAGAAGGGAGCTAGCTCAGGAGCCCAAGCCAGCAAGAGGAGCAGGCTGGAGGCAGCAGCCTCTTCAGTGCCATTGCTGCAGAGAATGACTAATGCTCTGGCCTAGGTGTGAGTTACAGCTTCTAAGCCAGGTCCAGATGAGTTCGCTGGCTGTGTCCCATCTCCATGTCACCAGACACATGTAATCTGAAAAATACATGTGCACCTTGCCCTCGTTGCCTTATGAAAGGGGACTGAACAGGCACAGTTTAGAGGACACCCAGCTGATAGATGCACACAACATATCCACTATTTAGATGCAGAATCTCAAGTGAAACTCTTCAAAATAAGCAAAGAAACTACAATAAATAATTTTTTTTTATTTCCAATATGTGGGCTCCCACATAGATTTGATTGCTTTATTTTCTTCCTAGTGTCTAAATCTCAGAGTTTATGCCAGAGGTCTTTTCTATAAATCTCATTATATCTGTAGGAAATCAGGAGACCAGGAATCTAGAAACTTTGTAATCAGTGTATTTTACCCATGACTTCCTTACAAGCTTAACAAGAAACTTAAAAGTGGAATAGTTTTTCCTTTAGCCTGAAATATCTGCAATGAATGAAATAATTTTTTTCATCTTCTAAACATGAATATTAAATCACTTCTTTAGCAGAGGTCAGAGAAGTAATAAATTAAACATGAGAAAACTAAGCACTATGAGAATTTGGTGATGAGGATAAATGCAAAAATAATATGAAAAATACACTCAGTTATTTTCAGATTTAAAGCATATAGAGATATTTTCATAACTGTCTACATTTTATTTACTTAAAATGCAAATAATTAAATCCATATAATCTGAATTCAAGCATAAACTACAACAGATTCATTTTGCTGCTAGCTATTTTTGCAATATTCCATAGCTCTGACAGTGTATTTTTTATAAAATACCTGAAACATACTCTAACCACATCTTTAAAATGTGTATTTAAAATTCATTTTTTAACTACCTCTCACCTTTTTTAACTTAGGTCCTCTGGAAATTGCATATAATAATCCTAAAAGGGAAACTATAAATAATTAAAATGATAAGTAATTTCTGGAACACTCTCCTCTTTCAGTAATTACAAGTAATTGTAGAATGGATCAAGACCAGCCCAGGGGAGAAAGACTTGGGAGTGTTTGTGGGCAAAAGCTCACCCCGACCTGGCAGTGTGCCTTGCAGCCCAGAAGGCTGACTGTACCCTGGGCTGCATCCAGAGCAGTGTGGGCAGCAAGATGAGGGAGGGGATTCTGCCCCTCTGCTCTGCTCTGCTGGGACCCCACCTGCAGGGCTGCATCCAGCTGCATCCTGCATCCACAGGAAGGACATGGAGCTGTTGGAGTAAGTCCAAAGGAGCTACAGCTGATCACAGGGCTGGAGCACCTCTCCTAAGAAGATGGGATAAGAGAATTGGGGCTGCTCAGCCTAGAGAGGAGAGGGCTTGGGGGAAACTTTAGATCGCCTTCCAACACCTAAAGAGATTACAAGAGAGATGGAGACAGACTTTTCACAGGGTCTGTAGTGATAGAACAAGGGGGAATGGCCTTTAAGCAAAGATGGTAGATTTAAATTAGATATGAGGAAGAAATTCTTTACTGTGAGGGTAGTGAGGCACTGGAAAAGGTTGCCAAGAGAGGCTGTAGACTCTCCATCATTGAAAGTGTGCAAGGTCAGACTGGAGAGGACTCTGAGCAACCTGGTCTAGTGTAAGATGTCCCTGCACACATCAGGGCCCTGGAACCAGAGGATCTTTAGGGTCCCTTCAAACCAAAATCATTCTATGATTCTAATTTGATGATTTTGAATGCCAAGTGTTACAATGAAGGTCCATTTTCTTTTTTACTAATTTTAAATAGAAGTCACAATGCTACTAAACTCTTCCTTCTGATGCCTAAAGAGGCTACCTAGAACAGAGGCTAGACAGTGCTGAAGGAATAAAGTAGATATTTATTAAAAAGGCCTTCAGAGGATACACCTTGGGCAGTACAAGAGCCTGGTCAGGGCTACACCCAAGATGGATGACGGGTCACTAGTTTTCACACTTTTATAAGTTTTGGTCCATTTACATATTTGGTTAATTGTCCAATTACAGCTTCAGGTTATGAAGTCCCATCCTCCCAGTTTGCTCTCCTCAATTTGCTCTTGTTTACACTTTTTGGGCCTGAAACTGCAACAGTGTTCTTGTTCTTGGGCTGGGAAAGGATTGTTTCATCTAACTGAACTGTGAGGAGAACTTGAAAATTTTGTATGAAGTTCAGAGTTATACTGATGCAGTGCAGAATCTGGAAAATATGGAAGCTAAAACTTCAGGCATCACTTCCACCTACTGAAGAGATTCAACCAGGTGAAAGCATTTATAACATCATACGATATTATATTAACATGGAACTTAAATTTTAGATGCACTTTAATGGTTTCCCTTCTATATGACCTATTGCCACTGCAAATGGCATATACCAAATAACTTCTAAGTGATTGGTTTATAAAGGGTTTATAAAGTTAAAAAACAGACCTTCAATTAGAACCCTAAATCCTTCTCATTTAAATCTGAATTATACTTGAGTATTGTAAAGTTGATGCAGTTACTATAGGCAGCTGTATACATTTTGTCTCATTTTTTTCCATATACCGTATTTTTTTAAGTAAAGGTTTTCCCACAAAAAAAACGCATAATTTTACCCAAGTAGTATGTATACCCAAGCAGTATAATGCATGTCATCATGAAGAAACTATTTCCTTTTACAGTCAAATTTTGAAGAAATCATAAAAATTTCAATTAAATCAGCAGGGTGTCTTCTGAAGTACATAGACACTGCTGTGAAACATTTTCTTAAAGTATTTAGACACTGGCAAATGGTGTGAAACCATCAAGTCACTTGATTTAGAACCCTGAAAGACTTCCAGGTGGTAGTAATTTCTGCCTACCGTAAGTCCTGTCCAAATTCACATTCCTTTTGTACAAGAGCCTGAAGTGCTACAGAGCAAACTGCTTTGAATTACCAATGTTCAATAATTATGTGAATTCATTTCAAAAACTCATCAACTAGACATCAGTTTTAAAATACACTCAAATGATATGAACACAGTCAAATGGAATACTGTTATTATAAAAATCAAGTTATTCATGCATTTGTTCTAAGCCCAGAGGAATAAAATTATCTTATGAATTGTTTTAAATCTAACTCTAAGCAATGTAAATCATTATGGTTTTATTTATTCAAGTAAGTACTAACAAATAGATAATTATATTTGTGCAGTCTCTTATTAATACCACAGGTATCTGTGTTTAATTTTTTTACTTCTCATATTTTCTGTGAAATTAATTTTTTGGGAATCTGTTCTTGGAAGAACATATGATAGTGTGTTAGGATCATGAATTTCTGATGGAGGTACATTAAGAAAGACTGGGAAGATTCATAGATAAATGAACACCTAGTTTGCAATTTTTCAATGAATTCAAACAGTTCACAAATTTAGAAATTTATTTATTAGATGATTCACTATTTGCAATATATGGCCAATTGCAATATAGATAAAAGAGTACTGTAAAAAACAAACTTGACTTTCCAAAGAAAAAATATTAGGAGAGCTAAAAAGAATTATTACTCACAAAGGGAAGTTTAGTAGGCTGAGCAAAAATGCCAAACACATCAAATTAAAAATGCAGTCAAACTATAAAGGCAAAACACATGCTAACCCACAAAGGTATCTGCTTTCAGAAACTATGAAAGCAGTTACAATATTGTCCCAAATCACACTATAGAAGCAATGACACCTCATGCAGGTAATAAAAATAATATTGCAAAAGGTAAAGGCATGTTGCTGTTCATAAAATAAAAATACTGCCTGGTAAAAAGTTTTCAAACAGAAAGGTATTGGTAAGTCAGAATATGAGTTGATCAATACATCATAATTATAATTCTTGATCTTTTCAGAAACTATTATAATAGACTAAATCAAGAGTATATCAATAGTAAATATAATATCCAAAATAAGTGCTTTTGAAAAACAACTTGGTAGGCCAGCTTGAAACCTCCTGTGTAATGACCTACCAAGACCACAACTAAGTGCAACCCTGTCTGATCCAAGAAATCTGATGTCTCCATTAGTTTCATTCC
This sequence comes from Emberiza elegans, assembly GCA_024865655.1. Taxonomy (NCBI): domain Eukaryota; kingdom Metazoa; phylum Chordata; class Aves; order Passeriformes; family Fringillidae; genus Emberiza; species Emberiza elegans. Next base: position 24,453,349 of record JALJVW010000085.1, on the reverse strand, counting down.
TGTTTGACTGGTATCACATATTCTCCTTCATTTGGACTCCCAAACTGGGTCTATCACTGTTGGCAGTCTGATGTACAGTTTGTGAAAGTGGATCCTTCAGTCTGTCTCCAAATCTGTTTTAGCTCCCATCACAAGCGGATGTGTAGATATCCAATATGGGTATGCAATGTGACAGCAAGGATAGAGACCACAAGAAAACTTGTAAAATGAGGAAGCGGAGTAAAATAACCATCAGATTAATTCTGACTAATAAAAAAGTCCAGATTCAACAAAAAATGTAGCATGACAGGCAGGCAAGTTAATCACTGTGTCATAAGAAATGCTATGAACCTTGACTACTTAGATTGAATGCTGTCATTTGTAAGGATGCATCTAACCACAGAAGCTCTCAGAGCCATCAAACATCCAAGCCATGATATGAATAGAGCTGAGATTTCAGCTCATTGAGTGTTGAAACCAGTTCATATAATAAAATTTCCAAAAAATTACTGTCTTCAAAGGCAGGACAAGTTTCTGTTGATTCTAATGGCTGCAGTGTGGGATTAAAGAGCTGTAGTATACTTTGTAAGGATTCCCAGTGTTGCCTTAACTCCCAAGTTCTCTTTCAGTGTAGAGAGTTAAATGGAAACATCTGACAGAAACATTATGAGAATAAGTCTCTTGAAATCCCACATATGAAAGCTAATTTCTCTTAAGAAGACATTGTTTTGAAACTCATGCAGATTTCTAAAATACAGAATGGGACTCCAAGTTTGATCTTTCCATATCCAGCAAGTAACTGTTGTACAACATGGTTCCTGTAAAATCAGTTTTAGGAACTTCCTCCAGAACAAGGTCTTTTTGATCTACTCATCTGGTGGACTTGCAGTAGTCTGGAGTCCATCTATGGGAAACAAAAATTCCATAATAAGAGGCAAAAGAGGATTTTGAAAGTGTACAATGTTTGTAACAGGTTGTTCTGGCCCAGAAGATCCCTGAAGAAATTCCAGAAGTTGCCTACAACCACAAACACAGGTTTCAGCTGCCTAACCACTGTGCCCAGTGCATTTTTGGGTACCTGTGGAATCTGAGCCACAGAACTGGTGGGCTGCGTGACTTCTGGAGCAGCAGCTGGAAGTCAGGTAGCACAAACCAGAGGAATTCAACCAGCAGGGGATGTCTATACAAATCTCAATCTCTGCTGTCTGTACTGTCAGCAATACCAAACTGTTCTGATAAAATATTCAAGATGTGGAAAGATGTCTCAGTAGTGAAGAAATAAATATGAAAGTTTTACATAACAGTAAACAGGGGAAAACAGATTGATTCAGCCAGCTGACTGAAGGGAACTGAAAGGGAAATATATGCTATGCCTCTTTCATAGTAGCATTAACCCCAAGAACTGGAAAAATGCTTTGGGAATGTTTGAACATCATTCTCCAATACCTGTGTACAAGGAAATTATGACAAGAAAAGTGGAGGTACTAAAACTGCTTCCATCTAAGAGGGAATGGTGGAGGGCTGACAAAAGGCACCTTGAGAAAACGTCTTAGCTTGACCACAAACTCAACATGAGCCACAGAAACTATCACTGTGACCCAGCTGTGATGTTAAAATAAATGATGGGAGCTGAGATGTTTCTTTTTTACACTACATGTGTAACAGATGGAAGAGGTGAAGAAGAAATATGTCTCCACAGCTAAAAGCTCCAAAAATCTCACTTATGTACTTTCTCTTAAAAGAGAAATAAACTGTCTGAGACCTACAGAAGTTAGTGTAGCAGAAGCATTGGTGGTTTTTTCAATGTTTCACAAAACTGTGGTTCAAAAAAACAAAAGGAATATGTTAACAGGGTTGTAAAAATCAGGTTCCTAACTAAAGAATTAATTAAACAGCCAAGCCTACTCAGTCTATAAGGCCTTCAATGGAAGGTTCTGTGGAAAGCAAGAGAGAGGGAGCACCATATTTAAAGAATAAAACATGCTGAAATTGTAAAAGAGTCTCTGCAAATGGGAAAGTAAAATTTTCTGTGGTAGTGTACTGGTTTACAGTCTGCTAATCTGAACTCTTGAAATACTGTCATCAATATGAAAGCAAAAAACCTAATAACTTCTCAAGAAACATAGGCCCTGAGACATATATGGCAAAATAATGTAACAAATTTTGGTGTAATGTTATTTTTTGTTTGTAGCTTTTAGGAACATTGCTGCTGCCACACAAGCACTTTCAACATATGGATAGATCTGTGCAAAGCAGTTGCTTAGAAAGATTGAATCATTAAGTCATGCTGAAGTTAGAAGAAGTGAGAATAACATTTTTGTCCTCCCTTCAAGATTTTTGTATTATAAAGGCTTTCCCAAAGACTCTCTAAAGTGTAAAGAGTCTGATAATTTAATAATTAGAGGAAGGATGCTAAACAGAAAGGAAAATCTATTTTATTATGTCTGACTTAAATTGAGAATTTCACAAAAGAAATAAATTTCTATTAACATCCTGGGAAATTAAGAGCTTTATCTAAATGGGTAGAACCTTTCTCTTTCAATTTACTTTATTTCTCCAGTGATACACTAGAAGCTTACCAAGTGGCTTACTCTACTTTTTACTTACAAACTGAACAAGATCAAAACCAAAAAATTACAAGGAATAACAATTGATTCAAGGAGAAAGCTGGCTGAACTTAAATCATCTATCTATTCAAACATAATTTTAAATTTCAACTGTTCATTTTAAGTCCTAGTGTTATTTCATCAAATTTTAAAACTCATAAAAAAATGTGGGATCATATCCTTAGTGCCTGTCTGACATAACAGATGAGTCAACAGTGAAATACATTGTCCTCCATATTTCAGCTGCAATCTCTTTGTGTTATTCAATGAAGTTATCATGATCCCTAACAGAAGCAAGGTAAGTTCATTAAAGCAGTTAGCAAGACAATAGTTTTGTGCATTGCAGTCCACATTAGATGTTGTGTCCCGCTCTGGGCTCCTCAGTCCAGCAGAGGTGTGGGCTTACTGGAGCAAGGCCACGAAGACAGGGAGGTCTTTGGAGCATATGCTGGATTATGAGGAGAAGCCAGGATACTGTGTGTGGAGATGGGAAGGCTCAGGGGGATCTTACCAATGTGTATGGATTCCTGACACAGTGAGTAAATATGCACACTCTCTGCAGTAGTGTCTGGCTACAGGACAATGGGTACAAACTGAAAGATGGGAAAATTCACTTAAGCATAAGGAAAAGCCTTTTTTACAATGAGGTTGGTCAAACTCTGGTACTGGTTGCCCGGAGAGATTGCAACATCTCCATGCTTGGAGATATTCAGAACCTGACTGGGTATGGTGCTGGGCAACCTGCTTTTGTTGACCTGTCTGTGAACAGGGGTTTGGATGACTCCCATTAGTGCCCTCCATTTTTAACAGTTCTGATTTTATGTGATTTTGTATCAATGACAAATTCTCAGAACTCATTTCTTCTCTTCTTTCTTTCCCTTTCAACATACACTGTTCTCCCAAATGCAAATTAAACTAAATTAATAGCAAAATACTTGGAGTTTTTTCATACTCTTTGTCAGATTCTGCAGTTTCCTTTCCAAAGGCTGTGTTTTCTAATTAAAAAAATAAATAATTATGATAAGTCACCTTCCTCAGCCCCTAGCATCACATATCCATTTTCCTTGAAACTCCTCTTCCCATTACTTCCTTCTGCCTATTACTTCCTATTACTTCCTTGAAACTCCTCTTCTTCCCACAAGTGTAAGTTTCTTTTGGACCTTCTGAAGATTATCCATAACTCACAACCCATTCAAACATTCAAATACTTCCTTCCCTCTCCTACATCACTAATGACACTAATTTTAATACCTAATTTTCAGACATTTTTCATTAATTTTCCTTCATTAAATCTTTTCTCTGTTTTGATATTGAAGGTCAACTGAGAAGGACATCTGTAAAAAGTAACCGGCCTTCTACTATGAGTCCAGCATTTTGAAAGCAGGTTTCCTTGTTTTGTAATATGAAGAAGGGATTGAACAGAAAACAGCATTAATAAATTAACAGCTGAAAAATACCTGGTTTAAAAAGGAATTTTGTAATCTAGGCTTAAGTCAGCCATTTCATTCTGACAGTGCTGCAAACCTGCTCTAAATTGCTTTAGAAAGTACCTTCTGTCATCTTCCATGACAGAGTAACTTCTATAAAATTGTCTGTGCATATCAAAAAGAAAGCTGAAGCATCTTCTGTGTAACATAAGGAATCTAACTCTATTTAGATGTCATAAAAAGTAATTCATAATTGATCAATTTTCTATATGTACTATTGGGATCTAAATGCTTTATACTGGGAAGGTCTCTTCCCTCCTTTTCTTTTTTTTAATATTGAATATTATAATGTACTTTGTTGTTCTAAGACCAAGAAGATGTATTTTAATGATCTGTTTATCTTGCAAATTGCAGAATATAACTTTCTGTGTAGGTAAATACTGTGTCAAGAAAAACGCTTTCCAGGAACATGTGTTCTTTTTTTTTTTTTTTTTTTCAATAAATAAATAAAGCTGCCTGGGGCAAGTCCTAGCACTCCTACCACAGTGTGTCAAGTTCCAGCCAAGAGCAAATATTTATGTCTGCATGCCACATTAAAACATCTTGAAGCAATAAAGCTGCATTCAGAAGAGGTTTGGGGCCATCTAGTGGAACTGAAGTCAAGCAAACCCTGGGGATCGTGGGCATGAAATGCAGTCAGTTTGGCAGAGAAGGGAGATTTCATTTTTAGCAGTTTTTTTCCTCAAATACATCATGAAACTTGACACAGCTGTTGTTATTCAAGTTTAAGGAAAAAAAAAAGCTTTAAAAAGAACTTACAGTTAACGTAAGGTCTGAGGGTTGATGTAGAAGCAACATCCCCAGAAATATATAAATCTAGAGTAACCAGGAAAGGGCACTGCATAGTGTAAGGCATGGCAGCTGCAGGAATTAACTAAAGGACCTAAATTATTTCATTTATCTTCAAATTTTGTTGTTTAATTTGCAAGGGGTAGATATACAATGGTCAAGAATAATTCAATTTAATAATTATACACTTCCTTTCCTTGAAGAAGCAATTCACATCACATGTCAGATATGTTCTTCAGATTATACTTTTTTAATTGGATCTTGATTTTAACATTGTAATCATGTGTGATTGCTTGATTACAGAAATGTTACATCTTGCAACATTAGCCTTCTTATGGCAAAATTTCCCACATCACATCTGCACTCAGAGAATTACCTCAACTTTGTATTTCTTTTTGTGTACAATTTAAACATTACTTGCTTTAGTGCACAAACCTTTCCATAGAATTTATCATTATTATTTCAGCTATCTCATCAATAGAGTTTCAGATAAGATCATACAAATTTTGGGAGTTATCAATGCAACCATATGCAGAGAGAATACACTCCATTATCAGTGTTGTCTTCAAAGATAGAATAAATGCTACAGTTTTCAGAATCCAAGTCCATTGTTTTTCAGTTAATGATGAGAACATAGTTGGCCTTCCTTTAAATAATAGGCAAGTTTTTAGGTGGAGATAATAGAATGGGTCATAAAAACCACATTAGTTAGAGAATGACACTGCAAAATATGCAGAGATTTTTGATCTCTCTGTATTTGTAACCTGCTAGAGCTACCTAAATGTACACAATTGTCACAACAATGGCTTGAATTATTAGGACCTAAGTTGAAAGCAAATTAGATATTAGATAAGCAACTTTTGTGAACTTCTACTAATAGTCCTTTCCCTGGTTATGTCATTTTGAATGCTCATCACTTTAAATAATAGTTTCTCCATTAAATAAGTCTTAACATGAAAGACTGGAAAACAATACATTCTCTTTTCTTCTTCCAAACTACCCCCTTCTTGCACAGTTGGACTGTTAATGACTTTCTGCATGGGAAGCATCACAACTGCAAAGAAGGTGGCTTGCTTGAATTTTATATACATTACTTGAGTAAGAGGCCTGCTGTGAAGGGCCATAGTCATAATAAGCCCCTTTGAACATCCAGGCAGAGTGACTAAAGACATGTGGAAAATAAATATGAATTATTTTTCTGTTTTATTATTAGAATAATGTTATAATATAGAAAAACATTACATAATATCAGAAAATTATAGGAAATTAGGTTTCATTAGCAGTTCACAGAATTAATTTCTCAAATTGTCTATTTTTAACACTGCTGATTTAGAAAACTCTGTGGTGCTTTGTGAATATGAGATTTTTTTCTAAATAACTCTTGGATTAAGGGTCCTTTCATGTTATCTATGATGCTTAAACAGTGTATTCTAGAAGTTTCCTTTATACTATATAATGTTTTTTCTTTAAATTTCACTAACATAATATAACTATGCGTTGCAGTATATCATCATTCTCAACTTATTTCCTTCCTTAAAAACACTTCGGAAAAATTAAACCTCCTCTCATAACATACTAATTTAACTTTAATTCATGGTATCTGAATCAAGAAATTGACCATTCCAAATCCCACCTGGTTAACCAGAGTTTCACTACAAACATTCAGTCTGTACTGGACCTAGACATTTGGAAGTTTGTATATGTTACAGTAGAAAACTTAAAAACCAAGAAAACAGTCTGATTTATAACATATTTACTTGATATTATGTGACTTATTACAGATAAATTGCCATCTGGAAGGCCCACAGAAAGTACTGTGAATTATTGATTTAATCTGCAGAGAAATAAATCATACATCATTAGCTGATGCAAGATGTTTAAAATATTTTCTTCTCAGAAGCATTCCTTAAATATAAACACTAGTCCCACTGTCAAATACTATCTTTGTTCAATGCAATATGTTACTTGTCAGTATTTTGGAAAATCTGTCATACTTGAGGAATTCCAAGGCTTTCACTGTTACATGTCTTCTATCCTCAAAAGCCTGTGTCATATTCTTTCACCATTTGTCCGAAAGACTTTTCTGTTTGGAAGTGGCTGACACAATTTAATCAACCAGAGAACTCACTGTCAAGTGGCCTGATACACTCTCTCCCCTGAGAAAATAAGCTGCCACCACAGCTTTTCCACTATCTGCTAAGCCAAGAAGTGAAAAATTGAGGTTTGGAATTAAAAAGGATTTCCCATACAGGAGTTCAAACCAGGAAAAAAAAAAAAAGCTGTTAAATATTTATAGTGATAGCCAAGTAACTCTAAAATCTGCTTTCCTCACCTACTAAAAAGACATTGCAGACACCATTTTGTTTTCATTTATGCTATATGAAACCCTTGTATCATTAATGATACTGCAGTGATTGTAAACTTCTATGCAACTTCAATCTGTTCATTCAAATAAATTTGTGTTTATTGATGAGGGCTCAGTAGAAACAAAGATAAGCAAGTGTAATGGCAAGGGTAGGAAAGCATAAATCTTCTCTTCAGCATAAAATCTGTCCTTAGATGCAAAAGCTGCAAGTGTTACATGGGAAAAAATGTGAATAATGAATAATGAGACACAGTTCTATACTGGTGGGATTCTATCAGTAAATGTATAAGGCAAAGAATTTGTTAGACATAAAAATCTATGTTCTCTCTTTCAACACTCACATTGTCTTTAGCCTGGAGCCAACCTCACTAGAGTATCTATAAAAATAACCAGGGGCAGGATGCCACAAAGCACAGTACTCTGTGTTCATATCCATGCCTAAACACTCATCAGAGGACATTCAATTGTCCTCACTGGAGCTGTGAATCTCAAAACAAGGACTTTGTTTGAAAGGGTGCCAAAGGGCATTCACCCAAAGTGTACCTACTCCTCAGTCCCAAAATCACACAGCATCATCTTCTAATCCATCATATTTAGCTTAGTGCATCTTCAAAATGAAGTTCATGCCAATTGAGAACAGTGTTTGGTCCATCCTAATGTCTAGGCTGGGAACTGGGGGTATGAGCTGGTACAAGCCAAAAGCGTGTCCTAGTACAGATAATCGAGTTCTGGTATCCCAACACATTCTAGGAGACAGTTTATTGTACTGATAAAAATACAGCCAGAGACAGACTGTGGCACTGTGGATTACAGCTATTGACTACAGGACTCCTTCTGACCATGTTCCTGTACCATTTCAATAGAAGAGGAAGTACAAGGAGGCAAGATAATAAACCAAGGCTGCCTCATGACATACAGACAAGAGTGATCACTTCAGCCTGAGAACTGAGGTGTTCTCAGGTACTTCAGTCATCCACTCCATAATCACTTAGATCTGGTCTTCCTGCCTTTCAGTCTGTTTCCATGAACAAACAGAATTTGGCTCTAAATACAACTCAATAGAGAGAAAATAATAAAATATATTGTGAGATACTTCCAAACTGATAGTTTGTAAATCCTCCCTATTCACAAAGCACTCTTATAAGGTACATCACAAGCAACTGTACAAAGAGACATGCTACTGTTCAAATTAGACGCAAATATTTGTTTCATTAAAATAGCTTTTATAACTCAGGTGTGAGAATATAAGGTTACTGTTGTTTTTTGATTCACAGTACTTAAAAATGTTAATTTAAATAGGAGTTATTATGGCATTTTACAAATGTGCAGTTTAGTAATTTATATCAAGTAGGTATCAAAACAATAACATAAATTCCAAGATTTATATTTCTTATTTATACAAGAAGTTGGGTGAGATTAACTTCATTTATTAACTTTAAGGTTAAATTTATTTATTTCTTTATTTATTCTCAGTAAGAATGGCACAGTTTCAGTAAAGTCAGCAATATAGCCCAGTTCATTTTCACTATATCTTTTTTATCAAAGCAATGACGGAGGAAGAAAATTACTTTAAGTCTCCATTTTGAGTCGAAATCCAGTTATAATTCAAAATGTAGAAATTTATCAAAGGCCTTTCCGTCTTAACAGTTATGAATTCAATCCTGTTTGCCTTCAGTACCATATGGGGGAATGAGGAAATCCTGTTCAGAATGACAATGGCAACCTCTGACTGGCTACGCCTGCCCAAAGGAGCTCTGTATGTGATGCAATCTATATCACATTGAGTGAAACTCCACTGTACAGCAACACTGGACTCAAAATCATATATTCAGTGAGATGAGAATATCCATATCCAGTCATTTGGACTCTGCTGTGACAGTGGTCACAGGGGTTTTCAGGATGAGGGAAGAGATCTGACGTAGATCTGACTCTATATTCAGAAGGCTTGATTTATTATTTTATGATATATATATTACATTATAACTATACTAAAAAGAAATAGAAGGAAAAGTTTCATCTCAGAAGGCTAGCTAAGTTAAGAATGGAATGGAATGGAATGAATAATAAAGGTTTGTGTCTCGGACAGAGAGTCCAAACTAACTGGGCTAGGATTGGACATTAATTACAAACATCCAAGATGGGCCAATCACAGATGCACCTGTTGCATTCCACAGCAGCAGATAACCATTGTTTACATTTTGTTCCTGGAGCCTCTCAGCTTCTCAGGAAGAAAAACCCTAAGAAAAGGATTTTCATAAAAAGATGTCTGCAACATTCTGCCTTCTCTTTAGAGGGAGAAAACCGAAGAAACAACAGATTAGAGTCATTGTACATAGGTCGGCCTTGATGATCTCAAAGGTCTTTTCCAACCTAGTTAATTCTGTGATGTATGGAACAGATTTACTCTGCATGTGCACACAGTACTCAGGGCTTCCCACAGTCTTAAAATAGTCCATCATTTGGTTTGCTTAAAATCCCACTTGAACCACTTTGGTTATATTTGTAGGATATAAATGGGACTTCAGTGGTACCAGTGTTCCATATTGTCTGTTATGTCCCTGTCTGTAACAAACTATTATAATGACAAATACAGCAGAGATGTCACAATTCAAGTGTACATGTGCTAGGTCAAACTGCCAAACACGACTACCAAAGCATATATAGTTTAACATTGCATTATCTGTATCAATACTGCGGTAAAAACTCCCTGTAATCCATACTAGATGAATTACACATAACTAACACTTAACTGTTTGAAAACTAAACAATTAGAAAAATGGGCTATTATTCTGTGTGATGAAGTCATATAGATTTAGGCTTATGACTTATAGTACTTACTTTCTAATTTTGAATGTTTCTTATCCTCTGTAGCAGTTCAAATAAGCTAACTTAACACCTAAGTGATTTCGTCAGGCTCTGACTCCACATAAGCCAAAAAATGAACAAATCTTACTTATCTGGCATCAGTTTCAGCTGGGATGAAAACCACACAAGATCAGATAAGAAAGGACAACTCTTTTTTTTCAGTGTGGGTGGTCAAACATTGGCTGGTTGCCCAGACAGATTGCAGTCTCCATCCATTGGATACATTTAGAACCTAAATGGACAGGGCACTGAGCAACCTGCTTTAGCTGTCCCTCAGTCAGTAGGGGTTTGGACTGGATGACCCCCAGAGGTCGCCTCCAATCTCAACAATGTCATGATGCTGTGATTAATCACTGAATGTTATCTATAGTTTACACTGCCTGAACTTCTACTTTTACACTCTACAGCAAAGAATGTAAAAGAGTTATAATTACTCTTAATTCCTGAAAATATTTATTGCCAGTCAGTTCATGTTTAAATAGTTGCACTGTAAGGACAAGGAGAAGTTAGGACAGAGTAACATTATCTTTGTATCCAAAATTTTACATAACAAATCTCAGGTAAATTGATATTATTATCATATCATACTCTTCCCTGAAATAGCATACATTAACAGTTAAACATAAATTATACAAGCATAAAGTAATGAATGGGTATTTTTTCATAGTAATTTAAACAGGCAGTATTCATAATTAAACACTTACTATCATTTCTTTCTTTTCCCCCTCAGGCTTTTTAATTCCTATTTCAATGTAACTGTAGAGGGAAAAAAAGACACAGTAGATAAAGTATGTTCATTTGTATTCAAATTAAATAGACAATCTAAAAATACTTTGGCCTCACTTTGAAATCCTTATCAAAGGATTGAGGGGAAAAAAAGAAAAAAAAGGACATGGATAACATCACTTCAACTTACCAGAACTGGAAACTAAATGTATCACATTGTGACCACCACAGTCTCAAATCCCATCAGGCACAGGCCTCCACAGATTTGAGGCTTTCAGCCACTTCCAGAGGGCTGCTCAGAAATCCCACTCTGCCACAAATTGCCTGCAGACAGCTAGCAAGAGATACAAGCGACGTGTGACAGTACAAAACACAGCTGCACACACTAATTTACTGAGACAGGAGGGAGAATGCCCTCTGCCAGCTGCCAGCCCTGAGCCTGAACTCTCCCTGCAGAGCGCTGGGCATCTCCTCATGGCTGCAGCTGCTGACAGCACCACCAGCTCCAGCACAGCAGCACAGTGACTAACACACTTGTACTCAATCACAGGGGTTTAAGCTCTGGTCTACAGTCATTTTCTTGATGTCTACTCTGATACATCATATTTATGAGTATATGCAAGTACACAGAGTGGGAGTTTCATGGCCAGATTTATTCAGTTCCGGAAGAGATTTCTGTAAATGGTCAATTAAAATATGGTTTTTGAAAAAGGTTTTGCTGTCTGAAGAGGGTGATTCAGGGAGATATTATGTGTGTAACAGAAGACAAACACCATTATATATATGCCAGACTTCTTTTTCAATGAAATCTGACCAAAATTTCTGCTCAATCTTCCATTGAGCTAAGCATCAGCTCATACTGGATGTCTAAACTAGTTAAACTAATTTTACTCAGGTTGAGATCTGCCAGCTAGCTAATCTTGTTCATGAACAAAAAGAATTCTTTAATTTTACAGGGAAGTGATTGATTGCATACAAATGTGGCTTATTGGTTATTCAGAAATTGAATTCAAATTACTGAATTTTGTTTTGTGGCAGTCCATTAGGTCTTTCACTGCTCAAAAAAAAAAAAAAAAAAAAAAAAAAGACCACTGGATGTTTTTGTTGCTCCAGTTTCCCCAAGGCAGTAGCAGCAAAGCATGCCTGAAGATTATGAGGCTCTTGACTATTTCTGCTGTACTCTGAGGTTCTTCAGAGCAATTGTAAAACTGAATAAATCTTACTGTTTTGACTTGCTTGACAAAACAGAGACCTAACAGAGTCGTCTGTACATTTGGGAAGATTATTCATTATTTACACAGAATTTCAGGATAAAAATCCTAAAAGCTCTTGCTAGAATTCACTGCCTGCTGTGAGCACCATTACTCTCACTGGTGTAAAAAACCACAATTTTATCTTCCTGCTACTGACAGCCCTGTTGTTGCTGTGAGAGCAGGAACAGCTGAACTCTGTTACAGCACCCCACATGAGAGCAGACAGTTCTAAGATCAGCTCTGAAAAGCTTTGCAGGGTGACAAATTAATTACTGTATTAAAAAAAGGAAAAATCCCTTTGATCATCACTATTTTGCCGAGGAGCAACTTGGCTGAATGAAACTTAGGTGTCTTCTCAAGCAGGCAATTTCCCTTTCCAGTGTAACACATGGTAGGGAAGAGTATTTCCATTCCTCCTCTTCCCTTTCCTGTTGTGGTGTGATGTCATGGTTTGCCTCAGTTTCCCAGTCCTTCCCCAGGTGTGCCAATCACCCCTCCTTTCCCCCTCCCTTGCTGCCTGTGGAGTGCTGTCTGTCAGTCCTGGCATTCCAGAAGGGCATCGAGTGATTGGCAGAGTTCAAGAGATGCCTCTCAGCCCTGGGGACATTGGCCCATCCAGGTGTCATTTGTCCCCTGAGACTCCCCCCCTTACCTGCTTGGTGAGATCCCTGCCCCTTCCCTCCCGCTCTCCCTGAGGTTGAAGGACACAACAACCATGTGGTTCCCGAGTTCTGTTGGAGCTGTTGCTGCATTCAGAGGCCTGTGGGCCAGGAATAAAGCTCTGGATCCAAACCCTCCATCAGAACCAACTCCTTTTCCTTCACCTCGCCTTGAAGCCTCTCCGCCAGAGGTAAACCCGAGCTCCTGCATGCCTGGACTTGTCCCAAGCACCCAGCTGCAGCGTCCAGCCAGCCAAAGGTGTCTCTGAGGTGAAACCACCACAGCTGCCGCCTCTGGTCAAGCAGCAAGGGCCAGACAAGCCTGGCATGTCCCATCCGGTTATATTGGTATTTAATTCCAATACTTTCCTTTTTGCATTTTCAAGCAGTAATTCATAATGACAAAACCCTGGCAATACCAAGGCGGTTCATGAACTCCCAGACCAGGGCTGCCCATCCACAGAGAAAGCTGAACTGGTCCAGGACAAAGGCCTGGAAAGAGCAGTCCCTGGCAGGCTTCATGAAGGTTTTCTCCCGTCCTTCATCCCAAACCCTGCTGGCCCCTTATGACCCCAGCAAGCCCAGGCTGGGGACCAGACAGCCCCAGAACCCTCGAGGTTCAGCTGAGGCAGTCAGGAGCCAGACAGTGCCCTCCTGCCTCCTGCTGCCCTGCTGCCCACCCCTCCTGCTCTGCCCCAGGGAGCTGGACGTGTTGGGTGGCTTGCATGTGTGCTCTGCACACAGACACACCTTTGTGGGTCTCCACAAAGGTAGTGGGAATCCTAAAACCTCCTGGGGTTAATTGTTGAACATGTTAAATGTCCTGAATAGCACCAGGTTCTGGGGTGGATGTTACAGAGCACTTTGCAGTGAACAGAAAATAAGCTTTTAAAGTTGATAAGACCTCCCTGAAACATGAGGCTTTTGTTTCTCTGTATGAGTCATTCCTTTCTCCTATTCTGTGTTTCTGTTTCACAGCTTTTTCTCTAGCAGATGCTGAAGTGCCTATGGAGTGCTGAGGAGGGCAGCCAACTTCCTGGAGCAGCAGAGACAGTGAAGATCCAAGGAGTTCAGCTGGGGCTTGTGTGGAGACGCCTTTCCCTTCCCTTGCATCACAAGTTTAGAATCTCACTCGCGATGAGCTTCTTATTTTATCTGGATTTTCTCAGCAATTTTACTCCTTTCCAATAGGACAGCCAGAACAGAAAAGGGTTCTAAGGACCAAAAGTCTTTACATGAAAGACATATCTTAAAAAGTGTCATTTGGACTAGTAAAGCAAAGAGTGACTTACAAAGCTCATGCTTACACAAACAAAAATGTATTCTTATTTTATAATCAGTGAAGAATATAATTAATTAGAAACACAGAAAACAGAAATGCAATAAGCCAAAAGAAATACTTTTAATGATAGTATTATTCACTGCATCAAGACACAAACAGTAGCATGAAGCAGGAAGGAATAGAAGAACAGCTATGAAAACTAGGTCATTTCTGGCAAGAGATACTAAATATCTGTCATTATTGAGAAGGAATAAAAATTCTAATGCTAACCTGGTTCTGAAGATGTGGAATCAAATATTGTATTTTCTACAGACTTCCTGTTTACTGTCTATACCACCTTGTTTCTGTCTTATTTCTCTGGACAAAATAAATATTTTCTGGCACTTACCTGTCACACAAAGTATTCTGACCAGAAATATGTTATACATGAGGGCAATTTTAATACTTTAATATTATATTGGTTTTGTTACATAGTTACATAATCTGAATTAAGTATTTTTGTATAAATATTCTTATGTGGGTAAAAAAGCAAACTACAGGAATCATACTTCATGTCAGAATTCACACTGCAATATACATGCATAGAACAAATCAAACTAGATAACAAACCAGCATTATTCAGGATTATTTTTTTTAATGTATAAAATGGCTAACTCTTCAGTGATTTTTTTAAATCTCCATATAATAAACAACTCACAATATATCTTAGTGGTATTTAAATAGCCTAGTGCTATTTAAAATGCAAGTTTGGAAAACACAATGTCATATGTTGCATTGCATTTTACAGCAAAATAAGTGAGCACCATTTTTTAAGGGGATGCAGATTTGAAATAGTGTAAACACAATAAGGAACTTGCGTTCCATAGTTATCACGCAACTAACGAGGGATACTGCATTTCATCTGAATGGTCAAACAGAGAAGTACATAGTAACATTGTGTATGAAGGTCTGTCTGAGGTATTACCTCCAATGGAAAAAAAATCTTACCTAATTCTTTCAAAGCACCTGAGTTCTTTGGTTTTGTATTTTCTTAACAATTAAGGTCCTTTTGCCAGGTATGGGAGATAAGACAGGGAGTACAATGGAACTGATAAAGCAGCCTGATATCTTGGGCCTGATTGAGCAGATACCACAGGAGAGACAGACACATAACTGATCCCTGGTGTGGGAGTGACCAAGAGACCTGTTGTGAAACCTTGGAATTCTTACCAACTAACTGATGTCATAATATATAGCCAATGGGAAACTGTACCAAAAATAGAATCCTATATATCAGTGTCATACAAGTAAACCCTATATAAACCCTTTGTATTCTCAATAAAATGGCTTCTGCTCCAGCTCAGTCATCCCCATCCCTCCATTGCTGATAGCCAGGCACAAAACATCCCCTGGCAGTGAAGCTGGAGTAGATCTGCCAGGCAAGATGAAGATCTCAGAGGGAGATGTGGAAAAAAGTGTTGAAGGAAAACCACAGTGGTACCCAACACCTGTGTGGGCCGGGCTGTGTTCAAGCTGTTACATCTCAGCCATCAGAAGACAGAGGCACAGAGGTAGATTTGCCCTGCACTAACTCCACAGTTTTCTTCTGAGAGTGGTACATTTGTTCTTATGGATGTAGCTCAGGAATCCAGTAAGGAAAATGGTTCTCTGTATGGCTGCTGATTGCTGGCCTTGTATCCTATATGAAGGATTTTGCTTCTTATAGCCAAAAGATGTGATCTTCAAAACACTTATTAATGGCAAATGCTGCATTAAACATATGTGTTAAAAAGCAATTAAATCAGCTGCTCTTTCTTCTCTCTTCATTCCCACTGCCATTTTGTCCTTGATAAGACATAGCTATTGCAACACTACTTTTATCCAAACATCAGATTTTAAGGAATTACTTACACCAACTCTGAACTCTAAAATCCAATTCCTCCAAAATAACATATCTATGGCCTTAACTATACAATGTAATGATCCAATAGCTCTCTCTCTATGAAGTCTAGCAACTTTTCAGAAACTGCTCTTATACCTTGTTTCAAAATTAATTCTTTTTTGTTGCTTCAAACATGCAGTTGAGTTGGTAAAAGAGCAGCACGCTTTCCAGCAGAGAAAGGTTTAACTCACAAGGACAGATAATGCCAGGTGCTCCCAGCTGGGTTAATCATACCTGTTAATGGAAAAAGTATAGAGAATATGTGTTTTCTTTTGTTTGTAACTAAGATAAAGAGATATGCACAGTCTCTAAACTTAAAGGCAAGTAATATTTTTAGCACATGAAAGTGTGGTAACATTAAGAAATGCAGGTTGTGAAACAAAAATCAAATTATGTCTGCAAAGTATTCAAAACCCCCATAATACATCCCAATTTTCTTTTAAAGATTTTGTATGTAATCAAAATTTCTGAAAATATTTATATTAGATTTGTTTATTTATTGTTAGGGATAGCATAGCAGAAAACCACTAGACTAGGGAAAAGGGGAATGGGCGAACTTTCTTTACCTTTAGATGTGAAAGGAAAAGTTTAATTGAAAAATTCTTAAAAATGTATGTGAATGTCTTAAAATGTAGATGTGTGTGGTCTCAAACAGATTAAGTATTCATAATAAGCATTAAAAAAAAAAAGGGGGGGAAATGTCTTCATGGCGATGCTGATCTGTGTTTAGGAAAGAAGTTGAAGATTTGGTTGCTTTTATCTGGACTTTTGGATCAGTTTATTTTATTAAAATGATTTCTTTGAACATTCACACCAAAATGTAAATTTGAGTAATTAAATTGTTCAGTTGCAGACCTTCAGTCTGAATGCACCTGCATTTTGAGATAACCACTATGGCCACCGTCAACCTCAGGAAAATTTTCAAAGTTAATATATTTCAGTGCAAAGCAGGAAAAAATTAGTATTTCCTGGCTCTAAGGACGATTTTAGAATAGACTTGTGTCACCACAACAAGTACTCAGATATACATAAAACTCTTCACAGCCCAACACAGATTAATTTTACCTACTGGTTAAACAGGAGTGTGTGTAAAAGCTGAAGGTCTGCATTTTCAGTGGACCAAAAAATTTCTGCCTATATTTCTTTATCATTGCATTACATGAAAAATAACATATATGTGAAGATTTTTACTTGGTATTTTTTTTAGATTTGGAACTTATCAGAAATTTCCCCACAGACACCAGAAAATAATGGATTTGACAGGATCAAAGCATTCTGAAGGGATATGCCAATTCAGTTGCAACCCTTGAGGAAAATCTATTCACTTGCGGTCTCTCTGCCCACTGCCCATCTCCTGGACTCTTGGCTGCTAAAGTCCTTTTTCCAGCCAGCTCCTGGCTGCTTAATCTCTTGAGCTCTGTGGGGTTTTTATGAGCAGTCTGGTTGGCAGAGTTCTCAGCCACCATCCAAGCTCACAAAGGAGCTCATAAGGTTTAGCAATTCCCTGGACAGCTGGAAATCAAGATAATGCAACAAAAAGAACTCTCTGGAGCTACTGTCCTACTCTGCAGCCAGCTGGCTCCACATGCCACAGACAACACCAAACATCCTACCTCAGCAGCTTCCCAAGCTAACTGAGCCTCATGGGTAGCGAGTTCCTCAATAACTCAGCTGTCCAGACATTCCCAGTGGCTTCCCTTCTCAGCCCTTCACCTTACTGGCAATACTGCTTCACAGAGGCTCTTTCACAAGATGGACAAAAAATCATTTTAATTTTACCTTTTTTGTCTTCTATAAATTATTTCTCATACTAATTGTTGTGCTCCTGGAGTTTTGTCCTTGTGTTGGATTTGGTTTTAAACTGGAAAAAAAAATGGGTTTTGCAAGGTCCTGCCAGTCCTCTGGCCAGCTGGAGGTTAGTTTTGATCTTGGTAATTGTGAAATTTCATTGTTTCTCTCATTAATCACCTTGCAATTCTCAAAGGTCTGGCAACATTCCAAAACATACTTACCTGTTTTGCTTGTCCAAAGAATAAGAATGCCACAGAAACATTGTCATTATCAAAAATAAAAGGGGATGTTGGAGCAAGAACACAAATATGGTTCAAATAATAAGCACATTCTCTACTGAAGTTTGCTCGCCACATTCTGCTTCATTTCACAGCCAAAATGAGCAGTTGAGGAATGCAAGTTTAAAGCCCATAAATTTTCACTCCATCTACAATTTCAAAATCTTTATTGTCACATTGGTCATCATTTTTGTATCTTATTGATTCACCCTCTGGAATAATTCATCCTTAATAGCTGGATTTTCTTTGGAGAGCTTTCATTTCTTGCCATTTTGAAAGACAACCAGAGGTTTCAAGCTTGCAGTGGAGCTCCGGAACCACCCATACTTCAGTAGGGGTTGGCATCTTATCCTACCTCTGCTTATAGAGAATATGCAAAGTTCAACTCACCTCACCCAGAAAGCTGAAATCCAAGCATAACAAATATGAGACGTAAAAGAACATGAGTAAAAAATCCTAACATTAATTGTAGAGTTGACAATTTCTGTGTAATACAAGCATGAAACTAGACATGTGAACCACATCTTTGTTTATGCACGTCATGATTACTTCTTGTCTCACCCACCCTACTTTTTTTTGCAATAATATGCAAACTCTCTACCTTTGGGCAAACTGAGCATCAGTCTACTGTACCTTTAATAGCTCTTCTGATGGAACAAAAATCTCACCTGAAGTAAATAATGTTTATCAAGGAAAAAAAAAAACAGAAATTCAACACTTTGTGAAAACTTGTAAGTAAAACAAACAAAAGGCACCTACACAGCAGCTTTCATTTATGACCACTCAGTTCTCCCTTTAAAAAAAAAAAATCACCTTTTTGGACCCTGCGCTCCTACTCTTTAAAAGTGAACTAGTCCTGAAGATCACACGAAAAATAAAAGCTCCATTAAATTAGTTTACAGATTAAATAATAATGTCTGCCAGCACTCATGCCACGTGAGAAGCTGGCCATGCTTTGAGCAGGAGCTTGGCCCAGGTGACCACCAGAAGTCACTCTGACCTCCCTGCAGTCCAGGGCACGGCAGCACAGGCGCACCATCGCTGCCAAAGCAGCCTGATGAAATGGGGCCACTGCAGGAGCAGGGCTCTGCTCTTCCCCTGCTGGTAAGGACATTACTGGCCAAGCTCCTCCTCACTTTCTGACAGAAACTGCTGTCATTACCCCAGCAGTAAGAACTGGATTCATATTTAGCCTCAGTCACCCCCTTTCAGTGTTTTAACCCCATCCACTGTGAACAGGGAACTCTGTCCATTTGCAAGGTGTGGCCAGGAGTGGGCACAACCTGTCCCATATTCCTCTTCTGAGCAGAAGAGGCAAGCCCTGCTGTAAAAACAGGGCAGGCAGGAGAAGCAGCTTTTGAAATTGCTGTGGCTAAATCTATTACAGTGTTTTCTCAGGTTTTGAATACAGACAGGAAGGGTAGTTTCTAGCCTGCAGTCCCACAGCTGCCTGCATATTTTTCAGGGTCATCAGCTTCTGTGTGTGCAATTCCTACTTCTAATAAATTCAGTTATTTCACATGACATTTGCAAAGAGTTCAGCTCTGAAATACACATCTGCCAATAATAGCAGCCACCTGCCACTTCTCTACCAGCTAGTTTGATTTCTCCCCCTCTGGATTTTTAATGATTCAGTAATGCACCATAAAACCAATCTTTTAATTACAAATAATTTTAAAGAATAAAGTCTCTCTTCTTTCATGGGCATAAGCATGGGATTTCATATACAAAGCAATTCAGCTGGATATTTTTTCATCTTTTCATTAAAAATCTCTCTCTTACAGTACATAATTCCATTTACTTCAAAGGCACATAAAAAGAGGGGGATTATGCTAGTGACCTATAGTTTATAGTAAAGTACAGGGAGGAGAGTGTTTTGCCAAACAAAAATTAACTTTCTTTTTATGAGCTCTGCTGAAGGCTATTCGTGCCCATCCTCAAAAGATGAGAACCTAATTTCCAAGCTTGAAAATATTCAATATAAAATTCAATGAGTTATATTAGCAGAATTTCAACCCATATATCTACTAAAATTGCTGAGAACCTCTTATTTTAGGAAACCGTTTTAATTAAAGCAAAAGACTATGCTGAAGATTTTCAGACTTTATTCTGATTTTTACAACAGGATTGCAATGATACGGTTGATAAATCTGATTATTTTGTTGTGCCTTAGTTTCTCCCACATGGAAAATTAGATCATTACCTAATTCACAGGGATGTTGAGAACCTTAATTTTTACAGTCTATAAAACATTTTTTGATCTTCACCTAGAAAGAAAAGTTTACTTTTTGTCTGTGTCTTCTTTTACATATAGGAAGTCAGATAAATACTGAGTTTTTCTACTTTGTGAAGGCCAGACTATAAAAGGTCACTTGTTTCAAACAACTGCAACTTTTTCTTTGCCCTTTCAGCAGCCAAGAAAACTGATATGAGTGGAGTTAGTTGTTAGTTTCAAAAAGCACTTACATATCTACTCAAGATACTGCTTTACTATCTACATGTTTTACAATACATGCTACTGAAAAACATGAGAGGCATGTATGACATGACAAAGAATTGCAGAATTAAGTTTTAAAAATCATATTTCCTTCAAGTATGTAAGGCTGACAAACAATTATGTTTTTATTGCAGAACCATATTATAAAAATACATACTTACCACAATCATAATTTTTGCTAGTGGTGGTGATTCCCAGATTCCCACTTGACCAGATAGGAAGGACTGGTTTAGAACCACAGGGCAGAAGGGGATCTCAATCCATGGCCTGCATAGCTTAGACTCATCCTCATAGCTCATCCTCAGCAAAAGCGAATGTTGTGAAGCTCTACTTGAAACATTTACAAGGGTTCTTTGACATTACTTTAGAAAACAAATATTTAAGTTGAACAACTAATTCCAACAGAACTACCCTTATATTTCTATGAAATGCAATTTAGCCTCTCAAAAATATTACTTAGAAACCTTAAAATAATAATGACCTGTTGCCCCTTTCATATCTGCTAGAGACTGTCTGTTGGGAGATCCAAGTCTAGAAAATATTATGGAGATCCCAAAGCAAAGCTATACCTCTGAGAAGCAAACAATCCCTGGACTTATACTTGACTCCAAAATGCCAAAAATTAACTGCTTAAATTTCCTTATTTTGCAGTGATATTGTATGTGTGTGGGTGCAATTC
The DNA here is from genome assembly GCA_024865655.1 of Emberiza elegans. Classification (NCBI taxonomy): domain Eukaryota; kingdom Metazoa; phylum Chordata; class Aves; order Passeriformes; family Fringillidae; genus Emberiza; species Emberiza elegans. Next base: position 24,432,172 of record JALJVW010000085.1, on the reverse strand, counting down.
TTTTAGCAGTGTAAAGACAAATGGCTATTTATATCTCAGCATTGCAGAAGTTAGCCTAACACGCTTACAGTAGGATTTCATGTGGGCCACATTCTCCTGGATGCCTTTGGCCTGTGTTGCACCACGCCAGGAGCAGAGCACATCATCAGCCACAGGAGCTCAGCCTCTTATTGCTTGACTTGCCTTTGGTGCTAAGCTGGCCCAAAGGAGCCTGAGCTACAAATGAGAAAGAACTGCAGGGGGTTGGGATAGGAAAGTCAGCAAATTCCTCACAGCTGCTGGAAGTCAACACAATTGTGCATCCTTGGTGCTGGCAGGCACAGGTGGGCAGACAGATGAGGATACAGCTGACCAGGAAGGCACAAAATCCTTTTTTGCAGTTCTGCTTTACACTCATTATCAAGTATTGTCACACTAAACTCTGTCAGTAAAAGAAGCCATAGCATCATGACACTGGACACATGGGCCTGGAAGGAACCAGATTCAGCTTATCTTGTCTTTAAAATAAGGCAAGAAGAAGTTTTTGCAAATAATGGGGCAATATTTTCATGAAGAACACAAAAGTATGATAGTAACAATAAAAATAATAGCACTGATTCATTGTAAAATCTGTTTTAGAGCTTGTGTCCTTTTGTTAGATTTTTTCTGGTACCTTAATCAAATCCTGTTGGCTTCACAATTAACTTATCTTTTCATGCCACATCGTGAGCAGACACTGTAAATAATCAGTTATCATCATTATAAAGACTCTTCATCATGACACACTTGCATCATCACTTCCTTAAGTCTTCTCTAGATCAAGTGGAGCTTATTTCACAGGTCATAATTGTCAGCTGTTCATCAGTTTTATTGTTTCACCTTTGGATTCCCTACACTTAGTCTGTATCCACTGATCAGAAGTGAGTCCACTATTACAGCTGAGACCCCAATTATACAATGAAAAAGAAATTAACTCACTTCCATGTTCTTTATGAGTATATCCCAGACTGAAATATCTTGATAAACAAAAGAATCTTTTAATCTTTTGCAATTTAGCACTGACATTAGCCCTAAACTTCCAAGTCTCTTTCATCTTTCACATATTCTGGGGTGTCTTGTCACTTTTTCTTATGTACAATACTTTTCCCTTTCCGTTATTGCATTTCATTTTTGATACCTGGCAATTTTCCATAGAGTAAAAATCAATTTTAAACATGGTACTGTCTCCCACAGTTCTTGAAGTCCTCCTTACTCTTTCATTGTGTCATTGAAAACAGCAACATGAAAACTGGGTAGAACTGTGCTCAGGATAAACCTCAGGGAACTCTAACTTCAAACATCCTCTCATTTTTACTCAAAGCACTGATAGTGTTTCTTAGCAGGTTTTTTTAGGCAGTGCACTCACTTTGTAGCAATGAATCAAAGCTATAGCCCATTTGACATGCGAGCATCAAGAATACAACATCTTACTGTTTTTCTACATCTACCAGATCAGCAAAGAAGCCAACATATAAAGGAGGATTCTACGTGATTTGTTCTTGACAAAACCACAATTATTATTTCCACCACTTTGTGATCCAGTTGGTGCTTTCACTTACATTTTAGACATTTGCTCTGGTAATCCAGTTTATTTGCCTGATGAGTTACTTTGTATTTCTTTTTCTTTAAATAAAGGAGGAGGAGGCTTCTCTAGGGCTGTGAGACCTCTTGGTCCTCCACAAGCATCTGAAGACAATCACTAATAGTTCAGCAACTGCTCTGGCAACCTTCAACCAGATTTCACCTGACCCTGCTGACTGGAACATTTCTAATTCAGCCAAATATTTTTTAACCTGCCCTTTCTCTTTTCTGACCTGTGATTCTCTTCCCCTGTTAAAATTAATTGCGTCAAAGATCTGATTGCAATTAACCTTGGGAGAGTGAATCTTTCAGCCTTTCCTATGTCATCATAGCATACAAAAGCTTATTCCATCAAATTAAAAAGAAATATATTGTCCATATAACACCAGCACCTCAGCAAAGCATTTTCATTATGCAAAGCCAGACATTTGTCCTCTCAGTAGTTCCAGTACAGTTGTGCACCTCAGTGATGCTGCTGGATTTGCAGGCCTGGCCCCCTCTCGCTGGTCAGCACTGACAGGACCACAGGATGTCTCACACTCCTCCACAATGGCATTTTACCCCAACACACACTTAACAGGGCAGAGATACCACACACGGTGTATGGTGCAGGAGATTCAAATACTGTTCCCCAGATCAGAAACAATTGTTTGCCTTTACATTTACAAGCAGGAAATCAGTACTCTTTTTTAAACATTCAATGTGGCAAGTTCTCATGTGGGCTATGGAGCACACACACCATCCTTCTCTGTTGAGTTTTTGCTACTGAAACGAGTCAAGTGAGAACATCTGCGCATGGAATTCACTGAAGTGGTCTCTGCCATGTCTGTGCCTATGGTTTCTTCTTTCTGGTGCCCATTGTCTCTCCTGGAGGTGCTATTTATTGCTTTGCAGCACAGGCAAGGAAAGGCAAACATCACAGTTTGCAGGGAATAAAGAAACAATGGCAGGCAATTGTTATTGTCTCTCTCTCTCATGCGAGAAAGAGAAGAACAAATTCAGCTTGCCTCTCACACAGTGATCATAACTGCCAGTTTGAGAGAGAAAGAAAGGAGAGTTATTTTCTGCAGGCAGAGCATTGATTTTTTCCTGAGTGTGACTCATGAGTCAGTACCACACTGGGCTTCATGACAGAAGAGACATCCGGATCCACCGTGTGACAAAAAGTCACCTGTCACAGGTCATACTCTTCCAGTGGATGTCACACCTCCTTCAAAACCTTTTACAGCCTCTCCTCATAACCTTACGTGACAAGCACCACTGGTCAGCAAAAGAAACATTTGAGTGGCAGCTCCCCATAATAGAGATTTTGTGATGGAGGCTGCTGAGATTTGATGGGTTGGATTCATCTGGTCAGTCAGAAAATCTGCATTTTAGCTTGTCACCTTGACCTCACCTCGGGGCAAATGAAAGAAATGAGGAGTCAGAACAAGGAACATTTCTATCCCGATTTAGACATCTAAAATAAGACAGATGAATCATATCCTGAATGCACTTATTTCTCCCCACAGACTAGAGAGACAGTGTGACTAGCTCAGATGAATATCGACAGTGCTGATGTTTAAAACTGCAGGAGACAACTCCCAACCACCAGACCTCAGCCAAGGGTTCTGGCATCCCAGAAGGCTGAACTGATCATCATGATGGACTCAGTTCAGCTGCCTCATGCAGAGGTGCCTGGGCTCCCTAGGACATCCAAGACATTCAGCAAATTTATCCACTGGCCTCTCCCCAAGGGATGCAAAATTTGACCTTGGTTAAGCAAACTACCAGGTCAGGCTGCCCCCTGCAGTGCTGCTGCTCCCCCAGTACAGTAAACCCTCCACACTGTCACAGCAGGTGAGCATCCTCCACCACAAGATTGGTAAGGAAGCAGGGATAGAGATCTTGCAGACCAACCTGCAAGAACAAGCCAAAAAACAGTACCTAGTTTGAAGACGCTTTAAAATAAAAGAACATTTCAGGGAAATTAGAGGTAAAACAAGCTCACCAAAACCCTTAACAGTAAGGAGCAGCCCAGTTAATTATGCTCCGCGATTGTTTCCCTTTAATCCTTTTTAACATGTAATACTACTTTCTTATTTTCAAGACTAATTTCACACATAATACCTTAGTTAATATTGATTTCCACTGTGGGATTTTTTGATTTCTTCTCATTTTAACTACATACCTAGCAATAAACCTAGTCTGCATAATCATTATCATACTCCTTAAGACCTTTAAAAATTTCATCACAGGTTTAAATATTCCCCTCTGTAATCTTATGACAAATGATTCTTCCCTGCCTGCTCACTATTAAAAATGGGTTTCTGTGAATGCACTTATATGTAGTCTCCAGTCATACATTACTTGTTTAAACAGCAGAAAAGGCCTTTTTTATTTCCTATATCCCATCTCTACATGAACAAGTAAAGAGTAAGGGAAGCAAAATACAGCCATTGGAAAAAGGCATTATACATTGCATGCATGCAAAAACAAAGCATGCAGAACCCATCCAGCAGAAAAAGTGGGATGCACAGGACTCTACTGCCCAGCTCTGTCTTTCCCTTTTTTGCTCCCAGGAGAGCCAGGACAGTGCTGAGTGGTTTTGAAAATTCTTTCTTTATCCCTGGTTAGTGATCTCAACGACAGAGGGGAAAGGCATAGCATCAGTGTGGGAGTAAATAAAAATATGATCAAATGTCATTTACACTCAAATCACAGCAAAGCTGACTCAAAATGTTCTCTTCTAGGGTGAGAGGTGATCTAATGGTCCCTTTCCCCTGCAGCCAGCATCACCTGAACATCACAGAAGAGGTGAGGTGTCTGGTGGGCATCCAGCAGAAAGGCTGGTTTCCTGTAGTATCCATCAATATTAGTTCAAGTCTTCAGTGCCTAGAAAGGACAATTTCTCATCAAGTGCACCTGAGGCAGGCACTTCTTGATAATCATCTGCAAGTGGCACTAAACCCAGAGATTTGGGCTGTGCAAACCTGACCCCCAAAGCCTCAGAGCAGGTGTCTCAGATGTCAGCTCATAGGGGACATGCCACAGTGCAGCCTGGGGTCAGCAAACTCAGGCCCTGCTTTGCCTGAGCTTAGAGGTCAATGGCCACTGACTTCTCATCTGCTAGAAACCAGCCACTTGGGTTTAACTTGAAATCATAAAGCAGATTTGTCTCATGGGTTAGATACATGGATATTCTATTTATTATAAAGCAAAAAATGTCTAGACTGAAAAGAAATTTGCCTTTATTAACAATTTAAAATATATTTTCAAAGAATCCTTTTTAAGTTGTTTATGATTCGAAACAACTGCACAGGCAAATCAACTCCCAAGAAACTACAGTATGGAACATATCATCAGCACACACAATTAACTCCACTTTGGGTCTGACCAGATGCAAAAGGAAAGTAAGCTTTAAGAAGGAAACTAGGGGCACTGTGTAAACCAGGACAGTAGTCTCAAAGAATATTTTTTAAGAGAGATAGAGTATTAAGCATGAAGTCATCACATCAGCTGTAATACATTTATACTTTTGCGATGCAAGTTTAAGGGATACAGCATTTTTACTTCCATTTTCAGAAGATGTAGACAAAAATCAGGACAGAAAAGGAATTCCATTAATCAAGGCCAACTGTAAGTTTTCAAGTAACCCAGCTGGGGATATTTGGAAAAGGTAGTGAACTTTACCTAGCATGTCACATATTAGATTTATTTATGTAGAAGAGAAGGGCAGTGATGCTGGGGAAGAAGCAGGGGATTGGATTAAGTAATACAAACTAACATGTATATATACAGAGCATTTTGTAATAAGGAAATTAATATTTTGCATTTTTATACCTCCTTTTATTTCTTTGTTTTACAAACACAGTGGACTTAACATATTGCACACTTTCTCTCTTGCAGGATGACCATATCATTCATTTCATATTAAATAATAAAGCAGGAACAAAGCTGGATTTGTGGTTCTTTAGATATGCAACAAATCTTTTCTTCACTAGATGGCACCCTGTCTTCTCCTATGGATAAACGTTGAACGTGGCAAAAAGCAAAGGTTTCATTTTCACAGAAGAATATATAATTATAGAGGACTTATTCTTTGTGTTGAATGATTTTACTGCTTCTTTTGTGTTCTACATTGTACTCCTTGTGTACTTGCAAGGATAAAGTTCTGCATCATAGACCTACCTCAATTATTTTACATTCAATATTTGTCTCAAAACTGACTGTTGTCCAGAAATCTTCATGGGAGATGCACCCGTTACAGTGGCTCAGACTCTAAGTAACATTTAAAGAATAACATTTAATACTTCTATCTCTTTCTTTCCAAAATAAGCATAGATCTAGAATTGATGACAATACTGTCTCAAATCCTCAGCAGGTATAAATCAATTTGGCTTCACTGGAGTTGATTGATGCTAGGTGAAGATCTGCACCTGCAATTTAGATGCTGGCCTGCAGAGCACAGCTTGACTTGTTTTCTTTTTCTTCACTCCAAGGCATGATAATTGAGCTCATTTGGGCACGCTTCTCACTCCTTAGTCAAAACTCCCACCTGAGAATTGGACTTAAAATCAGTGCACGTCTCTTTGCAATAATTCAAAATAATCTTTCACCAAGGGAAAAAAAAAGAAAAAGAAAGAAAGCTGACTAAAGACTTAAAGACTTCAGAGCTCAAAAGTCAGTTGTTCAATACAACATCAGTGATTACAACACGGCAACTGATGCAAGCAGAAGCAAAATTCCATTCAGCTCCTTCATTTTACTCTTACTGCCACTAGATGATAGTATGGTAACACCTGTATTGTTCAGCTGCACACCAGACCTTCTGCTGCTGAATTCCTGGCAGCACTCACACTTTTATATGTAAAGACTATCCAGAATCTCATCAATACTACATAGCTAGCCTTTGAATAGCAGCGCTTAATTATATCCCCTGTGATTTCATGCATTAATATACCCAGAGTGTGGTGGATGCTATTATTTGTTCATAAACCCAAACTGGGCTTTATTTAGGCACAGAGACAATGCTAAATTGATCACCTCACACTATTTTTGTGAGTTACCCATCCAGAGCCATAGTGAGACATTTTGATGGAAAGGGCACGATAATTATATTTCCCTAGCAGGAAGCAGGAGAATGGCTGCAGGTAACATTTACATTCCGCCTCACGGGCATCCCACTCACTGCCAGTTATGCACATCCACTCCCTGCTTCTTCCACCTTTTCCATTTTGTGCTCTCCCTCTTGAGAGGATTCCCTCCTCATCCAATAGAAAAGCTCTGGGCTAGGAAAAGACTCTCATCCGGAAAAACACCTTGAGCACACAACTGTGTCCTCTCCACAAACCCTTTCTCTCCCATCTCACATAGTTTGTACTCTCCTGTTGCAGTAAAATTAAAATCAAACTGCTCTTTCTCACAGGTACTCTGTAAAGTAAATAGTCAAAACCCTTCACTGCACAATTTTTTCCCAGGTAAATCTTAAAACTCTGGTTTCTTTTTACCCACAATAACAAGGTCAGTTTTTCTCTTGGTAGGCTGGACTGACTGTCCCTGGCCAGGAATATGCATCCCAAAGGAGGAGTGAGTGGCCAGCTTCAGTTTTGCACAAAACCTTCCCCATCACAGTCAGCACTTCCAGGTCCCCACAGCGGAAAAAATCCCATCTCTTCTGGGATTTTGGGTCTGTAATCTGTGGCAGACATACAGAGTGATGAACCTGCTGACACCACAAGCAAGCCAAAAATTGAAAACCAGAATCTCCAGTGAAAAGACATTGGCCCTTGGACCAACAAAGGCTAAGGGGATGCAGCTCAGAAAGTCCAAAGGGTAAAGTCACACATCATTACATTGTTGGCTAATTCTCTGCTCAAGGATTTGATTCAGTCATGACCATCGCAAGTCACTGAGCTTGCCACAGAAACTAGATCTGGATAAAGGGAAAACTGAATTTCTGCATTACTTTGGTTATTTTGACAAATTTTTGTTTTAATTCGGGATTAAAGCATATTTGTAAAATGTGCAGGTTTCAAAAGACTTGTATTTATCTTATTTACTGATTGGTTTGGACTTCTGGAATAGTGTATAAACTACTAACTACATGGCATAATACTTAAATGAATAATTTTCATAATCAGTAAGAATGTCTTCTATGTACTGCAGGTTGAACTATCTATTGTTGAGTACTCAAGGCATTTATAATGTCATTGCAGGCCCAGGAGGAAAAAACAATTCCAACATCACAGTCTTTCACCATGTCAAATATAAGTCTTAAAAAAATAACTTGTTCCCATTGGAAATCAAGACCTAAAGAATAAAGTAAAATATATCAAACGTTATAGAGATCACTGTTACTGACATCATATAAAATATATTAACAATATTATAAAAATCAAATCCCTTTGTGGGTCAAAATAAAGCTTTAGAACTTGGAAATTAAATTCTGAAAAATTCTAAAAATCTTGAAAAATGTCTCCTTCAAAAGTCTTCCTCCATTGTAAACCTTCATCATATTTTACAATTAAAATTATTTTAATATCATCTTCTTTCTCTTTTCATCAAGAACTGTAAAAAAAAAGGTCCAGTGAAATGCTATTTTGCAAAGCATATTTGAACTGGCATTTCCTGAGCTTATGAAAAATGAAGCACTCCATTTTACTTACATGAATAAGGATGCTCTATATCCCACACATGAATATTAATTTTTTTACAGTTCTTCTCTGTGATATAAGAATGTTTAAAACTCACAGTCAGGGAGAAGTTCTGCTGCTAACGAACCTGTAACAAACCCATATTTGCAGGGATAATCCTGTCAGCTGTCAGAGCACAGTGAGGAGCAGCTGGTTCACGAGGGATGGTGAGCCAGGAGCTGAGCAGAAGAACAAGGCAAGTGGGAGCAGCTCTTTCCACCAAGCAGCGAGGTTGTGGAGGGGCAGACCTGGATGGTGGTCAGGATCAGGCATGATCCAGTGCTCTCCCAAGATGCCCCATTGGACTGAGCCAGTTAAATGCTTTACCTTCTCCAAGCCCCCTCCCAGAAGGGCAGTGCACAGCTGCCCTGCCATCAATACTGCAACCCACAGCCCTGGCAGCTAAAGGTGCAGAGTACAATTGAACGAAAACCACATTTTATGTGAAAAAGTCATTCAAAAACCTGAGTGGGTGACTACATTAACAAAAAAAAAAAAAAAAAAAAGGACTGCTATTGTTACCTTTTTAAAATGCCATAGAATGCCCTTTATTCAAGAATAAAATAAAAAAAGGGCTGTGGGGATATATTTATGAGCATATCACAAATAGAGCATATAAGAATAGTCTGAGAAACACTTGTACTTGCAAGACAGACATGTTCCAAAGACTTCTGCAGAGCTACACAAAATTAGTAATTATATTACAGTTGCAGGTTTTAATGCACATGGAAAACACCCCAAGTAAAATTAACTTATCACTCATTTTATTTTTTAAAAAAACAATAGTACCAAATTCCAGGGACAATAATGGAAACCTTACCAAGCATGTCAGCAGGCTTCATGCAGGCTGAGCACTACATGCAACATTGATTTCTGCCTCCAGCAAGGGTCTACTATCTACAGGCATCAGCAACTAGAGGGTGAAAGAAATTAGGAAGGGCTTATTCATTTCCAATGCTTCCATCACTTCCCACCCAGTTCCTCAAAGGGTAAATATCAGATGTGCTGTTGTTGCTCCTTGCAGGACAGCTACAGACCTTACCCACTAGCCTTGCTCCCTTTGCCCAAATGGTGAAATAAGAGCTGCTGCAGCCAGCATACAGGTATCTGACAGTGAAACTAATTTAGTTTCTACCTATCAAGCACTGCAAAAAAATATCCTGAAGAACATGAAAACTAGGAAAAATAAATGGTTTTTCATTGCTTTTACTTTTTATCCTAAATTTTAGTAGAAATTGAGGCTGTTTAAATGCTACACATATCGAGAAAATCTTTAAAACCTGGTGTGACTTCAGCTAAAATAGGAGCATTTAGCATCTCAAAAAGCTTCCTATCTCCCTAAAATGCCTCTTTTCATCTTTCTGAGGAAATTGAACAATACAACAGAAACTTTCAAAACCTGGGTGAAAAACAGCACACATAATGAGGGAGCTTCAAATATCTGTACCTCAGATTTGGACTGTTTTAATAGAGCAACAATGATTTGACAAAAGTATGTTGGAGATTTAAATGGTTTCTGAGGATTTCTATAGGAGGCAGGAAACAATCATGACATTCAAAGCACTACTCTAAACAAATTGCTCTACTGGAATTGCTAGCTCCCTGCAAATTCTATAGAGTCTTTGAATATTAGTGTAGAAAGAGATTCACATTCTTTAATAAATTTCAATATGCAGTTGGAAGAATGACTAACACACAGGTATCATATCTATCTTTATTAAAAGAAAATGAAGCAATCAAAGGACCCATTCATTTTGAGTGATTTCTCTGGAGCTGGGCTGATAATCAAATACTATAGGATACTATAGTACTGCTAGTGATCTTCAAAATTAACAGCAAACATATATATATATATAAAGGAGTGAGATTTACAGAGTAAATATATCAAACAAAACAGTTTGTTCTCTTAGGTATATAAATCAAATAATGTCAGTGTCTGTGGATATGAACAGCATAGTATGGCCATTGATTGTTTACATGCTGCAGCACAGCAGAGTTGATATGAGTTTTTTTCCTTGCTGTAATGAAATCTTTGGGACCACATGCCATACCCACTGTAGATATCCTATACACTAACCTGCCATAATGATCAGATATGCATTTTAACCAGAATATTATGCAAGGATCATTTATCCTTATCTTAAGGGTAAATCTTGAAGCACTGTGTAAGGTATTCCTAAAGAAGCACTGCTAGAGATTTTCCAATTTTTTTGTTTTTCCTATGCCTCACAGTGAGATGAGGTGGCATCCCCATCTGGCTCCTGGGAAGATTTAAAGTAATTCATCATTTTTTGGTGAAATTGTGCTGGTGGGTTTTTTTTGTTTTTTTTAATATACATCACGTTTTCCATCAAATGCAATTGTAAATTTGGTACATAAATTATTTGTGCAAAGTTATTTATTACTGTTATATACACAGGAAAATTTTGGAAACTTTTCTGCCTTTCAAGGGATGATTTTAACAATCTGTGTAAATGTAAGCTGTTTTCTTACTAAAAGGAACTGATTGTAATGTGATTTCATAAGCTTAATTGCATATATATGAAGTCTGCCTTTAAATTGTGGAGGGCTGGTATTTTATCTTGTTTTGTAACAAGATGCACCAAGATTATCTTAAGGAAATGTGAAACGTTTACTTTAGGGAATTATTTAGGGTCTGAAATACTTCATGCACTGAATCATTTTCAACTGAGAAATGCAGAAAATCAAATTGTTACTTTTGTGTTTAGCCAGCCCCAAAACACCATCTGGATGGAAACCCTCTCAGTACTAAATTATAAGAATTTTCATAGCATAGAATCATGGAATTATAGAATAGTTTGGGTTGGGAGAGACCTTAAAGGTTACTTAGTTCCAACCCCCTGCCATGGGCCGGGACACCTTTCACTAGACATTTTCCTCCCTCAGCACTAAAATTCAGTTTACTTAAAGGCTTTTTGGTCATACATTTGTAAACAGTGTAATGAAGAAACATTAAAAAATTGGTAGGAATCTTGACTTTTGGTTTGCTTTGGCCAGTTTAAAAAAAAAACAAACATTGTAACAATCAAAAAGCCGACAGTAATATTTGTACTTATTAACTGGAGTATACAAAATAAGTCTTGTTGCCAAAATATCCCTGTAGCACTACAAGTTATTAGCATTTATAACTACAAATTTTAGTAAGATAAAAGAATATCAGGAATCTAATTCTAACCATTCTAACAACTAGAAGCCAAATTCTGCCTTCCCTTATAATCACGCAATCACAGTTGTTAACTGTTGTAAGGGCAAAATTTAGCCCCAAAGCACATTTGTTATCTAAACAGATGTGTTTTCCTACATTAAAAAAAGCCAACCAAAAGCTATGCCTCAATACTGCTCTTCCCTTCTGAAGGGTAAATTCTGATATTTGAAATACCTAAACTGTATTTACAGCTGTACAACTCCGACACCGCGCACTTGCAAAATTTCACTTGCACTCTATAAACATGGAGTAACTTGTGCCATCGTCTTAAACATTTTTCTTAAAACAGAGAAAGAGCAGAGCAGCTTAGACATTTTCTTTGTCAAATTCGCACACGAAATACATGGTAATGTGACAGGCAACATCATTCCAGCCCCCAGAGGCCACCATCTCCACGCAGTCCTCCTCGTCGTAGGCGTTGTTGGGCTCCCCGCTGCGCCATTTGTTGAAGGTCTGCATGGGCGACCGGTCGGAGTAGACGAAATTCCCCTCTTTCTCCAGGTCGTTAATCCCAATGAAGACCCTGGTGAGCCCAGCTTGGTTGATGTACGAGGCAATCAGGTTGTTGGCAGTCTCATCCTTGGGCATGCCCAGCGTCCCTCCTCGCCCATGGCAGTACAGCTGGGCTTCCTTGTACCTCTTCTCCTCCTTGACCAGCAGGTAGATCTTATTGTCGGTCTCGCGCACGCCAGCGACAGCTGCGGGGGAGGGCAGTGCTGAAAAGTGAGCACTCGCATTTCTATAAACCAAGTCACTGCACACCCCAAAATAGCTTCACAAATCAGAGGTGGAACGGTGGCACCCTTTACGAGTGATTACACCGATAAAATGGGGCAAAAAGAAAGGAAAGTAGTTATATAAAATTAACCTACCATTTTTTATGAATTTTAGTTCTGTCATCAGCTGGGCTACTTGAATATCCATTTCGCCAATAGCCTTCCTTAGCTGACTGCACTCACAAGGGATGCCTGTGAAATGATGTAGATACACCCAAATCAAAAAGCTACCTAATTTCAACAATTATCTTTATGAAAAGGCCCAGCGTGGCAGCTCTGGAGAAAGCTGTCTTGCAAGTAACAGACAGAAAATTAGAACCTTCACTACCCTGCACCATTATATGATTCTCAGGGGTGTCTGGGCCTGTGCAGAACAGATCAGTTCACTTCCTAGAAATCTTCCATCCTGAATAATTAGCACTAACCTAAACACAGATAGATATTCTCTGCAAAACACCTGCAATATTTTTTAACTAAAAACATTTTCCAAAAATTCCCGTTTCCAGTAAAATTATTTTCTTTAGTTTTCTCAATTATTTCTTTCACAGAAAAAAACATTGTTTGCAAGTTCTTCACAAGGAATATATCCCAGCAGATCCAAAATTCCAACCACATATTGCACATAATTACCTGCAAAATGAAGGTCTCTGTTTTTGAAAGTACAGAATTTACAATACTTCTGACAATAAAATTAGACACTAGAAAATCATCTATTAACCCAAATTAGGATATAGGTTTGACAAAGATAATCCAAACGTGAATACTAAAAGAATAATTGGTACATTTCTGGCCACAAATCTCAAAATAAGGATCAATTGCCATTTGCATTTATTATAATTTGCAATTCTGTATGTAATTATTAAAATCTGCATTCGACTACCCAATTACTCTGCTCAGTTGTGTAAGTCAGCCTAAGCACAGGGCACTTGCCCTGCAAAATTGTACATGCTGGCCAGGTGCACAGCACACTGGCTCAAGAATTAGAGTGACAAATTGTATTCTCATGAGAAATCTAATCTGTGCATCTTCAATGCATTCTGCCAGGAAGAGATGAATTCAGTCCAATCCAAACTTGCCACTCTTGCAAGGTTTGCACTTACGCTAGGATGTTTCTCTAGAACATTTTATACCTCTGGAAGATCCATGTACCTCCATATAAGAATCTGAAGAGAGGGTGACAGGAAGATTGAGCCAGGCTCTGCTTGGTGGTGCCAAGCAATAGGACAGGAGGCAATGGGCAGAAATTGCACATTGCACAGGAAGTTCCTCCTGAACATGAGGAAGAATTTCTTTACACATTTGCACATTTCTTTACACATTGCACAGAATTTCTTTACAAATTGCACATTGCACAGGAATTTCCTCCTGAGCATAGGAATAGATTGCCCAGAGGGGTTGTGGAGTCTCCCTCACTGGAGATATTCAAGAACTGTCTGGACACAATCCTGAGCCATGTGCTCTGGGATTGCCCTGCTTGAGCAGGGGTTGGACCAGCTGACCCAATGTGGTGCCATTCCAACCTGACCCATTCTGTGATCTGTGTTCTTGACAGTCTCCTGCTCCTATAACTATAATCCATGGGTGAGGAGGGGCATCCAACCTGCTCCTTTGTGTTGACTGGAAGACAAAGAGATATAGGCAGAGACATCCCTTTGCCCTGGTGATGAATGATACAGACAGTCTGACTTCAGTTTCCACCAGGCATCTGGAGAGATTACTCCTCAGAGAAAGTATGAGATACTGTTTTAGCATATACACTACAAGTCCAGCAACTGCTGCAACTTCAATGATTTTAAGCCATTTGAAAATATCACAGTGAAATATTACAGTACCAATGAAAAAAAATATTCACTATTTCCCCCAGTACATAAACAGATGTATTTTTAGTGATGAGAAGTCTTTCACATAAACAAGGTGTGTTATGGATTACCTGGGTCACCATTAGGACCTGGTGGTCCTATGTCACCATTATCTCCTTTTTCACCTGAAGACAAGAAAAATAATACAATGTTAATGCTGTCTTTTCTGTCAATAGTTCATTTAGCACTTATCTATTTTTTCTCTAGTAAAATTCAAATGTGGAAAGTAGAAATGTGCCCAAGCAAAAATAAAGATTTTTCTGTCCCAGTCATTCCATAATAAAGGCCAGTCAAAGCTATGAAACTTGAACCCAAATAATATGCACCAATATTCACTTCTTGACATTCATAAACTTCACAGAACCAGTAAATTCAGATGCTGTAGAGGGAAAAGGGCTGGATACACCCAAATTTTGAATCATGATCTAGATTATTAGGTAAACGCTGGTCCAAATGACTTAACCAAAGTCACATAGGAAGCCTATGGAGTAGTCAACATAAGAAAACACATCTTCTGGCTCTTAAAAGTCTGCCAAAGTACAGCACATCTTCCCATCTTCTTTAACTTTCCACACTTGTGTGACAGTGCAAAGTTCTGTATTTATGTTCAAACCAGGATATTCACAGTACTTTAAGACTAAATGTATTGCTGCCACAGCAAAGGTAACTGGTTAAGAAATCTCAGTGCCCTGGCTGACTACAGTGTGAGAAAATTCCTACTAAGGTAAACTGTGAGAATTGTTAGCCATTGAAAAAACTTTTCTCAAACATAAATGATCACACATTTTTCACCTGAAACACAAATGGAGAAATAATTGAATTAAACATACCTTTTGAACCAATAGGACCAATTTTTCCATGACGTCCTATGCTGCCTTTCTGTCCTTTGTCCCCCATTTCTCCTATACATAACAGAAGGATGAAAGGCACAAGGTAGCAATGTAGTCTGATTCATTCAGATTCTACTATGTTTGCAACACCAGTTTTTTAAATGAACAAATTCTATACCCCAAATATTCATTGAACTCCAAAGGTCTAGCTCAATTCTTGTGAAGACCTTACATACAGCAACCTAGACAGTGATTTTATCTTTGCTAAACAATTGACATTAACAAGGCATGAAGGTGTAATTGTCAACAGCTCTTGTCTGAAAACCACTGGAAAAGCTTTTCCAAACTTCTTTCAGCGGATCATGACAGAATTATGTTGAAAATATGGAGGATTGTTGCATTCAAACATGGATCAGCAGATTAAAACTATCAAGGAGTTGAGAAGACCTAAAGGATCCAAGCACAACTGACATTTCATCTCAGACATTGATTCCACTGTAACTGAGGGCTGGCTTTCAGCTTAATGACTTATTTATACAATATAAATACTGTCATATGAGATAGGTTTCCCTTTGTACCACACTGTTAGAGGAGAGCAGGTATGGAGGGACTGCAGGGATGAATGCCTGCTGAGGCTCCCATCCTGCAGAAATCTAAGCCCAAAACTAAGCCCATAAAATCTATGCCCGTAAATATTTCCAATAGGAAATATTTATGAAGTTGTTTTCAATGACTGTTGAGAAGATTGCTTCTTTGCTGAAAGCAACATCTGCTATGCTCTGGTCTGCTACACAGGTGCAAGGAAACAATGAGACAAGCTAGGAGGAAAATCCACCAGAGGGATCCAGCAACTGGACTCGTGCAAACTGTCACAGCTCAGCCTCAGCTGTGGATCTATGACAACTGAAGGTCTGCTGCCTGCTGTTGCTACTGCATCTGGACAGACATATGTATTTTTGAAAGCTGGGTAATTTTATTACCCATTTTGTCATTGCCATTAACTTAAAGGTGAAATCAAGAACAAGTTTCAGAATATAAACTGATCACTGCTGGGCTAAGAAATGTTATATGTATTACTCCATGAAGTCTCAAGCAACCTTTGTCCCTTGATGGCATGAGCCAGAAAGAAACCATTTCCTCTGAACTGAGAGAAGCTAAACGTGTCTGGTTTGTTGGTCTGATTAATTACTGGCAAGTCCTGCAATCAGTTATTTTTCTTTGTTTCTAATAAGTATCAAATTCAGACACTACTGGACACAGGCTTTCACCAGAAAACAAAAATATATTTCTCTTTTCTATTCCTACTGGAAGTAGCAGCTTGTAATCAGTTTATCAAGTTGCTCTGAAAATGATGTCTCTTGCTTTGCATATTATTGAATTGGGATTACCACATTAAAGATTATCAGATGTTTGAATTCTTTCTCTTTTCAGGCTGCTACACCTGAAATTAAATAAACTCATTGATCTAATCTGTAAATAAAATAAAATATATAAAATTATTTCACTTTCTTTCTTGTAGAAATTGCCTAGAAAATAAACTGCTTCTCAGTCACAGCCAGTAAAACCCATGTGTTCTGTCTGCTCAGAAGTAAAAGGAAAGTGTGCTATCTCAAGCAATGAAGACACACATTAAATCTCCTTTCCTCATTAAAAGAATTGTTCACATTTGGGTTTCTCTTACAGTGACTAACCCCTGCTTCCACTCTGGGGGCTGGCTTATTCTGCTTCTTCTGCAGAATAAATCACAAAGTTTCAAGAGAGACCCATCTGCCTTGAGGGTTTCAGAAGTTTTAATACCTTTTGTAAAGCCCTTTTTAGTGGCCCTATGGTTGTCAAAAATGCAGTCTGAGGAGTCTTAACGAAATTGGGAAGTGATAGCTGGAAAGAAATGGGGACAATAAAAGAAATTAAGTCTCCATAGACCAAAAATAGGAAATCAAACACAAAGAGTGAATAAAGAATTGAAGAAAGTCATCTGTCATGTCTCAGATGAAGGTGGCATACATTGGAACCAATTATAGAAGATTTAAAGGATTTGGGAAGGAACTGAAGAGAAGGAGATTCTAAATTATCTTCTTGGTGGCTTTTTCAGGCCCACAAACAAGTGAAGAAATAAATTTCCAGAGATGAATGGTTGACTGCAAAACAAGTGAAAAAATGAGGGGTTGCACTCTGTGCCATACTATAAATGGGGGTCACAGAGTATGGGCAATCTCATCAGGATTATTTGAAGAGACAAGATATAGGTATAAAACTACCTCGAAAAAGAAAAAGGCATCAAAAAGACAAATCTAGCAGAAATGCAAATTCACCATATCACAGACAAATTTAAATGAATCATGTTAAAAAGAAGAGAGCAGTAGTTTTGTTTCCGAACTTAAGGATTTTAAGACAAGTCAAATTCATGATTTGACACAGAGGACATCACAGACACCTACCTAACAAAGAAAGTAGAAGTGTACCAAACCACACCAAAGGCCTCTTGAATCTAGTGCCATCTTTAACAGCAATCTGCAGAGGATACTTTGGAAGAGAACATAATATATAGATGAAGATTAAAAAGTCTTTCCCCCAGTGCACCTCAATAGTCTTGCAGCTTTCAGCATTCCCAATGCAAATAGATTGCCTGACTTGAATGAGAATGATATTTTTTAAGGATATAATGATGCTCTAGTGGTAATCCACATTCAGAACACTTCATTTTGAAAAAACTATTGGCAACAGGAAATCAGAAAATTCCAAATATGTCAACAGGCTACAGAACTGCTTTACACTGAACAATATGAATTATCCACACTAATGAAGGTCAGTGATTTGTGAGGGATCCACCAATTGCTGAGGAACTTACTCTTGGTAAGTGGCTACAGGAAGTTACACCTTATCATAGAATCATTAAATGAGCTGAGTTGGAAGCAACCTTAAAGATCATCTAGTACCAACCCCCTTCCATGGGCAGGGACACTTTCCACAAGACCAGATTACTCAGGGTCCCATCCAACATGCTCTTGAACACTCTCCGAGGGATGGAGAATCCATAGCTTCTCTGGGAAACTTGTTGCAAGGTCTCACCATCCTCACAGTAAATAATTTCTTCCTTATATCTAATCTAAACTTGCCCTCTTTCAATTTAAAGCCATTCTTCTTTGTTCTATTATTACATGCCCTTTCCAGCTTTCTTGTAGGTCCCCTTTACTGGAAGAGGCTCTAAGGTCTCTCTGGAGCCTTCTCTTCTGCCTGTTGAATAAGACAAACTCTCTCAGCCTGTCTTCAAGGCAGAGGTGTCCCATCCACCTCTGATCATCTTTGGGGCTGTCCTCTGGACTTGCTCCAGCAGGTCCATGTCCATTTTATGTTGGGGGCCCCGGAGCCAGGGCTCTCATGAGAGCAGGGTAGAGTGGGAGAATTACTTTTCTCAATCTGCTGCCCATGCTGCTGTTGATGAAGCCCAGGATGTGATTGGAATTCTGGGCTGCAAGGGCACATGGCCAGCTCATGTTGAGCTTCTCTTAAACCAACACCTCCGAATTCTTCACCTCCAGGCTCCTCTCAATCCATTCTCTTCCCAGTCTGTATGTGTGCTTGGGTCTGCCCAGCCCAGGTGCACGGACCTTGTACTTGGTTTTGTTGAAGTTCACGGGCCCGCCTCAAGCCTATCCAGGTCCCTCTGGGTGGCATTCCTTCCCTCCAGCATGCTGACTGTGCCACACAGCTTGGTGGTGTTGGCAAACTTGCTGAGGGTGCTCTTGATCCCGCCATCTGTGTCACCAACAATGTTAAACAGATATTCTTTCATGAATGAACACTGCATAAGCGCAGCTGGCATTTTATATAGCTGGGGCAAATCAATTTCATCCAGCATTAGCCATCTTAAAGTTAGGGGTTTTAGTCTAAGATATTTATCTAAACTCCCACAGTAGGCAGTGAAAAAATAAACACCTCTGAGTAGGGATCCGTCCCACTCATGTTAGACAGGTATCATAATCAGAATAGTTAGAAAATTTGCAAAGGAAACTAAAGGTAGTGAGAAAAAATCCAATCTAGAGAGGCAGCAGAAATGTTTAAAGGATTTAAAAGTACATTTAAAGCCAAAGTGAAAATAGTACATACAGTACATTCCTGAATGGAAGAGTTTCTATTTGGAGGCAAGCAAAGACAAATAACTTCTCTCATGAAACATTATCTCACTAGAATTATGTTAACAAGATATTACCAAGCTTCTTCAAACCAGTGGTCCCTCTAGCCCAAGACTTTGTTTCCTGTGATGGCAGCAGAAGGTGCAGTCCAGGAAGATCCCACAACCACAGCCACTCTCTGCAGGTGGAATTGCTGGCTCTGTCCCCAGCAGCTTCAGAGAGTGCCTCCTAGTTCAGGTATGATGGGATCTGGTGATTCTGTAATCTTGATTATAACCTCTTCAGACTACTCTGTACAGACACAAGAGTCTCAGCCTGTCCAGTTTCTCCTTATGAGGCAGCTCCTCTTTTTCACATTTTTGGTGCCCATCTCTTACCTCTCAAGTCCTTCTTGAGAGACAGAGGCCAGAAGAACATTCTTGAGATAGTGCATGTCAGGCTTTTGTACAGAACAAAATCAGCTTCAAAAAGAAGCTTCCTGTTTTGTCCTTTGTCCTTTTGTCATCCTTCTGTCATGATGGACAGTGTTCTGTTGGCCTTGGGACTCTTGCTAATGACTTCAGAGCAGTCCTTGAGTTTTAAGTGACAGTTTGGGGGTTTGGCATCATTTAAGTATGGATTAAATCATGCATGCCTAATTTCCCCAGGCAATATATTTATTTACATTGAAGCCCATCTGCCACCTTTTTGCCCATTCAGTTTAGCAGTGTTTTCTCAAAATCTATTGAGTTCAGGTGGAACAGAAAGACAGTTTTGAACCAGATACCCACTTTGTGAATTCACAGCTGTCAATGTCAGGATTTTTATATGGAATACTGCCTCCAGCACTCCTTAGTGAGCAATAAATTCATGTAGAAATTGACTCAGAAATGCAAAGGATTGATTGATTACATATTAATGAGCAATCAGTAATAATAAAATATAAATTAAGATATTATTACCTCTTTTTAGAATTTGATTATACAAATGACTGAACACTCTGGCTCCAATCCAGTTAAATTAATGAGTCTTCTCTTCTACTTAAGAGACTGTGGCTGTATTAGTAAACTAAATGCCTGGGACTATTCCCTGGCAGTGGGAACCAGGTAGTCAAGAATGGGACACCTCATGATACTAAATTGTCTTGCTCTTCAA
This sequence comes from Emberiza elegans, assembly GCA_024865655.1. Classification (NCBI taxonomy): domain Eukaryota; kingdom Metazoa; phylum Chordata; class Aves; order Passeriformes; family Fringillidae; genus Emberiza; species Emberiza elegans. The sequence goes on along the minus strand of JALJVW010000085.1, from coordinate 24,411,941 downwards.
GCCAAGATAATCTTGCAAGCTGCTCTCATTGTGTTAGTTCCCAAAATATACCTGGGAAAGTGTTAGCTGGCAAAAGTCAAAATCACTGTGGTAACACTGCAAAGGTAGCGACAATTGAGTTCCAAGCCCAAGAACAGTATCTGAGACTGTATCACATACCATTATAGTTGTATATAAATTAAGTACAATGTATAAAGGCTGAAATTAAAATACTAAAATAATATACATTTTAAATGGTTATGGCTCTAAGAAAATTGAAATATCTTGAAGAACATAATTTTAATGTTCTGTTCCTTTGATGTTACATTCCAAGTGTAAATCCACTTTGCCCTCCTTATTTTGATTGCTGTAACACAGTCTTGGAATATTCACAGAATGGTACTGTTACAGAACTGTCTCTGTGGAATTTGAAAACATGAAAGTTATGGCCTCACAGACAGCACCAGGACTCAGTTAAATAACTGAGTGAGTTTACTCCCAGCATGGGAGAGCACAGTACAGCATCAGTGCAATTGAGAAAGTTAATTCTGTGAACTTCACAGCCCAAAACTTGCACTGCTTTCATCTGAAACAGCCATTGTACTCAATCCAGTGCCCCATGCTTCACATAAGGCCAACACAGTTTTATATTCTGCTGACATGCCATGCATCATAATTGACCTATACAATTAATTAAAAGCAATGAGGAAAGTAAGTGGAATTTAACCTTAATCAGCACCCAAAGACATCAGTATCTCTGATGTCACCCTGAAGCATCAGTACAGTCAGAACAAAATTAATTTCAGGTAAGCACCAGAAAGTTTTACTTTTTAATTTTTCTGAGTTACCAAAATCTGAAAATATCGTGAGGAAAGACACAATGAAAACATCTGCAGCACTTTCTGATCTTGAGCTGTTTGGGTCAAATATTCCATAAGAAGATAGTTTCTTTTGTAAGCTATTTTATGGTTATTGTACATCTATGAAGTTCAAAGAAACAAAGTACATTTTTTTAGATGAACTTGCTAGAAAAATGAAACAAAGAAAGGGGAAAGAAAAAAAAATAAAAGAAAAAAGATTAGTGTGATTTTGATGATGTAAAGACCAAAAGTAGAAAACTCTACAAATGTGGCAGAAGGATTACAGTTTCTCCCTCACGTAAACCATCACTTACTCAAAGAGGAGAAAAAGAAAATGGGATTTACCAGCTTGCATCAACAGAAGGAGCCAAATATTATACCAAGACAAAATTATCAGGCTTCAAGATAAATATAAGGGGTTGAACACATGCTCACACACTGACTGAAATTCAACAGACTACTGCATAGAAGCAGGGCTGCTGTCTGTGGGTGGTTTTGGGGGCAAATGCAAAATGAAGGAACAATTATTTTAGCCAAACATATTGTTGTATTTTATTTTTGTCTGAATGTTCCATCTTCTGGATTAGAAATAGGAAAATCCTTGGTCTGTTGGAAGAGAATGTACTGTCTCATGCAGCTTGAGAGTCTAGAAAAGTATTTATGCATGAACTCAGCTACAGTCTGCACATTACACACAATCTGTGGAGGTTAACCAGAGACTTAAAGGTCAGGAGACTGAAAGGTTTCTCCAGGTCAAAGTTGAATATTCTTCTGTGTCCTTTCCATGGACCAGAAATTACATCTGGGAAGTCTGTTTGCTTATCCAGTCAACACTGTGACATTCTGGATGTAGTATCATGATGAAAAGTGGTGCCATATAATCCCAATTGTTTTTAAGGTATCTGTGGGGTTTTTTTGTCAAGGCATTTGTGGGAAGGAGTTGATCAAGACAAATATCTACAAAATGTACAGCATTAATGAAAAGACTAGTTAATTAGAACTTACTTCAAACAAGAGCTTGTTTGTAGAAATTTCTGTATGCAAAAAGGAAAGCAGAAAAATATGTTGCTACAGAAGTAGCAAGAAATTTTGCCTGTGTTATTTGAAAGTACTACCTGGAAAAATACCAATACAGCATGTATCAGTATTCAATTTTCTTTAATCTATTTTCTGTTTCATTTATGTTTTCTCATAGTGTGTTTCCACTTCAGTGTTTCTTCTTTCAGTCTCATCAGAATTTTTGACTTTAGAAGGTAAAAAAACCTAGAAAATTACCACTGTTATTAGCATTAATCAAGCATACCTTATGAGCAGTATTTTTCAAACAAAAGCAATTTTACAGTAGAAAATAAATAAATGAAATGCCACATCATGGATTGCCCTGACTGAAAAAGAGTACTTCCACATCTCAGATGGACAAAGCATTTTGAAGTGACATGACAATATGCCAAGATATAGAAACATGCAGGACAGTGTGATGAGAGGAGTTCTGAAGAAGTTGCCAGGGCGACCTCATGCCAAAGGACACAGAGAAGGCTGAGGCACTTGGTGCTTGCTTTGCTTTGTCTCTGCTGGCAAGGGCTGCTCTCTGGCCTCCCACCTCTGCACGTCTGGGAGCAAAGATGTGGGGAGGACAAGCTACTCATGGCAGCTGACAACTGAGGGAGGCACTGCTTCCCCTGGATGTACACGAGCCCACAAGGCACTCAGGGGTGCTGAGAGGGCTAGCTGGTGCTGCTGCAAGGCTGCCAAAGTCTAACCAGCAGCTGCTAGGGAGTCCTTCACTGATGAAAGGGAGGAAGAAGTAGAAGATGCTCCATGCTGGCAGGAATGGTTGGTGCACTGGAGGGTGGCCCTGCCAGTCAGGAGGAGCTGGACAAGCTGCAGAAATGCATTGACAGGAATATCATGGGTTCAGCCAGACCCTAAGTTCCTCACCTGATGAAGACTGGCCCATGGCTGGGTAAAAAATTCCTTTGCCTCAGAGGGCCCAGAGACTTTTGGGCCCTCATACATGAGAAGTGAACTGAAGTCCAGCTGAGGAAGATGGTTGTATTTAGCTTGGAGTACAGAAAGGTAAGGGGGGAATTAATTACAATCTTCCACTACTTACACGCAGTTTCTAGGGAAGATGCAGCCTTTTCTTCTCAGAGACACACAGAGAAAGGGAAAGATGCCCTTGATTACAAGCTACAACAGGTCTTTCACAATGACACCAGTGAAAGAGTCTGATTAAAATTTATGTGGAATCTCCATCCTTGAGATTTTCAAAAGTGTACTAGACAAGGCCCTGAGAAATCTGCTCTGATATTGAAGTCTGCCCTGTTTAAAGCAGAAGATTGGACTAGATAAGCTCTTGACAACCATTTAACCTAAAATATTCTGTCATCTACACTTCAGGCTGCATCGCCTTATAAGAGCCAAAATTTTAGTTTCCAATTTTTTTTTTTCTAAGAGTCATCCTTGAAAGCACATCTACATAAGGGAAATACACTGACTGAACACACACACCCCTCATGGAAGTTACAATTTTTTCAATGTATTGTAGGAGGCAGAGCTCTAGCTACAGATTTTGGTCCCAGGGTAATCAGTATCAGACTTCTGTAACTGCCTAAAAGAACAACATAATGGATCATGCATCAGCACAAGGAAGTATAAATTATCTCTACAGTTGCTTTGAAAGAAAGATTGCAAACTCAGTTCAGTAAAAGCTAACTCCAACCTTCTAATGACAGCAATGTCAATCTTTAACTTCAATATTGAAATCAAGAATTTGACTCCTGCTAATTTGAACCTTTCAAAACATAAATCATAAACTTATGAAGGTCAAATTTTCCCCTTGTTTCAGGAGGAAAACAAATGTGAAAAAACAGAATTTTCTGCAAGACAGAGTGTTATGTTTTTCTCAGCTGCATAACTGAATACTGTTGAGCACCATTCTTCGGAGCTCAAAATAATTTTGAACTACAATGCAAACAAATTTATCACCATTTCCCCATATCCAAAAAATGTGGGAACACTCATGTTCATCTTTGCCTATTATGGCTTACTGCCTTCCCTCAATGGTTTTAATTAAGATGCTGTGAGTGTTCAAATTCACAAAAAAAAAAAAAAAAAAGCCCACAAGAAAATTGAGCCTTGTGAATTTTTCCCTCTGATCTAATACGAGGTTTTCATTTGCAGAAGGCAAATTGTGAAGGAGATATTATGATGCCTTTCTTCACAGAGACCTTTTTAAAAAATTGAGATTTTTTTTTTTTTATTTCAAAAACACATCTTTTTAACCAGAAGATAATGTGTATATAGTTGTACTGGTTTTGGCTAAATTAAATTAAGTTAATTTTTACCATTGTAGCTCTGAGGGTGCTATATTTGGGATGTGTGACCAAAGCAATGTTGATAACACAGAAACATTCATTATTGCTAAACAGGGCTTGCACAGGATTAAGGCATTTTCTGCTCATCACCCCACCAGTGAGGAGGCTGGGAGTGCACAAGAAGCTGGGAGGGGACACAGCCAGGACAGCTGACCCCAGCTGACCCAAGGGAAATTCCCTAATTCAGCATTGTGCTCAGTATGTAAAGCTGGGGGAAGAAGAAGGAACAGGGGGACATTTGGAGTGATGGTGTTTGTCTTCCCAAGTCACATTATGTGTGATGGGACCCTGCTCTCCTGGGGATGGCTGAACACCTGCCTGCGCTTGGGAAGCACTGAATTCATTCCTTGTTATGCTTTGTGCATGTGGCCTTTGCTTTCCCTACTAAAGTGTCTTTATCCCAACCCAGGGTTTTCTCACTTTTACCCTTCTGATTGGCTCCCCCATCCAAACCAGGGGATGTGACTGAGTGGTCATGTGGAGCTGAGCTGTTGGCTGAGGTTAAATCACAACAGCACAAAACAGAAATAGCCAAGGATGAATTGATCACCCAGTTAAGGGAGCAAGGACCCCCATCCTCACCAGCTCACAAGAAAAAGCAGCATTTTCTCAGGAATGACTTACAAAATATCTTCTTTATCAGTTACCTTTTTCTCCTGGAGGTCCAACTCTGCCTGGACGACCTGGAGCACCTTTCTCCCCCTTTTCTCCAGCCTCCCCTGTTGATACAAAAATAAAAAGAAGAATCATATTAAACCAGGACTATTTTCTGTTAGCAGCTGTGACAAGAATGCCATTCTCTCCAGTGAAAAAAATAGAAGCAGATGTGATCTGATTTAACAGCTTTGCTTGACTGACAGGAAACAGATTTTTCTTCAATTGATGCAGACACTGGAAAACCCTGTCAATACATTACTGAAGTCTCATACAACAGGTCTAGTTTTGTGGATGTTACTTATATCACTGACCTTCAAAAAGCCAACAGCACAATTCATTTCAGCAGAAGCTTCAGAATCAGTCCCCAACTTAGCACAAAAACTGTGTTCACCAAACTCTTTCCAAACCTCTGCTAAGGATGTCCTTAAGTCTTAAGTGAAAATAGCTTAACTATGACCTCAAATTAAAAGAAAAAAATGCCATTTTTGAGGCCTATAAGAAAGCACTGCTACATCCATCATTAGAGGGCCATTTTTAAGCATGAAAATATTAACTCCCTACTTCATATCCCCAGTTAAACATAAACCATAAATATATTATTAAAAAGCATATACTGTGCTTTTTAATCTCTGAAGTATGAACTTCTATGTAATGTATTTACATGCACATAGCTTGTGGTACATCATTATATTCAGTATATTTAAACATCACTTTCTGTAAAAAATGTTTGCCTCCCTGGTGCCTTTCATTTAAAATTTGGGGATGCTTAGCTTGTTTTGCCCACTACAGCTACACTACCACTGCAGTCTGCCACTGACATATTAAAACCTCTGACAAACAGAAGGTTAAAGAATGATTTATACAGCCACCTTGACAAAACAAGATTTATATGAGGAAGGAGAAGAAAGTTCTATGGCTTCCACAGAAAATAAAATGTTGGTAGGTAAGACCCAGAGTTACCACAGCACATATGCTATCCCAACACTGTATTTCTATGGAGGAGAGTGAGCATTAGCTGCTCTCCAGGAAGCTGATGGGAACACCTCAGCATGAAAGTCAGTGGTTATCATGCAGCCCAGAAGCCCAGCTCTCTGGCATAGCTGGCAGCTGTGGTTCAGAGAGGAGTCACAGAGATGACATGTAAAAACATGTCACACCATGGCACATTTCAAATATGCAGCCTCCAGATCTCTTTCCAAATCTCTCTCTTTGTTGTAGACCTAGGTGGGTGTGAGCTGAACTCAGCCCTCCATCTGCTAGATTTTCATTCTTCAGGCTGCTCCAGACCACCTTCCCTGCCTTCAGACATGCAAAAATAGGCCATTCTCTGACCTTAATGAGGACAAACTTCACATAACCCCCAGTGAATAATATTGTTAGTATGAAACAGGCTATAATTTGGCACATTTGGGAACGTCACATTTTTATTATCAAGTAACCAATAGGCTTTGTATGATTGCCTTTCACCCCTCAGGGCTGGTTATGAGTTCTTTGCTTCCCAAAGATAAATCCTGACAATGACTTTCCCCTGCTCTCTGGAGGCTGAGAGCAGGCTATTACAGCCTATTGCTTTACATGTTCTTCAGAGTGAAAGCTGTGCATTAGGGATCAATAAAATAGATCACTCTTGCTTCAGGCCATTACACTTGCCTGCATTTATTCTTATAATGCGATGACACTGCATTCCTTAGTGTGGGTGTTTTAAAAACTTTCTCCAGGAGGAGATTGCCCCATTATAGGCCCAGCTACAGACCAGTTGACATTTTTTTTCTTATCAGCTGTTTTAAGGAGCAGGACCTTGGCCAAGAGGGACTGATCAGTGGTACAGCACAGCTTTGCCTTGTGTAAGTCCCTATTCTTGCCATTTGCACCCTGAGCATTGTGCAAATTGAGGAAGTAAAGCCTGTGCAGGTGTCATGGGTGACAAAACAGTTTTCTGTCAAGACAATCAAGTTAATTTTTCACCAAAAACCAATAATGTTTAACTTCTTGATTCCTGAAATAAAGAAACACACCCCTGTGTCTCCTTTCCGGTCTCCAGTCCCTTGATCTACAACCAAGTCCCTTCAGAGCAGGAGGCTGGGATCCGTGCATTATGGTCCCTATTTGACTGGTCTGCTGTGACCTCTTCCACCAGCCACAGTCCCTTAGCACTTGCACCTCTTGCTCAGTCTCTTCTCCATCCCTCCCTGGATGTTTGCTCCAGCCCCACTGCAGGAAAGAGTCCTTTCCTTGTCAGCACAATGCAGCATTGTCCATGCAGCTGAGACAGGGCAAGATGCAGTGCTCCACAGTGCTGAGATGCCCCATACTCCTAAAAGAAACTTAGCCCTGCCAAACTATGTGAGCTATTAAGCATTCCTGTTTGGTGATAACTTCTTTCCATTACTCATATTCCCCATGTGAGTAGATGCATCAAGTGTGGGTGTAAAAAAATTGGGTTTTTTAACAGGGCATTAACTTTTTTATGTATTGAGTGTCATTGAGACTTTTAAGTCAACTCCTGATTAGGACTCTAGAAGGGAGACAAAACAAGATGGCAAGCTGAGAATTTAAGCTTTGAAGGACTGTTCTGTGTTATTTTTTTTCTCCACAATAATTGTAACTTCAATTTCATGTGCCTATCAAAAGAAACTGGACTTTAGGAAGAATATGAGGGAGCAGTGTAGGGAGGCTTCATCATCCATTGCTTTTTCACACACAACACACTTTTCTTATTATTAGTATTACTGGCTTTCTAAAACATGGTTCAGTCTGCTGTCTGCATTCTCACAGCCATGGTTTTCCCCTTACACTTTTCATCTTACTCCTTTATACTCTTGAGTTAAAAAAATAACCAACCTACCAAAACCTGTCCCCCTAAAAAATCCCTACCAAAATGACTACAAAAAACAAAGGAAGAAAATCCACCAAAAAATCAAACCAAACCAAAAATACCCCAAACATACAAAAAATCCAAAACCAAACCAACCAACCAAACAAAAAAACAAAACAAAAAAATTAAACAAAAACAACCAACCAAAAAAAAAAAACCACCAAACCACAAACCAACAAAACCTGTCCCTAAGACTTAAACTGTCAACTTTAATCTCATTTGTGCTTTTACTATTCTTGGCATCTTTAGTAGCTTTCTTCCTCTTTTATTGCCACCTCCTTTCTCATCGCCTGTTCTGATTTTCTCTTTTACTCTATGGGATCTTAATTGATTTTGTCTCATTTTACATTTGTTTAGCTTCCAGTCTCTCCACTCAGCCTGATTCTTGAGCTCTTCTTCCTTTGTTTTTCCCCATTATCTCCTTTCTGTTCTTCTAAAATCCCTCCTTTACTCTCCCCTGCTTCTGTGTATACTTTTCCCTGATGACTTTCTCCTTCATCACCCCATTTGGGCTCCACTTTTTTCACCACCCCTTAAATGTCTATCCTCTGCCATTCACACATCCCATGGTCTCCCCAATGCCTTGCATTTTTTCCCCTGCACCTGTTTTTCCCGCTTTCTGACAGAGCCATGCCCAGCAGCAGTGTGGAACTCTATTTCTCTACCACTGGAGATGTTGCTGGCAGCCCAGGGAAGGAGGAGGAGAAGGTGCAGATCTAAAAGCTGCAGTGAGCAAATCCTGATCCATGGCAGCTGAATTTGGGCACGTGGCCACACGTGGGGGACAGCAGTATCTGCTCCCCTCTCTGAGCCAGTCCCCTGACAGCATAGTTGGATCATTGAAAGCTTTTTAGGGATCTCCCTGCCATTAACTAGGTCTGTATCAGGTCATTTTGTGCTTCACTGAATTTGTACATCCATCTCTCTCAATTTTGCAAGGCTTATATCTTATGAAACCGAGTGAAATCATTAACACACAGTGCTTTTCAGGCCTCTCTCTGGTTTCCAGGCTCAGAATTGTCATCTGCCAAAGGGTCCTGCACAGTTTACACACTCAGTTTACACACTTTAAAAACCTCTGCTGCAACAACAACAACAACAACAACAACAACAACAACAATAATAATAATAATAATAAATTTATTATTATTAATATTGCATTATAATGGTAATCATAGATGCTAATTTTGACTGATTACAAAAATAAGAAAATCAATGCAAAGAAGTCACAAAACTCATCCTGTCAAGTTCTTTGATATGAAAAATATTTTCAAACTCAGGGCTGTGAAATCTCACCCTTTGATTGATCTTTCATGCAAATTTGGACAACATATATTTAATTTGGTTGGGTTCTCCTCTGTAAGTCACTTTTACACAGTAAATATATAAAACAAATTAAACTTTACTCAAGCCTTAGTTAAACTTCAGAAGGCCTGGATATAGTGTTGTTCTCTCTAACTAGAACATCTGCAGAAGGTCTATATTTTATTAAGATCAAAAGACACTTATTGAAGTGAATAGTAAAGAACAGCTTTTGGCTGAGTTCAGGCATCCAAAGCTACATCTATAATAATAATAGACAAAACAATAATAAATATTAAGAAATAAACATATTCTTAAAGTCAATTGGCCAAGCACAGCCCATATCCCTGTAGGCCAAGTCTCTTGCCCCAAGCAGAGGGCACACACAAATTGGGCGATGCCTGGAGAGGGCAGTTTACCCCCCAGCCAAACCCCTGGCCAAGCTGGGCTCACAATTTAGCTGTGTGAACAATTTAGCTGCAGAACAGAACTGAGGCTCCCCCTTCCCAATCAGTTAACCACAACAGGCAATGCCTGCAGTCCCTCCTGTGGCCCTCAGGCAACGCAGGAAAGCCCAGACTGGTACAGATAAGATTAATGGCAGCAGTTCTGGTTGGGTAGGTTGTGTGACACTACAAGGCATAATTACAAGAAAAACTGAAAGGTTTGTTGTGTGGTTCTTACACAATGCTTTTTTTTTATTGCTGATGATAAACTGGTGGTTTTCATGGGGTTTTTTTGTCCTTAGTTAAAAGATATTTCCCCATGTTCAAAAGTGTTATATTTCAACAGAAATGTCATAGCCTTCACAAGGGGAGTTATTGTTATTGACTAAACAGGGCTGGGATTTCAACAACCATAATGGATGTTGTTGCTTTAAAATGCTAATTCTTCCCAGTGGCTGGTTTCTTATGCAAGATATATTTTTTCCTATGAAAAGATCAATAATTTATTACACCACCTTCTTTGGGCAAGAGTTTGGGGGCATATTCTGTAAAAATGTTGCCTTTTTCAAAAAAACTATAGAAATGCCAAAAACCTAACTAATGTTTGCTTTCTTCTAAGAGGTATTCGAGCTGTTAAAAAATCAAAAGAAGACAAACATAAGACAAGAAAACACAAAATAATTCCTATTACATTGCAAAATGGAAATGAAAACCTCTTCAGATATAAAGTAGGGCTTGATGTTACAGTTTTTGGGCATGTGTATCACTGCTCAGTATAAACACAGAGCAACCAGGCAATGAATAAGATTAACAAGTACTAGTGATCACAAGCAAATCTGGGAAACTGGCATGCATTCTCTGAACCATTTGATTTCACCTTATGGACCTTAAAACTCCATTTTTAAGGAGGCTACAAACAGGGGCAAATAAGAGGACAACTGAGAGGTACCTTTTTTGTTTTTGTTAAAACTGTCAGTTATGCAACTGAGCCTGTTAGAACAAAAATATTAATATTTGAATAATAGGTTTTCACATTACCTTTGAGGCCTGGAACAAGAATCTGAACAGAGCAGGACTCCTCTGCAATGTGTTGAGGATATCCAGATCTTAGCAGTGTCAGGAAGGCAAGGCTAATTAGAGTCACCAAGAAAACCAGATCTCTCTTCATAATGAGCACTTACAGGTCACTGACTCCTAAACAAAAGAATGAATAAACAGTTATAAGAATTCCAAAGGCTTTCAACAGTTCCTAAACACATGCAGCATCCCACTACAAACACAATATATATTTGTGTGCCATAACCCACACAGCATGAGAAGCACGTGTGCAGCTCCTCCAAGCAGGTTATATGTTCCTCAGACATACATGAAACAGGCAGAAGCACATTTAGCAGGGTTTTTTGCTGTTAGACTGGATGGGATAAAGCTCAGGAGAAATTTAATTAAACAAGAAGGAGATTAAACAATGCCAATAATAGGCAATTTGTGTGCATGATTTCTGGAGGTGATTGGAGGATTTCTGTGCATGATTGGAGTCAGCTATCTGGAAAGGTGAAAGGAGATAATGCAGCATGTAGGCTTAGAATCACAGAATTGCTTAGGATGGAAAAGACCTCTAAGATCATCAGCCAACCATTAATCCAGGACTGCCAAGTCTGCCACTAAGCCATGTTCCCAGGTGCCACATCTACATGTCTCTGAAATATGTTCAGGAATGGTGACTCAACCACTTCTCTGGGCAGCCTATTCCAGTGCTTGACAGCCCTTTCCATGAAGTAATTTTTTCCTAATGTATAATATAAACTCCGTCTTGCACAAATTAAGGTCATTTCCTCTTGTCCCTATTTATTGTAACCTGAGAAAAACAGCCATCTCCACCCTGGCTACAGCCTCCTCTCGAGTACTTGTAAAGAGCAATAAGGTCTCCCCAGTGTTGCAGACATCTTTTGTGAAAAATCCTTCCTTTAGGATTTTTCCCTTCTGAGAAACCGAGAGGCCTCAGAGACAAGATGTAAACAATTGTTATCTGCTGCTGTGGAATGCAACAGGTGCACCTGTGATTGGCCCATCTCTGATGTTTGTAGTTAATGGCCAATCGAGAACTGAGCTGTCCTGGACAGAGTCCAGGATAGCTGCTTTGTTTTCATTCTTTCTATTCTATTCTTAGCTAGCCTTCTGAGAACTTCTGTCTTCTATCTCTTTGTAGTATAGTCTTAATGTAATATATATAATATAATAAATCAAGCCTTCTAATTATGGAGTCAAGATTCTCGTCTCCTCTTCATCCTCAAAAACCCTGCTTCCCTAAGCGACAATACCCCAGCACCTCCTTTTCTCTAGGCTAAGCCCCACTCCTCAGAGGACTTGTGCTCCAGATCCTTCACCAGCTCTGCTGCCCATCTCTGGACATAGTCCAGCACCTCCATGTCCTTCTTGCAGCGAGGGGCCCAGAACCGAACACAGGATTTGAGGTGTAAACTCACCAGTGCCAAGTGCAGGGGGAAATCAATGCCCTGGTCCTGCTGGCCACACCATTGCTGATAAAGGGCAGGACATCACTGGCCTTCTTGGCCACCTGGCCTTGCCCTGAAAGTTGTCAGTACTAAGCTCCCACTTAGAGTGGATACTGCTCTAAAGATGCAATTCAGTAACAGATGAGACCAACCCAAAGGCCTGAAAATTCACTTCCCATCTACCTGAGCACTGGAATTGTGCCCAGGCAAATTGCCTGATCCAATAGCCCTCATATAAGTCATTGAGGGTGGAAGGCAGGTAATATTTCACTGTATCACTCAATAAAGTTGGATCAGTCTTCAATAACTCCTGAAGAGAATCACCTTTGAAACATATCCTAGTCAAAGCTGACAAGTGAAATGGCTTGCCTGAAATTAGGCTGTGAAGAGATGTCCCAGAAAACAACCAAACAGAAATGGAGTTTGTATGAAATGACTGCTAAAAACCAGTATTTAGGAGGCCTGTAAAAATACTTTGACAAAGGTGTTATTTATATTTTTCTGATACATTTTTCCAGTCTGTCATTAACCAGAGCTCAGGAACACACAAATAAGCTGAAAGTCATAACAAGTTTTTTATCATCTTTTATAGCCACCATAAGGGCATATGCATTTTACATCTGGAGCAAGAAGATTGGGCTATTTTAATTTCCACTCCCTGAATCCCTTCAAAAATAAGCCAGGTAGGATTAGGCACAGGTGTGGGACCAGTATGTGGGTCTGTATGCCTCAACATGTTGGGGATCTAGGAGAGCAGAACTGTTATTTTTGGGATGGCCTGAAGGTATTAACTGGCATAAAGATGTCTTAGCAGCAAGGCCAAGTAGGTGATTTTGGAGTTGGGGGAATAAATTGTCCCTCTGAATTACTGTCCAGTTTGTGCTTCCATTATCCCCTAGGAGGCCATAGCAAGGGAATCTGATGGGAGCAGACTTTGTCTCCTTCTTCTTGTGTGGAGGGCATTGCATGAGTTACAGGCCTGGTTTCTGTGTCTCACAACCCCCTTGCTACACCATCTCTGCTACATCCAATTGAGGGACAGGGGGTTGTCACAATACACCCCTAAGTTCTTACTGATCATCCAGATCTGGTGCAAAGACCTGTATATGCTGTGAGTCCCTTTTGACCCAAATCTTTTCCCCAGGTTTCTTCCCAAAGGAGAGAGACCTGCAGCTGGAGGACTACACCTTAAAAGATGGTTATCTATGCTTAGGGCTGGGAAGAGCTGTTGGGTCAAGAGATCCCAATACAGTCATAGTCTGATGGGCTACAGTAGGCCAGGAAACCCTAGGGAAACCTAGGAAACCCGTCCTGGGTCATGCTGGGTAATTTTCCCATGGGGCAAGGCAGGATCAGGGACTATCTGAGGTATTTCACAACCTGCCATGGAGTCCTACAATGGGTCAGGCATAAGCTCCTTCCTAGACAAGCTTTGCCAACCAGAAGGAATATCTAGGAGAGTGTGGAACTGCTGCTCAAATATTTAGGCCATGGTAAGTTTTGTCACAATTGCAGTAATTATCACTTGAGGCTTCTCAAGTGTACAGGGCAAAATTGACTTTAGTCACTCAAGGATGAGGAACAGGACCTAGAGGAGAAGGAACACCACAAAGCCATGCATGGATCTATTAGAATGTGTCCAGAGGAGGGACACAAAGAGGATCAGAGGGCTGGACCACCTCTCCTACAAAAACAGGCTGAGAGAGTTGGGGTTGCTCAGCCTGGTTGATGCCTTTAGTTTTAGCTTTCATATTTTTCAGATTCTGTGCTGCCTTAATGTGTGACTCTGAACTTCATATTAAGTGTTACCCAGTTCACTTCACAAGGTACTCAGACAAAACAATCCTTTTCCAGGAGAGCACCTGGTCACCAGGCTGCAGGACATCCTAGGCAGAATATCCCACCTTTTTATGTAGTGGAAGCACTTCAGGATTCAGAAGATCAGACAAAGAGGCTTTCAAGTCAAGTGGTTCAGATACCCAGCTGAAAGCCTGGAAATTAGGCAGTTTCAGCATGAGCACCCGGCAGACTGGTGATAAGGATTCTTGATGGACAAATTGGAGAGTGGAATGAAATGGCCTGAGATGGAAGAAGAAATTGAAATTACAGTGGTGCTCCTGTCTCTGCATTAGTGAATAAAAGGCAACATCATCTCTGTCTGCATTTTATGAGGATTCAGATGCATGCAGACTCCAACTGAAGGATCAAAGGCTCCAGGTATGTTAAATATTAATCTGCCTTTGCAAACTCCTGCACAGCTCAGAGATGAGACAGACATGGAGCAACAGAGAACTGTCAAGGCTGCTTCTTGGCTCTGCTCAGCAGCCACATATGAAGGATTTTCTAAGCAAAACAAAATCTCCAACAAAGCTACAGCACATTTCCTGCTGTCTGCTGCTGGGCTTACATGTCTCAGAGACAGAGGGGATACAACCCCACCTACCACATATTAACTCAGTTCACAGAGGAAATGGACTTTTTCTAGAAAAAGGAGCTTCTTTGGTGTCATTCAGGTAACAACAACACCCAGATCCATATGAATACTTGGGGACATTACCTTGGTCTGAGAAGAGCCACTAACAGAAGGGATGTCTGAGGAGGTTGCATATTAAAAACTCTCTAGAATCTGTGGTTGCAGTAAAGAGACACATTAATAGTAGAAATCAAGCCAAAAGCACTTTGTATATCACTTTCACCATCTCTCCCTTCTTTCAAAAGAAACCTTCTGCAGCTAAAATTTCTTTCTATGATTGAAACAACAGTTTGATCTCCAGGTATGTGCTACAGCAGACACTTTCACTTTAAAATCCTAGAAAATTTCTTGCCTTTCTGACCTACTTTCAAGCCCTTTCAGACCTAGATGCATAAAGTCATTTAAGAAAACTAAATCTCACTGAAACTGGTCCTCAGAAAAAGGAGGACCAGGCTGTTTTTTCAAACACTGTTTTGGCCCTGGTATTTGGAGTATCCTCAGCATTGGTAAAATCAATGCCAGAGAGAAACCTAGACATGTTCAGCACTTGTAAAAATATGAATATTTTCTCACTGCCTATGCAGGGGTCAAAAGTCAAATTTTGGCTACTAGCATTGGCCATTAAATCAGTGAAAGCTGAAAGTATCGGAAAAAATCAGGACAAGAAAAAGGCAGCACTTACTCAAAAAAAAAAAATAAAGTGCCTCATTTTTCATCAGAAATGAAAACATATCAATGCAACCAGCACAATAATTTCAAAACGACTTTAGAAACCTCTCAGCTTTAGGAAATCTGCCTCAGTCACCAAAAGAGAAGAGGTTTCTCAAGCCAAGCTTCAAATGACAAGTCCTTGAGAGGTCATTGGAGAATCCCAAAGGCCCCACAGGCTCGCTCAAAACCACTGCAGGACCAGCCAGGCCAGCTGGCACTCACTGAGTTCCCACACTTCCCTCCAGCTCTGGGGGGATGGAAAGCTTGGAGATCACTTGAGCCAGCTAACGCCTCATGCATGAAGTCCCTGTATCTGCCAGTGGCTCCAAAAGTGCCAGTGGCTAATTCTATGCCATTATTTTGGACTTAGAAGAAACAACACAGATGATCTGCCAAGATGAAACTGAATGGATGAAAAATGCAGAAGACAAGTGATGCTTGCTGGCATTAATGCTCAGCCAGCCAATAGCTACAGAGTAACTCTAATCTTCTGTATAATCCTATAGGACTCATCTTTGAGCTGGTTTTAACTCACTGAGTAGTTTCCACTTATGGTTTTTTTTTGCTGTTATTTTAAAAACTATACTTCATTCTCAAGTATCTGAGCTGAATTATCTATATTCTGAATTGAGTATACTTCTGGTACAGACACAGAAATCTGCACAACCACAGCCACATTTGGTGAGTGACTTTCCCAAGCTGGTTTGAGTCAGCACTACAGACACAGCAATAACTTTCAACAGTTTTCACTCCCTGACTTTTCAAGTCCTTGTCATCCACATCTCAACACCTCCCTGGCAGAACTCTCTGGCAGCTCATGTGTCTTCAAGCCACCTGCAGGCCCTAAGCTGAATTCTAGGAGATGCAGCATATGCCCACAAAATCATGCCCACAAAATTGCAGGCTGTAACACAGTCCCCATGCTATTTCAAACATCTTGAACAGATAAAAGACCCAAAAAAAATTAAGTCCCAGGGCTACCACCAGTGCCCACCTCAGGCCAGGGACAGGTTTCTGGGGGAAGCAGGGAGGAGCAGAAGGGACAAGCCTCCAGCACTGTGGACCCAAGCTGTGTTTCACCCCTTGGCCCAAGGGATGTGGATCATTCCCTGGGGAAGAAGCCTTTCACATTGCAGATGAAACCTGTGTCACTGACCTCATCTTTCTTCATTGCAGCCTTATTAATCTTCCTAACCTACAGATGTTTTGTGTAGCTATGCTTTTACTTTATCTAAGCATTTTCTCATTTGTCCTCTCAGTTCCCTTGCACATTACCTTGGGTAATCAAACGCTTGCCATTTAGCTAGACTATAAAAATCAGAATCAATTACAAAGCTGCTTAAACACTGGGTGATCATTATCCTAACATTGCAATGCTCTCAAGTTAAATCCTATGTGTTGATTTAAAGGTTAAAGCAATGGACTTGAAAGACTGAAAAAAATCCCTAAATATTAATACTGTAGAATTGCAAAAATTAGGACCATAACTGCCATGGTTACCAAGCCTCTGTGAAATCTATGGAGCATGGAGTAGCATAAAGCAGAGACATAACACATTTCAGCTCCTGATGACACTGAAGAACAGCAAGGTGTGCTGTAGAGGGCAAAAGAGTGAGTCTAAGCTGATGGGAAGCCAGCATTACCTAAAAAGCAAACTGATACTAAGTCCTTGGTTACTCAATACCCAAAGTACACTCAATACTGGCACAACAGAGCCATTTCCTCAGACAATGTTTGTGAGGTGTAAGGCATCATTAGTTTGTCAACATAGATGCCTTTATCTGATGTAGATAGTCTAATTTTTCATCAAGAAGAATGTTTTTAAAAATCTGGGACAAATTTCATCCTGATATTTTTCTGCTGAAGTCAATAAGTTGATGTTAGAATTAACTTACTGTCATCTGTACTGCAAGTTTAAAAACAAGGCTTCAACAAGAGTGAGATGAAGTAGTGCCAGAAAGAGGCAAGTTTTCAAAACTTTTAACTAGAGGGAGATGGGACCTGAGTGCCAAATTTTTCTCAACAGTTCTCTATGGGTTTTTAGACAATCTCATAGATTTTTTGTAGAAGATAACACTCAAGTACATTTTTGTTTTTATGTAAATTAGTGGTCAGAGACAACTAGAAATACTAAACAGAATTTCTCATGTAATGTTTCAATCAAAGTCTCTACTAGATTACAAGATCTCTTCTGCCTTTAGCTATATTTTACAAAAATAGTTTGTGATTTTGGGTGCCATCACTGTTATATGTCAGATCAAATTTTTTGTATTATCAACCACAAACAAACACACAAACAAACTAGTGTACAGGGGTCTAATTTAACTATCAGTTCTTCTAAAACAGGGGTCTAAAATGTCTCAGTTCATTCCCACTCCTATAAAGCAGTATACATAAGAACTTCATACTATCCCCACACAGCTATCTGTAGGAAACAAAAAACCAAGGATTCACCAAGACTTAGTGAATGGTGTGGAGAATGCTGCAGGGAACATTTCTGTACATGAATAAATACATAATAGGAACATATGCATTTGTAATTTTATTTATGAAGTTTTAAGGCATTGCTTTTCAGCCCTTCCCATCCACAGAGGCTTAGGACTAGCTGCAGAAGTTGGGATATCTGTGCAATATTATTCCCACTTACACTTTGCAACACGTTCTCACTCTTGAGGTGTTTGGAAGTTTTCCTAGGTGGGCCTGACCATTGTCTTGTTGAGGGCACTGGACAGGCTCAAAAGGCAAACTCACCCTGGGAGGGGGTCCCAGTCCTGCAGTTCCATTCTGGGAGGTGTGGAGAAGAGACAGAAAATTCTATCAAGGCCCCCAGCCAATCATCCCAGCCATGCCAGCAGTGGCACCTGCCTCTTGCACAACAGAAATGCCATTCAAGTATTGATCCAAAGGGTGTGAAGTAACAACTATGGCAGATCCTTAACTTAAAAGGATTGAAACACACAGCTCCAGTTCCCCAAGAGAGTAATTGCTCACATTGGATGGACACAACAAGTGAAATTAGACTACACTCAGGCATGCAACATTAAAGAATGAGAGGAAGCAGAGAAAAAGCCTGATGACAAAACAGCTCAAGCCTATTGGTAGGACACTAGACTAAACTGGGTAAAATGAGTTTTCTGATTTCTGCTTTTGTGTCCCACAACTGAATCACAAATAAACACAAGGACAGATCAGGAATATCCAGATAGAAGACAAAATCTAAGAAAAGCAGGTTTTGAGATTAAAGGAAGAATAAAAACAAGAGACAAGTCATAGGATATAGACTACTAGCAGACATAGAGAAAAAGGGAAAAATTAGAGGTCGGACCAGAGAAAGGACAGAGGAGCAATGGCACCATCCCAGAGGGTGAGGGAACAGGAAAAAGGTTTGCTTTTGGTTGTCACAATAACCCACTCCTCACTGATGAGATAAAACAAGAGCTGAAACAGCTTTTGGCCCCCTTTTCTCACACATTAGATAAGTGACAACTACAATCAAAGGAGGTTCTAAGAACAAAGGGAAGCCACTTGAACTGCTTCCCAGTTCTTCCCAATGCTTCAAGTATGACACCTTAAAAAGTGAACCACAAGACAGAGCACAGCTGCCATTAGCAGATGCCCATTTATCAGGACAACTCTGCTTAGGTCCAGACCTCAAGCTAGCAGATGTTAGTTCTAAACAGACCCTTGGAGAGGATTTAAGTGTTCTGGCTTAGGTGGTCAGTCTGAGAAAATCATCCTTTGTAGCCAAGTCAGAGAAAGGCACCTTGGCACAGGGATTCATTTCATCCCAATACAGAACAGAACCAATAATTGACTCTGGAGGTACCTGTTCATTGCTGAGTATCACTAGTTCAGCCTTGCAGGTATGTAAAGTAAGGTGAGAGGTGTCCCATCACTGCTAATTAGCTAAGTCAGTCTACAGGAGGGTTAACAGCAGCCTGGCTTCCTGCTGCAGTCACACTTTAGCCTCGCCTTCTCTGTACCAACAGCCAGCTGATCCCAGCTAGCACAGCCTGCTATTCCAGCAGTAAGATATTCCTCTGCTTGTAGTGTTGTTTTTTCAGTTGATTTAATTCCTTGGTTCCTGGCAAGGATAAAATGGCCATAATTCCTGTGAAAAATTATGCCAGCCAAGGAAAGGAATGCCCTTGGCAGCAGCTGAGATGGCCTTCAGTATGTTAAAAGCTGTGCCACTGAATGCCAGCAGCATACAGAAAACAGGAAGATACATAAGTGAAAGAATCCAAGGGACTAAATTACCAGGAAAAACAAACAAATAAACAAACTACAAAACCACAAAACCAAACCAAAACAACAAACAAAACCAAACAAACACACACAAACAACAACAAAACAAACAAAGAACCTACAAGAAAACCCACAAAAAAACCCCACCAAAAACCAAAAAACATCCCAGCACATAAAGAGAGTGGGAACATTTTAAAAGAAGGAAAGATATGGCAAAATACTAGGCTGCAATGGAAAAAAATAACCAGTAAAAGATACAGAACATAGGAAACACAACATCAGGCATTTTGTAATAGCATGCAAGCCACCAAGAGTTATGGAAAGGATCCAAGAGTGTTATCCTCAAATGACAAGGACATATTTCTTGTAGTGATATCCTCAATATAACAAAACACTGTGGTACATAAGCATTCATGATCAAAATCTTGCATTTGAACTGGGGCAGTGTCAATGCTATTTCAACAAAAGGTTATTTTAACTTTCAGGCTGAGAAAATGTTCTTGTTCTCTTGTTACCAACTAACAATCTGCATGTGATCCTGTGTAATTCTACACGTGACTACATCAGTGGACAAGGGAAGGGCTACAGATGTCATTTATCTTGTCTTCTGTAAAGCCTTTGACATGGTGCCCCACATCATCTTCTCTCTAAATTGGAGAGATATGGATTTGATGGGTGGAGTGTTAGATGGACAAGAAAGTGGTTGGACAATCACATCTTGAGGGTGGTGGCCAACAGCTCAGCATCCTGATGGACATCAGGGGTCTGTATTGGAACCAATGTAACCAATATCATCATTAGTAACATGGATAAAGGGATTGAGTGCACCCTCAGCAGATTTGCAGATGACACCAAGCTGTGGTGCAGTGACACTCCTGAAGGACAAGATGCCATCCAGAGGGACCTGGACAAGCTGGAGAAGTGGCCCATGGGAATCTCTTGAGGTTTAACAAGACCAAGTGCAAGGTGCTGCACCTGGGTCAGGGCAATCCCCAGTATCAGCACAGGCTGGGGATGAGCAGATCCAGAGCAGCCCTGCTGAGAAGGATTTGGGGGTGTGAGGGGGGTGGGAGGCTGGACATGACCCAGCCGTGTGCCCCCACAGCCTGGAGAGCCAAACGTGCCCTGGCTGCATCAGAGGCAGCGTGGGGAGGGGATTCTGCCCCTCTGCTCTGCTCTGCTCTGCTGGGACCCCACCTGCAGGGCTGCATCCAGCCCTGGGGTCCCCAGCACAGGAAGGACATGGACCTGTTGGAGTGAGTCCAGAGGAGGCCACCAAGATGACCAGAGGGATGGAGAACCTCTCCTACAAGGAAAGGCTGAGATATTTGGGATTCCTGGAGTCACCTAATTATAGCCTTCCAGCACCTAAAGGGAGTCTAAAAGAAAGATGTTTTACAAGAGCATATAGTGACAGGACTACAGTGAATGGGTTCAAATTGAAAGTAGCTTTAGATTAGATACTGGGAAGATATTCTTTACTGTAAGAGTGGTGAGGCACTGACAAAGGCTGCCCAGGGAAGTTGTGAATGCCCCACCCCTGGAAGTGTTCAAGGCCAGTCTGGATGAGGCTTTGAGCAACCTGGTCTAGTGGAAGATGTCCCTGTCCATGTCAGGGGGGTTGGAACCAGATGATTGTAAAGGTCCCTTCCAATCCAGGCCATTATATGATTCTATATATTCATAGGACAAGTGACAGGTGATCTTGATAGCAACAGTACTACCCAATGTCCTTTTATTCTTAGAGCTCTGACACACCTTTCCAAATACAGATTAGGGAAAGAAGGCAAAAGAAAGGGGAACTTATCAAAACAGCTGCCCACATTAATTAGAAAATATATGGTCAGTACACAGAAATGGTTGTATAAGCAAAATGCAGTGGGAAAATAAACAGGTTTCTATGTGTCTGATGCAACTTAGTTGAAGCACACAAAAAGGCACTCAATTCTAGACATTAACAAAGTTCTCAGAAGTCAAAGTATTCTTACACTAGTATGCCACACCAGACTTTCACTAATCAGTCTATATCATTGGCAATAGCCATGATCCAGTGTAAAATGATTCCCAAAAGGAACCTAGTGGAAATCTTTCAGTGGCAAAAGACACAACACAACAATCATATACAATGCACTGGTTGACAAATATTTTTAAAATTTGAGAAGGAGTACAAGGGATTGCATGCAGTTTGAGATGCTTTTGACAATCTCATCTTATTTTGTAAATCTGAAATATTAATTCAGATGTAAACAGATAGAATGTGAAGAACACAATTTGCAAGCAAAGGTGTTTATCTGAATTCATATAAAGAAGGTGTTACTTCCTTAAATGTACATCGTGATGCTTCTGCTACCAAAAATTCTTGAGGATGACAACCCCTTAGAAATTTTTTCATTTAAGTCCTTCCATCTAACCAACTGCCCTGAGAGATTTCTGTATTTTAATAATGTGCATTTCTAAAGAATAATATAACAAGCTGTGTTAAGTAAGTGATAACTACTGGCATTTCCACTGCTTTGGTACTCAGCAAATTCTCTAACAATAGCCACAGATGTACCTTTCACACAGCTAGAACATGACTAGAGGGCAGCTGTGCACCAATTAAGAAGCTGCAGAACAGCTAAGCAATGATCACTTAAACCTCCACATTTGTCTGCTCAGAATTTATCGGGCACTTAGAGGAGCAAAAACTAATGCTACTGTTCTGATTGTGCAGTTACCAGTAAAATAAAAGGCTTCAGTGGTGTTAAAGAGTAAACTGACCTGAAATCCCAACATCCACCAGCTGACATAAGGAAAGGACCAATGAAAACAAAACCAAGACTTGCCACAGTTACTCAGTGCTGCCAAAGAGATACAGAGGCATCAGTTCTATACATAACAGAAAGTCCATGTACTCAGTCACTGTAGCTGCAATGTTTAATGTCATCTCCCCTAAAATCAAGGAACAGTGTGATGCAATCACTTGTACATTAAGTGTAATTAGGCAAATGCATGCTTAAATACAGAGTTGCTTAGGAGACAGTCTGTCAGACGTAGTGGGCTGGCCATGGCTGGAGGCCAGTTGCCCACCAAACCCCTCTATAGATTTTGTACAACAGTAATAAAAGTAGAGAATGACAACAGAGAGTCTTTGACAATCCACAATTACATAAAAGGCAACTTTGACCTATCATATATCATATCTTGGCCTGGGTTGGAAAGGAGCTTAAAGGTCATCTGGTTCCAACCTCTTTGCCATGGGCAGGGACCCTCCACTAGACCAGGTTGCTCAGAGTTGCAACCTGGCCTTGAACACTTTCAGGGATGGGGCATCCACAATTTCTCTGGGTAGCCAGTTCCAGTGCCTCACGGTAAAGAATATTTTTCTACTATTTAATTTAAGTTTGAAGCCCTTTCCCCCTGTCCTGTCACTACAGGCCTTTGTAAAAAGCCCATTTCCATCTTTCCTGTAAGTTCCCTTCAGGTACTGGAAGGCTGCAATTTGGTCACCCCAAAACCTTCTCTTCTGGCTGAACAAACCCAATTCACAAAGGTACTAAACAGCAAAGGAAGATAACCTCCAATAAAGAGGTTTTTCAGCATTGTGAGGTTCTCATTACATCTCATTTCATCTCTACATTAGCTTTAAACTTCAAGTTCATTGCACAGCTAGAGAGAAACACTGCAAGTGCATCTGTAGGTGCTGCTGGCAGATCCAGCACTCTGCAGTCTCCTCAGCATGCACCATCAGTCCTTCTTTGCTCTTCCACGTGTTCTCAGTATCTGTTTCCTTAACATTTCTTGAACACAGGTCCAATCCAGTGAGCCATCAGAAACCTGTTTTCTTATTAACACCATTCTGACAAAGCTCATTGATACACATTTTTCTTTTCCTATTTAATAAGACTCTTTTTTTCTGTTTCCTGCACTAGGCCTTCATTAGATTCTTGTCTGGTGTTTTTAATTCATTGGCTATTATTACTGTGCCACCTAACAATGCTAGTTCTTTCATATCAAATGTTTTAAAGGTCTTTGTTTTAATTCCCAAAAACTAGATCTCTTACAAAACTTTCTCTGATGATTACAAAAAGTCCTATATATAAGTTAAATTAAAATTATAAAATCACTTTTATAATTTTGTCCTTCCAAAGAGCAGACTGACCCTGGCATTCAACATCTCATCCGTGGTCTCTTGGAGGCCCATAGACCATTTCTCAAGAGTTCACTAAAGATGAATAAATGGATACCTACTGTCAGCAAGTTTCAATAGTTGCTAAAATCATCAGCACCATCACAGGAGATTTTGGGGTGGTCCAGAACTAAGTCTGAAAATCACTCAAACAGAAAATCTTAGAGTACTGTCTGAAGGTTGTTGTTGTTATTTATGCTTATTCTGCAACTAGCAAACAGGACAAAAAGAAAATAATCACAGAGAGAGACATACCTAAGACCAAAGACAGACACGGGGGAACTTAAGCACATCTATGGATACAGCTTCATTCCTCAAAGTCCCTATTCAAAAAACAGCCAAAGCTGAAGCAGTTTCTCTTTCCACTCTCCATCCCTTTCCCCCATTTTCCACCCCTAAACCTCCAAGTGAGAGCTGCTTAAGTTCAGCACTACCTCTGAATCTCTGTGGCCTTATCCCATGTTCAAACAAAGCATCCAAAACCATCTCCTAACCACCCAGCCACCATAAGAGGTAGGAGGCTCCTGTGGTTTTATTGAAAAACTTGGGTGTCTAAGCTTTTCTTACTGCACAACCAGAGATGGTCAACATCTTGCCTGAGAAGAATAACAAGGCACTCTTCTCCCACCTAGCACATTTCCATTAAGGAAACACACCCAAATCATTCAGTCTCCTCCAAGCACAGCAAATTACCATGTTGGTTAGTTACAAGGGCACCTTTCCAGCAGATGGGAGGTGGAGGTTTGGAGCAGTGCAGTGAGCTGCATTTAGACCTCCTGCTTCCTGGGTAAGTGGTCCCAGACAGCAGGTTATTGTGTGACAGCTGGGTAGCAGCAGTCTAGCTCTCAAAGAGAACCATAGAAAACACTTTTCTCAGAGCCATTTTTCAAAATCTCCATGCTTGAAGAACAACTCAGCACACAAATTCAAGGTAAGCTTGCACCTTCCAGAACTCTAGTTCCTGCAGCATTTGGCACTAAAGATGGTGAATTGATCCACATCCAGCAGAGAGAATTGTGGAACACCTCTCAGAAGCAATTTTCAGATGGCTGCTGTGGCCATCACACACTTGTCTGACTGTGGTGAGTCACTTTCTTCAGCCCTTAGCTCTCCTCCACTCACTCCATATTGCACAGCCAGTTCTTGGTTTGGACTCTGGTATCCAGCTTGGTTTCATTCATGTGCTGTTGGACTACATCTTCCAAAGTCCCTTCCAGCCCAAACCATTCTATGGTTCAGTGCAGAAGAAAGCCAATGTAAACCCTATAACCGCTCACCATTTGTCATACTGCTCTGTCCTGGCCTCCAGGACACCCTACGGACCTCCTAACCAATCTTCTGATAAAATTTTGAGGGGGCAGCATCCAAATACTCCCAGAAGCCAGGGATCCTTGGATCCTATGGAAAAATTAAGAAACTGGTGCACTGATGAAGTGCTCAAGCAGACCAGCTTCTGTTCTTTTCTTGACTACAAACATCTTATACAACTATAGGCAAATGACCCGGACCAGATTTTTCTTTAGAGCCACTTAGATGGGTGAGATGACACCTTGCTGGACTTTCAAAACCACCTCTTTCTAAAGTTTCAGGCTTCTAGTAGGTTGTTTTCCTCTTGAGTTCTTAAAAAATCTGAACATCCAGCCATACTCCCTTGCATTTTTCAGTTCCAAATATATTAAATGGAACACTTTCAGTACAAAAGTTGGCAGAAGCATTAACAAAGCCTTAGAAATGTTATTAAATATTTTCTCCCTTGTACAGGTGTTTGCATGGCCAAAAACAACAAAAGGCTTTAAACTTTCTCCTGACACTCTCTTGAAGGGTCCTACTCTCATGGCTGAAAACCAGGATGGCCTGTGGCTCATGCAAAGCAGAAGGAAACAATACAATTTTAAGAATCTGCCAACTAGTTATCAACCAGCTGATGCCTTATGAGCCCAGCCTGTGCCTCTTTCACAAAACTAACTTTTCCAAAATACACCATAACACTCCTTTCATCAAGGGAAATTAAAACAGCAAGACCCTGACCACACAGCCTTGCTGGAAGTGTGGTTCAGCTGTGGGGTTCAGCCAGTAGTGAAATGCAGTGCAAAGCACAAACTACACTTCCCAAGAGACACCATGAGAATATTTTTGGCAAACTCTCCTGGTTTTCAGCCAAAATAATTTGACAAAAGAACTGAACTATCCCAGAAAACTGACACTCTTCTTTAAAAAGCTACTCTGCCAAAAGTATTCCTACTTCAAAAGGATTCTGGTTCAAGAATTTTTGGACAGCCCTAGAGATGACTAAAAAGAGCTTTACAAACAGTGTAAAATCACTCAAAATAATCAGGAAAAAATTGTCTTGAACATCGCATACAATTAGAAATTGCACATATTTCTGCTGCTTCCACGGAGCACTTCTCTGTTGACTGTAGAACGATGTCATGCTTAAAATGCTATTTTGACTATGAATTTAACTTACATATTATCTTTCATGTATTAACTAAAACAATAATTTCATTTTAACAGATAAATCTAAGAATTTTATGAAAGAGTGAAAACATTTTTAAAAGGAATACTCAACTTGTAAGTCTTACTTCTTGTCTACAACACTGGCACACCTTATCTATGCTGCATCAGAAACATACTAAAATTTTAGGGATAGTATCATTGTGTCAACTTTAAATCAGTGTTTGTTTTATATTTTCTGATTACTATAATGCCTTAAATGTTCATGACCATGTAAACAATCACATACATATTAAATACAAAGATCTCAGCTACAAAGAGGAAAACATAGGGAAGCAGTTTTTATATTTGTAACATTTTAAAAATATTTCAATACCCAAGAATCAAAGTGTATTGGTTTTACACCAGTCCACAAAGGCATAACATTTCCAGTCCAGATGCTCCGTTTCACTGTATGACAAGTAAAGTTAGGTATTCTCCACAGTGACTTGGTTTTGATAGAAAACAATCCTCCTCCAAAATTTACACATATGTATTCACAGAGGTCAGAATGGAAACTTGCAAGTCCATTATGAATCCTAGTTTTCACAGCTCGTGACTGAAAAGCAGGCACGTGCCTGGCTGCGCACTAAAGTATAACTTACTTTCACTCATTCCTGCTCACTTGGATCAAGATTTTGTATCATTATACACCCTTATATTTCACCAAGCATTTCTGCAATTTCTGCATGGTACTACTCCCTACGTGATGTGGTTTTCACCAAGATTGCTCTTAATTATCCAGCAATGTAATTCCAGCCCTTACTGGACCTTCACTTCAGCAATGCCAGTCTTCATTCTCTGCTTTGCAGTTGTATTAAAAGATCACTTTTCAAAGTGGAAAACAAGACAACTGCCAGTGTCTGTTATCAGGAATTACAACTCAAGAATGGAGTAAAATAAGTTTCAGTTGTAGCAGAAGTTAAAATTCATGTACTATTTTGTCCTTTCCTCCTAAAAGGAAAGGGAGCTCTTCCAATGACATTTGTAGATTTTAAATACAACCCCCCCAAACTAAAGTGGCATTGAGTGATCTAACCCACATGGGTGCTTCTCAATGGAAAAGTCCAATGTTATCCAATAAACTCAAGCAAGCTCTTTTTGCCTTTACCTTCCCCTTCTATATGGGGATTGTCAATTATATTTTGCCACATACAAAGCAGCTCCCTAACAAATATCCAGACTTTTTCTTCTACATGTTTTTACAGAGTGAAAGCATAAAAGTCTCTTACCTTATGGCTGCTGAGAGAATGGGAACTGCACAACGCTCTGTGCCTGCAGGGACACTGCACAGATGAACCTCATTGCTGCTGTTTACAGAAGTCTGACAGTTTTTAATTTGAAAAGAGGTTGTCTTTTTCTTTTCGACAGTTCAACAAATCAGACAAAACAGTTGCAAGTGTTATCTGTAAACAGCTTCCTGTTTGAAATAGATCAGCTGTCCTGCAGGACAATAATTAGGGAAGAAGTGTGGGAAAACTGAAGAGGTCCATGATGTAAGCTTTTTATTTTGGGAATGTACTTTTTTGGGAATGCACATTTACTTTCCCCTCCTCCTCCCTAGCAGAGAACCCCTTTTTAACCATTTACATCTATTCAGCTCTAAGTCATGCATGCACATTGCCCCAGCACAACACTTCTCTTGCTTTGCTTCAGTGGATATGAAAACACATGAAATGCAGCACTGAATGTGCTTATCTTGTGTGGATAATTAACACACCCTCCCCTTGCTGAAATTCTCTCTATGCTTGCAATTGGCTGTACCCTTCTTAACTTGAGTAAAACAGGCAACTGTTTCAGAGCCATGTCTGAACACCCCACAACAATGTAAATGCTAAATTATCCACATGGCAGGCATCTTCACAATATTTTGTGGGGGTTTTTTAAACACCTTTGATACAACTTTAATGCTTTTTCACTATAGCTTCTAAATAGTTGTTCAACTCTGATTTTTACCTTAAACAGCTAGACTAGTTTGAGGCCTGGATAAATCACAGTATTCTATATACATTCAAGTAGCAAAAAACTGGAGCCAGCTGATTCTGGAAAGTGGGATTTTGAGAACACCCCCCTCAGTTACAGCAGTTTATACGTCAACAGATATAAATGGCTTCACTCTCAGTCTCCAGGGCAAATAGAGAGTACCACTTGTGACTATATCAATTAATACCCTCTGATGAAAAGCTGCTGTATTTGTAAGACTGTAGCTCTGATAGCTACAAAAAAACTCCTGTGAATCATCTGTCTCCATCCGTCTGGTACCACTGTTCCCTCCTCCCAGTTCTTCCAGGTAACATTTGAGGGGTCATGCTCTAAGCAAGAACCCAGTGGGCTGGGAGTTTGGATAACTCCAATGTCACCTTGAAAACCAGGGCAGGAGCTAAGGGCAGTAGCAGGAGGTTCCTTTCCATTTTCCAAATGGAAAGTATCAGAACACAAAAAAGGTTTTAGACTGAGGGGCTAGAGAAAGCTGCAATAGAATCATCTGTGTGTTCACTTCTTTATCACTTTTCAGTTCTCTTGTGAGGTGTAGATCCACTCCACTGAGAATTTTGTGCTGTGGTGGGCTTGCAGTACAAGCTGATGACACAGTACTGATGTACTCTCTTCCTGCTTCGCTCTTGACATTACATATCCTCTCTATCGGCAAACCTCTCCCTAAGCCTGGAGTGCGCAGCCTTCTTGCCCATGACAGCTCCTGTTTTGTTAGCCCACAGCACACACTGACCAGCTTTAATGGCAAAGACAAAAACAGGTACAAAAAGAGGTAGTGATGCCTCAAGGACTTCCTGTGGACTACCTACATACAGGTTTCCATGTTGGACTGGAACTAGCTACCCTCCTCCACTGCTATGAACTGCTGTATTTTCACACACACCAAATGGCCACAAAAAGTTAAGAGCCAATGATCTCTTCCTTGATCGATTACCTCAGTAAAGAAAGGGCAAAATGGTAGAACATGCACATAACTGTCTAAGGACCATGCAACTCTATTTTTAAAGTTCATTTTCTATGCACACAGGCCCCACCAGTTCAGTAGGAGCAGAAGGCAATTAGCAGGACTGGGCCCTTGCAGCACTCTGTTGGCAGAAACTTGCCAAGACAAACATTTTATGTAAAGAATGCAGCAAAGTGACTGTAGTCCAAGCCTTTGAAGATCATATTACCATGGCAAAGACAACTCCATTTACATACATATCTACTCTCCCTGTAAACACAGGAAAATAACTTTGAGGCCAGAAACAGAATTCAATGGAGAAACAGAGCCATTCAGGGAAAGCTGGTAGAAAAGGTAGGACTCAACACTGGGGAAGCAGAAAAGAAAACAAACATAAATGACCAGTGTTCAAAAGGAAAGGGTGAACACTATAAATGCAGTAAAAGAGCTTTCTCTAGAAAAGGGAGAATAAACAAGCACATGGTTTTCTTTCACATGAGTGAGAAAGGCATAGTCCCTATACAGAAGGGCTTAAGTAACCTTTTCCCACTCCAAAATCCAACTGGAAACTGTGTAGCCATATTGGTGCATCATCTAAATCGGGCTACTATGGGCAAACTGGGGTACTGATGCATGGACTGTGTTGGGAGCAGCTTAGGTCATCACCAAATCACAATAACTGCTGGTTGTTAATTTATTATGTTAACATGCCTGTCTGGGACACTGTAGCACTTCAAGAGCTGATTCCAAGTCTTTGAGCCACCCTTGCTGGATAGAGGGACAGCCTTCAGAGGCCGCAGCATACCAGTACAGAGGACCAAGAAGCTCCTGGACAAACAAGCACAGAAAGGAAGCGTGAAGAGTGTGGAAGCAAGAATGGGTAGCCTGGGAGGGGTAGAGACTGTCTGAGCAATGAGGGAATGTGTTAGGAAAACTAACCTGCCCTGAGAGAATTAAATCTGGTCAGGGACATCAAAGGCAACAAGAAAAGCTTCTTTAGGTACATCAGTGTAAAAGGAATACTAAGGAAAATGTGATTCCTCTCTGCAAGGAAACAGGAGACTCTTTTGACAGGCTCAAGAGATGGGCCTGTGCAAACCTCATGAAGTTCAACAACACCAAGCACACTTGGGTTGGGGCAGGCAATCCCAAGCATAAACACAGACTGGGCAGAGAATGAATCAAGAGCAGCCCTGAGAAGAACTTGCTGGCTGATGAGAAGCTCAACGTGAGCCAGCCAAGTGCCCTTGCAGCCCAGAAATCCAACCACATCCTGGCCTGCATCAAAAGAAGCATTGTCAGCAGGTTGAGGGAAATGACTCTGTTCCTCTACTCCTATCTCATGAGAGCCTACCTGCTGTGCTGCATCCAGCTTTGAGAGCCCCAATGTAAGAAAAACGCGGACCTGTTGGAATGAGTCCGGAGGAGCGCCAATGAACACAACCAGAGCTGGGCTGGAGAACCTTTCTAATGAACACAGGCTGAAAGGGTCAGGCTTCTTCAGCCTGGAGAAGGCTCCTGAGAGACCCTAGAGCACCTTTCATTACCTAAAGGGGTGTAGCACTAAAAGAAAACTGGAGAGAGACTTTTTACAAGGACTTGTAGTCCTTGAGAGAGGAACTTTTTACAAGGACAAGGCAGAAAGGCTTCAAACTGATAGAGGGCAGGTTTATATTAGATACTATGAATTCTTTACTGTGAGACTGGTGAGACACTGGAACAGGTCTCCCAGAGAACCTGTGGATGCCCCATGCCTGGAGATGCTCAAGGCCAGGTTGGATGGGGCTTTAAACAACCTTATCTAGAGGAAGGTGTCCCTGCAACAGCAGGGAGGGCTAGAGTAGATTATCCTTAAGGTCCCTTGAAACCCAAACCATTCTATGTTTCTCTACAGCAGGACACCAGTTGGGCCAGCTACTTCAGCTTGATCCACTACACAATTTTTCTTCAGCCTTTAAATTCAGGGTAAATACCACACTGACACCAACTACAAGCAGAATTCTTGGATTCAAACCAAACCAAAACGATGCAGATAAAATCCAACTGGTTGTAAAAGGACAATAACAAGTTTTTATAAAACAGAAAAAATAACACATTTTAGAAGTATCCAGGAAAATTTTTCTACACTTTGCATAGTCCGTTGGCATTATCCTTTGTATCCATAAGCGGATTAAACACAACACCTATTTAAAACACAATGGTTATTAAAAATCTTAAGAGAATATGACAAGGCTCTGATTTTCCCTCTGGTTTAGCAAGGCATCCAATGGTATCAGCATTTCCTAATCAGACTTTTCTGAAGGATGAAAATTTCCAATACCCCAACTCTTCAAAAAATCAGTATCTCAGATCAGTTGCAGGAGCTCAGTTTGCTGCAGGCCATCACAAATGCTGTTCCAGTTATTGAAAGTAAGAGCTGACCCACTAAGCAGCCTTTATTAGGGCACCTCCAAAAAGTGGCAAGGAGATAGAGCAGATACAGGACTCCTCCACGGCACAGACATGCACCCAAGCATGCCAAGGGGAACCCCTCCTCTGCTCTCAGGGCAGCACAATGATGTGTCCTTTGCTTCACAGAACAGTATCTGTTTAGCCAAGAAAATAGGAAACAACTTTATTAAACATTAAGACAGTCCTGGTAAAACACAGCCTGTAGATCTGTCCCTGTGAAGACATCCATCTGCCATCTGAACATCTTAGCACTTCCCCAGCACCTCTGTGGGCACAGAGAGCAAAGCTCTCCTTCCCACCTCTTCTGTGCAGTACATGAGATGTACAGTAGGAAAGATCTGTGTGGCCACACCAATACAATACTAACTTTATTTGCAACTATGTAAAACCTGGCCTTCTACTTTATTAGTGATGTTGAACTAATTATTTTTTGCATCAAATTTTTTAAGCAGCATTCACTGCAGCAATTGTGCTTTTTTTGTTAGTCATCTCTAAAACTAGAATAATCTCCTCAGTGCTTGGATTTAATTCAATTTTTGCTGCTCCAGGGGCAGATCACAACTGAGCCACACATGTTAACTGAATACACAATAATTAGAAATGTTAGCTATTAATCACCTAACAACATCAAGTAACAAATGCATGACACTAAGCTTAAGAATGATTTTCCTGAAAACAAGAAAGAGTAACTGGAAGGTAGGAGATACATGAACTCAAACTTAACAAATCCAACAAACTTCCTCCTCTTGATGGTAATACATAAATAAGATCCTCGACTTGTATCTCTGTAGGGAACAGATGTACATAGATGTTCATGTCAGTAGGGTTTTCACAGGAGCACCCTCAAGGCAGGCAGCAAGGGGCAGGGCAAAGGCACTTTGTTAAACAGCAGTGAATTATTCACACTGATCACTGCTGCAGTCAGCCCCTACTGGAGACAGGCAAATTCACACTCCCTCAGCCTCAGCACCAACCTTCATTTTATGAGCCTTCATAACTTTCTGTAATTGACATCTTTTTTCTGTCATTTTGATAAACGGCTAGTGGCCTAGATAGCACATCCCACAAACTGGAGAAGGTGTAGCTTTTCAGCATTGCTCTGACTTTCAGATGTAATTGAGAATCAAACGCAGGCCTATCACTTGGAAAATTCAGGAAAAGCAAAGGAATAGGAAATTGATATTTCAGTCCACAATGTAGGAGTGATAGGATTTCCTTTGAATGCTGTTTGGCATGAGATCATACACTGAAACTTGCCAGCTGTTCCCACTTACACTCAAGAGGGGCTACTCAGACATGATGTTATCATATATCAAGTTGTCCTATTAATAAAAGATAGGTCAAGCACTTACCACCCAAAACTTCAAGCAAATTCTGTTACATTACAGTTGTGACACATCTGTATACCTTTTTGAAAAAAACCCACCAGGGATCAGACCTCCTCATAGGCAAAAATATTTGAAGACATTGTGAAAGGACTCATATGAAATAAATAATTGAAGCTTTAAGATCAGGTGAAAGTCTCATGAGCAATAAACAGATGTAAAGCCCTTGCTTCTCATTTGGAGCTACTACAGGAAAGAACTTCAGTATATGGCTGTCTTTGCATATTGGTACCACCCACATATTACTGCTGCAGTCTTGGTACAGAATGCCCCACCCCTCTTTCACACAGAGCAGCTGATAAAACTCGTGATCAATCGCATGTTCAGAGTTCAACTGTGCCAGCATGTGAAAGGTATAAGAAAAGTCTAGCATCATCTCACATGGAGTTTGCTTAGGTTAAGGTAACATTTGACACCAGCATTCCAGCAGCCTCATTAGCACTTGACCAGATGGCATCAAACTGACTTTCCAGATTGCAGGCATGCACTTAGTATGCTTGTCAAGGGACACAGGGAGTTGTCTGACTGTATCACTGACACAAACACACGAGGGAATCTGTAAATAGAGGTAAACTAAGACTAAAGTCTTTTGCAAACACACAGCCTTGTATTTTTATGCCACAAAAATTCACCTCTCCTTGTAGTTTAATTGATGTAAAAGCCATAGAGCTTTGACAGTGTTATCCTTTCCCTCAAAGAATTTGCTTATGGGGCCGTCATGAGCCTTTGCGTATCATATAGTTCAAGAGGGCTTGCAACAAGAGCCAAGAAAAATCTATAGCCAGCTGGCAATGCCTGGGAACGTTTGCAATCTTTCTGTTCAGTTTACTGGATTTCTCCTCCCCCGCTCACCCCCTCCCAGTGCTTCAAAAGAAACTCAACTGACATTTTTATTACTATGAAGAGATGAAACCTGAGTTACATTTCCCTATAAAGCAGGAAATGTT
This sequence comes from Emberiza elegans, assembly GCA_024865655.1. Classification (NCBI taxonomy): domain Eukaryota; kingdom Metazoa; phylum Chordata; class Aves; order Passeriformes; family Fringillidae; genus Emberiza; species Emberiza elegans. Next base: position 24,378,118 of record JALJVW010000085.1, on the reverse strand, counting down.
GTCTAGCAAAGCCTGCTGAGGATCACCTCTCCTTGCAGAGGTTACACAGCCCCAGCAGACTCACCAGCCTTCAACTAAAGGTAGTTAACATCTGGTAAGTCTCCAAATACTCCCCAAGCTGCTTCTTCAGCCCACACCAGCCAAGGTCTACTTGCACAGGCTGCCATCTGTGACTGTTTTAGAGGAAAGCTTAGTAATGTGTCTGACTCAGGACTAGACTTTTGGGGGACTAGACAAGGTGGGATTTCCAATCTGAATAATACCCATTTTTGCAATGAAAACTTGAATTCAGAAGTTACGGGTCCTCCACAGGAAGATCTTTTACAATTATTCTCCACACAGACAGGATTTGGGATTATTATATACCTGTCAACTCCTCTCATCTAATTCTGAGGGAAGCTGATGCATTCACTTCTGCTGAATCATTCAAGATGAACAATAAGTAGTCAAGGAATAAATAAGGAATTAAGTTATACTCCAGAGACAGAAGTTTGAAAAGGAGATAGGAAAAGGCCCTAAGGTAAACAAACTTCTTCAAAGGTACAGCCTGCTTTTTGTGCAAATACTCAAGCCTTGTCAGCAAGTAACAGGAAATTAACTACTAATCACAACAGGGCACATTTTCCTTCTCTTTGCATTCCTGGCACCAACAGTCACAGCGCAGTGCTATCTGTCCTGCCCTACTAAGTCATGCTTAATTTTGAAGTCTTCATTTTTTCAATGCAAAAACAATGCAGAACTTGTTTTAACCTTTTAGCTCTTGATAGCTAAAGAAGCAGCATCAAATGGGAAGCAACCAAAACTACTGTAAATGGAAAAGGAAAGTAAACGTACAAAGACCCTCAGTGAGGGGCACTTGTCCTCCCTTTACTCTCAGGTAGAAAAATGCAAGTTATTAAGTGCTCCTGTCACACTTGTTCCCAACTTAGCTCTCCACGTATCAGACTGCAAAATTAGTTGTCTTTTACTGTGATAAATTAAACACTCCTAATACTATGTCTAGTACAATCAGGTACTAAATTCATGTAATAAGCTCAGAACTTTACATGACCAACACCACCCTGAGCTTGTGTAAAAGGTTCTTTAACACAGATACTGAAGTCAAAAGTGTAGTGTTTCTGAGACATTATCAGCCTTCAGATGCTGATAGTTCTTCCCCATCTCTCCCTGTATCACTGAGCATGTACAGAACCATGTTAAAACATAATCTAAAAAAGTATTTCTGAAAGCAAGACCAATACCTAAAAACCTGTAGTTTTTGTCCAGTGATACAGTCAAGGACTCAAAAGTAAAAACTTCCCATTTCAGTCTGAAAGGTGAGAAGCTACAGAGTTGCTTTTAGGTAAGAACTGGTAAGGAATGTTGCCATTTAGAGCAATTTATCTCAAAAATCAACCTATACCTCCCCCAACCTATTTCCTAAGAATTCAAACCCCTTATCCAGATGTCATTTCTACCCGTTTCCTAAGTCACACACCACCTGCTAGTTGACTTCTTCCAGTGTCAGGAACATGTAGGTCTCCAACTGATATCTTGTGTGCAAAACTCAGAGGAGTTCCACTGCTCTACAGTAATTGTCCGTATTTTCCCCAGTTGAGATTTGGAAAGCTTAGGTTCTTCAGTATAAATTCTTTTTGCAGATTCTGGACTCTTTTTTGTCCAGTTGTGTTGCAACAATGCCAAGAAAAACCTAAGAGGGCTACCATTAAAATGGCAGCTGGGGAGTTAATACTTTGATTCACAGGTGTCACTCTCCAGACAGCAGAGAAGTCCCATGAACCAGTTAATCCCCATCTGTGTTTATGGAATTCAAAATTTAAATGAAATTACTCTGTTATATGAATAGTTGTTTATTCAGCCATTTTTTGCATTTTACAGCTGGAATTCTGGAAATTCAAACACCACGTCTTTGCCTGTGAGCTTCTTGTACACACCAGAAAATGTTTCCACCTGTGAAGACAAATAAATCTTGCTTATACATGCTGTGTAAACAAGTAACTCTAAGTTAACATATCTTAATGTACTATATTATTTGCCAGTATATCTTCACTCTGAGGCAAATTATTTTCTTCTAGATTAAGGCAGCTGAGGATTTACACAAAAGATACATTTCCTCTAGAGTATTTGGGCACTCTCAGATTTTCAACAGTGTGAGACCCTGAGAGCTGAGCAGGCCCAAACACAAACCTCCCATTTCACCCCACCAGAAAAAAAAGCAAAGTGCAGGCTTTACTGAGCACATCTGTTTAAGGTCAAAACTAAATGCCTCACTTGAAAAACAAAAAGACCACAAACAAACCAACCCAAACAACCCCTATTCATACAAAAAGCAATAAAACACTGTCTGATCCCATGAGGGAACCAATAAAGCTACTTTATAATACAGGGGGGCTGTGGCAAATTGAACTAGAGTTTTAGATCAAAACTGTCTTGCCACTATTTCAGCACCTTACTCCAAATACAAACCAAAGCATCTCCACAAGCCAAGAGACAAGTCTTTTCCTGTATCCCTAAGTAGTCTCTTGGGAATGTCAGAATGTCACCCCCACCTGCATGAGAAAGTAAGTGTTTTTATTTACCTTGTGTTCAACATTGTTCTGTTGTGCTTTATCCAGATGGACTTTTATAAGCCTGCTGCCGTCCAGTTTCACGCGGATTCTCTTGCCCACGATTTCACTGGGGAAGACCAGGTCCTCAAGAATGGCATCGTGCACTGCAGTAAGTGTACGGCTGAAATGCCACATTTACAGTGTTAAAACACATCCTCTTGAAAAATTCCAGTTTGACAAGGTTCAAATCTTCCACAGCATGCTTTGGCTGAAAATTCAGTGGGGTTTCCTCTCTTTAATGCCACAGTGTGACAATAGAGCACTATCACAAGGCATGCAAAAATAAAAGCTAAATTCTACAGAGTGCAGAAACTTAATGACTGCACAAGAAAAAGTAGCCAGGTTTCTGACCTTTTAGATCACACACTGGTTTGTGGCAAGAGCCCTGAAACATTCTTCTATTTCTACATGTTTAATAAATATTTAAATCAAAACCAAATTGCTCCATCTACAACTCTGCCAGAGACACTGACTGGAAAAGTTTAAGTGGATAAGTATCCTCAGCTGCACAGAGTACATTCATGGGAGATCCAGTTTTGGAAACTGGTTTCTTCATCTGCCTAAACTCAAGCAGCTTAGAAGACCCATGTAATACAGAAAAAGACTAGCTGGCCAATTGAGTCCATGCTTAGAAGACTGTCTGAAATCTACATGTGTGTTACTGAAGTGTCCGGAAGTGAGCCAACATGAGAAAAGGTGGCCCAGGTTATTTTATGTGAGTCTAGATAGATTACTAAATCTGCAGCATCCTGATGCACAGTTTCAGGGCAGTATCACTAGTAACCAACACCTGTGTCTACAGCAGCACCTCACACCTGCTCACACTGGCATAGCTAAGGGAGACAGACACCCACAACAACACAGCAGCCTGATCTCATCTCAGGCTCAGACAGGGGCAGTCCTGCACACCTGCCTTCCCTTGTGCAGAAAGTGGCAGCGTGCTACTCAGACACAAATGCCAACTTCTCTAACCACTGTGCAGTGCTAGTTTTACAAGAACACAGGCAGAGTCTTCCAAAGGCAGGACTGCAGCTGGATGAGTATTGTGAAACTGTATTTTTAAAATCCATGCCTGAAGACTGCAAAATACAGTAACACATGACACAGGTATAATACTGAGGGGGGAGCAGGGAAAAGCTACAAGACATGCCACATGTCATAAAGAGGACAAACTTTTAAGACACGGACTTATATAATGATATAGCAACATATAGATGAGGCACTGACATCCACAGAGAGTAGCAGTGTTGCATGTCTAGCAATCCAGTGACTAGATGAGAGCAGGGAGGCCATTTAACACAAATAACTATACTATTGCTATCGAATTCATATCCAGAGGGACTAGCACTCGTACCTACACCCCTCCTGAGCCACTCTCTCCCTCACTGCATCCCCTTCAGTGTGCCAGCCTTGACTTCTGCACACAGTCTAACGTGTGATGTGGAAGAGGCTCTTCCTACAACTTAAAAAAAAAAAAATAGTTCTTGTCAGCACACTGTGGTAAGAGACAGCAGGTTGGGGTTCCTTAAGCCAGCACTGCTAGCTAAAAATTTGCTACAGCTGTAGCTGGAAATACAAATTGAGTGCTAAGAAATGCAACACAGTGCCCAAAGGTGACCTTTCTACTGAACAGTTTAGCAGTCAAATGACAGATACAAAGCAGTATTTCAAGCAGTAGGAGAAAGAACAAGACCAGCCAATCACTTGAATGACTTCTCAAAAACTCAACTAACCATTACTTGACTGAACTACCAGGTACAAAAGAAGGCTGTCATACTGAATCAGTATCATTTACCAACCTTCTCGGACGCTTTTGCTTGTTTTTTGTGCGGCTTTTTCTTGTTGGCTTGGGCAGAATCCTTCTCTGTTAAGGCAAGAGAAGAGCAAAAAGGCATTTCTCAGTATCTGGTGGTTACAATGAACTCAGAAACATGCACCTTTCCCCCCACCACTAGAAATCAATGCATGAAAAGCCAGAAAGGTAGACTTAAGTATGCCTACAGTTACATCAGCATTAGAAACTAGAGTTGCCTGCAGAAGGTAAAGTGCTGTACTGCTCTATTTCTCAATTACTACTCCTGTATTCAGTGCACTGAAATAGAAGATTTGTACTTCATCCCCTGTCTCCAGGAATACAACCACAGTAGTTTACTGCGTCTCATCAGCACTGTGAACACACTTCTTTGTGAACAGAAATCCCAGGGAATTTCAAACATCTGTTAGACTGAGCCTCTGGTGCAAACCAGAGTAGTGAGCTCAGTTCCACAGACAGTTAGGTGACATCTGAGATGGAAATGCTAGTTTTAATATTAAGATCTATTGCACAATCCAGATCAAATCCTGGCTTAAATATAACCTGTTCCAAAATGAGGATCTAAATATTAGGTCAGTAAAAGTTATTTTCTACTTTCCTACTGCAAGTCTAGATGTTTTAAAACATTCTAGATGCAGTTTTAGCCACCTGCAGTATTTTCTACCATCACATCACAGCTTCTCCGTGATTGTATACATGATGGGGTTACTATTACCCAAACTGGGTCATGTCATAGTCAAAATCCCATGTTCCCTTCTAAAATAGATTACTGAATTGATAAGGAATTCTCAAGGGATTACAGAATCAGAGAATCTAAAAAAAAAATCACTGAATATGCTGAGTTGGAAGAGACTGACAAGGACCATCGAGTCCAGCTGCTGGCCGTGCACAGAACATCCCCACAAGTTACACCATGTGGCAGAAAGTATTGCAGAAACACCTCACAGCACTCTGTCAGGCTGTTCCCACTGCCCTCACTTCCCAGGGGCGCCTGTTCCAATGCCCAACCACCCTCTCGGTCAAGAGCCTTCAGGTGAAATGAACCAGAGGTACTTCATTAAAATAAATCCTAGTGGCCATATAAAAACTCAGGGCAAAGTGCTTTGGCTCCAAGAATTGCATTGAAATTTTTCAGCTAGCTTCATTTTTAACCAATTCTCCACCCTGCAGACAGATCCCTGGTTTGTCCAACCCTTAAGTACTGCCCAGAGATCCCTCCAACACTTTTTCACCTTAGCTCCTGCCATATATTTAGAACTTGCATGAGATTTTTTCCCTCCTTTCCTAGTTACTTAAAATTTAAGTGCCTAAATCATCTAAGTGTAGCAAAGTTCCTATTAATATTTGCTCCCTTTTATTTTAAGCTTTCTGTGTCCAACTTCTGAAGGAGTAGGAGTGGCAAGAGCAAGAAAGTTATATCCTCCATGAAACAACTTCACATCTCACCAAGTTTCCACTGCTGCCAGCTGTAAACATTTTAGCTAACATCCACCAGACACTCATTACATTTCCTGCTGGTACAATGAATTACTATCACTGTTACCCTGAATGGGTAATGCAACACTGGAACCTGTGGGAGCCTGGACTAGATCACCTCCAGATATCCCTTCAAATCAACATTTTTGTGATTCTAAGGGTTTCTTACCTGAGCAATGAACACCACATGTTTTCCACTAAACTTCTTCTCCAGCTCCCGAACTAGCCGCACCTGAATCTTCTGGAAAGACTTCAGCTGAGGAACTGGTACAAAGATAATGATGGCTTTTCTGCCACCACCTACTTCAATTTCCTGAAACAAAAGTACAAAGTAAGCATTAGCTGGGGGTTGAGAAGTAATGTTTGGTTTGACCATGAATCCTGAGCACAGGTATTGATAGTCTTGCTTCTGACTCTGTGAGGCAGGGAGTGCATCAGAGAGCAGTACCTGCCTTAATGCTCTACAGACAAAGCACTGACAGAAAAACTTTCATCAGAGTATTTGTTTCACTGTGGAGGAGTGATTGGGCAAAAAATCCCACCACCCCTTTCAGAATCACATCCTCTGAACAGCAAAGCCCATTCCTTCTGCAAGATGAGACTCAGGTGATAGAACTGCAACTACACTGAATGTTTACTATCCCTTCTGCAGTTGCATTGTTACAAAGTCTCAAAAACTACAGTCCTCTAATGCAGATTCCAGACAAAGTTTAGGGGAACAAATCTCTTACTTTTAATCTACTGCTTCATGAAAATCACCTTCTGTCGGCCACTTGCCTAGGACTGCATCACTACTCAATCAAAACATCTGTGACCCCTCCAAGTGCCAACAGGATTACAACACACTAGGACAGGTTACTTCTCCCCTGGTTTGTCTCTCCAGTAGTTGAAACCCAAAGTTTGCATAGGTTTATAAGGCACATCTCCCATGAAACTGGCCGCAGACACATCCTCATTCTCCAACAGAATGGAAGGATGAATTGTTCTTCACCAGCTACCTTCTCATATAAGCCAACTCAGATGCCCATGGGAGATTTCTCACAAATAAAATCAAGCAGCTAAGTAAACAACACAGACTTTTCTGAAAGCGTTTCACTAAGGACAGCTGGCATGGCTGTACTTCCAGAGAGATGTGGTTTCTTCTGAAGGCCGTTCAGCTCATACACCATACATGCTGCTTTCTGCATTCCCAGATTCTTTTTAACCCAACTCTAAGCAGTCAGGCCCCTGCGTCTGTACTGGTGGGCCTGGGCAAAAGCCAAAGGCAGCCCAATAAAGTTTCTGATTGCAGTGATCTGCTTCACTGCTGCCGTCCAGTCTCCCAGGCTGACAAATTCTAACACTAACTTTCTTTCTCCTTTTCCACTAATTGCCTTCTTCTTTTTCTTTCTTGATGTTTCACCTGCCTGCATGATCTAAAACTGGAAATGTACAAGGAGGCTAAGCTACACTATCAAGTCACTATCATTGCCACAATCCACCTACCACCTACTAACTGCACATAAGAGATTCAAACAATTTTGGTTTTTTATGAAGAGTATTGCAGTTTATGTTTTAAAGTTTCTGAAACACCTGCACTTCCAGCCAGTATCTACATGCAAAAAGCCAGTTTTCACCCCAAACCCAGTCTGCAAAGACATAAAGTAGAATCATCGTTTTCAAACACTTTTATTTAACATACTAAATTGCTATTTGGGCTTTTACAGTGACTTTTCAGACTAGTTCCTAAGAAAAACACTATTACAGAATCCTACATGCTGGCAGCAAATACCAGAAGATAAGCTACAACAGCACATAACAAAAGTATCACAGGCTATAAGGATTTAAGACACCATTCACCTAGTACATTAACACCCACAAAAATTAAACATACACAGAACAGGTCACCATCCAGCTCTCAGTGGAGAAGGACCAGCCTACCTTAGCTGCTGTGATGTTCAACTCCCGCAGCTGAGCCTTTAAGTCGGAGTTCATTTCCAACTCCAGCAGAGCCTACAAGTGAAGTTGCAGAATAATCCGTTACATACACTTCAGTTCAGGAGAACACCTGAGACCAAAGTGTGTCCACAGTGCCAAAGAGCAGGTATAGACTTTTAACTACAGTCAATATCAAAGACTTAACTTCCTGTAAGACACACCAACATCCAACAAGTTTAACTAATGGAAACAGAGGCTGACTCAGTTCACAAGTAAAACTAGGAAAGAAAACACGTTGGCAGGTTCAACCCCAAAGTTTAGGGTCAGGACAACTGCGTCCATAACTTGAAGTGAGTTACCGAAGAGAACAAGGGAAAGCCACGTACCTGGGATATACCAGACTCGAACTCATCTGGCTTTTCGCCATTCGGCTTCACAATCTTGGCGCTAGAGCTAAACATGGCCTTTCTGCAACGCAAAAGAACACTTCGGCTGTCACCAAGCACGTGTCACCTGTTCCAAACACAGCCAGGACTCTGCAATCCGGCTGCGCAGCCACACGCTCCAAAACTAAGCAAGAGGACGCCCCACGGGCCGGGCCAGACCCAGCACGTCGCAGCAGGGGTGACTACCAGGCCACAGGAAAAGCGTCCCAGGGAGAGCGGGGCCTGCCCACCTCGAGGCCCGCTGCAAGGCCCCGGCAGCCCGGGGAAGCGGCCCCACCACGCACAGAGCCCCACGAGCGGCCCCACGGGCAAGCGGCACTCCCGGGCCTGCTCCCGACCCCGGCCCCTCCTCCCGCAGGGCGCCGCCGGCCGAGGGAGGAGGGAAACCCCGCCGGCTGGCCACCCCCGGTCCCAGGCGCCCCGGCGGCCATCGGGCCCCGGGCTGGCGCTAATCGGGCACATCCCCACGCCGCGGTGCCGCAGGAGGCCCGGCTCCACTCCCGGTCCCGTATCGTGGCGGCCCCAGCGGGGAAACGGCGGCCCCGGCCCGGGCACCCACCTCGCTCCGCGCCGGCCAGGAAAAGGGGGAGCTCTCGCGAGAGCAGCACAGATCGCGGCCCGGGAAGGCGCTGGCCCCGCCCACCCGGGTGAAGCCAAAGCAGGAAGAAGGGCAGGGCGGGCGCTGCGAGCACCCCGCGAATCTACTGCAGCGAAGCCCGCGCGGACATTTAGGGTCCTGGCGCGGGGGGCGCGGGCTCGCACATGCGCAGTACCGTGGAGCGCGGTGCCCTCCCGTCCTGCCTCAGCCTTTTGCGCTTCCTGCGGCAGGAAGCGAGGGAGAGGCAGAGAGCAAGGGAGAGGCAGAGAGAGCCTCCTCCGCTCGGCTCTGTCCCTCGCTGTTTCGCCGAGCCTTCGCCATGGGCTGCCCCCGCTGCACCTCTCACAGCAGAACTCTCGGCCTCTGGTGTCGAAGTGCCGCTCCTGTGAAGAGCCGCCAGAATGTCGGCCTTGGCACCGCGGTGCGCTCGGTTTGCAGGACCCAGCAGCCATCGCTCGAACAACAGTGGGAGAGTGGATGGTGTTTTTCCTTGCCCTTTCCGTTACACCATTCCACGTTAACTTAGTGCTGCGGGAGTTCGCCCTTTCAGGGCGGAAGAGACGTGATGGAGCAGTGCTGGCACAGTCACCCCAGTGCTGGCACAGTCACCCCCGCCTGTAGCGAGGGGTGAGAGCCGTGGCCAAACGCATGCCAGGGAGCGTGCTGGCATCCCGGGAGTGTGGGCAATCGCCTGGAGCACAGGCCAGCCTGGCTTTGGTTCTTGTGTGCTTCTGTAAACGTGACCTCTAAGTTGCTTCTGCTACGACAGTGTCCCAGTGATCACAGTTACCAGACTGTTACTAGACTAGAAATAATGCATGAGTCTTCAGCTGTGTTCAGGTACTACTAACTCAAGATGAGCGTTCTGGGGTCACCATACTCTGTCATCAGTGGAAGCACTAGTATATACTGTGTTATTATCCAATAACCTTGCACACTGATAAATAGAACTAGCTGTTCTTTTTCATTTTGAAAGAAGTGACTTGCATGTTGATTCATGTACAAGTGCCTGGCTGTATATCTATCTGAAGTTGAGCTAAAACCTTGCCTTGACAAAAAATCCCCATCTTGACATTTCCCTGTTGGCTGATTTAGATTTCTTGTTCAAGGGTAAGTCCCACTTGGAAGCAAGTGTGCAACTCTTTCACATACTGTCCAGGGATGTTAGGCCCAGAAATGGGGTTCAGAGCACTGGTTCTGTGCTTAGATTCCCTGGATTACCCCATGAGCAGCCAGCTTAAGCTTGTACAAACTCAATTGCTATTACCATGTAATGTTGTGTGTAGTCTCTTACTTTACAAAATGCAATAGTGGAGTAATAAACCCTTGTAAACAAAAAACTGACAAAGACACCAGCATCCCAGACTAAACAACTTTAGCATCGGCAAAATGTAGCTCATCATGTTTTCTAACATTTGTGGACTTTTCACTAAATTTATGATAGCCAGAAAAACACATTGTTCAGTGCCCATTTTTCTCCCAAGTAACTCTTCTTTCCTAGCATTAATTCAATGAATGGGAAAAACTGCTCAGCTCATATTGATGGCCAGGATTAGTATTTATAGAGATTTGGTTTGGCTAAACAACAGTGATCAGGACCTGATTGAAGAGTATCAAAAAGAAAGATAACATGGAATCGTCTCATCAGTCCAGCAGTATGCACTCAGTTTATACTGAGAAGCCACTCATGAGAGGGAGAAAGAACAGGTGATGTGTGGGTGGATCAAAACATGACTGTTCAGAGCATTAATGAATAAAGATGAGACTATGTGCAGCTTCCCATCTCCATGCTGTGAGTACTGAACAGACCAGGATGCTGCATAACAGCAACAAGAAAAAAAGGTGTAGAGAGATGTTTCCTCTTGGACATTGAATTTATGTTAGGAGAAGGATGTAGAGTGATTAATGTGCCTGGTACCCAATAATGCATGGTACTCAAAATATCTGACAGGTTTTTAAGAACCATTGTGGACCTGTGATCTTTAAAAGAAGTTATGTCACTATAAAGTAATGCAATTAAGAAGGTTGTTATGCCATGCAGTCTCAGAATGGGCACGATGAAGAAGTGGAAAGAATAAATTAGATGTGTTACAAAAGTATCCCAACAGCAATAGGATGCTCTATGAAGTCTCATGAATGTGTTGAAAGAAGTAAGGAAAATGCAGTAATTAGATTTACTACAACCCTGACCAAGTTGTTTCTCAGTTCCACCAAGGCCTGTCAAATACCTAAACTCTTTGGGTTTGGGGTTTTTTTAAGATAAATGTTATCCAATTAATATACATAGTAATGATGTGTAATGTTGAGCCCATTTCTTGATTTTGCAACAGAAGGCAAAATTAATGCCAGTGTTTCACATTCTTGGCATTTTACTGGGCCACCCTTGTAGATCTGGACACAGCACTCTGCAGCTCTGGCACCATCAGCTTTGTCACAGGGATCTGTACTAGAGCTGTGAGGGAAGTACAACAGCAGCTTGGATACCTGGGGCTGTTTCTGGAGGTGGCCACAGCAGTGCCCCCATCTTTGCTACTCTGATCTTGTCAGAAGCTGAGGTACTGAATTTGGCACACACCCAGCTCCCAGCTTTGGTCTCCCAGTACACGACAGTCCAGGCGCTAAGAGGATGGTGCCAGACTCTTTGGTGATGTTCAGTGACAGGATGAGGAGTAGTGGCCATAAACTAAAACATGAGAAGTTTCACCTCAACATGACGAAGAACATTTTTACACTGAGCTGCCTGGGGAGGTCGTGGAGTTTCCCTTTCTAGAGCCATTCAAAACCAGGACGTGCTCCTGTGCCACCTGCACCAGCTGACCCTGCCATAGCAGATGATGTTCAGGGCTCCCTAAGGACCCTGCGATTCCATGAAGGTGTTTTTCCTCACTCCAGAGGCCACCTCGCTGCAGGGCTCAGGTGGATCACACGCACCTGGAGCCTGGGCAGCAGGATGAGAACCATCTTAACAACCTTGTTCAGCTTCAGCCTCTCCGACGTGCTGAACATGTCAGTGCACCTGAGAGGTCTCCATTGCCTTTTGGAAATGGGGCTTCCAGAACGAGGTGGCTTGTAAAAGCCACTGCGACCTCATGCCCCAAACAACAGCTGATTTAGGTTTTAAAAACACCATTATTGGCGGGGGGAGGGAACAAAACCAACCAAACAAAAAAGCCAAGCCACACAAAATCCTGCGCTGTGGGATTTTCTGGTACTTTGGCCTCTCTGGCGGCCCGTAGGAGGCCCCGGCGCTCTGTGAGGGCGGCGGCCGCGCAGGCGCAGCGGTGCGGGGGGCGCGGATGGCGGCGGGGGATGCTGCGCTGGCTTGTGGCCGTGCTCAGCCACTCCTGCCTGGTGCCCCGGGCCGGCTCCATGTTCTACGCCGTGCGCAAGGGCCGGCGGACCGGCGTCTACCGCACCTGGTGAGCGAGGAGCAAGGGCCGCGGTGGGGCGGGGAGCCCGCCCGGCCCGGCCTCACCGCTGCCCGCTGTGTTGCAGGGCGGAGTGCCAGGAGCAGGTGAACAAGTTCCCCTCCGCTAGCTTCAAGAAGTTCGCCACCGAGAAGGACGCGTGGGCCTTCGTGCGCGCCGGCCTGCCGGGGCCGCAGCGGCCGCAGCAGCAGCCCGAGGCGGCAGGTAGCGCGTCCCGCCGCCGGCAGGGAGAAGGGGAGGAGGGAAGGAGGGCGGACGGGGGTCCCGCCGGCGGCTCGGGGCAGGCACTGGCTGAGCCGGCGCTGCGGCTGCTGCCGGAACGCGGGCACCGGCCCCTGCTCATTCCTCGCCACTGGCTGAGCACCCTGGCCATGGCCTCCGGACACGGGGATGGATCGGCCAGTGCAGTGAAAGTGTTTCTGTGGGTGTTTGGGGAGCGTTGTTTGCTCTGTGTACGTGTTAAGGTGTAAGGGCCTTTGCATGTCTGTTTCCTCTTCGGTTTGACTTAGGATGAAGAATGACTGGAGTATTGTATTTCTTTTCGGTGATAGTTTGGGCGGTGGGGTGTTAGATAATGGACTAACATTGGTAATAGTTGCTAACAACTGTTGTCTTTAGAAGTAGTCATTTCTAAATAAAATAATAAAATAAAATTTGATCCTGCTGAACTTCCTAACTTTCTTATCTTTTTTTTTTTTTTTTTTTTTGGTAGAGGCATTTGGTCCTCCAGCTGTAATACAAGAAAATGGTAGCCAAAGAGAGGAACCAGAATTAAATACCATGTGTTGCAGTACATGTAAAAGGCCGTATGAACAGTCCACAAATGAAGAGCAGACTGCAAAGCGTGTAAAACACAATGAAGTACAGTCAGTGTGCTCAATACCAACTGTCAGTGAAGATAAGTTTTCATATATGGGTGAGGTCTTTGATCATTCCTTTAATTATTTTCATTGGTTTATTCTCTGTGACAAGCAACAAGTGTAACTATTAGAAGACTTTTAGAAAGGGTTGTATATGGCAGCCTTAGGCCCATTATTTCTTTTTGAAATGAAAACATGAACCATTATCTATTTGTTCACGTTGTCTTTCAGTGTAATTTTGATTGGTTTTCACTGGTCTGAACATATAGCTTAATCATAGTGTTATAGGTGTGGTTTTATGTGTGTCTGGGCTACAGATTGGATGTAGCTTTGAAGTTTTGAAGAAGACATGAACTGCAGTGAAAAGTGTGGGACTTGGGGCAGAAGTTCTTCTTGATGCCGATTGATTTGACAGCAGTGAGGGGTCAAGCTGTGGGACTGTGGTGTTCTGCACTGCTAATTCATGTGGCTTCTGCAGTTACCTTTTGGAAGGGCTCTCTGGGGAGGGAAGTTTTGGGGCTTAATATACAGGCAAATATTTCTTCTGTCTTAAATAGTGTTTTTGAAGAAGTGCTGATTTTGGTCATTTTTTTGTAGGTGACTTTGCAGTTGTTTATACAGATGGTTGTTGCGCTAGTAATGGACGGAACAGGGCACGTGCTGGAATAGGTGTCTACTGGGGACCAGGCCACCCTTTGTAAGTAGCTCAATGGATTTTTTTTTAAATTAATGTATTCTGTTTGGTTTTTGTATTATTTATAATACCAGCCTCCTTTTAAATATGAAGCTCTGTTGTTGAGACTCGTAATGACAGTGTTATGAGACTGAGTCAGGAGATATTGAGGGGAACAGAGAAAGCAGCCTCTCTGGGAAAAATCAACTGGAAACAATATTCTTGTCTTTATTTTTTTAATGTGTAGCCATTATACACCATTCTGAATACTTGGAATAACTTATCTACTATTTGTTCTTTGGACACAGAAATGCCAGTGAAAGACTTCCTGGACGGCAGACTAATCAAAGAGCAGAAATCCATGTAAGTATCAAATGTCCTGGAATGCTTCTCCATGTTAGACTGCAGGTGCACTTTCAGGCCTATTTTAGCTCTGGTTTCCAGAGACCAGTATGGAGCTCTAAGAGAAGTATGCAAAATACTCAGACTTATGACTTCAAACAAATAGTTATCTTCAAGTTTTATTGGTCTTTATTGGCTTTGAACTAGGTAATTCACCTTGAGAATTTCTAAATGTCACCAAGCACAGCTATTTAAACAGCCTTACATTAGAAAAGTCTCACTCTCAACTCTGTATAGATTCTCTTGCGTTTTTAATGTGTGTGTTTCAGACCTTAGAGTGAGGACTGCTGAGTATTGGTTGAGAGTCAGCTTCTTATGATGGCAGGATCAGAGTATCATAATCCTTAGATAAATGTAAAAAAACTGTTCTAGGCTCCTGACTAACTTCTGTTGACAACAGCAGATTTAGTCTTCTCTTTTCATTTCCTCTTAATCATTCCTGCTATCCCACACTCCGTGTTTGGAGATGAACTGAAATGAGCAATCAATCTGCTTAAAAACTGCAAAGTTCATGTTAGAGGTGGTGTTGGGGTGCCAGTGGTCAGATTTGTCACTATGGAGCTTTTCAGTTCTACATCTATACCCAGCCACTTCTCCCTGTAATATTTCAGAGCACCAAAAAAAAAAAAAAAAAAAACCCAACCTGTTAAGGCATCCAGACTCTTGGAACTGATATGAGTTCTTCCTCAAAGTTTTGGATAAAATGCCTTGGTGTTTATAGAGGTTTTGATAGAAAATGGGTCAGAGAGCTACTCCTTCAGCACAGAGTTGAACATCAAAATGTTACAAGGTTTTGTTTGCTTTTGAAACTTAAGTGCCTGCCTCTGCCTGAACCATAAAGGTGTCATCTCCAAGACAGAATTTTGGGATCCTCTACACCAAAATATGTTGATAAGCCCTGGTGGAGAGGTTACAGTAATGCTCTGTACTTCTGTGTTAGCATCAGGTACTTTGTTGGTATCCTAATTCCATGTGGTCAAAATCCCTTCTGAATTGTGGTTGTTTTGAAATGTTCTTAAGGCAGCCTGCAAAGCAATAGAGCAAGCCAAGAGTCAAAACATCAAGAAGTTAATAATCTACACTGATAGCAAGTTTACTATTAATGGTAAGTTAATGATTTTAATTTTCCTCATCCTTAAAGACACTGCATGCTTTTCCATTACATAAGACCCACAGAACATTCCTGGAGAGAGGAATGTAAGGAAGACAGTGCATAACTTAAAACTGCTTGGGGGAAAACTTCAGCGTACCAGACATTGCCTGCTAACTGCATGAAATAGAAGTAGAGTCAAAGCGTTTGTTATAAGTAAATGCTGACAGAAGTAACACCAGGATTTGTGTCCTGAAGTGTTCAGTGTGATACAAAATCTAGAAAAAATGTTGCTCATGTATAGGCTGTTAAGGCTGTACTCGGGAAATTACTTGGAAGTTGGTGTGGTAACCTGTAGGGGTTTTTGTTGTTTTGCATGTATTGGAGAGGCTGTTTTCAACACACACCTGTGAAGTACATTCAAGTTCTATTGCTTCCAAGCTTTTAGGCTATCCTGGAAGACTAGCCAGAGATACGTGCTCAGATTAAAAGACCTGGAAAACCTAAATTTATTCTCAGTAAATACCACATGAAGCAGCCAATAAGACCTAATTTCAGAAAAATACTTCTTCATCTTTCTTCAAGATCTTCAGATTTTATTCCTGTGAAAATTTGGAACTGCCTGAATTTTTTATTTTTATTTATTTGTTTGGTTATGGGTTTTGTTTGGTTGGTTTTTTTATTCAATTGACAAAGACAGTATATGTTTGTTTCCAGATCACTTTGGAGATTTGATTTTGTGGGGTTTTTTTTTGAAATAACATTAAACAAAAACTTAGCACAGCTTATGGTTGAAAATTAAATGTTGCTCTTTTTGTCTTAGTCTCTTTGGTTTTGCTGGCAGTTTCATTTTGCATTTTTCAGTTTTTGGGTCACTGAGGTGCCATTCTTGTTTAAGCAAAGGTATTTTGTAGATGTGTCTAGGAATTATTATTTAAAAATGCCAAAGAAGGAGGCTTGTAGTTAAATACAAGTGGATGTAATTTGGTTTCTAGGAGGCTTTGCATTCAAGATTGGAGATTTCCTGTTTGGTTCAGGTCATGAAAGCATTAAGGATGTGTTACATTGTCCACACCAGCAAAGATATTTTAAAAAAAA
Organism: Emberiza elegans; assembly: GCA_024865655.1. NCBI lineage: Eukaryota > Metazoa > Chordata > Aves > Passeriformes > Fringillidae > Emberiza > Emberiza elegans. Next base: position 24,361,708 of record JALJVW010000085.1, on the reverse strand, counting down.
TCCTTACTTAAGGAGTAATATAGAAAATTCCCTGGTGAGCAGTAGGCTTTGCTTACAGTATCATCAAGCAAATCCTTAGTTTCAGTTTATTGAAGTTCATGACCTACTTTGTGTGCAGTGCATATATAAGATTGTAGTCTTTAAATTAAATATCTGTTTGGAAAAACAGATATTTAATTTAATGGTTGGGTAATTCAGGAAATAATGAAAATATACAATCCTGAAAGACAGCATCAGAGAAGCAAACAAGAACTATCTTTTGTCTCCAGTGTTTTTGCCTGAGACTTTGTTCAGAGGCAATGTCTCTTTAAAAGGCTGTTGGCCCCATCTTGCTCCTTGCTGGCTTCTTTAACAGCAATTTAATGGTGATACCCCCTTTGCACAGGTATTACGAGCTGGGTCGACAACTGGAAAACAAATGGCTGGAGAACAAGTTCAGGAGCAAGTGTAATAAATAAAGAAGATTTTGAAAGACTCGATAATCTAGTAAAAGACATAGAAATTCAGTGGGTAAGTTCCTTGTTTCTTATTCTTAATGATATTTTAAACATGTTTCTGGTAGAAACTTAAAAGTGTGATCATAACTAAGACTTTTGTGGAGTGTAGCATTGTACATCCATAAGTAAAACTGCAAATACAGAGATGCTGCTTGTTGTATTTAAAGCAAATTAGATATTAGCAACATAACCCAGATTCTTGGAACCAGTATTTAATTTATTTAAATGAATATTTGTATTTGTTTCCTGTGTCTTATTACTGCTTAGAAAATGCCTGCAATAATTATTTTTAGTTTGTTAGTGGTGTTAGTAGATGCAATCTCTGTTCCTGGAAATCTAACCCTAGAATATAACTGGGTTTTGTGTCATAGCTGACTTTCTGTATTTGCTTTTCAGAACTATGCTTTGTTGGAGTAACTCAATTACATGAGTATCTTTAAACTGGAAAAACTAAGTGTGTGTAACCCCAAATAAACCAACTGTAGTTTTCTGTGCTTTAACTGCATTTCTTCTAAGGAAAATTAGTACGAGAAGGTCTTTAAAATAACAATTTTTAAATTGTTTTGCTCTCCAGTAAAGAAGTAAAACAACTTCTATACAGATATTTCTGGTAGAAGGTATTTTTCTGTAACCTCTAATATCAGTGCATAACACTTCAGGGAAATATATTCCTTTGCCTCTTAAATTTTAGCCTAATTATGATAGAAGACCACTGATTTGAGAAAATGTGTGTACAGTTGACTTTGCACCTGTGATGGCATGTTTACTCAGCTTCTGTCTTTACTGTGTAGAAAACAGGATCATGTAGATATTTAATGTGCAATTTTTTGATGGGAATTTATTGCATGTTGCTCTGTGTTGCAGAGTTGGTGGCTGCAATTTACAGGCTGGTTAGATTTTCTATAGCTACTCCTATATTCTGTTGAGGAGAAAGCATAAAAATTTAAAGACTAAGTAAATTCAGCTGTTCTTTGGAATATTTTACATAATTAAAAGATACTCCTTTATGAACACTTCTTAAACCTGAATCTCTTAGAAAAGGTTGGACAGATTTTGTTTCAGGAGCAGTGTATGCATGCAGAGTCCTCCATGGGCTGCAGGCACATTTCTGCTCCACCGTGGCCCTCCTGGGCTGTAAGGGGGACTGGCTGACTCACCATGGTCTGCACCACAGGCTGCAGGGGAATCTCTGCTCAGGTGCTTGGAGCACCTCCTCCTTCAGCACTGACCTTGGTGTCTGCAGAGCTGTTCCTTTCACATATTCTCACTCTTTTCTCTGGCTGTTGTGCTGCATTTTTACCATTTCTTAAACATATTACCACAGAAGAGCCATCAGCTTTGCTGATGGGCTTAGCTGTGTCAAACTTTGGTTCCCTTTTGGAGCTGTGTGGATCTGGCTCTCTCTCATGTAGGGGCACTCCTCAGGTCTTTTCACAGCTCCTCACATGGTACCAAAACCTTGCCATGTAAATCTGATGTCACTTCACACCCACTTCATGCTTATTCCCTCTCTGATCTTGTCAAATAGCAAGCTTGGTTTTCTTCCTCACCTTCCTACTCCACCCTTGCTTCTGACAAGGATAGGCTTAGGGTATAAAGTTTTTTTCAGTTCCTGATGAACGGATGGACAATTAAGACATCTGAAAATTGAGAGGATCTTTTGATACCCTGTGTATGTATCCTAAGTGAGTGCTGTAAGTACCAAGGCTTTTAGTGGAAAAGAGGACTTTGGCTTTTGGGGAAAGATCAACTAACTCAGTTTAACCACTGAATGTAGGAAGGTGGGAATTTTGAATTGGAGCTGTTGTCTGCATTTCTTAAAGGATAGGTTAGCTGGTCATTATGGTTTTCATTGATTCCCGTAAAGATAATATTCAGTTTGGCAAGAGTTTCCCTAGAGGAAGAGAGACAATGAAAATGTCTGTGAAGAAAACCTAAGGGCTAAATATTAGGTGAGGACTTCTGAGGAGGTGCTCCTGTACTATCAATGACAGAGAGCATTGCTTTATCAAAGTTCATGTATCTACTTTTTTCCTGGTTTCTTCCATATCTAACACTGCTATATTTTGTCTTTATAGATGCATATTCCTGGTCATGCTGGCTTCCAAGGAAATGAAGAAGCTGATAGACTAGCAAGAGAAGGAGCTTGTAAACCACAGTGCTGATGGCCTGGGACTAGAGACTGTTGCACTGGGAGGAAAGGGCCTAACATGACAGCAACAACTTGAACTGCTGTAATTGTTCTGGAGTTGAACTTTGAGCTGTACTTCTTTCTGGCCTGAAGCACTGAATATAAACCAACTGCTGGGAAGGATAACCCCACATTTTCTTCTGTTGCATTTGTTTTACAATTGAGACAATATTTAGTTGATGATACTGAGTATTTGTTTTTTCTCCATCTATTGGCAGGGCTGTGGTCAGTGCTTTTAGCTGTCTTGTGTACTTATGAACTCACTTTAAAGACAGGCTTCTGAAGAAGTAATTTTAAATCAAAGTGTTCTGTGTTTTCCTCTTAATGAAATAAACTTTTTGGTTTTTTTTTTTTTTTTTTTTTTTTTTGTGCAGAAGTATTTATTGCAGCCCAAAATAGCTGGGGCAGACTTTGGGGTTGGTTGATTTGGTAGGAGGTCACCTAGCACAGATGTCCATTGGTCTGCTCTGGCATTCTGGTACTGGCAATAACTGGTCCACAGATGGGCCTGTAACACTGACCTGTGTGTGCCTCACAGTGTCAGCTACAGCACCAGTAGCTTTCTTTTATCATGTTGTTTTGCAGGGTAGCATGAACTAAGAAAAAGCCAGGTCACAAGAAAACTTGAACAATGAATTTTTACCGTTCTCTCTACCTGATTCATGTCCAAGCTCTTAATCTCTGGCTTCCTGTTTCCATTAAGTAGGTTTTTTTATGCATACTGGTTCTTGTTAGCATTGTTAGTTCCTCTTCAGTGTTGTCCCAAAAGCAGTAATTGACATTTCATCTGAAATGGAGCTAGAAGATAAAGATAAGCTTCTCCATACCATCCAGCTCTAAAGGGTTTGACTTATTTTTTCCAGTCAGTTATGAGATGAATGGAATGGCCAATGTGCACTTGAATTGGAGAGTAATTACCAGTAATCAACATGGGTTTATTTTCTATGCAAGTGTACAGGAAAAGCAAACAGGTTTGTTGTGTTATCTGTGTCAACTTCTCTATATGCTACCTGTGTACCACTAAATAGGGTTTAAGCTAGGAGTCACTGAAATGTTTTTGGATTTGTTAATTTCTATACAGATGGTTAGAGCTGCAGAAATTTGTTACTTAATAGTTATCATGCATTATAATATCTTTCCTGAGGCAAAATGTGAGGGTTTGCATATTTAGTCACATGGTTGTAGGAGGAGGAGGAAACTGGCTATCCAGTAGTTAATAGGTCAGTGAGGATTTTTGGTTTTTCCCTCTCATTCATAACTGCACATTGAAGCTCACCTAGGGTAAAAGAGGACAGTGATTGGGCCCCCTCTGCTTTTTTGTATGTATGCACACAATTATCTATTTACTTTAGAAGTTTGGCTGCCAAGAAATGACCCATCACCCTGATCAGATTTCTAGTAACTTGCCTATCTTACATATTATGTTAAACAAGTAAATCCTGTTTACTGTATGGAAATCAGGTTGGGTTTTTTTGTTTGGTTGGGTTTTTTTTGTTGTTTTTTTCTTTTTTTTTTAAGCAGGAGCTTTGGAAAACCTGTAAGATTGTGGTAGGTAAATCATAACAACTGTGTAATACTGAGTTTAGGCCACTTGATTACCTGAATCTAATAGGTAGATTATAATAGAAAATCTAATAGTTTTACACAACTCTCTTTGTGAAGAAAAATTCTAAGGAGGGATTGTTTCCGTTGTCTGGCCATTCTTATATTGTGTTTAGCTGGCTCTTGGTTTATTTGCCCTGTAGGATTGGGTAGATGCAGAAGTGAGGAGGCTGGAGGGGACACCCCCCATGCTGTCTTGTTCACTCCAGCTCAGGGAGGACGCTCAGGCTGTATCTTCATGGATGGAGACAACACAAGTTATCTCTGCAAGCATGTCTTACCACTTTATTTTTCGCCTAATTTCTTTTTTTCCATATTGTGGGGTTGCAATGCTGGCCTTTAAGCCTGAGCCGTAGCACAAAGTTCCGTCAGAGCATTTCAGCGAGGGCCGACACGATGCAAACGCCACGGCCGTTCACTCGGGTTACCCCGGGGGGCTGGTGCAGGTGAGGAGCCCCGAGCCCCGGCCTGTCTCCTGGGGACTCTCGGCTCTCAGCCTGGAGCTGTTCCCTCAAACGAAAGCTCCGCACGGCCCCGTGTTCAGTGTGTTTGGAGCGGCCCATGGCGCCCCTGTACTGCTCTGCCCCAGGCCGCGGGGCGGGCCCGTCCCGCTCGCTGCCGGGCCTAGAGCCCCGCCGGGGCGGGACGAGCTGGCAGCCCGGCCCGGCCCCGCGGAGGACACTGGCGGCGCGATGGTGGAGGCCTGGTACATGGACGAGTCCCAGGAGGACCAGCGGGCGCCGCACCGGCAGCGGCCCAACCGCGCCGTCAGCCTGGAGCAGCTGCGCCGCCTCGGCGTGGTGTACCGCAGGGTACGGCGGGGCTGGTACCGCGGGGTGCGGCTGGGGGTGCCGAGGGTACGGCGGGGCTGGTACCGCGGGATATGGCGGGGTGTGCCGAGGGTATGGCAGGGTTGGTGCCCAGGGTACGGCGGGGTTGGTACCGCAGGGTGCGGTGAGGAGCCGCGCGGGGAGCGCCGGGCCGGGCCGGGCCGCCCGCAGAGGGGAGGCAGCGGGCGGGGGCCGGGTGCAGGGTGCAGCCGCCCCGCGTCCCTGTGGCAGCTCCCTGTGCAGCGGCCGACCCGCCCCGGCACTGCCGGCATCTCGGGATTCCCACGAGTGCCTGAGTTCCGCCTTCAGCGATGGCGTCCCAATGTTTTTTGTTTCCCCCCCCATCCCCCCTACCCCCGCCTATTTTTCTAGTTGGATGCTGATAACTATGAGACTGACCCATGCTTGAAAGAGATTCGGAGAGCAGAAAATTATTCTTGGATGGATATAGTGACCATACATAAAGACAAGCTCCCAAATTATGAGGAAAAGGTACGCGAAACTTGGCGCTCAGTGCGGGTTTCCGCGCTGGCCGGCGTGTGACACCTGCACAGCCCAGCGGGACGCGGGGATGAGGCTTCCACGTCTAAAATACATCCTGTACCGAAGTCCTGAACATTAAAAAAAGAACCTTTGATATCATTTTAAAGATAGCACAGGTCTTTTGCTTCTGTACATTGCCTTCAAAGGTTTTGAGGATCATTTCCATCATTGTCATTTCAAAACTAAGATTCTTAGCAGGAGAGTTCTGCCAATGCTGACCTGTCCTCAGAGAGCGTCTCTGGGATGAAGGCAAATGGCTGCCAGCTGGGCCTGGGCTTTGAAGGCTTTTACATCCTAATGGCTGCTTGCATAATGTGTCTTTTTAAAGTGAGTGTTAACCCCATGGAATTTTTCTTTGTACAAGAACATTTTTTACCTTGGGGAACTCGTACCTTGACAATTCCATAGCAGCTCAGCACTGTTCAGGTGAGCGTCCTAGAAGGAGCTTTCTCATCCCAGCCTCCAGGTGCTGCTGCCTTGCTGCTCGGACTTGAGGACAGCAAACCAATGACACTTCCATATTTTTATAAAGTTTCCATTTACCAGTTTGTTTTAAGCCCATTGTGTTCTAGTGGTTTTGTTTTGGTGAGAAGGTGAATTAGATAGTAACTCATTAGGTAGATAGCCTGGGTAGGCTTTATCTGACAGAAAGATGGGCCATTCTTTACAAGACATAGGGACTTCTGCTCATCCTGCTGTGCTGGATCACTTCTGGCTCAAGGACATCTGCAGAAGTGTGGCTAAAGATCATCCACACCTGAGCAGGTGGTGATGGTACCTGGCATTGCACTGCTCACTGTGCACTAAACCTCCCAGGCCTCTGTTAATTGAACTTTTAAAATGCGTTTTGTATTCTGTGCATGTACAAAGAATTCAACATTTCATAAAAAAGAGAATGTTGCTGCCACTGCCTTGGACAAGAGAGCCTGGAGGTGGGTCTCACAGTGTGTGGGCAGGGATGACACACTGTTTACATCAGATTTCTGTAGATGGGCCATGTTTGGCAGTAACTGCATTTTCACAGACAGTAGTAATGCCCTGTGCAGCTAATTCAGCTCTACATAAGTGTAAAAGAGAGGGGATAATCTGTGGCTTTGTTTTGGTGCTGCGTGTTGGGGGAAAAAAAGCACAAAATGATAGAACTGAGCAAGCACCAGGACCAAATTCTGCAGTGTGAAGTTTTACCCATCTCTCTTTCAAATGCGTGTAAGCATCACTGTTGTTCAGAGGATGGTTATGTACAGCTAGAGCTGCTGTTTCTTGTCAGAGGAGCTCCTGCCCTCCAAAGGGAATGTAGAAGCCTGCTTAGATGTGTCCGGAGACAGGGGCTGGCTGGCTGGCTTGGCCATCTTACCCATGTTGGGCTCCTCCGTTAGTTAAAACACAGTTACCCTTTGAAAGTCTTTCTCAGCTTCTCGGTGTTTCTGCCAGTTTTCTTTGCAGCTTTCCTATGTTCAGTAGCTTTCCAAAATATTTGCTATTCCTAGATAAAAACATTTTATGAAGAACATTTACACCTCGATGATGAAATTCGCTACATCCTGGAGGGATCTGGCTATTTTGATGTTCGAGACAAGGATGACAAATGGATTCGGATTTCCATGGAAAAAGGAGACATGATAACCCTCCCTGCTGGCATATATCACCGATTTACACTGGATGAGAATGTATGTTGTTGTAGATTACCATAAATTTTGATGACAAATCCATGTGAATGTATATCACATTAGCAACTACATGCCCTGAGACTTGCAGTTCATTAGCAAAACATATTAAATATGAAGGAGGAGAATGAAAAATAATAAATAATTCACAGCATCTGAACCTTTCATCTCCAGGTCACAAATTCCGCCTCTCCTCCTCAGCTGTGACTGTAACTCACTGCCACGTGATATCTGTGGCATATCAAGCCTTGGGCTGTCCCTCCCACAGCTGTCCCAGCTGTCAGTTGAGGTGGAGAAGGTGTGGATGGATCATTCTGTATTGCCTTGTGTATTTTTGTGGGGATAGAAGAGCATGTCTGTGTCCAGCAGTGACATTTTTCACAAGTGTGAAATTCACCTTTGGGGAAAGAAGGATTTAAGAGTCCAGAGCCACTACTTGGAACTACTGTATGCTAAACTGGGTGCTGGACTGGGTGCTTCACGGGTGGTGGTCTCTTTTGTCAGTGGGAGTGTGAGATTGGCACTTACAGTCCTGGTCTGTGTTTCTCTTCTTGTGGGCTCTTACAGAGGTGTTTGTAACCTCAGCATTACCCCTGCAAAATGGGGAAACGTGTTGTCTCCTGTGTGGTGAAGTTGCATCTCTGGTGAAGGGAGTGGTTTTGAGAATGGTTTTGTTTTGAACCAGCTGTCCAGAGAACAATGTTCATACATGTGAAAAAAGGGAGATGCTGCTTTAGTGAAAAACCCAACTTTTCCTGTCTGCATCTTGAGATCCACAGCAAATAAGCTGCATTTACTATTCTCAGGCTTTTTCTCTACATAGACAAAATGTCAGGGGTTATGGTTGAGTCCCCAAGAAGTCTTAAGTGTTTGTTCATTTCAGGAGCTTTAGTCCAGGAGTGCTGTCTTCAAAGTAGAATCTTTAGGTGCTTCTAGACCCTGGCATTTTGCAGCTAAGTTCTTTTGGTACCTGACTTTATTCTTACCATTGCTGAACCTGGGTGTAAGGTAATAATCTGTTTGTGTTTTACAGAATAGGTAGTGTCTAAATCTATAGCATAGGGGCAGAAGAGGAAGGTTCCCCATAACCCCATGGTTGGAGCACTTCTGCAGGATGTAAAATACCATTTTCTGCTGCCAAAGTTGTACCTTGCACCAGGCATATTTTTGGTTAGCTGGTATTAGAGGCTGTTGCTTTTCCTTTTGGAATCTGGAGACTTTTCACTTCCTGTAAGCTTTATTTTTGGGTAGTTTATGCACTTCGCATTCAGTTTTTATGGCTGTGACTGTGATGCTTCTGGTATTCCCCAAAAGCATTGTGTAAACATCTTGGGTACTTGGGTTCTGCTGTTCAACTAAGCAAATAGGATTTAAATGCTGCACTGCTGAGTATTGTGGATCCAGTGCAAAAAGTGTGCATAAGGACAGGTTGGTTTTGGTTTCTTTGACACGGGGAGAAGTCCTGCTTCTGCCTGAGCTGGAGTACTGATCACGACCCAGTGTATCAATGTACAGGGGCCAGAGTCTTCCCCTGCAGGCACTGGGAGCAGGAACAGCAGTACAGTGCTGTAATTTTCTGGAATGTGTAAAGTTTTCAGTCCATCATGAAATAATTTCAAAAATTTCTGCAGAAGTGCAAAGGAAACCTTAACTTTGGAATGAGGGTCCCTTGAAAAGGAGCTCTTAAATGACTTGTCACTTCTTGTTCTCTGGCAGAATTACGTGAAGGCAATGAGGCTGTTTGTTGGAGAGCCCGTCTGGACTGCGTACAACAGGCCGGCCGACGATTTCCCTGCCCGGAAACAGTACATGAAGTTTTTGGCTGAAGAAGCACAAAATGGTGTCTGAGACCTGACAGGTGGAACATCCCGAAGCCCTGTCAGAATAAATGTGCCTCGTTGCTTTTCACTGATTAAACTTGCATTTACATAGGAAATTGGAATCACAGAATCATAGAAAAATTTAGATTGAAAGGCCATTTGGAGGTCATTTAGTCCAGCCCTGTGAATTACTATGCCAGTTTTAAATCTAGATCATGTTGCTCACGATGTTTGGAACCCTCTGGTGATGGAGGTCCCACAGCCTGTCTGGGTGCTGGCTCCAGCACTTAGCTGCTCCCATGGCCAAGCATTTGTTCTTCATGGCCAACACCCTGGTTGCAGTTTGGAGTTGTTGTCTATTGCCCTTTCACTGCATGTCTGAGGACAGTCTGGCTCTGCCTTCTTTGCAGTCCCTGTTCTAGTAGGAGACTGTAGTTGGGTCTCCTCTGGGCCTTCTCCTCTCCAGGCTACACAGAGCAGTGCCCTTGGCTGGGCTCCCTTCTGTTAAGTCAGATGTTCAACAAGTTTTGCCCCAGTTCTGGTGACTGAGGGATGTCGCTTGTAACCACCTGGTAGTTTAGTTGGAACCACAGACTGTTCTGAGCCCAGTGGACCTGAGTTCTTTATCCACCCAGTAGTTTGTATCCTCAGTCAGGCTGCTAGGCTGCTGTGGGACACACTAGTGAAAGCCTTGCTGGAGTCAAGGGGAATGGCACCTGTGGTGTCCTCTCTGCTGCAGAGCCATTGCTCCTGGCAGTCAGCGTCAATCAGAATGTGCCCGTGGTGAATTGGCATTGACTGCTTGCTCCTCATCACCTCCTCATGCTGGTATTTCTTGTGCCAGGAACACCTTCCATAATGGCTTATTTTGTAACATTCCTGGGGACTGAAGCAGGGCTGAGCAGCCTGCAGTTCCCCAGATGTTCTTCTGTGCCTTTTTGAAGGTGGCAGTATTATTTGCCTTTTTCTGCTCAAAAAGGTTTTCCTGATCTCTGTGACCTTTCAAAGATGCCAGCAGCCTTGCAGTGACATTAGTCCCATTTACAGTTGCTCAGGAATCCATTTTCTAACCTCTTTTTTTCCTTGGTATTTCTGGCAGGTAGAATTTTGAGAGGTGGGCTACATTAATATTCATTTTGCTCAGAATTCATGCTAATGAACTACGTAGGATTCTGATTTTAATTAAAGAAAAGAAACTCTCCTTCATTCTTGTCTAAAAATGTTCATAAGATAAATTTGCATAATCGGCATTTTAGTATGCAGCTTTCCAAGTCCTGCCCTGGTACATAAAACTGTGGTTTTCTCAGTAAAATGTAGCAAATTTGCTTTTCTGATTTATTAATAAAATAAAACTAACTGTGATCTAGGTATGTTGATGTTTTTATTGATTTAGTTTTTTTATTCTTTGTGCTGCCATTTAGGACCCATTGAACAACAGTGTTACTGTAATTATTAATCAACTTTTATTCCTTGTGCAGGCATTGATTTGTTCTGTTACATGGACAGATCACTCACTGTGCCTCAGTTTCTTGAGCTGTGAGAGGGAGAAGAGTAGGCTTAGGCACACTAGTCTGGTTTTCAGTAAATGCCTTGTGCTTCCACAGGACGTGGAGCTCCCCAGCAGTGGGCACTGGAGCATTTTACTCTTCTCAGTGATGAATTATGTCACTGGGTAGATGTACTGCTTGCTCCAGCTCTCAGTGCATGATGAGCTGACTGCAGCCTGTGTGCTGATTTCAGCCAGATGTAATACAGGCTCCTGCCTTGCAGTCTCCTTAAAAAACAGCTCTAGAAGGAGGTTGAAATGTCCCTACCTGGGTCTTCCTAATGTAGCAGATGATGAATAACTGAACTTTCCACTGTTCTTTCCTATGCGTGTGTACACAGCCCTTCTTTAGTAGGTAACAGTGTTTTTCTCACTTTGTAGCAGCATTACTGTTAACTATTTCTGGGTGTTTATTTCTTTAAAAGTTTCTGAAAGTTGCAATTTTGAAGTGAAATTGTACTAAATGTAAAGGTTGGAAAGGATGAAGGAAAAAGTCTTGTTTCCTGGGGTTTGGGTTGCAAGCCATTTGAGATGTGGGGACACAGGTGACCCTTCAGTCTGCTAGTGTGGGCTCAGTTTATAGGAGGGGTGCAGGCACAACCCACGCTTGTAAAATTGAAAGTCATCCAGCTCTCCATGTGGCTGGGACTAGCTTTTGTGCTGTGGTCCATAAGCCTGTCTGAAAACCCTGTCTGAAATCAGTGTTAAGAGCAAATTAGAAATTTAGCTATAGTGAGACACATGTGGGGGAGGCTGTGCTGTGACATGTGCCTTATTGGCTCAGGGATTTGTGTGCCACTTGTCTGAAGGGAGGTCTTGAATGTCCTCTTGTACAGCACACTGGGGCTTCCTGCTCCCAGAACAAACTTTGGGGGTTTTTCAAGGTACAGCTGCAGGAATAAATGACAGTTATTGCCTGCAGCAGATTTTATTCCTTTGATTTATATGCCACAGAAAATTGGGTTTCTGAATGTAAAGTAAAACGATTGCTTTCTCCTGGTGCTGGTATCAGTCCCTGGTATCCCATCGAATTTGTCCTCCTTCTAAGCTTTTGTTTCCTTTTTTTTTTAATCAGAAGCCAAGGTGAGACTGTTCATTCTGTTTTGATCTCTCTGCAAAAGGAGAGGTGGGGCAGCAGCACAGGCCCTCAGGAACCCCCACTTACAGAGCAGGCAGCCCCAACAGGCTGGGGGAGAGAGCAGGTCATGCATGTCCTCCTCATGAGAGATTTACAGTCGGGAGCAGTGGTGAGGGATGGACAGTAAAGCAGCTGCCCGCAGCAATTGCTTTCAGCAGCTCGCTGATGTAGGATGTGACCTGGGGAGCAGGACTGAACCACCTTGTTTTGTTGCCTCTGGAGGAATATATACACCCAGTACAGCTCCCATCTCCTGGCTGTCAGAATAACACACGATCACCCCACTGGAGATCGTTCATCATTTTCATAGCACAATGCATTCTGCTGCTGGGAGGTGGCAGGGGCTGTGGGGGTCTGACTGTCAACACTTTGGGCTCCATGCCCTTTAGTGCTATAGGTGTCTTTGAAAGGGTGAAAGCTTTGCACTCTGAAAGTAGATTTTGTCAGCCAGGAAAAAAGCAATTTGGGGGCAGTATAAAGATTCCACACCTGCAAAGAGGTTATGTGGGAAATTACAGTGGGAGGAAACAGCTGGGCAGAAACAAAATGTTAATAGAAAACATTGCAGAAAGCAGAGAGACGGGAATGAGAATATGCTATTCCTTCAGATGAAAAATGCAGTTTACTTTCATTCTGGTTTTTGGTTTTTTTTTTTTCTTCCCTCTGCCTATCCCTATCCACCCCCCCACGCCCCCCCCCCCCAAAAAATGCAAAGTTAAATTGATTTTTGGTCCAAAAACATGGTTCTGTTTTACCACAGCCAGTGGAAAACCTTGGTATATTGATGTAGTATGAAAATTCATGGAAGTAGTTTCAGCAACATCATATTGGCAGCATTAACTCAGGAACAGGAAATATTTCAGCTCCTCCAGGATTAGAGTTAAAAAAAAAAATAGGATCAATGGTACTGAATTGAGATGTTTAAAGATAGCTTTTTTGGTACTTATGTATTATTTTCTGGTTTAAGCCAAACTTTCCCAAAGTGGCATATGCCCCATTTTCTCATGAACGTCTTGAGAGATCTTTTCTGAAGGGACCTCAGAGCAAACTGTGGATGGACAGTAGGATTCTTAATAATTTAGGTGGGCAAACTGGTGTCTGTGCTCCCTTGTTATATGTCCTGGGGCAAGTGTCTGTGGCTGGATTTTTTAATGAAAAGACATTTCAGGCCAGTTGGTAGTTAAATAGTAACATTCACTTGGGGAGGGGTCTAAAATCAGGTGAAGGGAGGTGCTGGTGTCTCGCCCTGGGCTGCCTGAGGGCAGGGGCTGTGCTGCTGCCTGCAGCTGTGGGAGCTGTAGCTGCCTGTCCTGGCTGCCGACCCTGACAAGGGTAAATCTTCATGTGCTCAGAGCACCGGGTCCTGCTGGCAGAACAGGCGCCTCCTGACAGGTTTCTGGTTCCAGGACTTCACCTGAACTAGGAACTTAGGAGAAGGGACAGTTTCCTGACAGAGGCAGCCATTTAATGTCAGCTGGCAAACACCAGCACGCATAAGGCTGAGATGCAAGCTGAGCACTGCTTTGAAGAATATATCTTTGTAGCCAAATTTTGGATTTAGATATTTGGCCAAGCTGTAGACCTGACTTGTGCTGTGCTTGAAAATGACATCATTTGTTTGGGAGTCTTTGCTGGGAAAACGATCGAAATTCCCAGATTCCCTCCCTCCCCCCAAACAGGGGAGGAAGTCTGAGAATAGGGTCACTGACAGTTGTCTTCTATTTCCTGAAGCCAAATAAACATATCAACTCATTGGGGGCATGAATTGGTGTTATAATTTAAATATTCCTGGCTTAAAGATGCAGATTTCATCTGATTTACTGCACTCATTGTGATTTTACAGCTTGATTCCCAAAACATTTTGTGTGGTTGCAAAAAGGTAATACTCTGCTATGCCTGCAGTTTGAAAAACCTATTTTTGTGCTACTGAGTCACTAGCTCTCATTATTTATTAACTGTATAAGTACCCAGATAAGGCAAAGAAGAAAAATTTCACAAAACCAAAATGCTTGGGGAAAGATTCAACAGTTGAAGGACTGTGAATCTCTTTCAATTCTGGCCTCCCCTGCTGCAGTTCTCTCTGGGATACCTGCATTAATTTTGTTTAATTCTCTATGCTGCTTCTCAGAGTACCAATTAAAAACTGTTGTGCCTGTCAATATTAGCTGGTAGAAAATTGGGCTGGGTATGCTCTGTGATTGCCTTTGGTCACAGACACAGCCCAGAGCAGCCAAGCTGAGCTCTGGGCTCTGGTTTCCCCTGTGATCACAGGCATTTCAGCTGGGAGAATTTGATTTGGGTCTGCCCTCAGGCTTTTTTTTTTTTTTCCCAAATGATTCAGGCAACTTAAAGCTGACCTGCTGTTCATGGGAAGGAGGTGAGCTGTCCTTGGTGATGCTGTAACAAAATGAAGGGGCGGCTGGGTTTTGCACAGGCTGCTGCTCCAGCTTGGGTGGGGCTCAGTCCTGCTGCCTGCCACTGGAGTGTATCCCAGAATTTGATGTACTTGCTCACACATTGTATTGAAAATAGTGTTTTGGTTTTTTTTTTTCCCTGGGCGGGGGATTGTTGTGGGTTTTTTCTCTTCTATATAAACAGCTCTAGTTCTGCATCTCTTTACTTCATTTTTTTCAATTTAGTACTGACAGTTTTGACAGTTTTTCAAAGCCAAAGAGGAACCTTCTCCCCCCTTCCATCCTTGCCTCAAAAAAGTGACATCCAATTTTCCCCCTCTTTGTGGGAAAATTATAAGCCATTATTGCTGCCTTTTGGGTGGATTAATTTTAATGACTCTCATACATAATAAACATCTGCAATGACTGCCCAAATCTAGGACAGAAAATCTATGCATCGATCCGGAACAGCTTGGAAAGGCAGCACCTAGGTCCTCCTCCCCATCCACACCTTTCTCTTCCTAAGAGCAGGCTTGTGACCATCTCTCACACCTCTTGAAGATCAGAATCTTTACATTTGTAATCCCCAGACTGGCTGGGAGAACTAAGTGAGAAAGCAGCTTCCTGCAACCATTTCCTGAAGGTTAGTGCTGGGGCTTGTTTGCATTCAGCACTACAGAACTGCTGTTCAAATGCCAGAAATTCTGTTCAGATTCCTGCATTGTAAGGTACCTCACTGGCAAGACAATTCCTTCCTCAATGTTTAATTAAGTGGGTAGAAAGCAGGATGGAAGAAGTGGATGGCATCTTCCTTTGAACTCTTATAGGTAGGAGCTACTGGATAAACTCACTTTAATTTCCATGGCCTCTGCTCATGACAGCAGCATTATAGATTGCTGCCTCAGCAACCTCAGAGAAGTTGACCCTGCCTGCTGTGGTTCTGCCTGCCTGAAATACATTCACATCTGTATTTGCTGCTTCAGTCCTGTTTTGCCAATATTGCTTGGTTGCAAGTTGAAGCAGCAGGGGAATGTGTGTGTCTCACTGCAGCTGCTGATGGCAGTACCACACATCCTACACTCCTCTTTCAGACAGCTCCAGCACATGTGGTTGATTAAGCACATCAGCTGACATACAAATGAGAGAGACAAACTTAGCTGTGCATGAAAGATCATACCCTGCTTATCTCCCTCTCTGACTGGATTTGTGAAACACCTGCAGCAAAGGCTTCATAGAGGACCTGTCTATGTACCTCTTATTAGGCCTATAGTGCAGAAAATTCACTACCCAGGCAGTGTGGTAATTGCCAGCACATCCTTGTGTTGACAGACTCAGGATGGAGATGTATCTGGAGAGGGTGTTAGCTGGCTGGGTGAGTTCTTCCACCACGTCAGTGAGCTCACCTAGATTGTGCCGAGTGCCCCTGCTGACATGAAGGATAGGGTAGGTGAAGGAATGACCATCCTTTCCAGTACACTGGCTGAAGTCCATTGTGGAGTTTCAGGCATGTCTGCACATGTCTGCGTTTGGGGAACACTTAATGTGTCCAGTCTGAAAACTGAGGCACCAGGAAACGTCAGTGACCAGCTGGTGAGGGGATGCCATTATCACCTGAACTGCAGTTAGGTATTAGAAATGCCAGAGATGCTCACATTCTTTTGAGGATCAGAGTCTCTGTGCATAATGCAATTATCTGAATGTCTGAAGTACAGCTCTTCTCCTCTTTTAATAAAAGTGGGAATTTAAATGCAAAACTTCTGTTAAGGCACATTAACTTTAAGATTTGAATACAACAATCAGTGCGTTCAGGCTCTGCTTTCCACAGCTTTTCTCACTTAGCCAGATGACATACACATGCTGTGTTTTAGAACTGAGCTCTGCCCTCATTTACACCAGGAACCCTCATTAAATTCAGCTGAATTCATTGAATTTAACAGGATTGCCTGGTGTAATTAATGTTTTGAGGACAAAGTTTGTCCTTAGCTTTAATGTTCTAACATCATATAGAGCAGTCAGATGTGTAATGGGCAGAATTTAGGGAAGTCAAACACTTGTGTGTTACATCCAAACCATAAAGTGACATTGACTCTTACCTGCATTTCATAAACAGTTAATAATTTGCATACATCCAGCAGTGATAATATGCCTCTACATTTAAATTTTAATTATTCTGCAAGTCTACCAGGATGTCACTTGTTTAATGGCTGGCTGAGCTTAGAGGTCACCCAGTCCAAGTCTCCTCTAATGGCATTTTTATCTGAGCAAAAGCTTCAACTAATAACAACACAGCAAACATGCTGAAGTGAGAACTATGTAGTAACACACATTAATTAGAATGTAGAGAAATTTGGAAAATGGGATTTTGTTTTCAGAGTGTTTCTTTTATAATGGTTACTGGACTCTGACTAGGATAGTAACTTTTTATTCTCTGCCAATCAGAATACAGACTGTCATTTACATGTGCAGTGTCAGGCACTATGGAACCAAAATGGAAGCTTTTTACTTCAGCTGTAAAGAGGCAAGTGGCTCCAGCATGCTGGATGATGACGGATCATGCTGCTTTCACTCAGCATTGGAACAGACAAATGACACTTTCTGAAAGCAAGACAACAGTACAGCAATGTAACATGACTTCAGCTAAATGTATGTGAATCTCTTTTATATTATTTTACATATTACTGTAAAAAATGTAATAGCTTGGGTTGGAAAGGACCTTTGATGCTTATCTAGTTCAACCCTCTCCAAGGGCACAGACACCTTCCACTAGAACAGACTACTTAAAACCTATCCAGCCTTTGTCTTGAATGCATCCAAGGATGGGGAGGCTCTCTGGGCAAACTATTCCAGTGCCACACCAAGAAGAGTAATATTTTCCTTATGTCCAAGCTAAACCTACCCTCTTTTAGTTTATAACCGCTGCCCTTTTCCTACCTCGACATGTCCTGGTAAATTGTTCAGTGCTGTCAGCATCTTTGAGAACAATGGTTGTTACATACTAGGAATTCTTTTTATCTCCAAAGAAACCCCATGCCCAAGAAAAGGACCCTATGCTGGAGAAAATATACTATGAGAATAAAAATGAGTACAGGGAGAAACATACTGATCCGATTAACAGCTGTAACAAAATGAAAACAACAGTGATTTCAACTCAGTTGTCAATGTAAACTGAGAATCTGTGCAATTACTGTTAAGCTTTGTCTAAAATCCTAGCAGAAATTAAAACAAATGTAAAACCTCATAAAGAATAATGCAATATAACTACTTTTAATTTACTATTTTAATACTCACTAAAGTTATGCAAATGGTGTTTAAGCCCAGCTAAAGCAGGTGGTGCTGAATATTTAATTTTTGAGTTTAGTAGTGGTACCTTAGGACAAGTCTACCCAGGTGCTGCACAAGTTTAATTCAGATCCAGCTGTTCAACCTAGAGGCCAAGTCAGAAACAGAAATACCAACTGCTTTAATTTTTTTTCAGTTGATTGGTACACAACTAGCTGTTGTTTCAGTGTACAAGTATGGCCTGTCAAACAGAAATACACTGTAAAAATGGAGCAATTTCTGTTTCTGCATAAGCTGTAGGCTTATATCTTTTCAGGTGAGCAGCAACTTTGCAGCATCCTTATGTCTGCATGTCTAGACTGCAGAAGTTTTCAAACAACCTGACTTCTGAGGACAACTGTTTGGCCCCTGTACAGTATCTCCAGATGGACAAGCATAAAAATGAGTTATTGGTTACTTAAAAATACAGGTGGGGGTATTTCAAGGGAGTGAGAATTAATTGATGGATATGGTATTAAAAAATGTAACACACTTATGGAATTGTCCCATGGCAGTGATTTGTGACAAGAGACTAGTCAAATTGCTATGCATTAAATCTCAGAACAATAAAGTCCCCCCTAGGAACAGATGCATACATTGTGTTCATGTATGAGTGGGAGTATCTGCATTGAATCTTTATCTTACAGCTGAAGGGAGAAATGTGGGCAGAGATGTGAAATACACTGGTATCACAGTGGTACTGTGATTCCAAAAATCTGTGTTCTGAGGGATGCCAAAATCTGTATATGCTGATACTGTTGCATCACTGGCAATGCCTTGTTCTGAACCCCATTTGCTTCCACTCTGTGTGGCCTAACCCTTAGATACCTCTGCCTCAGGCTCTGCATCATTTTCCCTGGGAAATACTTCATGCTCAGTGTTTTTGCTTTATAAGGGAAGAGGAGAGGAACTGAGCTGAAATCCATTGTGTTTCCACTACAATTGGCAGTGCTCCTTTCTCTACCCAGCAGAATGCCAGAGTGGAGCAGCTTTGCAGAATCTATGTGTTTTAATCTGAAAGGTTTAACAGTAACACAAAACCAAGGAAGTACAGGGAGACCATCTAGTCTAGTCCCTCATTCTGTGGGAAACAGATTCTGTGCAGGATTGTTTGACTCGCTCACATGCTCTTGGAATTGTGCCAGATGGCCTCCAGCAGTTCCTCCCAACCTTAGCCATGCTGTGACTCTGAATGGTGGTTATCAAACAGCCTCCTCTGACAGCCACAGACACACTAAGGTGTAATATTCAGGAGTCTGATGGGGACAAAATGAAGAGAGGTGCACTCAGAATTTCCTGACATTCTGTCAATAACTCCTAGCTGATGAAATAAGCTCATTGGCTTGCTCATTGACTGCTGAAAAATTATCAAGACAAAATAAGGTTAAATTCCGTTTTTCTCATAAAAGAATCTGAGTAGTTGACTGTGTATATATATATATATATTTTTCAATATATTCACACATGTTTATTGTAGTGCACTGTAATGAGGAGTAACTGGACAGAAACAGACCTGTAGGGATGAAGCTGGCTCCAAGTCAGCACAAAGTTTTTGCAATGACAGACCTATTAGAGATGACAGGTTCTGTAGCAATGCCACTGAACATTCATAATTGAATAGATTTTATTTCACATTTACACATTAGCAGGAGTATATACAATTTAAAAAATCAGCCTTGCTGGAAAAACTTAGTTGGAAATGATCTATCCTAACTTGAGACACTGAGTATTAAAGCTATCACCCTCTTTGATAGCCACAGCCTCTAGAAGTGCCTGCTTCTTCTGCATACTGCGAGAGGACTCCAGTTCGTACATGGTAGTCAGGTTGAAGAGGACACTCTCGTGCAGGTAGTGTTGAGGGTCCTGCTGGACCATTCCTTCCAACTGCCGGAGGGAATCCTTCAGTTTCCCCAGGTACAGAAGACAAACAGCAGCATTGTTGTTAGCCTAGTGAAAAACATATTGTAAACAACTTGTGTGTTTATAAATATATATATATATATATATATTTACAAATGATGAGAGAGAAGGAAAAGAAGAAGTCAGCATCTGCAGTTACAACATATTTACTGTATGTTAAAAATTACTATTCTGCATATGTGTGCAAAACTAAAATACATTAACAATTATACAATGCTATCCTTTTAATTCTCAAATTTACCATCTGCCAGTAGAGCCTGCTGATGTCTAAGTACTGAAACTCTAAAAGACAGTCTAAAATGAAATATAAACAGTATAGGACATTAGTCTGAAAGCCAAGAGAAACAAATTTCAGAAACCACATGAGCCTCTACATGCATTTTCATTGTTTTTTTGTTTCTTAATTACTTCATTATATTTTCAGAAGTGTTTTTCTCTCTCTCTGGCTACATGTCCACATAAGCAACAGGAAGATACTTTCTTATCACAAAGGCATCTACAGCTGACTTCATGTAAATCCAGCAGATAGGGCAGTCTAAATACATCATGAATGATAAAGTCAAGTTCCATTTTCCTTAACACACAAAATGGGTTTTATGAGTTACTGAAAGATTCCAACAGTACAAAGTGAAAACATGTTGCAACATGTTTAGCAGCAGAAACTTTCATATTTTCTAAAAGCTGAAGATAAAGGAAGAACTTGGCCTTTTAGAAAAAAATATTTTTCTGTCCATTCAGGAAACCTTACTGATGTTGTGTGATTTATAATACATGCTATTTTACAGCCTGCAAAATAATGCAATTCATGTGTTCCTTAAACTCAGTCCCTTCAGTCTGTAAATGGCCTTGGAGCAGATTACTGGGGGTAAGCTCTCTGACTTCTCAGGAACACTTACATGACCATGCACTGAAAACTGCCAGGTGCAGGAAACCCAAAGGTAAATAAACAGCTCTTTGATCTCAGGTTGTGACAGAAGCCCAAGGCTCTGATATGCAACGTGTTAAAATGTCATGTTTAAAATTACAATATCCTTTCAATGTTGTGTGAAACCAAGTTAATTTTATACATGTTGGCAGCTGCCGTTTCTTTTCCTGACATGCAAGTCTATGCTAAAAACAGTGAGTGCCAAAAAAGTGCTTTTGCAAAGATCCCATAAAAGAAGAGTGTCTGGGAATTTCTACATGCATGCCTAAGTATTCATGCTCTTCATACAGACTGGTTCTTATTTTCCCATCCCATTTTCCATTTTATCCTTATGTATACTGAAAACCTTTTGGCACACATGCCACATCCCATTTTTCTGTAAAGCCCTGAGCATACTCTGGGCACTAATTAAATCCATGCATGAAGTATTACGAGAATAATTTAGGTGTTCATTATATATGTAGCAATTTGAAGATTTACCACAGCATTTGATGAGTCGATCCTTAAAATTTCTGTGAAAAATCGATGAGCTTCTGCAAAATTATTCTGACCGAGGTGGAGAAATGCTCTAGAAAGTAAGTGACATATAAATGAGTTCTACTCAAAAACCCAAGGTAATAATACATTTTAAAAAGAATGGACACCATTTTTTATTTTTCCTGTTACAGATGTGAGAGTTTCTGACATTTGCTCTCTACAGTGTGAAGGAGACACTGATTTACAGACAAATGGAATGACAACTTGGATCGCTCAGCTATATTTTTTGCCTACGAAAGCAACAGTCTTCATTGTGTTGTATTAATTTAAATGCAGATACTCTCTTCCCAGAATTATTTCTCTTCATGAAATCAGCCATATAATTTCCAGGGCACTTTTGAATAGTACCTTCTAAATATATTAAGCCAATGTGCTAACCATTGCAAAGTGAGTCCCCTATCACACAGCTCGATTTACTACAGTGTATTCAAGCATCCTGTGAAGCTACCGGGTGGCACTTTCCTAACAGATCTGATTGTAGGATAACTGCCCAAAATAACTTCTCCTCTCCTAAAAGGTATTTATGCAAATATATATTGAAAAAACAAGGTGAAAATATGCAGTGCCTGAAAGAATGAGAAAAAGCTTTGTAAAATCAACTGAAAGATCGCAGTTTCAATGCAGGATGATACAACTGTATCAAGTTACAGAAATCTCCTGAGTCTGTAGGCCACTCAGTCTCACCTGTGAGAGATGAAGTTCCATAAAAGAGAGAAAGAGAACAGGATTGTCTCAAGGGCAGTTTAATGATCACCTTGCATACTTTTAGAACTACATTTTAAGAAGTTTTATTTAGCTATTAAATTACCTACCTGTTCATTAAAACCATAATTTGGCTCTGTAACCCATCCAATTTGTGAGTCACTTTCTCAACATCTTGAAAATATTTTTCTGCAGTTTTTATGTCTCCAATCTAGACAGAAACATCGTGAGTTACCACAATAAGAAGAAAAGAGCTACATCCTGATTATATCTTATAAGGACACAAAAACATGTACAACATATCATATAAGTTCATTATCAATCTCCTTACACCAAGGTGACTGGGTAACACCTGTTACCAAACAATGTATTTGAAGAGCCACATTAAGGCCATGAAAAGCACCCAAAAAGCACATGCAGTTTGCCCACAGCAGTTTCTCAGCTGGGGCTTGTGGAGCACTCATGGACTGTAGGGCAGGGAGGCCCCATATCCTCATTTAGCTCTGTTGCTGTAACTAACTCCACAGCTCAAAGCAGAAGCTGAAAATGAGAAAAGGTCAGAGTAAATTCCAATGAAACAGGGTGTTAGCCCACAGGAAGGGAAGACAGACACCAGTGGCCTGGTACTTAGTACAGGACCCACACCTGGTTCATCCACAGCCTCTGGGTCATAGCCAGGGGCCACAGGACGACTTCAGTGCATCACACCACACGTCAGAAAACAACTCCAGTACAATGGACCACTGAGGATATTGGCAAGATGGACCATTTGCAGATTAAAAAACACCAAAGAGTGAGTTGAGCAGGATGAAGGAATGAGAGATTTGAAAACTGGCATAAAGAAGTACAGATCTGAAAGGGGGTGGAATGGGAGAAGGGATTTCTAAAAAGGATGGGGTATTTCACCTAAAGGTGTGTCACATACATTGCTCTTTGAGATGAAAAAAAAATGGTTGAAGAAGGCCACTTATTTGGAAAATAAGTTACCAGCATGTTTTTCAGGCTGGAGAGATGGAAGAAGACAAAAACTTACTGCTGGGTAAAATAAATCTATCAAAAGGAGTAAAATTAAACCAGTTCAGAAGCATAAAGCCATGGAAACCAGGCAGTCCTCAGGTGGGGAGATTCAAGGGGGTCCTCAAGAGACCACCCATTTTTTTAAGAACACTATGAAAAATGGTTGTAACAAATGTGCTGAAGTCTCCTTAATGCTCTCAGATGGTGGATATTACAAATCTGAGTCTTACTGGGAAACTTAATGCAGAATTCTTAAATTGCCCTAGCATTAGAAAATACCTCCTATCTTATTGGACTTTTTACCTCAGCCTTTTGTCCTGTCCATAGTGGTAGGGGAGAATGTATAACTCCTCTTTTATTACAGTCTTTTGCATACTTGAAAATTTTTTATTCCCCTTCTAGAATGAAAACCAATTTTCAGGCAAAGCAGTGTTTACCCTTTTCTGATAGATAATGCTTTCTGGATTCTCTGAACTCCCTCCTGTTACTTCACATCCTCCCTGAGTGCCCACATAAGATGTCTCCATAATCCAACTGATCTCTCACCAGCAGTGAGAAGCAGGAATCACTTTATGTTTCACATGTGAATATAAATTTTGCTTTTATGCCAAGTATCTGGAAGTCCAATTTGTTTACCCTTGTGTAGTTTTCTTACTCTCAGCCTATTTCCTTTCTACAGGAAATAGGCTTGTTGTTGCTTCTCATTTTGTATTTGTGTATTACTCCCAGTCTTTGGAAGCATTTTGCCTTTGCTGTTTGAATCACAGCCAATTTAACATTTCAGCTTCTCAACTTGTCAAGATTATTCTGCATTCTGATCCTGCCCTTCATAGTGTCTGTTGCACACCCAGCTTGGCATCATCTGTACATTTTACAAGCATGCTTCACATTTCATCATACAAGTACTACCTAACCAAAAAATACAAACACTACAAACCCTAAAGAGATCCTTGTGGAAAAGATCTCTAGCAAGTCTTTCCAGTCATCAGCAAATGACTTTCCAACTGCACTTTCCAGAGACACCAAACATCCATCCATCTGAAGGCTTCATCTATATTTCTTCCCAATTTTCTTACAGAAATATCCCAGAGGCAGTACTCACTACTAACACCACTAATACAACAGATACTGCTTCACCTCTTAACTACAAGACTTATTCCATGTTAACATAAAGAAATTATTCTTTACATTGAGGAGATGATCCAATTGAACACTGCAGTCAAAGATGTAGTGTCAATTGCTGTCCATCTACTAAGCATTTCTGGAACACTCATTAATAGTATTTTCTAATGAAACAGATGCATTTATCCCAGGTGTTATGTAACTGGACTCAAAACAAATATTATTCATCTGAAAATACCACACGTTCACTTGTAATGACAAAGGATACAACTTCTCTCTATAAATCCCACTCAAGATGTAAATCACCAAGAAAATAATTACATTTAACAAGAGGATAATGCTGGTGAAGTGTAAATGAATCTGTCCTTGAGTATTTTTAGCCTGGGAATCCCTTAACCATGAGAACAATCAATTCTAAAGCAAGTTACCAGTTTGCTCTCCTGGGAGGCTTGATGAGTCCAAATCTAGTATGCTTTGATACTAATTACACATTATTTGTGATCATGAATAGTTCAGATTTCTTAGCAGCCTCTCATATCTTCTCAGCAAACATGCTAAACTCTTAAATCTCCTTTTTCCCACAGAGGGGAAACAGTTTACTTCTTAAATTTTTTGGTGGGAAAGATCATTTAAAAGAAATAACTAGTTTTAATCAGTCATTAAAGTAATTGAATCAATTTAAGTGGTCTTTATCACATATTTACTTATTTATCACTTCATCACTTATTTAACTCAGAAAGTATGACTTCAGTATATAATAATAATTAGCACATCAAATAAAAATGAAGACTCTACTGTTGACCTCAAATAATCATATTCTCTAACAAAGAGCCTTCAATGTACTATGTGCTTAACTTTGCTGTTTGTTTGAAGACCAAGGATTAGTTTTCTTCTAGAATTTTTTTATTGCTTTTGACTGAATTTTGCAGCAATTTATTGCAGAGGGTAAGGTCAGGCAAATTTTAAAATTTTTTCTTAATGTACTTATTCAAATGGAAATTTTGGATAGGTCAGCCAGTGAGAGCTACACAATATAATCCTAGAGACTAAAATGTATTCACTGTTTCTCTAACTCATTCATTGTTTCTGTTTTACAGGTCAGGTGACTGCTGAGAGAATTACAGTCTTTATGAAAATTTCTTTGTGATAAACTGTCTTTTCCTCCATTCTTCATTTCTATAATTCTCATTTCCCACTTTTTAAGGCAACAGCCAAAGATTGTACATCAGATCTAGACCTCCTTATGTTCCACTTACATGTGAAGATAAAGAGGGCATGATGCCTTAGACTAGTTAGCTCAATTTAATTAAGAAAAAATAAATCAAAGTAAAAGAAATAAAGTTTTACATGTTAAAAAAGGTTGCAACTTTTTTCCGCTAAACTCCTGAATTACACTTTATTCCACTTTATTGCTTTGTTTCATGCGTGTGATGTCTACTGTCAAACAGTGTCTGTGACTCATAAGCAACTGGAATCTGGCTGCCTTACACCTCTCTTGGTAAATGTTCAAAGTTAGCAGCAGAGTCTGAGGTTATTTGGGAATTGATACTTGTTTTTGAGAAGTTGTGACATTTGAATATGGGAAAACTGCTTTTCTGTTTTACCTGCAAGACATTTTATTTTTTTTCCAGGGAGTGCCTTGTCAACAGTGCACACTTACCACAGAGTGATCTTACCAAAATGATGATGCCCAGGACTGCAAAACATTTATCTTTAATTCAAATGGCTTGGTTTTGATTAACTGGACACTGCCTATTTCTCTTAATATATCAAAATCTCGCATCTGTTGCACTGGTACCCCCCAAAGAGAGCTGAAAATTTTGTGACAGGAAAAGACAACAAGCCAAGCAATAAAACCTTATCTCCTTAAGGTGGTAGAAGAAAGGAAAATATTTGCATTTAGAGACCATTCTTTTTAACTTCTATCTAGGTCACATGAAAATATCAAGGACTCCTCATAACCCCTTTTTCCATGTCCAGATGTGACAGTAACATCCCTGGGAATGGGAGGCCTGTGGTCACAGCATTGTGGAGGTCAGGGATTTCAAATGATTCTGTAAGTTAGGAGATGCTTTCCTCATGGGAGTGAAAATTTCTCCAGAGCAAATGGAATGACAAACAGACTTTGGGTGTGACATCAGGGCAGACACTCTTTTCAGAAAGGCAGTGCCAGTAACATACCCAGTCATTTTCACAGAAAGACCAGATCTATTAATAACTTGTATTTCCTTTAGTATTTTCCATGTTTACAGTACCATTCTTTAATACACATAATTATTATGTTCCCTATTTAGGCAGTAATTAATGCACACAGCCAATATCATAAAATTGCTCCACAGTGATGGAGATCCACTTTAAACTAAAGATTTTTAAAGACAGACGTGTCTAACACATTGTGAAACCATGCTCCTGCTGAGAACTGAAAATCCATAATTGAATTTGAATGACATTCTATGATTTCAAGCAAGCAATGTTAATAATTATCTATTAAGAGAAAATTACTCAATTTCAATATAATTTTATTACAGGAATGTCACAAATAAGATAATTTGTAAATACCTGAAAATCCAAAATCAGATTTATCATTAATAATAAGAGTAAGTAGATAAAAGAGGAAAAGTTTGAATTATCAGTATCAGAAATATGAAAGAACTGAAAGAACTTGTGAGATGCTAAAACTTAAAAAAATCAGATAGCTATTTAGATGCATTATTTCATGAAAAATAAAAAGACATCTATTTTTATTTGCCATTAAATACAGGTACATGGACTTTTATTATACTTTTCTGTACACAGTTTTTTTCTTTTAAGGTGCCTTCCTCTGTCTTCTCAGGGATATGATTTGGACAAAAAGGACACTCTTGAATTTGTTCTAGATGAAGATGGCAGTTATACAGTGGGACTGAGAGTTGCATGCAGTCTGAGGCAGTGAGACATGAGATTTTTAGTGAAATTCCATCTCACTGATGTCAATGGGAGCTTTAGCCTTAGTTTTAGGGAAAACAGAATGTCACTTTTTGAATAAAATACCGGCATAACATTTCTACAGCATGTTATTTGCTTGCTAATGCATTTTAAATACTTTAGGTGCTTCATAAAACAAAAAAAGCTATAGTTTTAAATGCAGTGATTATTCTCATAGCTATCAACAGCAGTATTACCTAGCAAATTTAGAATAAAATGCATACCTGAAGGAAAATCCTTCCAATTCCACTCAGCAACTGAGGCTCTTGCTGTGGGTAATATTTGATGACAGAGTGGTAAGCATCTACAGCCAGCACATAGTCCTAAGGGTGGAAAGCATACAGTCAGGTATTTAACCTCAGAACACTTCAGCCTTTGAGTCGCCTTCTTTGTAAAGACATATTCCAACAGAATAAAGTATTTGCAACTTGTCAGTGGGACAGAATTTCTATCAATCACTGTAGGCACTAGTGGCTGACTACATTGGTCTTTTCTCAGTTATACTGGAACTGCATACATAGGGGATCTTTTTTTTTTTTTCTAAAAGGATCATATTCTTTTTGTAGCTAAATGCCGCAAACTAAAACTCTGAACATTTACTCTTCATCTTAGATTATGATTTAGGATGAAAGTTAAGCACCTTCGGTGTGACTGGGGGTATACATACCTGAGAAGTGTCTCATGTTCCAAATATGTGCATCATTTACATTGTTTAACAAACTATATTCCAAAGCTTTGTGAAGTGCCTGTGCACATGCTCTTGTGAAAAACATCACATGACAGAAACTGCAATTCCTGCACATCTTCAGATGACAAACTAGCACTACTACCAAGGGGAACAGGACATTTTCCCTTCCTCCACCCAAATTGTTGGGTTTTTTACTGCACAAGGGAAACAAGACATTTTCCCTTCCTTCACGTGAATTTGGTTTCTTACTGCATAAAAGCAGGTAATCTAAACAGAAAATGTATTTGGGCTAAAACAAAGTGAGGGAAGGACTGGTTCTGATCTCCAGAAAGCTCTGCAAGGGACACCAGATCTGCACAAAGGCCATGCTGGCAGGGGGCAGCGTTGAGATATTCCTGCTCAAGATGGAATGCCAGTATAGCTTCCAGCTAAGGACCACTGACAGAAGATTAAACAAATGGCTCCCATTTCCCACGGAAAGAAACTCCCATGTGACTGGTTCCTGCAGTTCAGCCTTTTCATGGTTGAACTGCAGTAACTCAAGGACCTCGACAGGACATGATTTTCAGAGCCTGGCCTCAAGGCTCGGCAGGCAGAGGTGAGAGGCACTGCCCATGCTCTGTGCTGACATTGGCTGTGCTGTAGGAATGTCCACTGGCCCGGGGCTGTACCAGCTTGGAGAAACATGAACAGAGGCAGAGAGCACCTGCCTTTGCTTACAAAGGCCAGGCCAAGCAAAGGCTGAGGACTCTCTGTGCTGTAACACTTTAGTGCTTTCCAATAGACCTGCCCTTCAACTTAATACAAGAATTGTGGTGGGCATTAGAAAGCAAAGGACAATGGAGAATAATCTTAAAAAAACTACACAGACATCTTGGGATACTCTCTGCCCTACAATTAGTCTTAGTCAAATTATAGTACTCATTTAACTTGTTCCTAATGTGATCACAGCTACTGGGAAAGGTTGTTTTTCTTCATCTCCTCCTCGGTTTGAAGAAGCAATGTTCTCCACATGTAATGAATTCCTCTTCCTGAGGATGCACTTAAAAGGAGTAAACACTGTATCCAGTTCTGAAGTCCTCAGCACAGGAAACACATTAATGTATTGGAACAGGTCCAGAGGAGGGCAACAAAAATGGTCAGTGGGCTGGAACACTTCTCAAGAAGGAACACTTGGAGAGTTGGGGTTGTTCAGCCTGGAGAAAAAAAGGTGCTGGGGAGACCTCATTACAGCCTTTCAGTACCTAAAATGGGCTTATATATCAGGGCCTATTGTGATAGGACAAGGGGTAATGGTTTTAAACTAAAAGAAGGTTGATTTAGACTAGATAATAGAAATGAATTTTTTACAATGAGGGCAATGAAACACTAGAAGGGGTTACCCAGAGATATGGAGCAATGGAAACATTCCAGGTCAGATTGGTTGGTGCTCTGTTACCCAATCCAGTTCAAGAGGTCCCAAAGCATGGCAGGGATAGGTTACAGTAGATGACCTTTAAAGGTCTGTTCTGACCCAAACCATTCTATTTGAAACATATTGTTTCATACAAACAAAAAGTCAAAATAAGTCTTTGGAGTCTAAACTGTATATGAGAGAAATTACATGTCCTATAATAGCAGGAGATGACTTAGCCCAGGAAAGCCCTCTGCAGAACCTTTCTTTTGCAAACAATTTGTATACTGTGTAATGATTAATTCTGAACAATTAATTATTAACATTTAGAGTTTATTACAATTCTAATGTGCCATGACAAGTTCACACTTATTCCTGGTAATAAAAAGAGTTCAGAGGAAAACCAACATGCCACATACACAATTATATTTATTTAAATGCTGCTGTATTTATCATTCACAACTCAAATGTGATGGAATTAAAGCAACCATAATTTTTCACAAACTTGTGATTTAGGAAAACTTCAATTTTCATTGTAATGGCTCTCAGTAAAGGACTTACTTGATCATGGAGAACAACTGTGTTAGGCACTTATAAAAAACTTGGAATAGGGACCCTTTGATCTAGCTCTTTAGAGGATTTTAGTCTCTATTAATTCTTCCAAGAGTATAATCTACTAAATCTGAAGGATTGTCTGTGACTGTGATTTTTATCCCTTCAAGCATCAAACATGGTCACTAGAGAAATAATTATCTTGTATCAAATATGTGGTCTAAAGCTGCCCCGTACACAGTGCTCACTCCTGTGCATATTCTAAGGCTTTGGCTACACAATAAAGGTGCACAGCACAACCAGGAGGGATTTGGGCTCTGCAGTCACATCCCCAACTGATGCAGAAACAAGTCCCATGAGCCCAAGACCATGCAGCAAGTTGACAGAAAAGTGCTTCTGCCAGCTTAGTTTAAGCTCAGCATGAACTGACTGCAGAAAAGCCTTAGCCACAAGAAGCTGCATGAGTGGGCAGTGTTTGCACCATCACAGCAGCACAGGCTCCCTTGTGTACATAGCAGCCAGCCTTGGTAGGAACAAGCAGCCAAGCCTTAGAGGCCCATGCTGCAGGTGCTTCATGGATTTGGCCTAGACAGGCAAAGAAACCCTCCTTTTCTGCACTCTGCACTCCTCATCCTTATCTCCAACACCATATGAATTACAAGTAAATAAACACTGGCAGCTAGAGGTGAGACTAGAGGTGAACATTAAGAGTCTGTGCACTCTGTTGGTGTTCACTGCCCCCTCTTGCCACACAACAGCACAGCACAGCACCCCACATCTGTGCTTACCCACCCCATGCCTTGCAGTATCTGTCACAGGAATAGCACCCATTTCTTCCAGGAGATGACAAGGGACTAAATTATGTATGTCCAAAGGCACAAACAAAGATGGCCCCAGGATGAAACTGTGAAACATCATCATATCTAGGCTCACTTCTAAATACAGCCTCATTCTGTGGCCACCTGTGGCCTCAGTGAGTTTAATATGCATTTATTATTCTCCCCACATTATGATGAAAGCGCTAGGAGATTTCTTGAATATCCTACAAGTGATACAGAATCATACTATTCTGTGGTGTGTTGTGGAGGCTTCTTATCTGACAGTTCCTTCTGACAGAGCACATTGTAAAATAGATGATATTTGGTCTCACTTACTAAAGACTGTTCCCATTCACAGTTTTGCTAATGTGATACAACAAAGATTGTCTGATGGAATGATAAACACACACCGCCTCTGAGAAGTGAAGTCTTGACTGATACAAGGTGTGTTTGTGAGGAGTAAGACATATTAAGTATTGCCAGTAAAACCCCAATGACTACATCTGGTGATCTTAAGACTTGGAGATGGGGCTGATATATTGTCATGGTCTTTAATTTTAAAAGATTAAGAGCCTTCCAGTTTCCCACACCTTTGTAAAAAAATCCCAAAGGAAGGTCTGAATTTACACCATTTAGGATATGAATGGGAATTGGCCTATTGTTTTATCATTTAATACCTCTTTTATTATGGAAATCTGGAGCTAACATTACATATACTAGTAAATAGTATATAATATTATTATTATATTATTATAAAATATTATAGTATATAATAATAGTAAATAGTATAGAATAGTTCTAGAAAGTCACTGGATCTACTTGCTGGAATATGTTTTTTCTAATGCACCACAGTATAACTGTACTTCCCTTCATGGTGACTGCATTACACATTTTCATATTTCCCTCATCACCACTTTTAAGTACTTAATTAGAAATAAGCATAAATGACCATGATGTGTGGAATGCTGAGAGTAAGTTAAGTTCAAGAAACCTTAGACTAAAAATCTTAGTTACAAGGAGTTCATAAGTACTTTGTTTTGGGCAGAGAGGACAGGGATAACTTACCCTTCTTCTCTATCTAGTGCAGTTGTGGAAGGGTTATGAAAGCAGAGATTCATGGTGCTATGAATCCAGAGAGCTGTACTGCAGCACTCAGGCAAAAGACAGTCATTCTCCTTTAAATCACACAGGAACCAAAGTCTTCAGGCATCATTCCCTTGTGTCACTAGCACAAGCTGTTACCTCCTTCTTGGTACCATTTTAATTGTATTATACCCAGATTAAAATCAATTCTAATGCTTTTGTTTTATGAAGGGCAAGTTCTACAAAAGCTAACACAACACTGAAGAAAACTAAAAAGCACAAAATGTGCCTTTAATTAGAGTGCATTTATAATATAGATGGAAAATACTTAAGTGTTTATTCCTTAGAGAGAGCAAAGTCTGGTAAGATAATGTCAAAAGCGATTTTACCTCAGATGAAAAGAACTTAAAAAGTTTTTAAGACACTTCCACGGTGATTTAGTAAAGTGACAAGCATTTTGCAGACAGACTTTTGAAATGAAACAATGCACATCATCAGCTGTATGTTAAATAAATATTCCCCGCATGCTGCTATATTCAGCACATGCTTTCATAGTGACATAAGCCCACAGTTCTTGTAAATGGAAGTCTGCGTGAGAGGTTACATGGTCTCCCCTTCTCCTCCTGCTGTATTTCCACATCTTTCCTGAAGCTTCCCCTTGCTCACAGGAAACAGGAATGCTGTTTGGTATCAGTTGATGCAACTGGGATCCACCATTTCTTTGTCACTTGGTTAAGTCCAACAGTGGTGCACAGAAAGAAGGCAGAGCCCATTTAAGAAAGGTTATACAAAGAAGGAGAGATGAACAGGAAAGAAAGACTGCCTTGAACTACTACGAAACTGTCACTGGTCACATGGATAAAGGGACACAGCAGGCAGAGCTCAGTACCTAGGAAAGATACTCCCAGGGTGTAGGTGACATGACTCATTTCCTGTGTCTGGGTGAACCACTTTGCCTTCACTCTCTACCCCAAAATAAGATAACCCTCCATCTCAAAATTTAAAGAAATGTTTAACTATGAAACAAATGAGACATATTTAAAAAGGCAAAAATCATTGTACTACATAAACAGAATTCTTTGATTCAGGTAAATAATGCAGAAAAGATATGACATGAAATAAGCCTAATTAAGATTTCAGGATAATGAATCTAAATTTAAATAGTTATAGGGCCAACATCTAATCAAAGCGGATTTTTTAAAATTTTCAAGTGTCAATCCTGACAAGATTGTTCCCTGTAAAATACTACTGTTGTTTTTTTGTCAAAAGAAAGAGGTCAGTAAAAGTAGGATAATATGTTTGGGTTTTTTTTCATACCTAAGTCACACAGTTTTACTTTAATAAATTATTATTATAATCATAATAATCAACTACTTGCCCAAGGTATTCCATCACCTGACAGTACTTGGGGATCAAGCACAGTGTTGCAGTATTGTAAATGGTCACTAGATGGCAATAGATGGTGCTGACTTGGAGAATGAAATAGTTTTTTCTTAAATTACACACACTTGAAACACTCGAATAAAAACAAATGCAGGTTTTAAAGTACATGATACAACAGCAAAAAAGGGTGGAACCGTGTTATATTAATGTAACTGTTAATGGGAGAACTTACAAAAGTGTACTTAAAACTAATCTGAATAGATTCATGCTGAATACTCTGGAATGTAGAGAAGATGACTCCAGGACTGCTGAATGTTAGAAGGACCTGGGGATATTCTTGAAAACTGAAAGACTCACAGGTACTCTATAGCCAATTCACTGAAATGCAAATTTCGGATGGAAGTAATTATGCATTAACATGCAATTGTGGGTAATTTGGTAGTTATTGTGAACCATAAATTTCTAATTTAACAGCTGTGAGACAGGCCCTAAATACAACTGGTCTTAAGAAGTATCTGGGCTGCCATATTTCTGAAATATCATTTCCAAAAAGATGACAATTGGTATTCACAAATATATTTCTGTTACTCAAAGAAAACAACACTAACAAGATCAAACCAGAGGAAGGTGAGAACTGTGCGTGCATGTAGATTTGTGTGTATGCATGAAAAACATATGAGGTAAAAAAGAATTCACAGCAAAAAGTAAAGTTCTTGGAAATATATATACCACGATTTTTATTTATACGTTCTACTTTGCTTGGGATAGCAGCTCATGCTTTTCTTTACTTGCTTACTGAAAAACAGAACGATTAAAAAAATGAGCCTATGTCATGTACCTACTTCAAAAGACAAATTGTTTTAATGGACAATTATTTCTAGGCAAGACAGAAATGTTCTTATTACAACATAATCATGAAAATAAATGTGTGTTTCCCCTAATTCCCACAACAAGAATATTCCATTTTGAGTAAAGCTGTATTGATGGCTATTAAAAAAAAAAAAAGAACAAACCATATTTTTTTGAGGAATGGTAATATTAAGAATGGAGCCTTGTTTGGGAAGTAGCTCAGTAAACATCAGAGGATCAGGTCTGGCATGACCTTGGGTAACCCAAGTGCAGGGAGCCAAGAGTGCAAATCTTGGCCTGTGAAGATTCCACTGCTGGCATTCCTGCTCCAAGGCTGCTGCTGCTAATTGATTTGTAGAGCACAGTCAGGCTCAGGGTAACAGCACTTTGCTGCAGGAATCATCCCTGTTTTCCTGACCACAACAGGATCAGAAGTTGCTTTATTTCTGCTTCCAGAACACAAGGAGAAGCTGAGAGTGTTGCACCAAATGGAGCACAACTGGTTAAAAAATATAAGGAGGAATCAAGGCACAAAATCCCAGCAGTGACAGCTAGTCACTTTTGCTTTTATTGCTTTCTCTTCCACCCCTACCCACTAGTGAGGATTCAAACTTGAAAGAAGACATATTACAGCTGAAATCAGTTGACAAGGGAGGATGTATTTAGATGTTTCACATCTCTATCAGATACAAAAGCTACAGTGCTATTAAACCTCACAAACAGAGCAAGATTCCTAGTACACAGTTTGAAAAAGGCAGAGCACATAATTGCTTTTAATTAGAGCATTTAGTTAAGTGTTTGAAAAATTCAATTTAAAAATGCAAATTCTGTATTGTTATTGCATGTTCTCTAGGATGATTTGGGGAGAAATAAGTACAGATATGTTCCCAAAGAACATTACTGCAAATAGCTATCTATTAAATAAGACATTATTAAGCCTAATTAATTCTTCACTAAGCAAAACCTTAATGTACTGTCAGGTAGTCTTCCCTTATCTCTGCAGCAGTAATTCACTAGCATTTTCTCCGACATTCTATTCTGGAATATACGGTACCTCTGCAGTTCTGCCACCCACGTACCTTCATCATTAGCAGACAGTTTGCCATGGAGTACATCACCCGGCCCAGACGTGACCTCCACAGCTGAACAGAGGCTGCAAAATAAGAGCAGCTTGTGAATTTGCACAAATAAATTAGAGGTTCTTTCTTGCCATCAATTATTGGTCCTATGAATTACGATTTTGAAAGGTCCCCCTCGTTAACACCACTGGGGTTTAGCCTAGAATTTTTAATCCTCAGCTCTGCTGCAGCATCAGAGAATTCTGCATCTCTCCATGGGAATTGCTCAAGCAGCTCTGGGTACCATACACAAGGCAACAATGCAGAGCAATAGACAGTCACTCAGCTCTCAGCTCAGGCCAAATATTAAACACCAAAATAAGACACACATTTTCCAACATCAGAACAAAAGGTGCACAAACCGATACAAGCGATAATGAGCAACAGTTTAAAAACATGTAATCGACAGCATTAAATGTGATAAATTAAAAAATCAAACATAACTAGAATGTCATTTAAGAGCCAAAACATGCAGAGTGAGAAATGTCTGAGTCTGGGACTGTTTGTGCTTGCCTCTGGCTGAGAGATATGCTGAAAAAAATCTGCCAAGCTTGTCTGCTTTCCCTATTCTCCTGGAGCTTGCAGGCATTAAAAGCTGCAGCAGATTTCTCCCTTTTGCTTTGCAGACAGACTCCTGATGTTTTAAGAGAACAGTTCACACAGACCCTTATTCTCTCTCGTGTTACAGTACCATAGATCAATGCGAGAAATATTTCTCTAATCCTCAAAAATAAACATTAGGACTATTCATTTAGTACATCTGAAAAATACATGTATCTCAGTCAATCAGCTGTCAAGGTCACTGTAATGATTTGAAAGAGAGTGGGGGGAAGGGAGAAGAGGCTATTTCAATAAAATTGTGATAACTGAGACCACTCATTTGTATCATTAATGTAGTCACTGATGAAAGCATGGCCGATTTACACAGATAATTCTTTCACCACACAAAGAAATCATTACAAATAAGAAGAGCTCAGTGAAATGCCTATCACCTTTCCTAAAAAGGAAAAATCCTTCCATCCCCTTCAACAATAAAAAAAATCCAACCCATGAATATTTGCAAATTATCTTTGTCAAAAAGAGGATTATAATGGAGGGTCCAAGACCAAACCTTGTATTTCATCCACTGTACCTTACAATCATTCATTTCTCCTAGCTTTTGTTTTAGAAATTCCCCTGGGACCACACATCCCGAATGCTACTAATAGAGACAGTACTGCAAACCATGAATAAATACTTCATGACACATTTCCTTTTTTCTTTCCTTGGGGGAATCTGTAAAATCCAAACATAATTAAATGACTGCCCTTCATTATTGCACTTAAGTAAATATCTCTTTTTTTTGCATGTTCTCGTAGTTTGGTAACCACATTCAGTTTTTTAGGACCCAGGAGACAACAAACTAGATGTTGATTCCTACACCAAAGACATCCAGATTTCATATTAACAATCAGATAGCACCAGCTACAGTTCTCAAAAAAGGACTGCAAAGCAGGCAAACCAGATGTCTTCAGCCTGTGCTATAAACTGAACAGGAACCTGATCTGGAAATTCTGTAGCTCTGTGTGATGAGGCTTCTTAGCACTAAGAAAAGGGGTTAAAAAAAAACTGCAAAGCAGTAAACAAAACCAAAACCCAACAGATCACTGTGTTTTACTGAGATGCCTGAAACACTCTTTGCAGGTCCATGCAGCCATGCTTCCACTCTAAGCATTTGCTTTCCCTTTTTTTCATCCAGGGCTCTACTCCACACTGCCATTCATTTCAATAGGCACTGTGAAGTTACAAAATTGGCATCTTACAGAATGTGTTACCAGGCAAGTGGTGCAATGCTAAATCTCTCTGCCTGCTGAAAATCTGGCAAATGAGGTGCTCTGTTCGAGGCTAGAGATGCACATGTTAAGTTGATTGGTGTTGCACCTTCTTACATCAGCAGCATGGAAATTACATGCTAAGCATAATCCCCATAATGAATTAGGGCTGTCTTCACATAAAGTTAATAAGGTTTGCTTCAGCAAGTCTCAAATGAAAAAATGCAAACCCATTATCAGCCTCCTGGAGCTCCAAATGCAGAGATGAAGCAGAGAGGGAGCAGACCTGGCTGACCTCCACAGACAACAGCAGTCAACAGCCTCTGCAAATGTCCCCTGGGCTTTTTGGCAGTCTTAAACCTAGAGGCAGCTGCGCAGTAGACGTGTAAAGATCGCTCCAAATTTTCTGCAGCCATGTCCCTTGATAACTACTAGCTGCTGCTTTTCTAACTATGTCTCCTCCTGAGCCCATCTGAGCTCTGAAGCAGAGAGGAAAAGCAAGGAGCCATGAGTGAGGCAGACTGCAGGACACAGGATTATGATACAGCTTGTAAAAAGTCCTTGTACCTTAAATGGGGATCAACACCTTGGGTTTTAAGTTGTAAAAAGCAAAAGATGTGGAGCTAAGGATGAAAATTCTGGCAGAAAATGCTAACAGGGAAAAGTAAGTAGAAGAACAGAGGCAAAAAGAATCCAAGAGAAAAGAACAGAAACTCATGAAGTGCTCTGTCTAACTTCAATGTGAGATTATTTCCATTTTTCCTAAACCTTTTGAGAAGAGTTGCAAATGTATTCTTTTGACTATATGTGCAAATATCTTTATGATATATGCTGCTCACATGTGTTCATGTTTTTAGGATGCATTCACAAGGTGAATCAAGTCAGGTACAATGACATATTAAAGCAATTTTCACATCCAATCAAATTGAAGACCAGGTAGAAAAAAAGTTCAAACAGGTCTGCACCCTTCCATACAGACAGTTTAAGGAATTATTTATAATTTTTTTCTGCTATAAACTCTATTCAGCCTCTTCTATCTCAGAGCTAGACTTGTGCTTTCCATGGGCTGTGTAAATGCTCTCTTAGAAAGAACTTGGTAATGTTTCCTAGACTGTTAGCTAAAGGTGAAAGTTTTTTTGTTTTCTTGGTGTGTGCGTTTTGAACTTGCTAGGCATCACAAGGGGTCCATACAATCCATAGCAATGCCTAAAATGTCTCCTCTTGTCTAATTTTCAAGTATACTCAAGTGACCTCATAAGTATAAATTCTGTAAAAAAAAAAGCTTGTCCTGATCACCCTTCTTTGTGCAGTAATTTGCCTTATACTACTGAAACAACATCACTTAGAACAGGAGAAAACATAATTGGATATACAATCATGAAAATGATGACATAGCTCTATATAATCTAAATATTATTCTAAAGAGTGCCTTAGGTATTTCAGGAGTCTAAGTACCATGCAGCTACAGAGAGACTCAGCCGTCTGTACAGCAGCACCCTAAGCCAGAGTAGCCACTTTATGGTGGTAGCTCAGTCTGAAAAAACTGGATGGCAGACATGAGGTTTGAGAGGAGTCAGTCAGCCAAGGCTTAAGATGAAACACCTATCTAGCTGCAACAGCAACGCACTTATATATTCATCACTAAAGGATAATAGCCATGTTGTTTCTGCTAAGTAAGAAAAAGAATTGATTTATTGTACAAATTTGATCAAGGGCAAAACTGTGAAATTAATTCTAGCAACAAGGAGTACAAAGTGTATCATTTCAGGGGCTGAGTAGGCTATAAGATTAGAAAACTACAGTTTTAACCAGTCTGGGGCAGTCTTGTGAAAACTTCTGGCACACTTAGGCAAGCAATAAAAACACACTGTCTGTGAAAAAAATGTTTAATACCTACCTTGTCTGTTCTCCTGTGTAATGTTAGTCATACTTCCATCTTCAGCTAAGCCTTGTTCCAAATTTTCCAGTATCTGTAGTAATTTTTTTAAAATAGCAACATGAGTTTAAACAGCACTATATAATTAATACAAATTATCTAAAATGGAGAGTTTCTGTGTAAACCAATCCATGCAGGAATGCTTCACCTAGGTACAGTTCAAAATTACTGGCTATTACTATAGCTAGATCAAATTGCACAAAGTAAGAAAGTCATCATAATGTTAGAAGGATGTTAGAGTTCAAATTATGATACTTACAGAACATTAAATGTCAGCACATTCTGGGATCATACACATTTTCTTAAGTAAAACAGAAAATATGCTCCACGAGACAATGAACATTAAATGAAATGACCACCATCAAAGTCAAAACTGATTTTTTTCAGAGAAGGCCACAGCCCCCTGACTTATCCCTAAGTATGGGTTTTAGTTTCTTTAGTTGCATGGTTTTGTCTTTAATGAAGTATTCATCTTAGGTCTTACTACAGTTTCCTCCTCAAACTTTGGGGATTATTGCTTTTTTAAAATTCATCATAGATTTTAAATCATGTAAATTGTTGAGTGAATAAAACATTTGTTGTTTTATTGGAAGAATGGAAATGTATACTTAATGAAGCTTGTGTCTGAAGCACTTTTAAAGTATGCATGCATGGCTCCATTTGAAACACAAGTGAAATTTCCTTTTTCTAATTCCATTACAATTCCCCAAATTCATTTTCCAATTCCCACAAATGATCCCATTTTTCTTGTTACAGATGTATAACTTTGGCTGTAGAACAATGCCTGAGATTTCCTTCAAAAAAGTATTAGGGCCACTTGCTGTTTTATCAGCCACTGCAGTTACCCATCGAAGGAAATAGAAGGCACTGCCTCTTCTGGGGACTGAGCACACTTCCAAATAAAGAGCTTTCAGTTTCTGGCAGTATAAGAAATAACTATCTTTTCCAAAACCAACAAAGTAACACTTCAAATCAACACAGGAAGTCTTCAAAAAAGAAGAATTCATCTGGCCTTGGAAAGTGTGTTGGTGTTTCCTACAGCCAATCAAGATAATCTGTACCACCAGAAAATCATCTCATACCACGAATTTTAGACATATTAAGCTGGAAGAAGTCCCTTTTCACAGACTAGAGTGAAGTTTTGAAGTTAAGTTCATAAATTCAGCTACAAAGGACTTAAGAGCAAGGAGAGACATACAATGAATGTAGAACATTTACCACCTGCCAGCTGAGGCAGGCTAATTTTCCTGGTAAGAACTGTTAGGCCATGACAAATCCAAGGTAATATGGTTTACTGTAAACTTGGGTCAGAGGGCTAGAGTGAGCTGCCTTACCTCAGATTTTGAGAGGCTATGAGCATTCACCAGTAGATACTGCAGCTTAGCTGACAAGTGGCCTTTTGTGAACTGGCAGTGGCATGCCTGCAAGACTGACTCTCAGCCCCACTTTCAAAAGCAGTGCAGCCACCTAGAAATCACTTAGAAACCAAAGTGCCACCTTTCAGTGTTGGATGCCTAGTGTATAATAAGGTACCTTGTCAGAAAAAAACCCCACATTCTTCTCTCCCACAAATCCAAACCACTTTATAATCTACTTTCTGTGGTCTAAAAACCCTGATCTTTCTCTTCCCCTACAAAATATCTAGTGATTTCCTCTCAGGTTCAGTAAGGCCCAAAGTTCCTACTCTTTAATTGGTATAAACACAACGAGGGGCCTTCATCAAGGCAACATGCTGTCTTGTTTAAAAAGACAATGGATTTCTCTGAAAACATTCTCACCAACATAATCAAAAAAGGAAGAATTAGTTATTAGCATACAATTAGAGTATTACATTAACCATTCTGTGACATTACTTGGGGATATCTAGCTGTGACCTCAAGCTCAAGATCATTAAAACAGAGCTTGGTGATAATTTGAGGCTAATTGTTTTATTCCCTAGGTTTATCTCTCTTTTGCCCCTAAGTACAAAAACATCACTGGCAGTTTTCCATTTTGGGTATTTCCCCATTTTCCAACAATTGTTTAATAGTAACATTAATGATTCTGACAGCTTCTCAGTGTAAATTATTGCATTTAATCAATATGAAATATTTAGGTGGCAAACTGTTTATTCTAGCAATATCACATGACATAGCTCTAACCACCCATGATCCTACTATGAAGAAAAATATGATTGAACACTTCCACTATTTAAATCATCAGTTTTACATATGACCCGTGCTTTTTCTTGTTTTGAACCCTTATTGTTATGCACACTAATTAGTTTCACTGGCTAGTATTACTTCACTGAGTCTTCTGTTTCACTCCCCATCTATTATTGCCTGTATGCCAGAATTGCTAATATATGCATACTACTATTCAGCCTTTTTTGGTGCTTCTGGAACTGTGGCTTTTTGGGTACTCAGACTGGTACAGGGTCATCATAGTTTCTATGAACTTAACAAACAAGGTGTTAAGACAAATACTCTCTAGACAGAAGTAATGTATGAAAAAAATATATGAAAAAACCCAGAAAACTTATGTCACCTTAGCCACTAGAAGCTTATAGTAATCAAACCTAAGAGACTGAGAAGTTCAAAGAGACTGAAAAGTTCACCAATTTGGGAGTAAAACAGAAGGCCAGGAGATATGGAAGAGTGTGTATGAAAGGGCCAGGGAGGAACATAACTGCTCATGAAGGAGAGTGGTAGAACTACAGAAGTTGTGGCTGATGGGCAAATGGCACAAAATATTTCTGACAAGTTTTGCTGAGGTAACACTTGCAGAGGCCTTTTTAGGAAGCAAGAGTGTTAACCCACTTGCCACTGCTCCACTCACCTGGTAGAAGAGCCCAACTGCTCTGGCAGTACAGGGATTAGGGTTTAAAAGTGAAATATACTATGAAATGTGTCAATTTCCAGCTCTCCCTCAGCATCTAGGGAAGCATAGGAACTTACAGACAAGAGGAGTTTACATTTAGCCTGACAGTTGTCCTTTTCACATTTTGGTCTCCAGCTATGCATTTTTAGCATGTCTTCAGCATTATTAGCACTAAACTGATGATGCCTATGTTTTTAAAAGAGCACTTGAAAAGAACAAATTGTTTTGTGATTTAGGTTACTATTGTTTCTCTTACTGCCTGGCTGTTCAAAGACCATTTATTTCAAGGCAGACTTAGTGGTGTAACAACTCATTGAGGCAGTTCATAATGGGAAGACCAGCAATAACACCAAGACTGCAACAATTTCACTGGACTCCTCTCCCAGCCTATAACACCTATTTGGCACTACAGATAATTTCTTTCCCAAATGTTGTTCATATGGAAGAAGATGCAAAATACCTAAGCAGATCTTGATTAGACACTTGCAGGAATACTGGAAAAGGTAAAAACATTATTGCAGGAAAAATATATATGGAAACATATATTCAGGAAAAATTAAAATAACATTTTTGCACCCAACTTCCAATCCTGCTTCAGGTACCAGAGACATGTAAGTAGATGGAGGCTGTAAAGACCAAGTAACCAAAATAAATACCATTCTATCTTTATATGGAATGGTTAATCTAAAGTTGACATGTGTCTGTAGAATAAATACAACAAAAAGCAATAAAGAATTTAGCAGATTAAAAGCAAGTATTGGATAACCTCACCCTTTCATTAAGAAAGAGAAATGAAAGACAAATTTTCTCATGATCAGAATGCACTACCATTAGCCTGGAATAACCTCCCAGGGGATGTGGCCTCAGCACCATAGGCTGGCTCATTAAAAACTACAAAACAACTTTGCATTGCAGAGAGATAGACTAGGTGAGCTAATAAGTCTTTTCTTTCTTCTAGCTTTTATGACTCCAAGATCATCTCATTTACATAATGATGATTCGTATGCCCTTCTGTAAATATGGATGACCAAAGATTATTTTTCCACTTTTTAAAATAGGGAGGCAAAACACTAGAGGCTTTTGGTTGAAAGCTCCCCAATTAATTCTGTTATAACCCAAATGGTTCCCAAGTGTCACATACAAATATTAAGACTAATGAGTGTACATCCTTTATGTTATTTTCTTGGTTATGCCATGGATTAAGTATTAGAACCATATTCTTGAACATTCCAGTTGAGATCGAGATTATTAGACAAACAGCAAAACAGTTCTGATTTTTTCTATACAAAAATCAGAATATATATAAAGAATGTTCTTTATCAGCCAGCCCTGAGTTCAAATGGTTAAATCGTCACCAATTTACAACTGTCTTTAAAAACACAGTTATCTTTACAAGCTGTCTTTTTTCACCCTCTTCCTTCTACAGCTGTCCTTGAATTGCTCCAAAAATGAAGGTATTTAAATGAATGCAAACAAATGAAGTAATCTGGAATGAGGTATCTAGAATAACTGATCAGAAATATTTCTGAGAATGATGTTTTATTTGTTAGTAGTTATCTGTCTACTGTACTTTAAAAAGAAGCATCCATCAGCACAGACAATAGCTTGGCTACCGTATCCAGCCTCAGAGGAAGCTGTCAGAACCCAAGGGATATTGTTGTCTTTCTTGCTGCAATTGAACACACTAACACAGGGGAAACCTTGCAAACTCAGACACATGAAGGCAGAGGCAAAGAGGTGACAATGTCTGAACCAAGTGGAGAGAACAAGAGACTCCTCAGAAGAGCTTGTGGAAGATGTAGAGCCAGCTTTGAAGCAGCTTTCTCCAAAGGTACAAGGGATAGCAGAACTCGCAGTGACCCAGATCACTAGCAATTGAAGGACTGAGAACATGAGTAAAGAGACCTGTTCTTCAAGAATTTGGTGGGCAGGGAAATATGTATATATTAATTTGTGACTCTATTTCTATTTCATCTTCTCCACCATATTCTGTTTCCCTTATTTAAACAAATAATCAGCCTAGCTCACGTTCAAACAAAATGTTTGTAGTTTGTATTGTATTTTAAAAGCTTCCTTGGTACAGTGGATATGATTTAAGGATATGCACTTGTACAGAAACATCAGAGGCAGAGACACCTCAAGGCTGTAGATGACTTCAAGTTCTTGTAAAGGAGTGTATGTGTGGGGACAGACTTAATTTGCTTTTATTTCATTTCTCTACTGAGCAGCAATCTTTAACCTGCAGAGAATCATGGCTGATCACACTGTAACTGAGATATGGCCACTTCAATCCAGTCTGCCAGATAGCTGCTGGATGCCCTGCTCAGCAGTCACTCCCTCATTCACATTCAGTTTTCTGCCTTTGTTACAAGATTCAGGAACTTAGAAACCAGTTTAGTTTTGGAACCTAGTGGCACCTTCATGACTGAGGGCAGAGAGTGTAGCACTTGATACCAGATTGCATAAACCCAAGATGAGAAACAGCTGATATGCTGCAAACTGGGGCAGGCAAATGTTATTGAAATGAAATCCTGCAACAGAGGTGTACGGCATTGCCTAGAAGAACAGAATTACCTCAAATTGAGGACTGTTTAT
Source organism: Emberiza elegans (assembly GCA_024865655.1). Taxonomy (NCBI): domain Eukaryota; kingdom Metazoa; phylum Chordata; class Aves; order Passeriformes; family Fringillidae; genus Emberiza; species Emberiza elegans. Next base: position 24,317,894 of record JALJVW010000085.1, on the reverse strand, counting down.
GAAGAAGAGGGCTGGAAAGAATAGCTGGACAGTAATACTAGATGAGAGGTAACAGCAGTCTTCAAGTGCTAAGAAGTACCACTTCTTGGCCAAATTAGATATATTTCTCAACAGTTTCAAAATAAATTCTTTCCAACTTTACAAAAAATGCCACTTTTGCTTCTTATTACCTAAACCAATATTTCCCCTCATAATAAGAAGAACTGGGCTTTTTACAGTAAACATTTGGTTCTCCTACTTATTATTCTGTTAGAAGAAAGTTGATTTCATACACTTAATGCCATTACAGCTACACAACTGGCAATTATCAAATCTTCCACTACCCTTATCCAAGCTTATTTTAAGGAGTAAATATAGGAAACTTGCAAGGAATACTTAAAATGCAAAGTAATCACACGTGTTTATCTTATGTACAGTTTTGAACTTTCAAGTGTCATAGATAAAGCAATAATGTTGCATTTCTTCTACAGTTTACCACATTGTAAAATTCATGATCACTGGTGCATTAGACTACTTGGGAAAGACTTCTGTGAAGAAAAACATTTAAGGGCAAAGATTTATGGTTCAGGGTTGCTGGTTTCAGTGGATAAAGTTAGTGCTCACAACACCATGACTCTAATTTCAGCATTTACAAATCCCACGTTATAATTTAGGCCATAATTTTTTATTATAGCATTTGACAAAACAAAACAAAAACCCCAACCAAACTCAGCAGGTTGTATTTATATTCCTAAATGACTGTTGTTTCTAAAACCAGTTATTTGGACTATTTCTGAAGGATCAAGGTGATTAACAACTGTTTTTGGCAAGCTGGACACAGCTGAGTGAAGGAAAGAAATCTCTCCTACTTGCCCTTAAACACATCTGCTTACTGTGCTCCATATCTTGTCTGGCAAAAGCACAAATGTTGTCCTCTGCTCTACTCAATTGAGCCAGAGCTACCACAGAGAAGAGAAGGATCTCTCTTAAAATGCAAGAGGCACTTCATTACTTTTAATAGCAAACTTCTTATTTTCATTAAGATGGAGTAAAAAATGTCATAATTGAAGCTTAATGTTCTTTGTAAGGACAGTAAAATTTATTTCTTAAACATTACAAGATGTTACTGCCTAGAGATGCTGTTACCTTGGTGCAGATGATCTTCATACTGTGCAGTCTGTCAAGTGATTCCTGAGGATTTCCTAGGTACTGAGGAAGTTCAGCATGCAAAATCCGCATGGAGAAAGGAACCATGGAACCTAGAAACACAATTAATTTTGTTAAGTGCATTTGGTATAACGATCAGTTTGTGATTTGCCTATGTTAAAAAAGGTGTCTCACTAGTGCTTGTATCACAAAGTCCATTTTGCCTTCGTATCTTTTTCTTCTAGTGATGAAAAATGTGAAAGATGAGAGAACAGGAAACTTCTTTTCAGCTATATCATGCAACATGTTTAAAACACCTTGAACACAAGTAAACCAGAATCAAGAAGGCAAGAAGAAGGTGCACCTAACTCAAATTTTCAAAACCAAGTTCTACTGGGAAGTACAATGCTTCATTTAAAATTTCTTCATACTATTTAAAATGAAGGATTAAAAAAATGAAGTTTAGTTGCAGCTACATTACTACTAGCATTTAATAATTATGTATATTTTACAACCAATGTAGAAGAAATAAGATGAAATTACTGGCCTTCAAATCATGCCTGTGAAAGAGATATAACCAGGGCATGGAAAACCTCTTGGCATATTTTTGATTAACAACTGTTTTTTGGCAAGCTGGACACAGCTGAGTGAAGGAAAGAAATCTCTCCTACTTGCCCTTAAACACATCTGCTTACTGTGCTCCATATCTTGTCTGGCAAAAAAGCACAAATGTTGTCCTCTGCTCTACTCAATTGAGCCAGAGCTACCACAGAGAAGAGAAGGATCTCTTAAAATGCAAGAGGCACTTCATTACTTTTAATAGCAAACTTCTTATTTTCATTAAGATGGAGTAAAAATGTCATAATTGAAGCTTAATGTTCTTTGTAAGGACAGTAAAATTTATTTCTTAAACATTACAAGATGTTACTGCCTAGAGATGCTGTTACCTTGGTGCAGATGATCTTCATACTGTGCAGTCTGTCAAGTGATTCCTGAGGATTTCCTAGGTACTGAGGAAGTTCAGCATGCAAAATCCGCATGGAGAAAGGAACCATGGAACCTAGAAACACAATTAATTTTGTTAAGTGCATTTGCTATAACGATCAGTTTGTGATTTGCCTATGTTAAAAAAGGTGTCTCACTAGTGCTTGTATCACAAAGTCCATTTTGCCTTCGTATCTTTTTCTTCTACTGATGAAAAATGTGAAAGATGAGAGAACAGGAAACTTCTTTTCAGCTATATCATGCAACATGTTTAAAACACCTTGAACACAAGTAAACCTTAATCAAGAAGGCAAGAAGAAGGTGCACCTAACTCAAATTTTCAAAACCAAGTTCTACTGGGAAGTACAATGCTTCATTTAAAATTTCTTCAAACTATTTAAAATGAGGGATTAAAAAAATGAAGTTTAGTTGCAGCTACATTACTACTAGCATTTAATAATTATGTATATTTTACAATCAATGTAGAAGAAATAAGATGAAATTACTGGCCTTCAAATCATGCCTGGGAAAGAGATATAACCAGGGCATGAAAACCTCTTGGCATATTTTTCTGTAATTTCTGGTTCATTTAAAACATCAAAGAATAGGGAATTTTAAGCAATATTTGAGGAGAAAAATAAATTCCTACTAGTTTATTCCTACCACTACTGTTGTTATTGTTATTATTGTTGTTATTATTAAATTATTATAATTATTATAATTATTAGTAACTAGTAGTACCAAAGACCTCATTGTCTACATTTATGGACATCCAGGCTGTTCAGGCAGTTTCAGGAATTTACCCAAACCCAAATGTGTGCAACATCTTGCTTTCAGGTAACTGCATAACCCTCATACACAGACAACAACACCAAACATAAACTAAACACCACTAGTGAAACCAAATCAGAGATGGCATAATGGGGATATAGGCCTTGCAAAATACCATGCCACCACTGCCTTACGGTTTAGCTTTTATATTTTTCAGATCCTGTCCTGTTTAGTGTATAACTAAAACTCCATAGCCTGTCAGCTACTGTTCTTCCATTGTATTCAGACAACACAATTCCTCTCTAGGCCTGAAACTCAAGGACACCTTATTGTCTCAGGCCCCAGGAGATGTAAACAACAGTGAATTGGCGGGGGGCAAACTTGGAGTAAATGACTTTATTACATGAAACTATAATTGGAGGATTAACCTCTGATATGGAAATGGACCAAACTTTTAACTGTGTGACAAACTTGTGACCATCATCCATCTTGGGTGTAGCCCCTTGGAGGCTTCTGACTGCCCAAGGTGTACCTATTGAAGGCCTTCAATAAACACCCCCTTTTATTATCTTAATTTTGTCTAGCCTCTGGTTTCAGGTGACCATTCCAAGGCATCACCACATTTCTAAAATTTTAATATGTACATTTGCTATATATATATTCTAAGGGGATTTCTCTCTCAAGTTACCTCTTGCCTCATCTTTTCTCAAAAACAGGGCTCAGGAGCTTTCTAAGTAGATTTTTGCACCTGTTCTTAACAGGCTTGCATGTCAAAGAGGTAAATGCTATACAAAATGAGTCACAGCATCTAGACTTTTTTAAAGGTTGACAAAATTTTAATCACAAGACTCACTAATTATGACCTTCACAGTAAGCCACTTAGTCTACATAAATTCCCTTTTGCTGATGCTAACTATTCCCGATGGTTTCCCCGACTGCTGAGTTCCTGTAACGGATGCACAAGAGTTTCATGCATCATCCTATGTGGAAAACACTTTAAACAAATAAAACCGCCTTTGAAGTTCTACTTAAGAGACATGTAGAAGTTGATTCAACCGGTCACAAAAGATGTGAAATATTTTATGTATCTATTCAGAATAGTGCCTAACATGACAGAAGATACACAATCAGTGTAGGCAGTGAACAACAACAAAAAGAAAGTGGAAAATAATTTAAGAGTAAATTCTGAGCCAAAATATGAGAGAAAAATTGCTTTGCAGACATGTTGCAAACTGCACAGCAAACTTATGGAAGCAAATCTGAACTCCAGCTGGTTCTACCCCTACCACCTCTCCAATGACCAAGTTCTAATAACTACACAACCCAACAGTAATCCTGTTAGAAAAAGCAGTGCCTCAAACCAGCTAGTTTGGTACTGCTCTTTTGAAGAAGGCAGTCCTAATTTACTGATGATGCACCTTCTGCTGCACTCAATGGGATTAAAAAAAAGGGAAGAAAATTTTGTAAAAAACTGAAAAAAACCTAAAGGTTTAGCAACATTTGGTTACAGACTGTTGCAGCGCTGTCAGTTCTGAAAAAATCTGTATGTTTACATCCTCTTCTAAAATGCAACGAAAGGTCAATTTAATAAACACTCATACAGAAAACTTGAATTAGTTTTCTTTGAATTAGTCAACACACAAATAGACAGGTATTTAATGGAGCACAGATGAAACATCTCACATTAGCAATTTTTAATAACATTAACATAATGTTTTGTGATACAGTTTTTTGGAATTCTGTATTTTGTAAAGTATTGATCTTATGTATTGCTGAGTGAAACCACTCTACTACAATCCCTGTGAAAGGAAAGAACAACCCATGACCAATGTACATCATCAGAAATGGTGTCAGAGGATGTCAGAATGATGAATGCGACTCCACGTCAACTTAAACTTCCTAAGAATCTGATTTATTTCCTATTACAACTAAATCCTCAGTTGTAACATGCATTCAGAACTGTATTACTTCAAAATGTACTGTATGGATGTATTATTTCACAACTGCTTAGTATTTCCTTCATAGCTTGTGACCAAAAAACATTCTAGTGAGATCCTCCTCAGTAGTACATCAAGTGTGGTGCTGGATCTCTCAAACAAAACCAGAAGAAAGCTGACTCGGGGTGCAAGACTAGTTACTGTAAAGAATTTTCAAACCAGAATTTGTATTACAATTTCTCACAGGAGCACCTAAAACTCTAGCATCTGTTTCTTCTCTTTCTTTTTGAAACTCATGACATAAACAGAAGAAATTTTACTGTAAACATCCAGCAAATCCATCCAATCCATGTCTGTTACTTATTGCTTATTAAGTAAGCTACAAACTTTATTTAAAATATCAGAAACGCTAGCCCTTTCTGCCCTCTTCCTCAGAGTCCCTGTAATCCTTCTGAATAGCAGGATTTTTCTTTTTTCTTTGGAGAGGACAAAACTGCACACATGCTCTCATACAAATGTGACAGCTGGGGAAAGGAGAAAAGAAACGTCCTTTTACCACTGATAAGGCTTTCTTACCAGCCCATGTAAACAGTATTGTGTAATTTCAGGTCAAATCAGATGAGCAAATTGCTCATAAAAAACCTGCAGCACTTATTCAAGCCACTCAATCCAAATAAAGACTTTAAATATACTGCTTATAAACTCTTGAGATTTTTGGTTAAGTGCATTTTCCCAGATATGTTCCTGTCTACAAGTAAACTTCTTTTTAGTTAAATTATATGAGGTATGGAAAATGTATCTAATTCAGTTCCTACAGTAATAGACTGATTTTCTAGTTAAAAAGAGGCCATAAATTTACTTAGATTTGGTAAAGTTGTCAATGAGTGCTACTTATTTAAGGTGCTAATACAATTTCCATACACTTTTCAAAAAGAAATACGTGGCAGTAATAGAAAATGCATGCAAAGAGATCTGTTCACCAATGTAATTTTGTAACTGATTAACAGCTATATTAGGGCTGACAAGAGGTGAGACTTAAAAAAGACAAAAGAGATTTTCAGACAACACTGTGATTTTAATTTTACATTATCTGGTTTTACAAGAAAATCGGGAAGAAGTAAATGATGTCTGCTGATGACTCGAACAGATCAATAATAATAGTTTTAGGAAGGTCTGAAAGGCAGGTTGTAGAGTTTGGACCAGAAAATTTAATGAAAAAAGAGATTAGCAGGAGGAAAAAAAACTATACTTCTCTCAGTGAACACACTTATATTTGGGGGAAAAGTACAATTGACTGCACTAACACTCAGCTGTAACAGAAATAATACAGGTGCTGGTTAGACTAAGGATTACATTATCCTGTCAGAAAAGTTTCACCTACTCACTTTTAGGCCACTTAAAGCATCCAGGGAAAGACATATTTCTTTATAACAGGTTTCTATTATGAGCAGGCATACATATCTATTCCTGTGGCATCCCACTAGGGACAAAAAATTTTATATAAACACTGAATTTATCATAGAATGTCTTTTGCAAAACTACTCAGAACAAAACCCATATACTCTATTACATTTCATTCAGTAGTGCATTTAGCAGGGCAACATGTCAAGGAAGTATTTAAAACAATTAGCATATCCTGCCATTAAAATGTTTAGTTAAGAGCACAGGAGAATGGATTTTGCTCTCTACTTCATCCTTCCAATTTCTACAGTAATGTCCTTACACAGTAAAACTATGCCAGCTAAGCTTAGATAATTTCCACAGAAGGCAATACCCTACAATTACTGCTTTATATCGAAATTTTATTTTTAATTTAAGCAGGTCTTATTCTAGCTTGATATTTTACAGTTGACCTCTGTTGCTCCTCTTTAGGGGCTTCATAATAATATATAAAAATACATAATGGAAAATGGTTTAATTTTAAGACAATTTTCTTAGCAATTACTTTTAAATGCACTGGAGATTTTTTTTTCAAAGAATGTGATGTTTGATTGTCCCTTTCACATGAATTAATCTCATTCATATGTGTGTGTATATATATATATTACCATCATACAAAAGGCAAAAGTAAAAAAAGATCTGCTAAAAGGAAAATGGATACACTGAAAGCATGGGAACAGATGGAATAAAGAGCAAGATCAGGTAGAATTTTCTAAGACCACAGATTTCAATTTCTATTTCTTTATGAACAGCTGCACATTTTCATAACTGTCAAAACATAAACATCACTTCATGTCAATCAAATTCGAACTGCAGCCCTGATCTACAGCCCTTGTGGAGTGGAGAAGAATATGCCAATGACCAGCTATTTAATCCTTTAATTTTCTTGTTGCAAACCAGTAACCAGAAATGCTTTCTGGTCTGCCTTCGACAGCTTGTTCAACAAATCTTAAATGCCCAAAAACAACAGAAGAGCAGATTATCAATTACTGAAAGGATAAAATGGGATTTTGTAACAGTAAAAAAACCTAAACCAAAATAAAAGAAACATTCAATGTATCGAGCTTCTGAAAAATCTTCTGCTTTACACTTTCATATACATAGAGAGATGTACATGCTTGCCTTTATATGCACAAACATACTTCTACCAAAATTTATAGGATTTTTAAGAGGGATAATGTAGTGAACTTCAAATCCTAGCTTCACTGACTAGAAATTAAAAGTACACTTAAAAATCTCAGTTCAACAGACTAATTTCCAAGGTTTTTTTTATTACCATTGATCCAGAGAGACTGAAGATGAGATAGGAGACTAAATGTTTGCAGCCATTTAAAGAAAATGTTTTGAAAATTTTATCTGAAATTACATGCTTGCATATACTTTACAATTTAACTGCGCATGACCAAAGAACAGAAACTCTGAATCATGATCTGGTTTTAAAAAGTTTCAAAAATACTTCTTCAGTAATTTGGAGTTACTTGCATTGAAGAAAGAAAAAGATAACAGAAAGAATGCAGGAAAACTACAAAAATTGCCCTGCAGCAAAGAGATCATCCTAAATCTTACCTACTGATAACTGCAATAAGGCAGAATTTAGAAATCAGTTACTTGCTCATAGCATTAAGAAATCCTGTGTAAAGCTGATACTGTTTTCAATGAGACTATGTAGCCTTGGGAAAGAAGAATGCACAATTAAGTATTTTAGCAGTATTTTACCCCATTAGATTATACATACATTTCTTAAATAAAATATCTGTATTATTTCAGAAAAAAAAATCTATTTCTATGTCTGAGTAGCCTAAACAACTAACTGGAACCACAACATTTGAGTTGTACTTATTCAAGCTCTTTTAGCTGATTTTACAGGTAGACAGTAGCTCTGAAGCAACAGAACAGCGAATTTAAAGAGGCAGTGGAGAGGTACACAATCATGAAAACAAAATAATGGGTAACCAGTTCCACTAGAGATTTTAATATGCTTTTTACTGCCAACATGAGCTTGAATGAATAACTCTCCTGAACAAATGCCAAGACTCAATCAGTCTGACATGGGAGTGCTAACTTAAGGCAGTATTTGTGGTAACACATGAGAAAAAACCAGTATCACATGTAACAATACAGTGGAGTATTGTTTTCTGCTTTCCTGCAGAATTTATTAACAAAGAGGAGCACTCTCTAAGACATAATTTCTTAGCCTCTACATTTCTTCTCTTATCTTTGTTTTTAAATTGATTATTTCCTTTTGTTTCTCTACCTACCACAATATTTTATTATTAATCCTTTTATTATTATTATTAATCTTTTTTCCCCACACCACTTCACATTCTGCCACAGTTATCTGAGGAAGATGAAAAAAAGGATGATTTATAGCATCACCAGACCCCATACATTAAAAAAAAGGAAGCTTCAGCCAGCCTGCCTCCTACTGGCATGGACAAGTAGAAGAGAAAACAGAAGACAGTAAACTCAAAATGGCCAAATGCCACTGCAGAGATATCACATAAAGGAGATAATTTCCCCAATCCAAGTCTGTCCTTACTTATGGCATAGGCTGACATTCAGAAACAGGACCAAGCTCCATCAGACCTTGCAACTGTACTTAGTCCTCTGTACTACACACAGTCCAGACACCTGTAAAATGTCTTTTGTGGGTGGGCATTCGAGAAATACTAAGTGTTTAATAGTAAGGGGATAAGTGTTTTCATAGCTAACACAGTATCTCTGTATCAACAGACATAAAACAAATTTCTCACCAAATTTTTGCTATTTTATAAGCTTACAAAATGTAGTAACAATTATTACAGTTCACCTTAGGCATCAGCGCTGAAAACTTGTTAACAACATGGGTTGGTGTGACAGTTCTAGACCATGTATGACATGATTCCTTTAGAATGACTGGAATTTCAAAAGTGAATAAAAGAAACAAATTAAGATCACTGCTTGAGTAACTAAGGACACATTAAAAATTAAATTAAACACATTTTTTTTCTATCAATTTTTTCATATATTTCTGATAAAAAATTAAATACATTGGATATTAGTAATGTCATAAAAGTATCAATAGTGAAAAATGCCAAAGCAGTTGTGATATCTAGACTCACACTATTTCATATATATAGAAAAAATATATACAATTTATGTTATTATTTTTAATTTATCCAGAACCATCCTATCGTACACTAATCCCTAGTCATAACACTGCCACACTTTTGAAAACTAAGAGCTCAAGGAAGGAATACACATGTTTTCTAAAAACGTTAGATATTTAATGCCATGTTCCTAATTTAGGCCTTTCCCCCAGACAATAGAAGACTGTTTTCATTTAGAGGAATACAGAAGATGCTACATCATCAGAAAGAAAATGAAAAGGGTAAAGGGAAAGAAACCCCACCCCCTGTTACATAAACTGGTCAGAAGTTCAATTTTTACTTATGCATAGCTTATTTTTTCCCCCTTTGCAATACAAAATAAATTATTCACAAGTTTTGTAGCTTTAGAAGACTGATTTTGTTAGCATTAACTTTTCTGGAACTTACTGGCTATTAACCAGAAACAAGACCAAATTACCTCATAAAAATGAAATAGCATTTTAATGTTCCATTTTAATTGCTGGCTCTCACAGGTTCAGAAACACACAGACATTACCAATGGAAATGCTGTCTCAGGTTAGGCAAGTTATCATATGAGAGTTTATTATATATCCCAAGGAACACATACAAAAATGGCATGAATAGAAGTGGGTCAGTCTGTGTAAATATGAGTTAAAACCGTTTAAAAAAATCCTGAAATCCATCTGTCATGAGAACAATGACAAAAATTCAGCCTCACATATCCCACACAGAACAATGAAGATGTGCAGGAAGCAATCTGAAACAGGGTTCCTGACCTAAGGACCTACCTATTATGAAAGAAAAATATATGTAAAAATAGGACTATTTAGCTTCTTTATGCAGATGAATTTTAAAGAACTAAATCTATAACTAAGGATTTTTAAGATTTTACTAGAAAATGAGAATAGTCTGTTCTCTGCTCCTTATCAATCAGGAATGATCTAGGAGTGTCTTAACCACACCCACTGGCCAACACAAGGATCCCAGCAGAATCAATGTCCTGAGAGGCTGCACTCCTGCAGGCAATGCAGATGACTGAACAAAATGCCCATAGAAACCAGGAAAGGAAAATTCCAGAAGGACTAGATCTTACAGCCATGATAAAGACAACAATATTGGGATCAATACACACCATGGCTGCAAATGCCATACAAAATATGAGGAAGAAATGGAGATTAGCAATGCTGCTGAAAGGGAAACAGCTTTAGGTGAGTTTCAGAGGGAAATTAAGAGGACTGTGTTGGCCATGTTAAGTTAAATTAATGGAAAAGCATCTTTCACTTTTTGTACAGTTACTTGTAATTTAAATTCTTTGAGATAGATTTCTCAGAGATTAATGGATGAAGGGCTATTCTCACTGCTTTAAGTTTCAAACTTCCCCTACTTCATGCACAAAACCCAGAAAACTTCCTAATGTACTATTTTTATTGTATTTTGAATACAAAAAGTATTATCTGTATTACAATTAATGAGAACATTATTTATATCTATACTCTCACTTCTTAAATTGACTTTTAAGTGCTTACTCCATTTATATACCATGAATCAAAATTAAAATGCTGAAATTAAGCCCTTTCTTGTAGGCTTATTACACCACAAAATGATACACAAAATTGCCAAATAGCAGTGGATTGTGTATTCATACTAATATATTTCAACCAAAATATAGGAATGATTTATCTGTATTTTATTATTTAAATTAGCTGGCTAACAATGCATGTATACTATATTTCTTTATTCATAATCCAGCATAGCACAGTTTAAGGCTAGACAAAAAACAACTGCTTGTGTTCTCCTACACCCCTGGAAATGGTATTTCTCTCTCCTCAAAACTATGTAAAGAATGTTTAATAGCTGTTCCCATGTTGGATGTATATGAGATATCTACAACTAGCAGGTCAGTTCCATCAAACCTTGATCCTACTTTTCTCACAAATGATCAGATTTTGGTCCCAGTTGATATGTTCAACTGTTAAAAATTTAACTGAGGCATATCATGAAATAGACTATCTTCCTGAAGCTCACCTCTTGTTACTATCAATATCCTCATAACTTGAATGAAATAGCCACAGTGGTTGAGTGACTGCTCCAGGATCCAAAGCTCAATCACAGGACAGGTGATTTCAACACCTGGACAGACTGTCCAGAACTGCTGCTCCCTGCATCAGTGGCATGAGCACTCAAGTACCTCAAATATTGACATGACCTGCAAGGATTTTTCTTAGACAAAATAGCTTATTTTTAATATTGAAAAATATGTGGAGACATACATATGGCCTGTGGAAGATGACTATTGCTACAGCATGATGTGTGCAGCTGCCCTAAGAACACGAGATCCAAAAAGCCATCCAACCTGATGACCAGGACCTCTTTCACTCTTCCAGGTGACACAATTCCCTCCCAGTGGACTGCCTGTGATTACCTGAAGGATGATGAGTAACATCAGAGGGAGTTGTTCTAGGCAATCCCCACTGGCCTTGCTGGGCTGCATCACTATACAAAATAATCTGCAAAAAATTGTTAACTGTCTGACACCAACTTCCCTTCCTCAGAAACCTCAAAATCTTCTATCTTTCTAGGTTACCACATCAAGACTATCTCATGTAAAATAGACTGTAAGTTTCCAGAGTGGCACTACCTGTAACAACTGCTTCTTACAAATGTTTTATTACACACTGTGGGTTCAAATACAAAAGCCAAAGAACATTAAGAACATTCAACAGTGTACTTGCATCAGAGAGTTATTCTTTTCTAAATAGCAGATATATAAAAAATAAAATTTCAAAATAGCCTGAACAAGAGTAAAATTGCTCTTAAAAATAGCAATTTTTCAAACCCAGACCTTCTGGAGAGCTAGAATATCCTGAGTAGTGGAACTATGTGGCTAACCTGTGGGTTCTTTGGAGCAGTGGGAAGTAGTGCATTTGTAACATGAGACAAACTGCATAAAAAGAATTGAAGCTGGTGTTGTTTTTGTTCTCTTTAATAATGAGATACATAGTAAATCTCTGATTTTTACTTACGTTCAATTATTTAGCAAATAATATTACATTTAATCATGTTTCAAATAAGGAGAATTATTAAATTACTTCTAAATTTAGTTTTTTCCCTTTAATCCTAGAAACCAGGAAATAACACCTGCAGTAACATATGGGTATACAAGTATTAAAAATAGCATAGTGATATTACCTGGATGAACTGAAGAAAAAAAAGCTTATAGAGTCTGTTTCCACAAACTCTCTCATCATCTTTCAAGCCTGGTTTTGAGCAAAATGAACTATTTGAGTTTGGTAGTATTTAATTTCAGTATCATAGAACTAAAACATTGTATCTACTCGTTAAAAAACATTCCTCTGTAGCAGCATCATGAAACACACTGCCTACCTATACTGCTCTACCCGTTGTTACTTCTTATCACTACCTCCATAATATGAGCAATACTTTAATGTACTAATCAATCATGTTCTTCTGGGCAAAAAAAAAACCAACCAAAACCAACATAATCCATAGCTCTCCAATGCTTTAGCCTTAAACACCCCCTGAATCCAACCAGTATTTTATGACTGTTAAAAAGGGAAAAAAGAAAAGCATTTCATAAATCAAGTGTTTTACCTTTACGTCCAGGGTATACATTAGGGTAATATTCGTAATAAAGATCAGGCTGGTCCAGATTTCCAAATGGTTCGAATTCCATTTCTGCATTTTGGAACAGATCCAGTTTCACCAGCAGTGCTAGTCTCACAAACCACAGCTAAAAATTGATACATATGAAAAAAGGCAAAGACAAGGTCTGTTATTAGCTTCAATCAAAAGCCACATCCAATACAACTTTTCAACTTTTTCTGATAAAAGCTGAGTAAAGAGTTTCTCTGTTACTGAAAAGAATCAGGATTTATATTTACCTGCTCTTTTACACAGTACTTTTCACCAAATCATTAAAACAAAGCTCAGAGGACTGATCTTTAATTGTTTGTAGAGATAAACAAGATTTATTCAAGATTTTGAAGATGAAGGTTAAAAACTAGCCTGCTCCAAAATTTGAGCATCTCCCTCTGAAATGAGTTAGCATGTACCAATTACCAATCTGGTATTTGAACTGCTTTTCTGACTTTACAGTATTCTTAAAATCTATTGGTGAAACTCCATGAGCTTTACAATCACTAGGGTCAAAAACATGAGTTCTCATCTGGTCACATCTGAATCACTTGCAATATTTTATTAATTTGGACTCTTATCTTCTAAGCAACATGAAACACATTTCTAACACGTGGAATCTTACTATAAAGTTCACAATCTAGATAGTTCCATGAACTTTAGCAGAATGAGCCTTTCAAAACAGCAAAAGAGATTGCATTTTACTAGTGCAAAAACCTTTAAAAACATAGAAACAAGATTGGATTTTCCTTAAAAAAACTAAGTTTGTTTTAAATGAAGACCTACTTTACATAAGCAAACAGAAAAAGTGTCTTGCTAAAATACTTGATTAACCTCAGTTTCTATGTTACAATTAGGGAAAAGAGTTTGATCATGTTAAAAAAATGCCACTTTGAATATTGTTGGTAAAAAAGTGACAAGGGCACATTTAAACACACCTGTAAAGAATCTGTTGTATGGCTGGCAGGTAGTCCACTTTTTTTATAGCCTTGACCATGTGCAGTTAGAAGCCTCCCACACAAGTCAACTGCTGCCCTCCAGTTTTTACTGCTCTGGGAAGAAGAAAAGAATAAGTAGCAAAATCATCAAGTCCCTAAAATGCACAACTGCTGATTTTGCCTGCAGCAGCGACATGTACCCATCAGTAATAATGACAAGGTCAGGAGAGCTGGCTGGTGAGAAGCAGAATGTCATTTGTCAAAGTTGCATGTCTAATTAGGCAAAAAGGGAAATCAAGTATTAGTATCATCAGGTCACTAAAACAAAAGAATATACAAAACCATATGGAATTCTAAACTTAAAGCTATATCATGTTTGATTATATAAATTAATATACCGTAATATTCACAACTTTGTTTTCTCCCAAAAAAAGGAGAAAAAATTGCCAGCCATGTAATGTCTATAATATTGAAGTTACTCTACAGTCATAAAATATTCAATGCCCATTCTCATCTCACTGACTTCAGTATCCCAGATCATAACCCCCTAGTACAGTTCACTTAAGGAAAATAAACTTTTAGCATTGTCCAGAATACAAAATTCCCTATTAATCAAAAACAAAGAACAAGGAAGAATACAATGCAAAAATGATTAATTCAGAACAATAACAACTGTTTCACCTACAAAATGTAAACATTTGAATTTCTACTGAATTACTAATTTCAAAATACTCTTAATTAAATTTTTTTATTCATAGAACAAAAACATTCCTAGTTGGACAAATCAAACTGTAGTCTCACACTGATAATCAGTTTTTCAACAGAAATATCCCAATAATGTTTCTGCCTTGTATAGTCTGATGCAAAAAACCAAAAACTTAAAACACAGATTAACTCTTCAGAGGTTTTAAGCTGTTATACTTTTCTATTATACAGAGAACTTTTTAGAGACATGTATCCAGCAGGTCATTGTAAAGTAAATATATGCTATTCCTGAAAGTAATTTTTTTTTCAAATAGTTTCTTAATACATTAAAAAATGTAACTTTAATATAAAATAATCATGTTGTCTGATGAAATGTGAAGGAATAAAATATGTTTGTATTGGTGCTTGCAAAGTCCAGATATTAATCTTGAATTGGTATTTTATTAATTTCTCTCCAATATTTTAGAAAGTGTGTTGATACAGCAGTCACACTGAAAAACCAGCAGTAACAACTGAAGAGGCTTCCTATTTTCTGGTCCCCATTTTGCAGCCACACAGGCTGCAAACAGGCCCCTACAGAGATCACCACACACTAACCACCTCATCTCTCCTCTCTGCATTGTCAGATGCCAGATAAAGTTGAGTTCCACTGGAAATGTAAAAGTTGGCTGACAGCAAGACCGTGAAACAGCATGGAGCACTCTGAGACATCGACTTTCTTATGGAAGACTAGAAATTGATAATGTATTATTATATCCTTCAACATCTACCTGTATCAACTTAGAAAAGCTGAAAGATACTGACATAGATTACCTGAAATTCATTCCTCTTCTGGAAAGGCAAACGACATTCTTATTATCCTTAGAACAGGAGCAAACACAAAACCTAAAAAAACTGCTACACTAGAACTGCTCAACTTGCCTTCCCAAATGAGAGTTAGGATCAAAAAATATCATTTATGACCAACTCAGTTGCTACAATCTTTTAAATTCTATTTCATGCATGGACAAAAAATACTTTATTGAACAAGACAGCCAGGAGAAGCAAGTCTGACAATTATTGTGAAAACAAGTCTTTGCTCGAAGATGAATATTTGAAATTATTTCAAAATGAGAGCTGCCTGCTGGTCATGAAGCGTAACTCTCTGGAAGCTTAATAGAAGACTGCTGGCAGTACAACTCTAATTTGACATTAACTGGACAAATTATTGTCTTAGGCAAATTGTACCAGGCTTAAGAGTTGCCAGCCCACCAGAAATCTTTATCTGTTTCAGACATCCCTCAAAACTTTGCAGGTCACTTTTGTGCTTCCTACGGTCTACAATCACATGGTTCTTAAAATCCAGGTTCTTTATAACTAAATTTTGTTTGTAAGTTGTAAGTAGACACCCAAAGCAAATACAAACACTACAGCTTCAGATACAGCATAAAAAATACTGAAGAACATTCTCAAAGACAAAAATAATTATTCTGTGATGATCAGGATACGGTTGTCCAGCTGTAATTGTGAAAACACTAATTTCTCTAAGAAAAAATACCGTCAGCCAAATATTATTGCTAAATAGTTCACTAACACAGCAGCAGCAGCCTCAAAGAAGAGAACTACTCTCCACACAATGTCAGTATCATCTTCCACTCCCCCCAAAAGTATGGAGCTGCTGTTCTTTTACTAAAGCCACCAGCCAGCATGATTTCTGTACTTTTTAAACACTATTAGACTAGATGTTTATCTAGTGAAAGGATTTTTAAAAAAATCCATATACATAACCAAAAATCAAAAATCCAAACCAGCTCAGTACCAACTGCTGTACACACATCAAAGCTAGGCCAAACAGATCAGCCACCCACCAGACACTGCATCAGTCCTTGCAGAACTTCTCTGTTCTTCAAAAAACCCAGAAATCCTGGGGGAGGTTTACATACAGACAGGGAAACTGCATAGTAAAACAGATTTCAAATATAATTCTTCTGTCAAGCAAAGAGAGGCACATAGACTGGAAATCTACAGAAAATGTCTTCAATGATGAAAAGGGAAGTCCTCTGATACGCAAAGACAATTTATAACATCATTCAGTTTCTCAGGAAAACCACTGAAATTTTATCCAATAAATAGTTGCTTCTTCATACAGAAATGCAATCTCTTACCACAAGCACACATTTACAGTTTGTACCACTACCACCTTCTCTCAAATCAGCTATAAAAATGCAGGAAATTGCTCACTGATTTAGACACAAAGAAACAATCCCCTCCCCTTTTTTAAGGATAATTTATAACTCATTAAAATGAATATGTATGTTAAACCACTGTATCCAGGTTTTGTTATATTTGAAAAATATATGCAAAAGCACAACATTACTCATGTGCAGAAGTAACAATATATGACTTTTATAAAATAGACTCAAAGGGAGTCATTAACTCTGCATTGTAACACCATTAAAGTGATTAAAATGTCCTCCTCCACTAGCTATGACATGCTTCTCCCTGTAAATTACATTGGTAGAGCATTTACACATCAGTTAGGAAAATGTAGCTAGTAACCCTTACCAGCCAGCATGATTTCTGTACTTTTTAAACACTATTAGACTAGATGTTTATCTAGTGAAAGGATTTTTAAAAAAATCCATATACATAACCAAAAATCAAAAATCCAAACCAGCTCAGTACCAACTGCTGTACACACATCAAAGCTAGGCCAAACAGATCAGCCACCCACCAGACACTGCATCAGTCCTTGCAGAACTTCTCTGTTCTTCAAAAAACCCAGAAATCCTGGGGGAGGTTTACATACAGACAGGGAAACTGCATAGTAAAACAGATTTCAAATATAATTCTTCTGTCAAGCAAAGAGAGGCACATAGACTGGAAATCTACAGAAAATGTCTTCAATGATGAAAAGGGAAGTCCTCTGATACGCAAAGACAATTTATAACATCATTCAGTTTCTCAGGAAAACCACTGAAATTTTATCCAATAAATAGTTGCTTCTTCATACAGAAATGCAATCTCTTACCACAAGCACACATTTACAGTTTGTACCACTACCACCTTCTCTCAAATCAGCTATAAAAATGCAGGAAATTGCTCACTGATTTAGACACAAAGAAACAATCCCCTCCCCTTTTTTAAGGATAATTTATAACTCATTAAAATGAATATGTATGTTAAACCACTGTATCCAGTTTTGTTATATTTGAAAAATATATGCAAAAGCACAACATTACTCATGTGCAGAAGTAACAATATATGACTTTTATAAAATAGACTCAAAGGGAGTCATTAACTCTGCATTGTAACACCATTAAAGTGATTAAAATGTCCTCCTCCACTAGCTATGACATGCTTCTCCCCTGTAAATTACATTGGTAGAGCATTTACACATCAGTTAGGAAAATGTAGCTAGTAACCCTTTCTTGGTCTAGCACCTTGAGGATATTATTCCATATTTAGAGGAAACATTACATATTTACAGTGGCAAGATACAGCAGTCTTTTTCTAAGTATGGTAACTCTGAAAGACTGCATTTTCCTCTGGCTGCAGACACAACTGAAAACATCAGATAAAACCTCTAGTAAGCAAGACTGTACTATTTGTTCAAATGAGGGTAAAAAACCAGTCTAAAATATGGAATAACAAGAACTAACATAAATGCAGCTTGCACCTTTATTTGCTGCTATAAAACAAAACAACACTGTGACGAGATCATGATTATATTTATTTGCTCTAGAGTAAATGCATTGTCCTATGTCAGATTGATAAAACTTTTTAGAAATTGAAAACCTGTATTTTCTGTTTTCAGTTAAAAAATATAAAAACTTATCCAGTACAGATATATAACTCTATTCACAAATTATTATAGAATTATAGTGTAGAACTGCTCCAGCAGCCCCTTAGATTTTTAAAGCCCTGAAGTTGTAAAACTAATTCATCTACAGCACCTCCACACTGTTTTGCTACCGGTAGAGCATTTCCAATTCACTGCTGCCCATCCCAGAGAAGAAACTGAAAATGTGAAAGAACAGTTGTTCAATAAACCATCTTTGGCTTACTGGCAAAAATCTCATTCAAATAATCTAGGGACCAAATTGATGCTGAACAATTTTGTTAACCAAGTTTAACAACTTGAGTTCAATTCCTGGTGAAAAACTATCAATCTTAGACATGATGCTACTGTTGGTGATATCATCTGAAAAGGTGCACCTTTGGAAGCTCAGCTTACCAACTTCTTGATTACTTTTGTTTTCGGACAATTGGTTGTACTTGAGGAAGCTTTTGCAGACTGCATTATGATCCCCCAAAAAGGACATCAGTCTCCACCATTCTTTGCTGCAAGCACTAACTGCATCTTACCCACAGAAGTGCTTTTACTTAAATGTTTTTTACTGGAACTTTTACAGGAATGTGAGAAGGTACTACTTGAGAATGCACGCTGAAAACAGTCCAATATAAGGCATTCCAGGTTAAAAGAGGTGGTATCTTCATTTGTAGATGTAACCTAGGAGGTAGTACTGTCAATGTGTAAGGACCACATCACTAAACAGGGACCAGATGATTTACAATATCAGAACAATAGAAAAAGTAAAACACAAGGCAAGTGGTGTCATTTACAATGTAATGTGCTGAGTTCTGAGCAGTGATAACAAAAAGATGTTAGCTTCAATTGGGAGAGAGTCTGAGAAGAGCTCAAAGGTGATTATGAAGACATCCATGATGAGATGATTAGAGAAGGGTTATTTTTGCCTTTAAAAAGAAAATCTGAGAAGTGGAAATGCCATGGCTGTCTGCTCATCCAAGGCAGGAGGAAAGAAGCAAATATTAAGGAAAAAAAAATTACTTAAAAAGCAACGTAAGACCAAAACACTTAAATTATTGTAAACAACTTTAGCTTTGATTAGAAGAAAGATTTTGAAGGAGGACTGTTTGGAATGCCTTTGATTAACAACCAAAGGAATGAACTTCTGAAATAGCCTTTGAAAATAGAAGCAGTATATTTGTATTTATTAAAACAGCCAAATAAGCTAACAGAATTAATCATAGGGTAGAATAGAAAAGCTTCAGAATTGCAGCTGAAGACCTGTGGTTTGAAAATTTGATATACTGGTGAGCATATTTTTCTATCCACATAGCATTAAAATAATAACTAGACACTAATGAAGCAGTTTCCTCTGAAGTAGACAGGCTTAGAATAGTGTTTTTATTTTTCCTTTTTTTTTTTTTTTTTTTTTGTCCCCATAATACAATGGAGTTTGCCCAAGATCATCTGAGAATTTTATCCTAACAAATTTCTTCATAACAGGACTAAACATTCACTTCTGGCTTCAGCTGTCACTGGTGTCTTCCTAGAGCATGTGATAATTGTTGGGACTTTTCAATGAAAATCCATCTAAATTTAGCTTGTGTTCAGGAACTCTACTATTAGGTCTCAATTGACTTAAGAATTCAGCCAACAACTCACATGTTAACACCTAAATAACAGTTATCAGTCTGAAGGTGAAATTTATCCTAATTCTAAGCATTTCTCTTCTGCACTGCAAATACATTCAAGATATGTTCTTCTAAATTGCTGCAAGGCATTGAATTGGATGACAAAAAAATCTCACATTCATGTGTAGTACAAAAGGATAACAAAATAACAGCTAAGGAAAAAACTTTTTATGGAAACTGCATAGTAATATTCCCAAGATTCACTAGTTTTTAACTAGATCTTAATGTAAATATTGCCTGTAAGTTGTCCTTTGCATTGAAAGATCTATTCACCAAACATATTTGGTCACAAATTCTCTCATAAGCAAAGTAAAATTCATGACTAGTAACAGAGTAGTTATTCTATGTCATTCTGGTCCATTACATATGTAGAAAGCATATATCTTTTTAGTTAACATCATCTAGCATAAGATTTTAATGTTTTAAAGACTGAAATCCCTTTAACTTTAAAGACCACAGTCAATCAGAAATAAATTTTCCAAGTTTAGACTTTAAGAAAAAATGCAATGTTTGCAAGGGAAAAAAAGACCAACTAACTCTCATCATAAAAAGAAACAAGTTCTACAAATGAAACTGAGAAAGTTATTTTGCATACTCAAAACCAAGAAACAGCTAATGACTGAAAGCCTTGAAAACCAAAGAACATTTTAACTTCCACCCAAATGGTTTCTATTTTATAAAAAAAAAATCCCACCTTTCTAAATAAGGCAAGTTTTTTTTTAAAAAACATAAGTAGCATAAGTATCCCTAAATGCTGTTAAGTAACAAAATATCCTACAGCTGCAGACTGACTCCTAGCTTCACTGCCTTGGGCCTAAAAGCTTTAACACCACTCTTCTGATGCTTAAGAGCGGGCTCAAAGCAAAAACAGTATCAGCAGCAGGATTGTAATTAAGGTACAAGAGAGTCTGCACCATAGAAGAACATCTTGCAATGACACCACTACCAGGCTAAATAGAAAGGCATTTCCCACACATCAAAAATTCTTTTCTGGAAGATGTAAAGTGTGGAAAAAAACGCTTTTCCTACTTAAGACACTGATGGGTACAAGATTTTTGCATAAGGCTTTTTTCCCCTCTCAAATCAAGCAAAACATTGAGATATACAGAAAAATGTGTCTAGGGTGGAGATCACAATCTGTTTTTTCATGTTTAGTTTCTAAAATTTCCTCTGAATTCCTTTAACAGTGTTTGTTGAGACCTCCTAGACTATTCCTAACATGACAAAAAAGTAATCTCTTTTGGAGCTTTACATGTAAAATCACACCATTGAATTAAAAGATGTTAAATACTAAATACAGCCTGTCCTGATAATTCCTCACTACTTTTCCTCAGTAATTTTTCATCCATTTTTTCAAAAATAAAATAAATCCAGAACATCTTGTTACGTCATCAGATTAAAGAAGGCTCAGTCATGTATGTAATAGTAATGAATTTTGCACAGGAACACAATGGTTAAAGAAACAAGGCAAGGTTTACAAGGCTGCTAGACACAATGATTTTAACAGAAATATTTACATTAATGAAAGGATTAAGTTAAGCTTTCCTCTGGAAGTAATTTGCTTTAGTTTTCTGCACTGAAGTAAAAAATCAAGCAGTTGAAATTATAATACCAGTTTGGCTTGTCATTTACAACTTTTATGTCTTTGTAAAACACACAGGTGAAAACATAAGCACATACACATGTAAACAAAAACATGATTAAAATCTGTTTTGCAACCATTTGTATTACATAAAAACTCACAGTCACTTAAAATAATTTTTTGTAACTTATGCAGAGAAAAAATGTTTACTATGTGATTTAAACCCAAATAGTTAAACCCCGGTGTCATTCCCATTAAAGACTATTGTAGTTTGGCTAGTACTATTGCAGGGTCAGGAATAGAGTAACACAGTTTTTTTCCCCAGTTTCCCCTCAGTCAGTAGCTCTCAATTATCTTGAGAGAAACACAATATTAAATATATATTATATTATATGATGATTGTTACTTACAATTAGCTGTTTTAAGCCTACAAATGACTGCTCTACAGAGTTGGCATTTAAAACTTGTCTCTTCACTGCAGCCTGCTCCCCCAGGAAGCGAAGCATTAGGTCTTTTACTGCATCTCCCTTGGTGTTCATGGAACAGAAAAAGAAAACAGATAACACGACTATTTAAAACATTATTTCAGCAAAATAAAATGTAGACTTAAAACTGAGCAAAAGAGTTCTTTCCTCTAGAGAAATACAAATTTTCCAGTACTTTACATGTGTAATAAATATAACTGCATGTGTATATACAGCACTGGAATGAAAACTTCTACATGTACTCCACATAGTTTGCTACATTTTTTCTTCCACGTATAGTTTCAGTTAGTATTGACACATTCAGATTTTTTTCCTTTTTATACTATTGTCATTCACAGATCTTACAAAATATTCCTCAAATATCTTACAAAAACCAGAAAGTTTTACAGGTTTTTGTAATGTATGATAACACTGAAGGGTGCAATCTATTGATCAAAAACAAACATGCACACAGTAAGTTAGCCTTTAATATCCACAGAAAATAAACTTTGAGAGATCATAAGCCAAAGTAAACAGCAACCCTTCAACAAGTGTTATAAATTTCAAAAGAACGAGCTGCAGGCATCAGTCAGAGCAACTGGGCTATCTGAGCTCAGCAGCTGTTTGCCTAAAAAGAGAGTGAACTGCATATAATAACAGCAGAGCTTAGCAATGACAAAGACAATTGACATTTCAAATTTCTCCATGGACAGCGATGGGAAATACATTTGTGTTTTCTGTCTAGCTTCTTAAGGAATGAGAACTACTGTTTCACTACACGGAAATTTTTTACCCCTAATGATGTCACTTACCCTATGAATAAACAACAGATCTGACCGACAGAAGAGTCCAAAGAATTAAGAAAAGACAGTATGTGCAAACTTACATAAATACAGAAGAATTTTTAAATCCCCCCAACAGTACTTTGGATCCAACAGTCCTTTGGTGCAGGAAACAGTAAAAATGAATGTAATAAAACAAAGGACAATGACAGAAGTGAGCAACTCATGAAAAAAAAAAAGCATAATGGAAAGAGCATAAAAAGCAGCACCCAGATTTGTTCTGATGCTTGGAGAACACTGCTACAGATAACCTTTACCATCTTTACCACAACCCAAGATAAATTTAAAACACAGTGTTTTTTAAATGATTGCCAAAAAGTAGCATGCAGCTGAAATAAAAGTCATTCAGTGTTTTTCTTGGTGTAATTTACTGCCATAAGACTTGTCTTACAACATACTTCCTGAGCAAGCAGGGCAAAAAATAAAGTCCCAAGCTTGTCAATACATATAATGTGACATTTCAGTCCTTCCCTGAAGCACACTTAGAGCTCACTCACTACAAATGCATTTTTCAACCAACTTACCTGTCCACTGCATGTAGCTTGGTTTAACATCTTGCATTAACATACAGTATTAGCAAACT
Organism: Emberiza elegans; assembly: GCA_024865655.1. Classification (NCBI taxonomy): domain Eukaryota; kingdom Metazoa; phylum Chordata; class Aves; order Passeriformes; family Fringillidae; genus Emberiza; species Emberiza elegans. The sequence goes on along the minus strand of JALJVW010000085.1, from coordinate 24,294,278 downwards.
ATTCCTACCAAAGCTGTAAGGACCCTTGTTGGAAGCTACTTTAACATTGAAAATATACCTCCCACAATGTTTCAGCTGACATTTCAAGCCCTCTACAATTGCAGTTACAATTAAACACACCATTTGCAATACAGTGGAACAATGATACCAAACCAGGGGATGTCAAATTAGTCAAGGCGTGCACTCAGGCCACTGAAAAGCAGTAACTGAAAGTGAGGAAAGTTTTCTAAACACAAAGCACTTCAGAACCTGTCCCTGGGGACATGTCTATGAAACTCTTATAAATTACAGACAATGAACAAAACATTAGGACTTCCTTTAATTCCATAAATGATTTTATATCAGGTGTTTTGCAGAAATACTTTACATGGACATTCTTCCTTTCATCTTCCCTTCAATTATGTACTAAATGGTAGATCTGAATATTTGCACATGCCCAGATTTAGAGACTGATCAGCAGAAACAAGCCTTTAATCCCTGACTGTGTTGAGGAAGGTGAAAGAGAACTATTGTAAAAAAGGAAGCTTGCAAAAAGGAGACCATCCTCCTTGGAGACTGCAGAAGGGATCACTCCATCTGTCTAACTGATTAGCTGTCAGGAGAGAAAGAGTACACACTGGAATAACTCATCAAGGTCTAAGGGATATTTTGGTACAACTGGAGGAGGAATAGCTTCCTGTTACAGTGTTTTCTTTCACGCTAATTATTTGGCTCTGTGATAACAAACTAATGTTTTAAGATAAAGCAAACCCAAGAAGGAGCAGCAGTGTGGCATGGTTTTTATTGCTTGGTATTTATTGACACAGAAACTGAAGATTTTTCAGATAATTAATCTATAAGTCTGGACATGATTCACTCCAGAAGCTCTTCTGATAGCTCCTGCAGATTGGGAAGTTACTGCAGACTGCTCTCTACTTGTATTTGACTATTGACTGATGGTCTTTGTTATGCATAATTAAGGATTAAAGCATCCAAACTCTCAACACCATCTATCTACACAACAATTCTATTATCCAGAGGCATAGATATCAAAGAGTAGGATTAGCCTGTTTCAAGAAAAAAAAAAACATCATGCTAGTAAGCCTGGCAGAGCAGCCAGGATAAAACTACTTCATAAGAAATCCTGAATACATGTGAGTAAAATTTCCTGAATTCTGACAAAAATGCTTTATGCCTTCTCACCTGTTAGAAATTGACAGATAACAGAAAATTACTTTTCACTACTATGTTGTTTGCTTTGTGATCTCGTCTAGTCTTTTAATTTGGGGTTATCCCTTCCCAGCAGCTTGCTGCAGCACTCAATCTTTCTTAGAGGTTATACCTTTCCAGCACTTAGGGAAGATAGAAATGATGCCATTTCAGACAGTGTTAACATTACTGAGACGTCTGTGAACATGAGTGAAATAATTTCCTACTCAATCACAACAGGGAATTCCACAAACAAAGCTGTCTGCTTAGACTCTGTAGCACAGCTTAGAGGGTGTGTGTATATATTCCAAATGTGACTATTATCTTACTAACTCAGAGGACCAGAAATTCAGTACTTAAAAATACAAATAGCTTTGGCTTCTATGGAAGCTGTCAACACTGGCTTTCAATGCAGCAAACAAATGTCACTGTGAATAAATGAGATCTGGTCTTAGCCTCTTCCTACAAGGTAGCAGTGACACTGAATTTTCTAATTAGGATTGAAGTAATACACACAAGGTAACCATCAGCAATAATATGAAGTATTAGTATATACAGATTATTAGACAGATCTACAGTATTTCTAAAATGTAATCACAGAGGAAGACTCTTACCTGGATATTATCGAATTTCAATCCAGGCATGGTGAGATTCTCCTTGTCTATGAACACAGTGCTGTACTGTTGTGTGGCAACTGAAATGAGAACATTTCTTGTCTCCTCACTAGGAATCCAAGCATCATTTCTTCTATCTAGTTCACTCATATTTAAGGCTGTGGCAAACGGGTCATCACTCCCAGCAAACACAGCTTGGATTTGTGAGAATGGCTTGGGGGATTGACTTATTTCTAGAGATGATGGGGGACCACCTGCTTCAGGTCTCCCATTCTGCACAGGGAAAGTAGGGTTGGATGAAGAACCATCTCCACCATTAGAAAGAGAGGACATTTGTTCTGGAACTGAAGAGCTTGCATTGGGATTACTAACAGAAATAAAATTGGATGTCGTGAATGAATCAAAAAAATCAGAAGCTAAAGTATTAGTGTTACCAGTGTCACCAAAGAACTTGCTTAGACTGGGACTTGGTTGAACCACCTGCGGATTATACTTCACTGGAGTCTCTATTATACTACTAAAACTGGGAGATTTCACCATCTGAGGCTCAAAACCATCAGGTAGGAACAACTGTGGCTGGGAACTAGCATTGTTTGCTTGGCTGAAGATGGTGCACACAGGAATGGGCTCAGCCTCAGATGATGGTTTGGTAGTACTGGGTGACAACATTTGGTCCTTAGGTGTGCTCTCATCAACATTATTTGGTTTTGTTTCAACAGAAACATTGTTTCCCAACTTTGGTTCCTCCTTCACTGCTTCTTGAATTGAGTCTTCCTTTAAAGATGCCTGATCATCTGTTCCAATCTCAGAAATGTCTTTAGGAGTTTCTTCATGTTCAGTTTCACTCTCATTACTTAAAAACTCTTCTTTATCCACTTCTGTTTGTGTTTTTTGATTATCTTTAGCTTCCATTTGGTCTACTATCTCCTGAAGACAACCAAGTTCACCGGTGTCATCTTCACTATTGTTTGGGGAATCTGAAATAATAACACTCTCCATCATTTGCTCATTAAGTTTATCTACAAAATTACTTGAATCCTCTGATACAGTTTCATTCCCTTCAGACTCAAATTCATCTCCACCAAGGTCAATGGTCTCCTCATGAAAGAGAATTTCTTCCTGAGTTTTCTGCTGAACTATGTCTCTGCTGTCATCTTCACCTGAGGCGCTCTTGGCATCCTTAGTATTGCTTTCATTATTCTCCATAGTAACTGAAAAAGGAGAAGCCCACCAAAACAAGAATTAGTTTTATTATCTGTATATTGCTCAGGTGTCACAGCAAAACTCCTAAGTACCATACAAAAGTAATATACCATAGTAAAACTCTTGCTTTAAAAAATAGTGATTTCCTATTTCACATCTTCCCTTCGACATTTTTCATTTAATGTCTAATCACAGAATAAATTCTGAAAATGCCTTCTCTTTTCTATAAGTCATAGAACTATTGAGATTGAAGACCAAATGCCTCCCACTAAACACACATGAAACAGCATCACAGAATGGTATCAGAAAATGGTTTGGTTTGGAAGGAGACCTCACAAGATCATCTGATTCCAAACCCCCCACCACGGGCAGGGACACCTTCCACTGGACCAGGTTGCTCAGAGCCCCATCCAACCTGCCCTTAAACTTCTCCAGGTTTGGGACCTCCCCAATATCCCCCGGCAACCTGTTCCAGTGACTCAACATTTGCTTTCCTGGCCGCAAAGACCCGCTAGGTCCGGTTGCAGCACAGCGCAGCGTGGGCTCACGGCTCTCAGCACCGCAGGGACAGCGTTCGGGCTCACGGCTCTCAGCACCGCAGGGACAGCGTTCGGGCGGGCTCACGGCTCTCAGCACCGCAGGGACAGCGTTCGGGCTCACGGCTCTCAGCACCGCAGGGACAGCGTTCGGGCTCACGGCTTTCAGCACGGCCGGGCTCTGCAGGGGCAGCGCCCGCAGCCCCGGCCCGGACATCCCGCGGGGGCCTCCCCCACGGCCTCCTGCAGGCACAACATAAGCGAGCACCCGCCCACCCGAATGACCCTCAGGCCGCGCGACCGCTCCGCTCCGTTCCCGTCTCTCCTTTCCCGTCCCGTTCTCTCCCGTCCCGTCACCTCTGCGCCGCCGCCGCCCGTCCGGCGCCGCTCCCCCCGCACTGCGCCTGCGCCCGGGCCGGCCCGGGCGGGGCTGCGCGCGCGCAGCTCCCGGAAGCGGCCGACGACGGGCTGCGCCGAGGGTCAGAAAGCATCGGACGCGACGGTGGCCGCCTGGCTGGGCTGGGGGGGTCGCGATGGAGGACGACGCGCCGGTGATTTACGGGCTGGAGTTCCAGGTGAGTGAGAGCGGAGGCCAAGGGAAGATCGGCAGGTGCCGGTCCTGCCTTCGAAAAGGCGCTGGCCGCGGGGTCGAGTGTGTGTAGTGGGGCAGAGGAGAGCCCGCCCGGGGAAGACCGGCGTCCTCCCTCCTCCCCGAGCCGGGACCCGGGCACTGCGGGCACCGCCGGGGTGTGGTGGCTTTTGGCAGCCGCGCTGGAGCGTTTAAGGGCGGACGGACAGCGGGCGGGAGTCGTTCCCTGCCCCAGTCGCGCTGTTTGCAGGGTGGGAGCGGGGCCCGCCGGGCTCCTTCTGCCCGTGGTGCCCGGGGGCTCCTGACCAGGGAGCTCCTGCCCTGGCACCGCTCCCGGCTCCGCGCTGGAAAAGGCTTTGTCTGGCGCTGGAGTGGTACCAAAGTACTGCCAAAGAAATCCTTGATTCTGCCTTGTAAGAAAAAAAAAAAAAATTAAAAATTGCTTCTCTGAGGAGAGAGCATGAAACTGTTTCCAGTAAGTCAGGAGTTTTAGTTGGTTGTATCCTGCCATAAATCTGCGTGAACTTTGTGGGATCTCCCTTTGAGGTCTGTGTATGTGCATTTGTCCCATGCGACAAATCTGTCCATCACATCAGTATTTTATGGCTGTAAGGAAATGGAACTGTCTAACTCAGAAACTTATGGATACTCTTCTTAGAGGAGCACAGGTGTTGTGTTTATTGAGGTTTCTGTAAGTTCTGGGAAAGAAGAGTGAGAGGGACCCTAATTCATTCTTCCTCCGCCTCAGGGCTTTACTCAGATGTGATGTATTGTGGCTGGCTCATCATCACTAGCCATTATAGCGGTAATGCCTGCAGAAGAAAACCAGCACCTCCTAACAAAGCAATTCCTTCTACAGTAGATGTAGTAATAAAAATATCTTCATGTGTAGTTTTTTTTTTTTTTGGCACTTTTCCAAAAGTGTTTGTGAAAGGTAACGTGCAAAGGTTCTTTGTAACAAATGTTCTGCATGCCGAGTGGTGTGCTCTGTAGTCCTGACCATACCAATAGATTTCATTAGCAAATTTTGTATTTGTTTGGTTTTCCTCTTGTGTAGGAGCTGCTACGTAATGTTCACCTGCACTAAATGTCGAATCTACTGAAATCTGATGAAGTCTGATAGTGTGCTGTTTTGTATGATAGTATTTTGTGATTGGCTTGAGATGGCTGTAACTTGTACTTTGAAATTAATGAAACTTATACTGAAAACTTTTTTGCAGAAGAGAATATATATCCTGTACTTAATAACAATCCTAGTTCATTTTTAGTAAGTTACATATAATCCATGCCCAGGAATTTGGGCAAGCTAGTGTGGGCTGTCTGGGACCTCCATGGACCTGTGTATCCTGTCCTGTCCCATACCATATATCTGCTACACATTTCTCTCCTTTGAAGTATGTAACTTCTTGGAGTTGTCTGGCAGGAGGATAAAGCAAAAGGATGAATAAAAAGTGGCTGTTATAAAAGGAAATTACTGTTAATACATATCACTTAGGGAGAGGGTAAGGAAAGAAAAGATATTTATGCATAAGTCAGAAAGGGAGTGTAGAGATGAAGCCTTTGTTGCTGATCTCCATTAACTCCCAGTGTGTCTTTAAAACAAATTGCATCTTTGTGCTTTTTGAAAATGGAGACATGAATATAAAAACGTAAACCTAAAACTGATCTGGTTTTTCCAACTTCCATCTCTAGGTCTAATAAGAAAGATGATTATTTTTTCAAAAATCTTTTTCTTCTGTGTTGCTAGATAATAATGGTTAGCTGTATCATCACAAGTACTGCTTTTTGTCTGAATGCATCTCTTCAGACTAATTTTTCAGCCAAGTTTTAAAAATTCTGGCTTTGCTTCTTACATTTGGGCTCCAGCATTTAGTAAAAGTGCATCTTTGCCACTGATGGAGAAAGTGTAGTTGTGTAAATGTGCTTTTCATCTGATCTAATGTGACCATGTTGATAGGAACATAAAGCTGATTCCTCCTAGGCACTATCCGCCCACTAACTTTAAATTATTTCTGCATGGTTTCTGTTCATTTCTATGTACAGAATGTGTTCTGATGTATTGGCATATACAAGGTAACTTAGAATAATGAACAAATACATTTTTCTCTTTTTTAATATCTTGGGTGTGTCTGTAAGTGATATGAACATTGTACAGACATGCAAATTATATGTGACACTTTTTGTGACTTTTAAAAAGATGACCACACCATAGTTGCTCTGCTTGTCCAACTGCAGTGAAAAGGAGAAGATTACAGTGGGTGGTGAATGAAAATGTGAGATGCTGCTTGAATTAAGGTACTGAGTGATGGGACTGTGGCTCATGATGATGAATACAAAGCAGCAGCAGCAGAACATTTCAATACCAAGGTGGTTCTTCTAAAAGGAATCTTGGTAGAAATAATCAACATCCTCAATTATAAGAATGTGATGAATGAGGTCCCAGGAATATTGCTGAGTGCTGTACTTTGTCAGTGAAATTATGTTGTTCTTGTCCCATGTAGAGTTGAGCTGGGCTTTATTCTCTAACCTGAAATACATGGTATGTCTATCCCATGTTGAATTGGCTTTCATTTTCAGGGAGTCATAATTTTCCCCATGTTTTTCTTTTTAAACAGTGATGTTTTGAGTAGATATGAAAGCACCACTGAACATCTCAAAATATCGTGTTTGCCTTTAGTTTCAGATTGACTGGATAAGATTTCTAGCCCTGGAAATGAGCAGTGGGGAGGGGTGTGTTCTGGAATAGGCATTTGGCTCCAGCCTACATCTTGCTTGTTTAGAAGCATGCAGAAGCCAGCCAGCATCATGAGATGAGGGAAGAGGAACATGAGTTATGCCAGAGAGTGGTCATTTTGGAGTGTGCGTTTGGCACATTTAATGGGTTTTGTGGATACCACAACACTGAGCTGAATTTCAGCATGCTGGATACTCCTACTGTATGTTGCACGTCAAAAGTACATAGGCACGTGAGGAGAAAGGACAATGAGCAGGAGGCAAGGACTACAGCAAGCTGCCTGGCTGAGCACAGGGCCATACTGCCCATGGACAGCTCCAGCACCACCCTGAAATAGGGTCTGGCTGAAGCAGGCTTGAAAAAAGTGCAGATGCTTTGACAGAGTTAGCGTTCTGCATTGTGGTCATTGTGCTTCCTCTTGGCCCATTTTGTGTTGTCTGTTAGTTGTTAACAGGTTTTATGAATCTGAACAGACACTTGATTTTTTAGGACTTACCTGCTTGCAAGAATAAGATGAAACTTAATTTCTCTAAAGCCAGATGTGTTTTCTTAGAGTAAGAAACTTAAAGCAAAATACCAACTGAGACAGATTGTGGAAGACCTGTGACCAACGTGTGTACATCTGTTGTCATCAGTATGTATTGAGAATAGCTCAGCTGACTTACCTGTGACGGGGTAAAAGCCAGGTGTAGATTTACTAGAAGTGGTAAAAGGGGTCTTCCCTGGAAAATGTGTGTTGCTTGTGAGCTACCCAGGGAAAGCTGCGCTGGCTTGCAGGCTCTGCTCTGTTCCTGTGTGGGAGTGCAGAGCCTGCAGCCCCTATGGCAGTGCTGTTCTCCTCCCTGGGGGAAGCTTTGTGGACTCCTGTGGGTTCAGAGAGAGCAGCCTAAGCAGAATGTACTTAATAATTTTGGTCCAGCTTTAGCAATGTCTTTGGAAGATTTACTTTGAAAATTGAATCACTTTAAGAAACTGCCTAATAATGTCTTACTAAATTCCTAGCTTTTGTGTCAGTTCTCTTTCTTCTCTAAGATTACTTGCCTCATGAGTGCCAATCCTGTATATTTTAAGCCTTTGTGGTTTAAAGTGTTACTAGAGGAACAAAAGTAGATAAGTGGCAAAGCTCTCTTAACTAAGCCCCCAAAGATCTTCATAATGCATGAAGTGAAACAGTTGGAAAGTATTTTTTAGGACCCTTAAGCAATTAGTAGTCTCTTCCTAGTGTTAGGTGTGGTACAGAATGATGACAGTATAAAGATACAGGCAGGTGAACTTGAAGGAACTTTTATATGATGATTGTTACCTTCATGAGAAATGAATGAGTTTTCCAAGGATGATTGTGCTCTGCAGGTCTTTGTGTCCGGATTGCATTCGTTGCTGTGAGGGTTTACAGAACCTGTCAATCTTTGTGATAGGGTCAATGCACTAAATACATTGGTGGTGGGAATTCCTGTGCTGTGAAAGACTTGGGGGAAACAGCTGTCTGAGAGCATTGAAGGTCACCTGGGCATGTGTGCTGCCAACCTTTTCACTGATAGTCACTGCAGCTTATTAGAGTCACTGAGAGAGTCTCCTACTGTGGTGGGAGAAACAAGGCTGTCTTACCTAAGTAAAAATCAAAGTGTACTTACCTGAAAATTGAAATTGTGCCAGAAGGCAAAAATAACATTTGTGACATTAGCAGCCTGGGGCTTGTCTAGGGGAGCAGGGAACTTGTATTCTGCCTCCAGAATGAGGCATCAGCAAATCCAGCTCCTCACCCCAAGCAGCAGTATACTAGTCCTGGTTTTCAGCATAAGCAGATGGTCAAATAACTTTAAATTCAGTTTTAGGGATTGCAAGCCAATATGGTATCCTTGCATTTTGCATTGTAAGTTCGCGGTTTGTTAGTACAGATTGATTGTATGAATTTCAAATGATGCCTGGTTTGAAGAATATTTTTTGTTTGTATTAAATATAATACAAATATTCAAATGTTTGGGTCTGTTTGCTTTCTTGTTTGTTAATATCAAACCAGTGCAGTGCATCAGCACAACAACATGTCTTGAGCAAGTACTTTTTTGTTTGTCTATTAATGCCCTAAATAGTTACAGTCAAATTAACAAAACAAACAACAAAAAACCAAACCACAACTTTGTGCGTTTGGCTGGTATTTCAAAAGATGTTGAGGAGTGAAAATTTTTCAGAAGAAATTGTGACCAAAATGTAGAGAATCAGTGCATTGCAGTTCCCTAATGCTCTTAGTTTAAACCAACCTTCTTTACCCTTTTGAGGTTTGCCATTGTGTTCTTCTGGATCGTCTTTTGGTGTTGTCAAGTACAACAGACTCTTATTTCTTTTTATCCAGGGTTTTTATTTTTCTGCAGGTGGCCTAAGCTATCAAGGGCAAGGTAGAAGGTGATCTTTGCCCAGCATCACACTGAGCATAGTGTAGGCACTGACATCATGCCCAGTCTCCAGTTAGTTTTACCTGCATTCTGCTACAATGGTTGATGTTTCTTTCGCTTTATCTTGATACTACTTTCTGTCACGCTTGTGTTCTAAATGTGTTTTGCATGAGTATTTACTGTAGTGGATTTGCAGTTCAGTTGTTGTCCTGTTTTGTAAAACTGGTTGCTTTAAACTATGCGCATTTCCTCATAGGGCTGTTGATAAATATGAACTCTAGACACATAGCCAAAAAGTTCTTTGTGGTTCACAATGTTTTAAATTTTTCTTGCTAATATTTTTTCCTACAGTTAGGCCTTCTTTAAAAATGAAATGATGTAATTGCATAGATTGTTGCATTGGCTAGCACTATCAGTTGGGTGGGATGTTGAGAGCATGTGTAAGGATTACTTGTTAACTTGCTGCTTGTGTCTTTCAGATGTGTGTTCTGGTTATTTTCTAAGCTTTGTGCCAGTTTTCTTTAGTACGTTATAGTCTAATACCTTGGGTAGAGTCCTAAAATGGTTTGGGTTGAAACAGACCTTAAAGATCCTCCAGTTCCAATCCCTCCCTGCCATGAGCAGGGACACCTTCCACTAGACCAGGTTATTCAGAGCTCCGTCCAGCTGGGTCTTGAACTCCAAGGACGGGGAGTCCACAACTTCTCTGGGCAACCTGTTCAGTGCCCTACCACTCTCACAGTAAAGAATTAATTTTTTTAATATCCCATCTAAACCTGCCTTCCTTCAGCTTAACGCTGTTCTCCCTTGTCCTATCACTATGTGCCCTTGTGAAAAGTCCCTTTCCACATAAGCTCAGCAGTAAACTCTTTTTGGGCTATATACAGTTCTGTGGTCTTTGGGTGCAGATATAGAAAAATAATAATTTCCACTGGTTTAGATAAGCAAAAAAGTGTAGTAAAATGAATATTGATTAATTTTCTATCTATGAGCTGTAGTCAAAGATGCTTTATGAGTCTGTTTGCAATCTGCTCTGACAAGATGACAAAGTTAAGGCACTTTCCTTGGTCTTGAGAGCACTCTGGATTCAGCTCTATTGTTCATTACAAGGATTACTTGGTGTCTTCATCTGTTGAAAGAACTTCTTTTTCTCTCCAAGTAACTCAGAGTAGACAAAATTACACATATCTTTGTGCAGGAGACAAGTGAAGGTCAATTGTGCTGATATTGATATTATGAATCAGACTCTTCCTAATTTATGAAGGCTTGGTGAGTTTGAATTTTGTATCCTATGTATGGATGTTCCTGGAGTTTTTTTGTCAGGGAATAAACAATAGTGTTTCTTCTTGTGAAATGTGTCTAAATATTTTTTTTTCCTCATGCTCTTTTTTTTTCTTTCTGCAAAATGGAAAATTATTTTAAGGAAGAGATAGAGAAGCTGATGACATAAATGTTACTATGTATTTGCATAGGTTTATTTTGGGCACTTTGTCTCCAACTTTATGTATTTTTGAAAGCAGCCTGACCAGACCTACTTGGAAAGCTTTGAAAGGGCTGGAAACCTCTTTTAATTCTTTATTTTAATAAAGATCCTGGAGGTCTCTACTTCTCTTTGATGTATAGAAATGACAGCAGCTTCTTTGATTGAAGGAGATACATAGCTGTTGGCTCATTTCTAGTGTTTTCTCAAAATAATTCAAAGCAGGTCCTTTAAATTAAAAGAAATGCTTGCAAAGATCTGCAAATGTAAATTCTGTTAAAGACAAAAGCTTTTCTGCAATCATCTTGGTGGACTTAAGTTGTGTTTGTCAATCAGGAACACTCTAGGCTTGTTGTAGATGAGTGCTGCATAAATAAGAAAGTAAAGCAAATTGGTATGGATTCACATTAATCTTTGATCTGCATGAATATTTTGAACACAAGCTACTCATTATGTTTTCTAGTTCTTTTTTCTTCCCACCATATAGATATTATAAATGTAGCTATAGGCTAATAGCTTGTTACTATAAGCTTGTTGCATTTTTAAATTTTTTATGCTCCATCTTACACAAAATAGTACACCGTTTAAATTACACATTTCAGATACCAGGAAAGAAATATCTGCTCTATACAAGTCCAGAGATTATTCTGAAAAATTACTTTTTCTTTATTGCTACTGCTGGACAGTGCCTTGCATAGCTTTGCTTTATTTAAGAAAAGTCAAATATCCTCAAGTTGCTTTTCTAGAATTAAATTGCTCTAAATTTGGGTATTGGGATCTAATATATTCTAGATAGTCCCTTCCAAGCTTTTAGGCATCTTTTAAATATAAATTTGAAAATAAGTTTCAAATAGAATGATATTGAAGTGTTTCTGAGTCCGAGGGTAACAAGCTGCACAACAGGATGGCAGTAAGAAGGGCCATTCAGCAGTTACCTGAATCCTTCATCAGTATTTGCTTGAAATATTTGCCTTAGTGTCTGGAGAGATCTGAGCTATTTTATGCCAAATAGGATGTGAAATGCAGAGATTTATTTTAGATTAAAATTTCATGTTGAACAATATTATTAAGGGTATCTTTTGCATGGAGAAATAGCAGATATTTCTCACAATTTATAGTTGATAAAGATGCCTTTGAGAATTAGTTTACCTTCCATTTTCTCAAAATTATCTTGGAGTCTCTGCTACTGACTAGTGCAAACTAGTGATTGTGGTTTTAGTTCAAGCTATGCTTTGTTTATCAGTGTCTCCCATGGCCCTTAACTGCTTTGTTTTGCTTCTTTCAAGACTGTGGTTGGTAGAAGTTGAAGAAGCAAGGCAGAGACTCTAGCAATGCAATTAACATAATACAACAAAGAAATAACATTATGACAAAAGTTTTAAAGATAAATAACAAATTACTTCTCACATCATTCAGACAATTCTTGTCTCTTATGGGCTGCAGCAGAAAAGAAGAGGCTTGGTTTTTAATTTGCTTCTAAACTTGGTGGTTAATGGTGAGAAAAAAATTAATTTTTACACTGGCATACTCAACCTGAGTGGTGTGAAAACTCTTGTAAAAACAGCTTCTTTCTTGGATATCATATTTTTTTTAAACAATAGTTAAAAATTGTCTGCTGTTCTATGGAATTTTTTCAGATGATAAAAGAAAATTAGTTTGGGAGAGATGCTGCATTTAATGTTATCCCTGTTATAATGAAAATCAAGTAATGTATTTAGCCCCTGTATTCCTCAATCCTTACAAGTATGAGAAATTGCACAAAAAATGTATTAAGCAAAATGGGCATAAAGGCCAAGAAAGTCTGCCATTTGTAAAAATGTAATGCTTAAAATGATAGTTGATATATAACTTTTAAGGTTTTTGCTGAAATTAATGGATTTTATTAATTGTACTTTTCTAATGACTTTCTTCTTCCCTAGGCACGAGCTTTAACACCTCAGACAGCAGAAACAGATGCAATAAGATTTTTGGTTGGAACGCAGTCTCTTAGATATGATAATCAGGTAATTTTTCTGTCAAATATCAGTTGTAATTTTTACCACTTTTTGTAAATTTTTCTGCTATCATCCTTTCTCCCCCCTGTTGAGTATGGGCATTGATGGTCAAGTTGAAGACTTCTGTGGGTAGAATGTAAAGATATTGGTAGGAAATGGAGGTGAATGAAACCTGTGTGTATTTTCTAAATATCATATCCTTCCTCTAAACTGTATGATTAAATCAGATTGGTTTAGTAAAGAAACTGCCATATTCTTGTTAATTTGAATCTATAGACGCTCTGGAACTCTCTTTAAATCCCCGAAGAGATGCAAAGTAAAACAAGTCTTTAACCCTTAATTGCTTCTAATGCAACTCTTGGTACATGCACTGTTCAGTGTACATGATGCTTCATAAACTGGGTTTTTCAATATTCATTATTGGAAATCAGCTGTGTCATTCAAACAATTCAAATTAAAATCTGAGTGACTTTCATGGCTCAGTTTCTATTGGGCTGTTTCTTCTGAGGTTAAGTGTATGAGTTGTAATTATACAGCAAATTTAATTTTTGTGACTGAATTTCAGTAGAAATCATACTGCAGCAAGTTCTTGAGGCTGAAAGGGTTAGAAGGCAGTACTGAGTGCAGGTGGCAAGGCTTGGGTGGCAGGAGAGCTGCAGGGGTGGCTCTGAGAAGAGGCCAGGGGTTGCCTGTGCCAGACACGGCTGGTTCCGTGAATCCACTTCAGGACACGGGTGAGTCAGTTCCCCATGAAGGCCCTGTGCTGAAGCAGAGGAACAGTGTGAGATGCAAAGAGCATCAGAGAGAAAACACCCATAACCACCACTGCCCCACATCCGCCTGCCCCACTTGAAAGGATCAGAGGAGTCTGGGTTGAAGTTCAGCCTGGAAAGTGGGGAGAGAAAGTACTTGTTTATTTTGGTTCTTACCAATGAACTGATTCATTCACCCAAGTCAAGTCTGTTTTGCCCAGAATATTAGTTAGTAAGGGACCTCCCTCTCTGTAGCTTGGCACCTAAACTATCTCATTCCTTTCTTCCTGGTTTGTCCCCCTGTCTTTGCTGGAGACAGCAGGTGGGAATATATTAGCCGAGGCTGACACCCAGCACAGAAGTCCCTGGCATTGAATGGAGTGACCGACTCTTTGAAAATGGCCTGTAATCGGGTACACAAAATCACTTGTAACTACAGCTTTGGGACATGTAAGCTGTCGATTCACAATTTGAGTTCATTACCCAATGATAAGACTCAAGAAAAGTTATTCCAAGGCATAAGGAGGATGGAGTATTAAGTTTATTTACATTTCAAGTAATACTTGGGCAAAGAGTAACAAAAGAAGTGGCAGACACAGTTAAAATTAAAAGTTCAATGCACACAGTTATATTTTTGATTGTGCTGTCTCTTGCTCTTCAAATATTTGGTATAATGTGGGGTTTTTTTTTTGTTATTTCTGTGATGGTTTTACAACTTGCTCAACTAATTAAATCCTGATACAAAATTGATGTAGAAGAGTGGTTCTCACCAGTTGATAGCCAACAGATCTTTAATAGTTTAAATTTTCTGATTTTATTAAGTTTATTTAGTATATGCTATGTATTTTGGAAATGTTTGCATATGTTTCCACTTTGAGCATGCTTTTCTTTCTCCAGTGAATAACATTAACAATAGAAATGGAGGACAATTTCTAGTGTATTCACAAATGTTTGGAGGTTATTGGCCTTTAGCTGTGCCTCAGGCCATCATTTCTTCTCAGCTAGTTCCTCAATCCCCAAGAAGTGCCCTAGGCTCAGCTCATTATAACTTAATTCAGCACTAGGTTCTCTACATTTGCTTAAAAACTTTTTTCGTTACCTGACCAAACTTATGAGCTTTTCTTGCAACACTTAATACTTTACTAAGTCCTGCACAGCAAGAGGTTTTATCATGTGCAGATTATTTCTTCCCTTCTGGTCATGGGCAGCTATAGGGCAAATGAAAGAGCAATAATTTTACAGCTGGCATGATAACTTTTGCCTCATTGAGGTATATTGCTGTATAAAGCAATTTTAGCTATTCATAGAATAAATTTTAGGTGAAAATATTTTCCTATTAATACTAGTATTTCAAAGGAAGGAAACTTTCTATAAAATTTTACATTAGGTTAGTATTTGACATATTAAGAGTGTATAGGACTTGGCATTTGGTCCTCATAACATGCTGCAAATGGTTTAAGGAGTAGCACTGTGTTCTGTATGGTGTACTTTTGGAACTTTTGTCCTCAGTACTTTCATTGTTGATAAACTTTGTGTTTATTGTATGCGTTGGAAATATCCAAGCATGTAATTTATTCTTTCCTCATCTCATTCTCAGAACTCTTCAAATTATTTTCAGTCTTGTTTCTTAGAACTTAAAATACTTATTTTCATGATTTATATAGTGCATTGCAGCTGCTATAGTCAGCACCTCAAACCTTGTGTTCAGTTCTGGCCTCCTCACTGCAATGAAGGCTTTGAGGTGCTGGAGTGTGTCCAGAGAAGGGTGATGGAGATGGTGATGGGACTGGAGCACAACTGTTCTGAGGAGCAGCTGAGGGAGCTGGGGCTGTATAATCTGGAGAAAAGGACGCTGGGAAGGGGTGGGCATGTCTTATCACTGTCTACAGATACCTGAAAGAAGGTTTTGCTAGGTGGGGGTCAGTCTCTTCTCTCAGGCGAGAGGGAAGGTGAGAGGAAATAGCCTTAAGTTACACCAGGAGAAGTTTAAGCTGGATATTAGGAAAAATGTTTTCATGGAAAGGGTTATAAAGCATTGGAAAATAATGCCCAGGGAAGTGGTAGAGTCATCGTCCCTGGAAGAGCTCAAAAAAGTGTGAATATGGCACTCGAGGACGTGATTTAATAGTGAACATGGTGGTGTACGGTATTTGGTATTGAAATACTTTCTATGAAATTTCTGTTGTCCTTAGTATTTAGTGAAGTGACTATTCCATATATCATGTATTCTAATCAATCGGAAGATTCTTAGCAAAAAAAAAAATTGGGGGAACTTTTAGCAGTTCTTTCTGTTCTGCTGATCAACTTATTCTGGTAGGTAGTGTTGATTGGCTGACATAGCTGTGGAAGATGTAATTTTTCAACTCACAAAATGTAAACAATACTGCTGCAAAGAATTAAATTTCATGTTTCCCAAAAATCTCAGTCTGTGCCTTTCGTGAGCTGCCTGTGTGTATTGTAATATTTTGCCTGATGGGCGGGAAGAATGATGAGCAGGACTCCATGATATCAGAAGGCTAATTAATTACTTTATTATACTATATCATTCTATACTATATTACACTACATTACACTACATCTAAACTGAAACTGAACAAGAACTCAACTGAACAAAATCTCATGACTGCCTCCTGAATAGCTGTCAGGACACAGTTTGCAGAGATTGGTCAAGAAAGCAAAACACTCACACCAGAATCTAATTACCAATTCCCTTCAGGTAAACAATCTTCTATAATGCATTCCACTTGTGCACAAACACAAGCGCAGCAAATAAGAATTGTTTTGATCATTCTCTTCTCTGCTTCTCTCAAGTTCAGAGAATATGAATCTCACATGTGTGTTCCACCAGTTTAGAGCTGTCCGTGTTGTCACCTGAATCAGAAATGTAACAGCAGAGAGAGTTTGGTGATCTGTGCCTTCAAAGGGCTTCAGGTGGGGTGAAGAGCACTCCCTTATGTACCGAGTGACTTTCAGCCTGGTTAGTTTGGGAAGAGATGTGTGTGGCTCTAGGAAATGGGGTTTACATTTATTTATTCACTTTCTTGGGTGAGAAATTTGGCCTGAGCTGCCAAAGGAGACTCCAAACAAAAATAAACTGATCTTTTTTGTCACTCTAAGATGGATATGCAATTGATAGGGTAGATGGAAGGTGTTCTGATTCTTGAATAGATCCCTAGGTTCAAGGCAGCAAATGAAGTCTCAAAAGACAACTTGCTAATCAACTGCAGAGGCAGTTCTATGCCTGGGATGACAAAATGGAAGACTAATATAGATGATGTGGTGCAGGATTATATTTGAAGGAGGAGTTTCTGATGACTGTTTGAACAGTAAAATAAAAAGTAACATATAAACTTATCCCCTTAAAAACAATAGTGTTAAGATGAAGTTGATACCTATATTGCAACTTCTGTATTTTAAGAAAATCTTCTGCATTTCTGCATAGCTAAGAATTTTGCAGTGATTCAATAGTTAATTTAGTTAACTTGATTCAGTCGTGATGATAGGATAATTCTTGGCTTTTTTTTCCTCTCTTCATTGTTCATCCAACTTTGAAAATTAATTTTTAATGAGGATACAGTTCTTCAAAATTTGTGAGTCTTCTAAATTTATTTGTCCACTGTTGAGCTTAGGGGAATTAGTACCATGAGTAAAGTTCCTTCTGTACATTATGCCAGGCTAAAGTCTTCCTAAATTCCTTGTGTTTCTCCAGCAGCTATAGAAAAACAACTGACTAAAAAAAGGGAGGGAAAAAAGATAGACCTATTAAAAAAACCCCAAAAACATAGCAAAGAAACCTGAAAGAAATAAAAATGAAAATAATAAAAAGCAAACTTAGTTCTGTTTTTTAAAAATATTAACTGTATATTTAAATAATATTGTTTTTCTTCATCTTTCAGTACTTTGTTTCCATATAGTAGTAAACAAGTAGATTTGTATCTTGATAGTGATATGTAACTGCTAAAGTCAACTGTCAAAGTTTCTTACTGAGTGTAAAGTACTTGCTTCGAGTCCTTTCCCCTCTCTCCTTTCTTTGTAGATGATTTGAATTATATGATTTGGATACAGAATTGGTGCAGACATTTAGACTAAGGATTGAAATGTTATTTTTGTTTATTGCTATAAGAAGCGTTGAATTGTAATATGTGGTTTATTTACTATTAGCCATAAAAGGAAAAATCACCTTCAAGCTTTAAGTTGAAAATTGAGAATAAGCATGGTATTTCCTCAAACAGGGAAATTGCTTGTGTTTTCCTAAAAAAGTTAATCCTGCATGAAATCAATGATATAGTAAATTGTTATTATAACAATTAATTAAAGTAGATATCGGTTATAAAAATCTGATTCAATTGTTCCGTGTAGTCATTGTGTATAATTAAGACCCACAGAAAAACATTTGAAACCCTAATGTTCTATTTTATTGTATTTGCAGATTCACATCATAGATTTTGATGATGAAAATAACATTATAAACAAAAATGTTCTTCTTCATCAAGTGGGTGAAATTTGGCACCTTAGTACAAGTCCTGCTGACAAAGGTGTACTTGCAACCTGCTACAATAAAAGTAAGTCCTTTTTAAATAGGCCCAAGTTGTACAAATGCTTTGGTGTTTTTGAATGTGTCAAGTTCAAACCTCTAGCTAGGTGTAGACCATTTCAGTTGGAATTATCAACACAAGCATTTCTAAAAAAATATGCAACACTTTATTTATATCTCATTTGTGTACCTTCAATTATCTTGGTTAGAAGTCAACTTCTGAATTCATGTTAAGAAAAGCAGCAAAATGAGCCTTATGTTTGGCTGATGAATGCAAAGCATGGCAAATGAAATATATTCCTGTTACTGTAAGCATAATTTTTATTGATGTTTGCTTTTGAAAGTGCAAGTAAATGTCTTTCAAAATGTGCTGGTATCAAGCTTTACTTAAAACTGCAGATGAATTTTGTATATAATGTTATTTTTCATATTTGAAATGCAGGTATGCCTACAGAGGGCTACAGCTTCTTATCTAAATATTTCCTCAGTAGAAATGTTCCTTGTCTAACCTTACCGTAAGTGCACAACCATTGAGATTAAGGGTCTCTGTGCAATTCCTGAGTGAGGCAGGTGTGAAGATTTTCTATCATGAGGGCTTGAGAAATCCACTTGCATCACTCAGGGAAGGGGCTGATTTTTCTCTCTGACAAGAAATCTGAGATGTCAATTGAAATAAATAGTATTTCATCCAGTCAATATCTGTCTGTTCTTTCATGGAAATGCAGTCCAAGAGTATAACAGTTACAGAGTTAGTTTCAGGCTTTGTACAGTGGTGAACAGCTGTAGAGATGTGTGTTCCTGCTTTTCAGCCTTCTGATTATACTAGGGAGAGGATTCCAGGATTGCCTAGTTCTGCTAATTCTTTTGGATTGAAAGAAAACTGCTAAAATTTGAATTTATTTCACAAATTTTAGGTGATTTTTTTTAAAACCAGTTATAGTAGATAAGTTAAGATTTTTCCATTGAAATTATTGTGGGCATTTTGATTGAGAGCCTTTCTGTGAGATTTCCAGTTTCCTTTATTGGACCTAATAAATCACATGAATGTTTTCTATTCCAGATTATTTGTGTTCTAGATTTAGTTTATCTGATTTCTTAATATTAAGCTCTATTGTTTAGTCTTCATGCATCTTACTTTAGTATTATCAGCCATTAACTTTCTGCAGAAAACAAGTTCTCATTCTCAAATGGTGATTAGTGACTCTAAATAGCAATGTATAGAACTGAAAGCACACAGTGTAGGGTTCTGTAATAAGGAGTACTGAGTTCAGCAGACAACTTATTTCAAGTAGTAATGCAACCAAATTAAGCAATCTAAACCTTTACAACTCTTAATGTATTGCATTTCTTTGTTGTTTTAAAAAGACTCAACTCATTTTCTCATTGAACTGCAAGTCAAATGAGATGATGCTTTCAGGAACAGCTGTCAGTATTGTGCCCATCTCTTGTGTCTGGGCCCAGCACTTCTGTCAAGACTTGAACGTTGTTGAAACTGGGAGATTGAAGAAATGTGAGATGTGTCCATTATTAATAGCTGTTTTTTTAAGTTGTTTAAAGAAGTGATAAAATGTGGCATTGAAGAGAAGTGGAATTACGTATATTTCCCATTTCCTAGTTCACTGGATGAGCTAATGGAATAGGGTGAAATTTCCTCTTCTATATTGGGAAAGATACTGACTTTTCTTTTACTCTTGCATATTTGTAAAGAGTTATCATAACTGATGTATTAAATTCAGTAGATACAAAGCATGGCAAATGAAATATATTCCTGTTACTGTAAGCATAATTTTATTGATGTTTGCTTTTGAAAGTGCAAGTAAATGTCTTTCAAAATGTGCTGGTATCAAGCTTTACTTAAAACTGCAGATGAATTTTGTATATAATGTTATTTTTCATATTTGAAATGCAGGTATGCCTACAGAGGGCTACAGCTTCTTATCTAGATATTTCCTCAGTAGAAATGTTCCTTGTCTAACCCTACCGTAAGTGCACAACCATTGAGATTAAGGGTCTCTGTGCAATTCCTGAGTGAGGCAGGTGTGAAGATTTTCTATCATGAGGGCTTGAGAAATCCACTTGCATCACTCAGGGAAGGGGCTGATTTTTCTCTCTGACAAGAAATCTGAGATGTCAATTGAAATAAATAGTATTTCAATATCTGTCTGTTCTTTCATGGAAATGCAGTCCAAGAGTATAACAGTTACAGAGTTAGTTTCAGGCTTTGTACATTGGTGAACAGCTGTAGAGATGTGTGTTCCTGCTGTTCAGCCTTCTGATTATACTAGGGAGAGGATTCCAGGATTGCCTAGTTCTGCTAATTCTTTTGGATTGAAAGAAAACTGCTAAAATTTGAATTTATTTCACAAATTTTAGGTGATTTTTTTTAAAACCAGTTATAGTAGATAAGTTAAGATTTTTCCATTGAAATTATTGTGGGCATTTTGATTGAGAGCCTTTGTGTGAGATTTCCAGTTTCCTTTATTGGACCTAATAAATCACATGAATGTTTTCTATTCCAGATTATTTGTGTTCTAGATTTAGTTTATCTGATTTCTTAATATTAAGCTCTATTGTTTAGTCTTCATGCATCTTACTTTAGAATTATCAGCCATTAACTTTCTGCAGAAAACAAGTTCTCATTCTCAAATGGTGATTATTGACTCTAAATAGCAATGTATAGAACTGAAAGCACACAGTGTGGGGTTCTGTAATAAGGAGTACTGAGTTCAGCAGACAACTTATTTCAAGTAGTAATGCAACCAAATTAAGCAATCTAAACCTTTACAACTCTTAATGTATTGCATTTCTTTGTTGTTTTAAAAAGACTCAACTCATTTTGTCATTGAACTGCAAGTCAAATGAGATGATGCTTTCAGGAACAGCTGTAAGTATTGTGCCCATCTCTTGTGTCTGGGCCCAGCACTTCTGTCAAGACTTGAACGTTGTTGAAACTGGGAGATTGAAGAAATGTGAGATGTGTCCATTATTAATAGCTGTTTTTTTAAGTTGTTTAAAGAAGTGATAAAATGTGGCATTGAAGAGAAGTGGAATTACGTATATTTCCCATTTCCTAGTTCACTGGATGAGCTAATGGAATAGGGTGAAATTTCCTCTTCTATATTGGGAAAGATACTGACTTTTCTTTTACTCTTGCATATTTGTAAAGAGTTATCATAACTGATGTATTAAAACAAGATGTTGTAGGTGCAAATAGAAGGGCTGTCCTGATCTTTGATTTTTGTTAAGAGGAATTTGCCTTTTATATAGGGAGTTTAGGGAATATAAATTTTTTTTTCAAATGCAGTGAAAATCTTTCCATGGTATCCTGTTGTTAACATCCCCTGTTGTGTTATTGAGACATCGAGACTCTTGTTTATTTTTTACTTGACTACTTGATAGTTAATACTACTGCCTGAAAGTCACAGAGGACACCAGCAATCTTGCTCTATGTTTTGAAATACAAATGAGGTGCTGGTTTGCTTCTCTTTTTTCATGAGGGAATAAAACTTGGCAAAATAATGCAATATGCAAAGCTTTTTGATAAGTTCTTCTGAGTGCTCAGAATTCTGCATGGGAAATGGGTGTGTGCATTCAGCTGGTAACAGTGGGCTGTCTCTGGGGTCAAGGTTCAAACAGAAAGTTTAAGCCATCTCTGTCTTTGAGAAGAGTGCTGGTGTAATGATGCTCAAAAGTTTACTGCTCTGCTTGACACATGCCTTGAATTGATACACCAGAAGTCTTAATCAAAGCTCAAAAAATCCTCTTATATGAGGAAGTTCGTACATTTAATTTGGTTTTGTTGTTTTCTTTTCATTTCAAAGACCGTATTTTAACTACTTCTGTGAAATCCCACACCATCATGCTTAGATCTGAAGGTTTTTCCCGTGTGTGGATTTGTAAGTGTGTAAGGGTTGTTTTCTCCTGAAACCGGTGGGTAGGAAACCTCATTCAGAAGTAGAAACAATCTAGCCTTGTCACTCTCTGGGAGCATGATATTTTTTTTCTCCTGCCTTCATGGGCATGTGAAATATTTTTACTTGTCCTTTACTTGTAAGTGGAAGAGGCATAAAGAGGAAAAACTTAAAATGTGTTTATTGTTTATTACACCTAATGAAGAACAAAGTCATGTACTTATGAGTCTTAATAGCTATGCTTCTATGTCAAAAAAATAATTTCCTTGTTGTCCCCTAGATTATTTTCTTTAAGTGCTTATTTTTGATAAAATCAGATTTTTTTGCCACTGAATGACTAAACTTGCAGCAACCACAATTCAGTCATTGTTTTGAGATGGGCTTTTGCTTTTAAAAACTCCCAGCAAAATATGTCAAAAGTGCCAAGTATAGCACATTTCCATGACTGGATGCAGACTCTCCACTCATATTTTTGGCTTTACTGTCCTTTTACATAAAGTCCATCAGAATATTTACTGACATTGATTCTGCATATTTTTAAATTCTATGATTTCAAGAAAAGTACGTTCCCCTAAAAAGTAAAAAATAGGTGGCTCAGATAACTTTCTTGTTCACAAGAACAGGGAAATTTAAATCCTTGCTGAATATGTAATTTGGGAACTATATTCTCTAAACAGCCAGTAAAGTTAAATGAAATGGTGCTCTGTATTCTTTGTTCAAGATATTTTACTAGAGTATCAATGTATAACTAGTTTTTAAAAAGGAAAATACCTTCCTGACTCTGAAGTCAAAATGAAGGAAACAGCCTTTTTTTTGTTAGCATCAGTATTTACAACTTTGTCTAATTTTGACATTGAAAAAACACAAGGCTTTGTTAATGATGCATTCTCAATTATGACATTAACTAGAATAATAGTGGTTCCAGCAGCATTGGAACAATTGTGTCTTTGGATATTAACCAGCAATTCCATTTTCTAGGATGTTTTGTCTTAATGTAAAGAAAAAATTGTGGAACTGTGTCTCCCCTCATGCCTCTCCTCATGCACACACTTCAAAAATACTGACCTAATCACATAATTACAAAGGGAGAACTTATTAGACTCAGTTCCTGCCTCGATTGTAGTGCCCCCTCCCCTCACCAATCATGAAAATGTCACTTAGGAAATTTTATATTGTTATAACTGATACCGTAGGAAGATGATTGATTCTCAAGTGCTAGGCTTACTAGTTATATATAATCTTGTCCAACCTCCAGAAAAGATCAGGAATTTGCTATATTGGTGGCACAGCAGTTGCCTGTGCTACACATTTCTAACTCACCAATATTTTGTGCTAGAAATGTATTAAGACCATCGTGGTGTTAACTGACATTGCTGAGAGACAGGATGCATCTTCAGGAGAGAGAAGTAGCTCCTCTTTTTGCTGTTTGGCAGCTAATTGATGCTGTGAGAATTAGGAATGTTGTATTTTATCACAGATTCTCTTGGTGAAGAGAGAAAGTGTTTAAATATGTGAAAGAAGCTAAGTATAAGAGGAGAAAAGAAGGATTATAGTCTGAATATCTCAGGGGCAGGGGAAGAAGGCTTTGTAAAATTAATATCTGAGGTATCCAGAAGATCTCAAGCACTATTAGTTTTGTGACATATTGATGCATCATTTTTCTCTTCTACTACAGCAAATCAACTAAATTAAAACAGGGGTGTGGTTTTTTGGTTTTTTTTTCCTCTTGAAGAGAATAAAATTTTTACTGACAGCTTTAAAGTAGGTAAAAATCAAGGGGAGTAATAAGTTTGGCAGTCTTCTAGCTTTAGAAGCTAAATTAGATTGTTAAAGTTCAGTATGAGACAGATTAGGTCTTAAAAAAACTAAAAGGGTGGATTCTTGAGAGAACAGTGCAATTTAGGGATGTTTTTTGGGTGATGATAATAAAAGTGACTATAACCTAGAGTGCTACAGTTGCATTGTAATTTGTTTAATGCCTAATCTCTGAAAATTTACATGTGTTTATTTGCCTATGATACTTATTAATATCCTAAAGTTATGTTCAGCAAAGCAGAGATCATATCATTTGCTTTACAGTAGCCCAGAATTAAAATGGAGGATGCTGCATTTAGTGGAAAATCTCTGTCAGAACAATTCTAGGAAATTTACACCTTTCTTCTTTTTTACTGTTCTGGCTAGTTATAGTCAGTTGACTATTCTCTTTTTTTTATTACTTTCATTAAATTTAAATTGGACAGAAGTGGCACTTCTAAAAAGTGAATAAGAAAGGTGACAAAGTAATTAAGGAGATCATAGCATTTCTTAGTAGAAATCACACTTAAATATCAGAAAAGAAGAATTATGGGGTGGGTTGTGGGTCAAGAATGTACCCTCCAAATAATGATATGAACCAAGGAGAATAATGGTACACTAAATATAATACGTTTAACAATGAAGATAAATTAGTCTTCAAGAAGTTGGTAACTAACCAAGCACTGTCTTCAACTGCTAAGGGGAAAATCATTTCACATGTGTATTTCTACTGCTAGTTTGAAAGGAGCTTGCTTCATTTTTCAGAAGAGCATCCTATCCTACTCTAGGATAATTTTTTCGTTGTGAAGAAGTGAAATGACAAAACCCTGTAATTTACACTAAAAGGAGTATCTTGGGAACTAGAACAGTGGAGACCTGACAAAGTGCTAGACTCCATTGGAAGATTATCTGTATGCAGCCTCCATAGTGCTCAAGTTTCAGGCTATAGGAAGAAAATTCAGAAAGCCATTTCATGGACTTTTGTGTTCTGAGGCAACAAGAAATACCAACAGTCAATGGGCTAGGGTGTGTTTAATAATTTTTGTATGCAAAGTAGGGGATGGAAGCCTCAGCTCTAGAAATGGCTGAAAAAATTTGGATCCCTCCATTGATACAATGATTAATATGATGTTGGGTAATACTTGGAAATATATTGATGATGCCCTTTTTGTCATTCCAGCTTATCGTACACTGTTATAAGGTGTTTGAAAAATTTCTGAGTTAGGTGGATGTGCATTGGTGGGTGCAGATTTTATGTGGGTTCAGGAGCTGGGGGAGTCATGCCTTGAATTTGCTTTAATACAGAACTTATTTTTAATCTGTTGCCTTGTTTATACATCCCTCCCTGTCTCGTGCTGTTTTGGGATACTGTTAAAACGGAGGCAGAGTATTTCCTATGAACTTATAAAGTAAACTTCAGCTACATCATTAAAGGAATGGGGAATTCAGGGGGATTTTTCTGTAAGCTGTTTAAAGAGTTCTACAGCCATTTGCCAGTTTGCCAATGGATGGCTTCTT
Source organism: Emberiza elegans (assembly GCA_024865655.1). Lineage (NCBI taxonomy): Eukaryota > Metazoa > Chordata > Aves > Passeriformes > Fringillidae > Emberiza > Emberiza elegans. Next base: position 24,269,044 of record JALJVW010000085.1, on the reverse strand, counting down.
CTCGAGTGAGTCTTGGATCTGGTCTCTGTGGACCAGAATACTAAGTAAAAAGGTTGAAGTGAATGATCATGGTGATGAATTTGGGGAAAGCTGTCATTCTAAAATAATGTTTTATAAATATAATTATAGTTCATACAGCATTATTTGCAAAACTTGAATATAGCTTTCATTATATCTTATAAGCTAGAATTAACCCCCAGATTTGTGCATTGCTCTGAGATACAGATGAATCTATTTAGCATATCAGCAAAGAAACTGGTGGTTTGATGCTGGATTTTGGATTTTGATACTGTGTAATGGGCAGCTACTTGGGTAGTTACTTTGTTCTGTTACATGTTCTACAGAAACTTAGTGGTAAAATTGTTTGGGAAGTCAATGGTTAGGGCAAACTGCTGGTGGGTTTGCATGATGTGATGGGGAGATAAAGGGGAGGAAATAGAAAAATGATCCAGACTGAAAACTGCATAGGTGGAAAATAGTTTGCCTACTGAACCTCTGGTTGGATCTGGGTAGTGGTCTCCATTATTGCAAAGGTGAATTTTTGGGATGCGGTTGTATGCAGCTACCCTGGGTGCAGGAGAAAGATATGCTTGGAGGGGCAAGAGTGAAGGAACATGTCTCAAAACATAATTGTAGACAATTGTACTGTTGCTGTCACAGGTCTAATAGGGGAAATGCTTGCTGAAAGACAAAGTGAGGAAATTAAGGCAATGGTAGAGTTGGAGAAATAAGGAGATCCTGAGGAAGGAGATCTCAGAAACAACTAAGGGATATGTGAGAACACAAGGGGGTATGACTTGGTAAAATAGCTTTTGGGCAGTCAGTCAGTGGGAGGCTTGAGAAATGTTAGAGATAACACCCTTAGGTGTTAGCCAGGATTGTCTGTCCATACAAAACTATTGTTGTGCTTAAATGTCTGCATGTTTTGGTTTTTGATTAGCATTTCTTGTTTTGCATTTTGTTTCTTCTTTACCTGTGGCAACTTCTGTTATTTTCCTGTTTTTCTTCCTTTCTGTGGCATTTACTGGAAGGATTGGTGAAATAATTTGCCAGGATGTTAGATCCATATTGTTGGATCTAACTTTTAGTTTTGTTGCTGTAAGATGAACAGTGGTCTAGAGGCTTCAGCTTCTCTTTCAGCTGTTTTAAACTGTATCAGCAAACTAAACAGAATGGTTATGCTGATTGTATGCAATTGTAAATTGGGTTGCAAGGGTATTTTCATGACCACAAGAGTACCTTTATGTTGAAAACGTGAATTGAAAACCTGAAAATTAGTATGTCACAGTATAGGTGATAAAAATAACAGCATTAAAGTCTGATGTTTGGAATGATTTACTCTAATGATGTCAGGTAGGGTGGAAGCTGATGTGAAAAGTGTATGTGTGAGCTGTTTTCAACACTGAAAACAATTTAAGAAAACAACCCTTACCTACTAGTTTTTGAGGGATAGAACCTGCTGGCTGTGCAAGTCTTAATGTTGAATAATCAGGTTTTGGTATCAATCACCTGCATGTTTGTTGGTGGTGGATTTTTTTTTCTGTCTTGTTTGCTTAGTTTTTTTTTACAGCAATATTGCTATAATGAAAATTTTTGCTGGAAATTGTAACCTGTGGAGTAAAAGAAATCATCTCAGGATATTAAACTATTGTAAGGTTATATATGTATTCTAATAACTTGGAACAGGGCCATGGCCTTGACCTAGGGACTGACTTGCAGTAGAGCCTACTGTTCAACTGTGAGGGTGCTCCCTGAGCAGTTTTGGTGTGGGCCAAGTTACAGTGTACTTTCAGACAATAATGCCCAGATGTAGTCCGAGGAATTGATGAGTAGTTGGAGTGTAGCCTCCTCCTTTTAACTTAGCCTCCAAAAAATTTCATTTGATTGTGCTTTCTGGCCTCAGGGCTAGAGACCTGTACCTGACATTATTTAAACAAGTTGCCAAAAAAATAAATACCTGTCATAGTTCTCCATTGCGGACTTCTATAAAATACAGAGACTTTTTTGGAGAATGTATTGAAGAGAATCATGCAAGTACTTCAGAAATTAGATGAAAGAGGTGATAAAGATGTATATGAAATAAATTATGGTATGAAGATCTGGTCAAGAATTTCTGTTCTGCTGATCTCAATAATACGCTGATCCTTTTGTGTGGCTTATTCCACAAAATTGAGTAATTGTTTTAGAGATAATTTCAGCCTTCTAGAGAAGAGGATATTTTGAAACAGGAAACAGTTCTCCTTTTTTGTATAGCATTTTTACAGTGTCTGGTGTTATGGGGTGGTTTTGTTGTGATAAGGATTAGTAGGTATTATGGAGGTTCTTCTTAAAGAATCTTGATGAATTAAAGCAAAAGCTTCATGCTGCTTGATTTGAAGAGAATGTTTAATTACTGGGTATGAGGTGCATGCATTAATTGGGGCAAAATTAAGTTTCTAGCAATTATAATTGTCTTAATTCATACTAGTTCTTTCTTCTGAAGAAAGCACTTATTTTCTATCTGCTTTCAGGGACCAAATGCTGAATCAGATCATGAGCTGGAGTTGTTTGCCAGCCTGGTGATTTCTGAGTTCATAGACAAGTTTATCAGGTTTTCATGGGCTGTGAAACAATCACTTCACTTTTATTCTCAGTGCCCTTTGTAAGGATGCTGATGGCTTGCTGACTTCCTCATCTACTGCAGCACACAAGGCTCAGAAAACTGTCAGTCTTGATATAAATAGCTTTTTCCTGAACTGTAACTACCACTTTAGAGTACAGCATCATGTTGGGAGGGCTTGAACTGTTTTTCTCTACATGCATTAACTAACTTTTGTAAACAGAGGAGCTCATCTTTTGAGTCCTTCTATTCTCGCCCTTTCCCTGGCATAAAATTACCTGAAACTGTCAGGTCCACAAGACGAGGTAGTTGACACTGTTACACTAATAATGCTGTTTCAGGAGCTCACAGTGGAATGTGATAAAGCTAGATTAATTCCTTTCACTAGGAAGAGGTAAAACTAAATTCTCCTTTTAAATCTTTATCTAATCTAAATTTAAAGCATAATTAGTAAGATTCTATGTTGCTGTCATCTTTTGTATTTTTGCTTGCCTCTGCTTCTCCTAAGAATTCAAATTCGTATTCAAATCTGTAGAAACATATGTGGAAACACATTTATTGTCCCAGTTCATATGTATTTTTAAACTCCTACAAAAATAGGTTCTGCACTTCTGTTTCATGTAGGGACATGGAAAGCCACCAGAGGGCAAAAGGAAGTGTGACTGGACAAAGCTGTTACCTGCAAATTTCCACATGCAGGCAGGCACATGTGTGCACACATCCTGGTTTTCACTTGGATTTTTTCAAACAAGATAGGTGCCCTGCTGCAGTGGTTATGAAGACTTCATACAAATAGCTTGCATTTCTGGATTCAGAGCATACAAACACAAAACTGGTATTTAATTTTGTTGAAAATAGTTTGCCTTTAAAATCTATTATTTCAAAACAATAAATCTACAATGAGTTATGGCTGTCTGGCACATTGCACTTGCGCACAGTGAACTCGTGTATTAAAAAAAAACTTTCTGCAGAGAAAATTGATCAGTAAGGATACTGGAAATAATGCTGCTGGTGATGCTTCATCTGCTTAGTATTGAAGACAGCAGGTGACACTTTTGCCTTGCTGTAATGAAAGCACTCCGTGTAGGGAAATCATTGGTACAGCTATGGGACATGCTACAGTCATTAAAATGGGCACAGAAGTGGAATGTGTCTTTAAATATTCCCTCTTCTCAGCAGTAGTGGTAGGATGTACGGAAGATTTATTCCCATAGTTTGAAGGAAGAAATAAATGTCCTTGGTGTTCCTAATGTTCTTTTAATGTTTTTTTTTTCCCTAGGAATTCTAGCTGTTATATGTAATTTGAGTGTTTCTTTACAAGTAGTTTGCAGTAAGGTTTTAAATGAAATGGTTGCCTGTTTGATCCATGTGATGAAAAAATGCTACACAGGTGATGAACAACTTGAGAAATTGCTCCATGTTAATTCTGTTAAAATTTGAAGGCCTCTCTGCATAGATGTACATTGAGTTCTGTCCAGATGAGAGGTAACATAGCTGTCATATCATAGTCTGTGCCATAATCTCACTTGCATGTAAGCCTGCTGTAGGAGTTAAGCTCAGTAGTTTCTCAGCCAGTGTGCAAGAGCAGATGCACAGTGAAAAGTGTAAGAGCTGGGGGACCATGGGCCATGTATAATATAATTAACTTGAAGCACAGATCCTTTTTATCCCTTGATTTAGGATCTCATCTTTATTTGACAGCGATTATCAGGATAATTTTCATTTTTGTATGGGCCAGGAGCAGTGGCCAGTGTGCAAGAGCAGATGCACAGTGAAAAGTGTAAGAGCTGGGGGACCATGGGCCATGTATAATATAATTAACTTGAAGCACAGATCCTTTTTATCCCTTGATTTAGGATCTCATCTTTTTGACAGCGATTATCAGGATAATTGCAACATTTTTGTATGAAGCAAAAGAAAATGAATGTCAGAAGAGGGAGGAGAGAAAATGACAGAAATTCAAGTATAACAGAATGGTCATGATATTGAAAAGAGTGCTTTAAATGCAGAAAGTGGATAAAATGCTTCTGAATTAGTGCTGTCACTGAGGGCTAATCTCTTGAATTATCAGACTGCTCTCTATTTCATTTTTAGAATATTTAATTCTCTTCGCCTTTTCAAATTATTTTTTCACTTAGAACAAAAGAAGTGTTTTTCTGTCTCTAATTTGAAATAGTTTTTAAACTCTATTTTCAAATATTGATCTTAACTAATATAGAAGACTGCAAGAAAATGTGTTCTTTTGCCATCTCCAGTCAATGCTATTGTTACAGTAAGTAACATTTTGCAGAAACATGTAAATTCTTAAAGGTTGTGTTTAGGCATCCTTGTGCAACGATTTTGTTGCATAAGTGAAAGTTAAAGACTTGCTTTTCTCTGTATTAGACTAGTTTTGCATTAGACTTCTGAGTTATTCCCAAATAATGCAAGTGAAGCCAAGTGTCCTCTGCAAGTTCCTTCCAGTAAATGTTAAGACATTTTGCAACCTCACTGATTTTGCATTCTGTGTTTTGAGACATTCTTTCTACCATGAAAAGATAGCCTGCTTTCATTTTCCATTATCCCATCCTTCTTGGAAAGCTGGAGAGGCCAGGGGAGTATCTCTTGCTTCATACCCTTAAGAGAACAATAAAGATTTTTTCTTGTTTCATCTTTTTTCCCCTCTTGCTGACCTATCAACATCACAATTCGAGTGCTAGCAATATCTTAAATAGTTATAAAAAGGATAATTTTTTTATAAAGTAGCAAATCTTGAGTTATTGTAGTTACACAATGACAATAATTCTGTAGCGTATTCTATTATCTGCATATCCTCTTATGAAGCCATGTTAAAATGTTTTGAGAACTATTTTAGTTTGAAATTTTTCTCCTGATTCTAGGTGATAGTTTGCAGCCTAAATTGTTTTGTGTGTATGGGGTAGTTTTTTTTTTTTTTTTGTCTGTGTCATCAAGCAAGCATCAATGTTTCTGACCATTAGACATAAAACGTAGGACATTTCTGCTACTGCAGCAATTTGAGTGACAGCTACAGGAAGTATGAGAATTTGAGGTTAATATTTGTGTCTTTTTTGATACTGTGCAGACTATTTTGCAGCTGAGCATATTTTTATGATATCCACTGTGGGCGCACATGCCATCTAGTAGACTAACAGCACTTCTCCACTTATGCTTCCTATGCTTGAATTGCTGTCACCATGACCTTCAGGGCCCTTTCTGCAGAGCATTGTTGAACTTCGAGGTACCTGTTGGTCTGTTTTTCCAGCCTGTTTCTGTCCCTCTGATGTCCCTGAGGTCATTAATGAAGATGCTGAACAGTGCTGGCCACACTGCCAGCTCCTGAGACATACCTGTAGTGACTGGCTCCAGATGACTTCTGTGCCACTGACCACAGCCCTTTGAGAATTACAGTTCAACCAGTTTGGAACCCAACCCTCCTGTTCTTCAGTTTGTCTGTGAGGATGTTACAGGCCAAAGGCTTGTCAAAGGTAAATAACATCAACTGCTTTCCCCATTTTTACCAAGCCTGTTTTTAATTTAATTTTCACTGCAGAATGCAATCATATTTGTCAGACATGAGGTCTGACATGTCCTTCATAAATCTGTACTGAGTAGTCCCAGTCGCCTCATGTTTAGAAATGTTTTCCAGATTCTCTTGGTCTGTCACCTTCCTGGGGACTAAGGAGAGACTGACTAGTGTATAGATCCTTCTTGCCCATCTTAAATATAGGAATGCCATTTACTTTCTCAAAGTCCTTAGGAACCTCTCTCCAGCACCATGACCTTTCAGAGTTAATTGAAATTGGCTTCATAAATATATTGGCCATTCCTCAGTTCTTGTGGATGCATTACTAGGATCCAATTTCTTTAAATATTCCTGAACTTGACTTTCCCACTGATCTTGGCAGCCTGGGATCCCTCAATCCTGAGGATAGCAAAGACCCCTCCACTAGACACTGAGTTTATAGAAGTCCTACACAAGGACAAAGGAAACTCCTTCTCATTGACAGAAGATGGTGTTATCCTTTGTTTCATCCTTCTAGCAGACACCAACTGCGTTTTGCCACTTTGGTCTAATCTCTCATTTGAGCTGGGAGCTCCATGCACTCTAGTTTCTGATGTTTATAAAGGGTGATTCTCCCCTCTCACCTTCCTGATCCATATCTCTAATCCCAGCAAGATTGTACACACCAGTAAGACTCTGTATTTGACATAAACATAAGGGGTACTTGGTCAAAGGAATTGTATTCCATCCCTGAGCTGGAGATTTGACTTCCAAGGTATTTCTGGGTTTGTTTCTATTTGGTTATGTTTTCATAATTACTTTTCTTAGATTATAAGCTTTTTAGGAAGGATCTATATATCTTGCTCTACGTGAGTTAAAAAAAATGCCACGGGGTTTCTCTCCTGTGAGTGTTTCTGAGGGGTAAACAAATGAAAACTGCACAGTTCTTAGCAGCCAACTAACAACATGTGTTGTTTGAATGCCCCAAGTTGAGAAAACTACTGACTAGAGTAGGGCAATATTTAGTCTTTTTCTTTAGACTTTTTGAATGAGCTAGTTGTTGATAACTTGAACTAAGAAAAATCCCAACCACAACTTACTCTTGTATTAGTAAAAATACCTTTCTTATTGTAGGACTTGTAACTGACCTGATTAACAGAAAACTGAGTGTATCTCAAAATAGTGTATCTGGCTACTAGTTGTTTATAATTATTTTCTTCCATTAATTACTTTTCCTTGATCTGTGAGCACATCTGGAAGCTAGATACCCAAATTGTCTAGTTAATGTAAAGATACAAGCAGATTATGATTCCAAGATCTAAGCTTTGAATCTCAAGTTATTGCTAGGAGAAATTTTTTGTGTGCTGGTTGTGGCCACACATCTGGATTTCTGTTGAGGGGAAGTACCAAGTGGAGACCAGGGAAGGCTGATGTACGGGGAGGTGAACCTACCTTTTCCAGTTGAGCTAGTGGTTAGAACTTGGCTTGTCATGCTTGAGACAGCCACGTAAACTGCTCATATTGGATGGAGTGGCATTTGTCCTGCTTGAGGCAGACTTACTGCAAAAGTTGTATTTGTCTTTGGAACTCCTAAGGAGTAAAATGGGAATGCTTGATAGATGTACTCTTGAATATGTCACTGTCTACTGAGATGCTCAGTTCAACAGGGGGATGAGTGGTCTGCGGTCCCTATCAACTTGTTAAGGAGTGCAGTTTTTAATACTTTATGAAATATCAAGTGGGAATTTAGGTGTGTTGGTTTCATTTCACCTTATTTCACTGACAGCTGCCATGGTACCTCCATGAGACAACTGTTGTGTGTGTGAAAGTAGCAATGTGGACAACGCTGTTCAGCTCTGCTTGCTTTGGGATGATAGAAGCCAACATGTAAATAAATATACCTCATTAAGTTTTATTGGTGTACTGTGCAGCTTTCCTCAGCACAGAGTTAAATCTCACAAATGATTTTATATGGCTAGCCAATGCCTTTTTGCTTGTGTGATTCTCACTGTTGTTGCAGCTTTTACATTATTGCACCCAAATTCTGCCTGAAGAGCAGAGTTCAGCTCACTGATATAGTGATGGTTGCAGTTTTTTGCTTGGGCTGTTCCCGTATGGCAGAGTTCCCAAAGTGCAATCAGTAAATTTTGACCTCCCTCAAACAGATATATCTGCAGAATATATCAGCAAAAATGATCTGTGCTGAAACATTGTCTCAAATCACCTTGGGACAGCATAAGAAGCATCAGACTATTAAAAAGTCCAATTTATGCCTTTTCCAATTTGGCTGCCTGCTTTCTGCACACTGTCTCCTGTTCTTCCATAGAAAATGATGGGTTTACCTGTCTCTCTCCATGTCATACCCCATGCCTTTGCGCACTCTTAGATCGTTCTAGCTGTGTTAGTGTGCAGCAGGTGAGGTTTTTAAAACTTCCTTGGACATCTGTATATACAATGCAAACATATATTACTGTTAGGATAAAGAGTGATCTGCTGTGTTTGCATATTTTGTGGACTTGTTTTGTTTTTATTTTGTTTTGTTTGGTGGGTTTTTTTGAAAATCAATGTCTGGTTTTTGGTAGCTAAAAAGTGAATTTAAGTAATGGAAAGAAAAATTAAACTCCTTGTGGCTCGTTATTCCTACATATATCTCATCCTCTGTATTTCAGAAAAAATGTAAAATCAAGGAATACACAGGCTTTTAGAACAAAAGATGAAGTTACTAAGCCAGAAAACAAATGATCTGTTTTCCACCTCTTTTTTTGCTTGTGAAGGACATGATGTTGAATAAACAGAATACGGTTTATTTTTTAATTAATTGATTAAAAATGCTGAAAGGCATATTATTTTTTTAAAACAAAATATGCATACCTGAGTAATTTTGTTCTTATTTCTTAATTCTATTGAACTTGAAGAAGAATGTTCACATTGATTGATAAGGAAGAGTGCTAACTGTTTGTCAGTGGAAAAGGAGGAGGGTTCTGAGCACTAGCTGCTTGTTCCTGTCATACTGAGAGCACTAATGGGCACCAGCTGGGCTGTAGCTATAGCAGCTTCTCCACTTCAGCCTTGCACAGCACGAGCTGCTGTGGCAATGCTGCAGAAGGGCCTCCTGTGCAGATTTAGGAAGTACACACTTCAGTTGTTGTTCCCTGGGCAACAGAATAACTGCAGACAGCTGGCTTTGCACCACCTGAGCTGATCAAAGAGCAAACCCTGTCAGGCACTGATACTTCAGCTCCTCCTGCTTTAGTGTGAATGTCTGCAGGCAGTGATGTAGGAAGCACTGTCATTCAGGTTTCAAGGTTAAACACAGGGGAATGAAGTAGAGTGACAGCAAAAAGTAATATGAAAACATTGTTCCTGTAGATAATTCAGTCAAGTGTGTATAGCTATTGGTGATCAAGAATTAAATTTGAAATATTAAATTACTGATGTACATATAAAATATCTTTTAGAATTATTCAAAAAGAGACTGGGAGGCTAGCAATAATTGGCTTGAATTTTGGGAGAAGGAAGAACAATCAAGGGTGATAGACCATGTTTTTCGTTAAGAAAGACCATAAAGAATGATTGAACATAAAGATTAAAGTGGTATGTAAAATGATATGGCTATGAAGGACCTATATATCTGGTTTACTGGAAGCTTCTGACAGGTCAGGACTGCAGCAGCATGGTGGGCTTTATTCAACAAGTGATGCCAGAAGCATGAAAGGTGGATATTTGAGCGATAGTGAACTGTAACATTTTCCAGTGTGGATCTCTATAATTGGGATTAAGAACCACTTGAATATGTTGGATTAGAGTGGAGGGCGGTGGGAGGGGCAGGTGGTAGTGTTTGTAAATGTCCACTGAACTCTTTTCTTGTACTTCTTTTATATTATAGTAATATCCACTTAACACTTTGCTTAAGAGGGGTGCTTACTTCTTAAATTCTGTTTTAAACTTTGTTGTGAAATAATAAAAATAATTTTTAATTACTCCTCTTAAAATAAGTTTCTCCTTTACTTTTTTCTAATATCTGTGTTTACTTCAAAAGGTAGTAGCTTCCTTTTTGCAGAAGCAGCTTCAGGGAGTGAACATGGGTGAAGGATAATATTGACTTTTAGTAAGTCCTAAATGTGCATCTGTCCACACCTGAAACATGAAGGAGAACAGATTTGGTGTGTTTCTGAATGTACTCAGTCCTCATTTGCTGAAACTGCAGAATATTGATTAGTATCCACACTTCCATTGAGGGTTTGGTTTTTATATTCCATGTATTCTTTGAATTTTTTGTATTTTGTATTTATTTTAGTAACATTTGATGAAAGTCTAAAGTAGTTTCAGGTGGGGTTTTTGACCTTTTGTTTTGTTGGGGATATTTTTGGTTTGCCTTGGGGACAAATCAGACTGTGTATTTCTTGTTTGGCTCTTCTGATTTACTGCATCAGTGGTCCAGATATCAGTTGGTTTTCTTAGTATGTTTACTGAGGTTGCATGCCAAGTCCTTTTAAAAACTTATTTATTAAAGGGAATAAATTAAGAAGACTGTATAAACAGATTTTATTGTATCTGATGTTCAGTTGCGTTCTTTGTAGTTTTGCAGTCTGTGGCATTTTCTGAAGGAATTCTTATAAGAATTCTGAATTACTTTTTTAAGTTTGTCTGTCGAAGTCTGGAAATATGCCAAAGCTCACTTCTTTCATTCTGCAAGTCTTCAACTGTAGGAATTGCTGATGCGAAATCAAGAGAGATGTGAAGTACACAGACTATCCCTTCCCTTCTAGCTTTAAAAACTACCAGTTCATTAAAAAATTGTAATTTTCTACAACAGCAGGAATGACTTTGTGTCCTGATCAACTATATTGCATCTGGAATCAGCAGTGTTCTTATATCCACAGATTTTTATATTTGCATCTAGTACAGAAATGACTGTGTAGTTTTTAAGGGATGTCTGCTGGCTGCCGTGTTCAGCAGCAGCAGCAGTGCCATGAATTGATTTGTTGTGTGTGAAGGAGCTTTATCAAGGAGTAACAGCTACCTGTAGTTAACCTTACAGTGTTTCTTTTTGAACTCTGGTTAGCAATTTCTTTTTATTTTTAAATTTCAGGCAGATATTTTTTCCCCAGGCTTATTTCTCACTCTTAATTTAAGTTGGAGCAGTTCTTCCAAGGGGAACAGTGTTTGGATGAAGATAAATGGGATGTCCCACCAATCTACAGCTTTTGCTTTTTTTTTCTGTGTTGGAACCAGCTGGTAGTATAAAGCTAAAAATTGTCATGGAAATAGTCCTCATTGAGAAGTCCTTTTGGTACTGCAGGGAAAATTGGTACTAACTGACCATGTTGTGACCCTTTGCAAATTACACGCTCTTCATGTAGAGGGTTTTCTCATTGCTCAGCTTGTAAAGTAGGCACCAAGGATAGCCTCATGTTTTATAGCCATGATTATCTCTTAGGCTTTGGCTGAACTCAACGAAGTTTGAACTCAGCAAAGTTTATTTCCTACATTTGATTACTGTACCCCTATTGCTACCAGTTTAATGTGTAGTTGATTCCTAATTCAGTCCTGTCAAAGTATGGGATTACTTGTTTATTCCTTAAATTCTGTTTTGCTTGTTTGTAAGCCTGGATCATTTCATCAGAACTAAGTAGATGAAACTGTGTGCAGTCACTCTAGCAGATATTATCCTCTGCCCAGGAGATAATATTGGTGGACTTGGGGAAATAGTGCTTAACAGAGGGTTGTTGCAGTTGGAACAACTACATTTACCTCCATCCTTAGCTGTACCTAGCAAAAGATACACTGAAGATGTGTGATGAATTTGATAAGGGATGAGAAGGAACAAATATTTCCCCCTCTTGAATGAGGATGAATAAATATGACAAAGATTCAATAGTTCATTGTCTCATTTCTGGATCATTTAATGTGAACAATGCGTGAGGAATTGTGGGACATTCTTCTTCAAACCTTTGACTTACTGTCTTATGAAAGTTCAGTAGTGCTTAGTAAACCTTCTAACATTTTTCTTAATATACTCAATGATAAAATTTCAACACAAACGTATCTGTTCTCTTCTGCATTGTTGCTGTGACATAAGTAAAAATTCTTGTTTCAATATGAAGCAGGCATGCAAAAAATGGTTTTCAGCTAAAGGAAGGCATAGATGCATGACATAGAGACACCATGTTTTTACCTTGTTTTTCTTTCTTTTACGGAATAACTGGCATTGCCATTTAAATATTAGTTTCATACTTGTCTTTTAGTATTTTAAAGAGAAAATGTGAGGGCTGGTAGATAAAAACATTGTCATTTTGTATGCATATGTGCAGTAATGTGATGTGAAGATAGTAAAAGATGGGAAAACCTGGAGTTTCTTTTTGCCTGTAGGCATTCTAGATAAGCAATGGCACTACAGAGGTGGTAGTGAAATTTCCTAGTAACACTGGATTTTTAAATTTTCATATGATCACTTGGGAAATAAGGCTATATGGGTAATGCCACAAATACTGTATACTGTTAGTGAGCTTTTCACGTGGCCATGGGAAACTCGTTGTGGGACTTTGATTTCAATGTAGTGAGAGTTCCTGTTTGTGTTTGTGCATTTTGTGTTTGTAGGTTTGTAGCTAGTGGTTATTCTATTAAGAGGAATTGTGATCCAGAAAAACTCCACTTCATCTATTGGAAGAGTGACACTTTCACTCAGCACTTAGATTTGCCCTCTCTTTTACAAGAGAGAAAATGCTATATTTTTAAAAGTTCCTTATATAAAAGTAAATTAAGCTTTCCTTAAGGCCAGCCATATCTAAAATTCTCTGGGTGGCTCTGAAAATTCCATTTTGGTTTAATACATCTGGGAATTAACAAATTGTCAGAACTCTCCAAGGAGAAGTTAGTAGTGCTCTGAATTAAATCTTTGTTCTACAGATTTCAGCCATGTATCTAATTCCAGAATTTCTCCAGAGTTTAAAATTAGAATATTTGCAATGCACATACACTTGATCACGATAGATGGACATTCAGCAGCTGGAAAGAGGTGTGTCACTTTATCTGAGCATCATCAAACCCACCTGAAATCAGAGGATAATGTCTGTGCTGAGTGTCGAAGTTTTGTGCTTGTTGGCTTTTAGCGTTATCCCTTTCTAATGTGCAATTTAATTTATCTTTCACCACTAGGCCCAGTGAAGTAAAACAGGCATGGAACTGCACAAAATTCTGCACCAACCTGTACTTCAGTTTTCAAACCACCAAAGTGTTATAGGAGCCTGGATCACCTCAAGTTTCTGGGGGATTTTTTTCTCAGTATATATATGCACACATACATATACACATATGCTTTGGACTCCTTCAGTCTTCAAAATGATGCTTTAGTTGTTTTAGGGTTTTCAGTCTGGAAATTTGATTGTGCAAGGAGCTAATACTCCAGTTTGAAGAAGCTAAAATACCATTTCAAGGCTGTCTTTAAGATTGTGGTGCTGTGGTTAGAGGAAAGATGTCTTGAAAATGTTTTTCCCCACCTTCCTCCATGTAAAACCTTTACTGCACAAAGCAGCAATACTTGCAATTTCAATCTTTTTATGGAATATAAATTTGATGTTGCACTTCAGTCTTTAATTTTCAGTCTTCCCTCAACTGATTTGGCCTATGTGGAAGTAATTTATTGTTTGTTAAGGATGAGAATTCATACTATATGATGCCTGTGTAATTACTTGTTTCTCTTGCTTACAACAAGGAGAGCTCAGTACTACAGAGTTTATTACAGGGATTTGTTTCCTTTTCTTTTCTGGTATTCAGAAGAAAGCTAAATTTGTCCATTGTATATTTGCAAGTTGGTGCTTTATGGCTGTGTGTATATGACATGTTCTCACTGCTTTTTGAACAAATGCAGGACATTGAAATGTTAATGCATTTCCTCCATGTTTTACCAACCACAGTTTGAAACAATTTTGGGACCACATAGCCATCTACTAGCAAGAAAAGCTGAAACCATAAGAATGTGGTCTGCTGTAACGTTTCAGAAAAAATATGGTGTAGGAGGTGATCATGCAAGTTTTATGGGCAGCTTCACAATTATCAAAGAATTTTAAGAAAAGTGGAGTAACAGCAGATTTTTGTAAATGAAATGAGAAATCTGAATTGAAACTGAACCAGGATAATGAAACATCAATATTGGATATTGCTGTACATGTCACATGAAAAAAGGAAGGGGCCCATGGAAAGGTCCCCTTTGGTTTCTGTATTCAGAAACCTGCTATGTAAGATGGCCTTCATAACCTCATTATATTTACATATATTCTAGTAGCAGTAATTTTAAATTTATCAAAAGTGAACATTACTTAAAATCAGTCTCTATCCTTTTAAAAATCTAGCTGCATAAAAATTTCTATTTGTTAGCTAGCTTGTAAAATACAACAAAAAAAACCACCCCCAAACACATCAAAAAACCTCCCAACCAAGCAAACCTAAACTACACCCCTCCATCCCAAAACTACTTCAGAAGTGATAGTTGATTCTTCATTTTCAATTATGTCATAGATTGTACCATAAATTTTAAAAATTGGGCTCACCACTGATTACAAGTTGAAACCTTGTAGGTTAAATTTCAACTAAAGAGAAAAAGGTAATAGTTATTAGGTAATTCTTGGGGAAGATAGGACCTATCAATGTATTGAAAAGTGTTTTGTGCAGACTACTTTTTTTTTTAAAATCTGTTTCCCGAATATTAAGTTTCTTTGTGACATTTTAAATTTCTCTTAAGATTTGCAGTGCTGTGCTGGAGAGGAAAGATGGCTTGAAGAACATGTAGTTTGTTTTCCATTATTTGCTTTTGTGATTCTCTGCCATGATCTTGATAATAGTGGAAAAGCTAATGTTTTATATGTGTGATACAAACTTTTAGTAGTTATAATCTATAATCAGAAACTGTTCATTACTGGTCCATCACATTGAAGCAAAACGTTTGATAAGTCCCCTTCTTTAGCTGTGTTGCACTTTCAGTTATTTATTACTTGCATGGTGTACAAAGCACACTGTGTGTTGGTTTGCCCTTTGCCAAGGAAAGGTAGCCCTCCACTGCTGCTTTCTTCTCTTCCTCAGTGGCACAGGGATCTAGAGTAAACAATTTGCCTGAAATGATTCACAAATAGCTGTTTAGTTAGCATGCTCTGCAATTAGCAAATGTTCAATTAACTGTTAATAAATAAGGGATTTTCTATCATCTTTAGATGTATGGTCTCTTTTTACTGTATTCAACTTGTATATCCAAATCACTGTAGAACAGTTACATGCATCATACATATAATTTATGCTCAACACAATCAAATATCCAGTGATTGTGTGTTCTGAATTCATATAAAGTCCTCCTCCTATCCCTGTTTCCTGTTGCAGAAATGGCCTTTTTTTCCTACAAGTTTCACCTAACAACCTTTTTTTTTAAATTTCATATGACTGCATTTTAAACTTTTCTTCGTTCTTGTATTCAGGACTTACTATGTATTAGTTACTTTTTGTCCAATTCTGTGTGGTTTGGCTGCCTCTTTTTCCCTATAGGATATCCAGATTGGTGACCTTTATAATACATGTTTTTTTCCTCTGTTAGTATCATTTTAGCCTGAGAAGGTCTTTTCAGTGTCCTTGCTTCCTCTTGAAAACCCTCTCATTACATGCAGCTGCTGCCACTTTCCTTTCCACTGATGAAGTTGGTCGCATTTGCTCACGGCTCTGTAATCAGACACTCTTGACTAAAATCAGCTAAAATGTACTTGGAGATATAGGCCTGTAAAATTACCTCAGAAGAGAAGATGTATCATTTCTTGCTGCTTATGCTCTGGACTTCTCATGTAGCTCATCCTGCAGCCAGCAGTTGCTCCCCCTGCTTTTGCTCACTGTGGCTGTGGCTGGTTCCTTTGTTCCTGCTGGAGTGGATCACACCAACCCATTCACCCTCACTGAACCCTGGACCAGCGGCTGGAACAGCGTGAACATATGCACTGCTGCTCTGGTCTCCTCCCATTCTGCACTGCTACAAATTGCTATACTGGGTGACAGGCGCTGCCATATGTGCACAGACCATATGATATTTTCTCCTCAATCTATAGTTGCCTTGTTCTTCATACATTGTAATACTTTGCTATATGCTCGTCAGTTCAGCTTGTCTTTTGGAAGCCATTTTTATTTGCTGGAGTTAGAGGCCTGTACTTACTTGGGAAACCTGATTTTGCAATAAAGAGTTGCTGTAGTAAAGGATATGAAATAACGCTCTGGATTAAACTGGAGATAGCTGTTAGAAGTGTTTAAACGATGTCTGTATCTTCACTGTTAAGCAATCAAGCAATGTAACTTGTCATATTCATTAACATCAGTATGGGGAATGAAACTTGGAAAACATGCGTCCCAAAGAGTTTTCATGAGCACCTAATTTTGCTTTTGTTCAGGAAGACACATGTCAAATACATGCTAATTATGAGTTCTGCAGCACCTTGACTGCTAACTTGAGGTCTGTGTCTGTAGCCACATTCTGCATTCTTTGAATTCATCTTGGTGTGAGATTTTTAAATATTTCAAACAGCAGATGTGCATTGCTTATAGATTTGTGTAAATGTTGGTGCAGTGTGTACAAAATGCATCTCCCATACAATGATCTGTTGGCATTATTCTCTGTTGCTTAGCTTCAGACACTAAAGTCATGACATGTGCTGCTGTTTGGAGGATGCCGAAGGAATTGGAATCAGGCAGTCATGAATCCCCTGATGATTCATCAAGCAACACTCAAACCCTGGAGCTACTCTGTCACCTTGACAACACAGCCCATGGCAATATGGCCTGGTAGGATTCTGCATATTTTATACGTCTAGAAAAAGCCTAAAGGATAGACCCATGCTGTTAGTTTTGTGCAGATTTATATTGAAGAAACTATGCTATGCACCTTAAAAGTATTCCATCTTTTAAAAAAAAGTATAAATTGGATTTTTAGTCCCAGATGTTTCATAGATTAAAAACATATATTAAAGTCCTGCAAACACATGTGGAGTAACAGCCTGTGTACTGCTTGAATGTGTTTTTCCCCACGTGCCCCCACCTAAAGCCTTTGTTGCACAAAGGTATAATACTTAGAATTTGAATCTTTTGGAATATAAATTTGATGTTGCATGTATGTTTTTCTTTTTTAGTCTTTACTCAACTGATTTAGTGTAATTTATTGTTTCATAAGGATAGGAATTCATTATGTTTCATGGTGCCTGTGTAACTACTCTTTATCTGTTGTGTAAGTCAAGACAAGGAGAGCTGCAATACAGCAAGATGTTATTACAGAAGTTTGTTTCCCTTTCTGTTATTTAAGAGGAAGTTAAATTTGTCCATTGTGTATTTGCAAGTTTGGTGCTTTATGGATGTAGGTATATGATGTTCCCACTGCTTCCAGACCAGATGCAGGATATATAATAAATTTTAAGTATTCATTTAGCCACAGTTGTCTAGTTTGAGCCTTGCAGATTAAATTTTAACCAAAGAAAAAGGCTAAGTTGAAGATGCTATTTTTTAGGGAGGTCTTGAAAAGATAGGATATACCAGTGCATTCAAAAATGTATAGATGACTTTTTTCTAAGATACAGGTTTTTCCAGTGTTAAATTTCTTCATAGTAGCATCCTTTAATTCTTTGCTACATATTTTAATATGTAATCCTTCTTGTAATTTTTTAATTTTTAATTTCACTTTTTATTGTGGACACTTTTTGATAATTAATCCTACTAAGTTGGCAGGGTTTTGTTGTTTTTTTAATCTTTTAAGCTTTGTGCTTTTTGTCTTCTAATTTTCCATAATTAGTTTCTATCTGATGCCGGAATGTCAGAACTTTGTATGGCAGCCAAATCACTAAAGGAGGAATAGGAGGCATATAACTGCTTTTTGTGAGGATGTGAATTATATGAATGCCCAGAATTTGTTTTTTGCTCTAATATCAGCTAGCTCATTATAACAAGCTCATGAGCAGTTTTCAGTCTTCTGCTATCTGATTTTGTTCAGTACTTAGTGCTTACAAATATCTACTGCTATTTAATGCCCTTTACCTATGTGCATATGTATATATATTCATGGAGATTTGATAATGTTTAGTGTTACAGAGAGATAAAAGGTGCAAAGAGAATACTTGGCATTAGTACTTCCTCAAATGATCTCAGGAAAACACAGCTGAGTTAGAGGATCTTGCTTTAGAGCAGACTTTTCTATTCCTGTCTCGCTCATATTGGACACAACTCATTTATAAATGAGTAAATTAGGCCTTTTGTGCTAAATGTGTCACATAAAGGCCACACCCCACTGCGTGGTGTGTTGGGTGCAAATAGCAAGGTAAATATTCTTTGTATTACACTACTTAAGTGTTTAGAAAAACATGAAGGCCTTAGACAGTAAGGGTGTTTGGTTGCTGTTGGAACCAAAAGGAATCAGAAAAGCCATTTTTGTCAATGCAAAGTATAAACACTTTTCAAACCACAATGTAAGACCAGTGTTCTGGTGTACACAGCCACTATGAGATCAGTGGTGGTCTGGCACCATATACTTGCAGTAAGAAGGATCTGTCATTTGCCTTGCCATTAGAGCACACATACCTGTTATGTTTTGCCTGGAAAACCACAGGCCGAACGCTGGGTCTGAATTTAGTGTGACCATGTGCACTTTAATCCACAGCATGCTGTAGAACAGTGTGACTACAGCCATGCATGATTGGATACAGCCTTCATTTTTTAAGTTAATTTTGACTATTATTAGTCAGAATGCATGCTAAAAAAGATTAAATAAAAAACTGGGCTTCTATCATATCTTTATATGCTGGGCCTGGAAGACTGGGCAGAGTTGCCAGTACAGTTTAGAGATGGTGCGTGTAATGTTGGTGTCAACCTTTGTGACAGTGGCTCCAGAGAGCAGCTTATAGGAAGGTATTTTTTGTGTGTCTTGGTATCCATTGCACAGATGCTTCATGAGATTTATGCATCTGGTTGCAGATCATAAGTAATTGAGTTTTGATTGTAAATCAGGAAAAAAGCAAAACTATCTTGAACATGCAACTGGTTGTGTTCTAGCATCTACCACCCTCCTCAGGGCTTTATTTGCTTGTAGTTTTTCTCATGTTTACCCTGCTCTGCTTCCTTCCTTGTCATGCTTTTTTCAAGGTGAGCCTGGTAGCTGAAATTTACCTTGCAGATTTTTTTTGTTTCTAGTATCATGCACTAGAAACACAAGGGGTGGGTTTATTTCTAGGTCTGGTGTGTCAGGAATTGGTTTTGTTCAACTCTGTACTGATGTTAAAAACTGATTCTGCATTTTTTATTTTTCTCATCTCCTTTATGGAATTCTGTGCTCCAATTTATCTGAAATTTCTTGCTAAAAAGCAGCAGAGACATGTTTAATACCAGTTCTCTTTTGTGAACCCAGAAGTGGGTTTTCAGTCGATTGTGACTAAAATATTAAACTTTGCTAGTGTGTTACTGAACACTGTGCCCTTCCCACTCAAGATCTATTGAAATAATTTTCTAGTCTTGACAAAACCTTTGGCAAAAAGTCTAATATCCAAGACATTGCAGGCAAGTGAAAAAGAAATTTGGTTTTCTACAGTTCCATTTTATCTGGATTGCATGGGTCACTGTGTTTAAAAATTAAGCATAACCTTTCATTTTTAGTATTTGAGATTGTTTACTGACTCCAAGCTTTGAATTTGGGACTCATCAGTATTTTTACTCAAACTCTTGTATGGCATAAAGAGAGTTCAGAAAATTAAACAGATGCCTAAATTAGGCCAACAAATAGGCCTGTTAATTGTTCTGTTTGATTCTAGCCTAAGATTTTTTCATCCTCTGCCTGCTGTTCCTCATGTAAGCCAAAATGGAAGGATTTCAAGTGTAAAAATCCTGGGTGAATTACTTTCAGTGTGGAAAACCTCAGATACACACAGAAATTTGTGTGTTTAAGAAGAAAAAAAGTCTCTTCAATAAATTCCTTCTGTAGATAAGTGTATGTATTCATACAGAGCTCAACCCATATAATAGTAAGCATGTTGGTCTATGCAATGTCGTAAGATTCAACTAAAGGAACTTGGCACTGGGTATCTTACAAGAAGCAGTTCTGTCTGCATAGGAGGAGAAGCCAAGGAAATGGGACAGCAGTTAATGAGATTTTGATTATTCCTCTGAGTGCAGCTTGGAGGAATCCCCAGAACTCTTGTCTGTTAAACCTCTGAAGACTTGTATTTTAGTATTTAGAATAGTAACCTCCTGTTCTCTCTGGTTTTGCTGCAGACTCTTTTGGTAGTACACTTGACAGGGTAGTTCTTGGAGAAAGATACTACAGGCTGTAAGAGAAAGTATAATCTGTGAGATCTTGAATTCATAACACAGCAGGGAGCTCTTCTTGATTCTGCTGGAAGCAGGCTTGCCTCTCAACGCTTAGCATCTTACTTTTTGCTTTCCAAAGGTGGCAGATATAAAATAGGGCAGATCCTGTTCAGTACTAAGCTATGTACTTCAAAAGAGAGGGGAACAAGTGAAGTAAGTTGGATTGTGATCTATGGAGTAAATGTGGAATAAACTGAAAATAAATAAGGGGAAAGTGTTAGATGAACTGTAAAGGGAAAATTAATGGAGGTTACAGAGGCAATATAAGTGGAGACTCAATTCTGAGAAGCCTGAAAGGTGAGGAGTGAAGAATTCATGTTCTATGTAGAAAACAAGAGCTGCTAAAAATTTGTTTCAAAGGGATGAATATGTTAGTAATAATGATAGATTACTTCATTAGGCTGCTCTACTAGCTCAGGTTGAGATTTTTTTTTTTTGTGTATCCCACTCAATCAATCCTAGATATGAACATGCAAATATTACCATATCTAAGAGACTGTAGAGAGGAAGAGAAATTATAAATTCTTTAGAGTCACAGATGTTTCAAGAACTCCAGGATGTTTATCACTAAAATATTAAATTAGAACTTTGAATTCACAAAGGAGAAAGCTATTATAAATGAGCTGTTCCCACAGATTTCAAATACTTAGATTTTATTTGGAATTTCATTGAAGGTCTCCAAATAGAGTACAGAGAAGTACCATCTCTTCCTTGGCCATGCACAGTACAAATCAACCTCATTAAGGTTGGCTTTTTACGGAAGTACAAAATTTGCTCTTATAGTCCTTTCAACTTGAGTAGAAATTTAATACATAGTATTTTATTGCTTCATCATGTTCGTTCCATTAATGCACACAGTCACCTGATCAAAGTTAGGCTCATTCATAATTGATGCCCTGAAGACAGATGACTCAAATCCAGTAATGTTTTACTTACTTTTTTGGCCTTTAAATTTATTTTAAAAAACCCAAAAGCCCACAAAATCAAGCCATTCCAAAACATTTTCAAATAAAAAAACCAAGAAGTAAGAGAATATGAAACTCAAAATGAAAACAGTGTTTTTAATAGCACTAACATTTTCATGTGTTATTCAGGTATCACTTCTCTTTCCTGTCATGATGTTGGTGATGTTACTTCTTCTCTAGAACCCCTCTGTAGGCTTCAGGATATATGTGTAAAAGTTCTACCTTTCAGTCAAAAAAAAAAAAAGTCTAAAATAATTTGATAGTCCATACCTAATGAATATAAACCCGAAAGTAACAATACTTTTAGAAGGATCATATGGTCTTGAATATGTGGTACAGTAACTGTTTTATATGTTTTATAGCAAAGGCATGTAATAAATGCAATCACAAGTTTCTTAATCTTATCTTATTTTAACACTTCAAATGTCCCATTACCTGAAATATAATTGTGGGGACAGAGCTCCCTCTGATATTTGTATAGAGGTTTCTTTGAGAATGCCAGGACTGGCAGTTGCATATTCTGGTGTATAAACTGAACTCTTTTTTTTTTTGGGGGGGAGGAGGGGTTGTAACATCTGCCCAGCAGATATTAATTGTATCTTCACATGATGAATATAATTTCAGAAAATTATCTATCTGAAATTGTCAGCATTTAAAAATAATAATTCCACACTTCGTTCATTCCTCATATTCCATCAGCCCCTTCTGATATTACAGTAAGTATAGGGACAATTTTTTTGGCCTAACTTAGTACATGACAAGTTTCACTGGGAATGTATCTTAACAGCTGGTTATCAGTATTGATAATGCCCTTTATATTTTGATCCTTTCTAAATTGGTAGAGTTTAAACTGTATTTGTCTCTGCTCTCTTCATAATTCTGTGTGATCCTGAATTCTTCACAGGATTTTGCTCTCTTGAATCTTTGATTCTTCTTTATTGTAAATAAAATAATCTGTTATATTTAAATACAAATGTTCAGTGTTCGACCATTAGTTATCTTTCTTGCATTTTCTCTTTCCTTTTCTACTTTTGTCATCCTCTAAAATATGTCTCAATCCAGCAGAATAATTTAGAACACTCATTTTCTCATTTTCATTCCCTTGAATGTTTGTGGTAATTTTGAGTGCTTAGTACTGTGCAATTTTAAAACTTTAGGCTCTTCAATGTAATCACTTTTTCTAGGGAATAAATGTGATTCATTAATTGGATACTGAAGTAATAGAACTTTGTATTATATGCCCTGTTTATTATGTTAGCTTTTAATCAGAATTTATTTGACTCTATTCATGTAAAGCAGAGGGAAACTTAGTCAAACTGAAATCTGACACTGAAGCAAATATGAAAGGAAAAAATAGTTATTTATTAATTTTTGTGAACTTACTATATGTATTCAGTTAACTTATAATTTCTAATAAGTTAAATAGATTCCATATGCTTGAATGAAAATTAGTTTTTATGAGGTATTTGCGGCTGTTTTTGTTTAGTTTGGAATCATAAAACATGATACAGAAAGTAGTGTAGAAATTGTGTTACTCTTCAAGTTAAAAAAAGGGGGGTTGTAGAGTACTATTTTACTTCTCCATCCCAACTTGACTATAGTTTAGTTTCTGTTCTTACCATATTCCCCAGTTTTACTGCTAAATTAGTTGAAATTTTTCCCCACTGAAAGAAAATTTAGCTGTTTTTAAAAGGGGTTTTCTTCCTCTTTGTAATGTCACTTAAGCTATTCATACCACTAAAAAAGTGAGGGTTGAAGTCTGCCTCAAATGATTTTGCAGGTGAAATAGATACTTTTTTTATTCTACTAGTTTTATGTTCTGTCTTACTGAATTGCTTAAAATGTTAGTGGGAAACGTTAAAGAAAAACAGTGCTGCAGAACTGTGAAAAAATCAGTCATGCAGGAAAACGTTTAAATGTTCATGAGGAACTAACTGAACAGGTGCCCCTGTTTTCTTGATATCAGACTCCAGTTTGCTCTCCAAAGCCCTGTTAAGAATTTATTATTTAGAATATTTATCCCTTAGGGTAGAATTCTTTCCAGCACAATATTCTGGGATGACTATAGATGTAGCAATGTTGCTGCTGACACTTACTTACATAGTAGTTAAAAATTCAGGGTTTTGAAATGTCTTTTGGATGCCTGTTGGATGAAAGAATTGTCCCTTGTACATTTGTGATCAAGTGTGTCTATTTGGTAAAATGTCTGTGAGACCTGAAGGGGTGCCCTGCAGCCTCCCACTGTCCGTCTATCCCAGTGTTCATGCTCCAGCAATGGTGATGGAGAGGTATATGGAGACCACATTAGTTACAGTCCCAGCTGCTTCTTGCAGTCTCTTCACCTCAAATTCCCCCAGAATTAAGAGTTGCTGGATTAGAGGTGTTAGAGGGTACATCTATGCTAGCTCTGTGTAAACACCTTAAAATGTATTTAGCATTCTGTTCTTCTGATCAGTAGTGGTGATTTTCTTCAACTATCAATGCAGATCTAGGCAACCTAGATCATCTTAGGCAAGTGTTTTAAATCACTGGAGAAATATAGGAATATTCTGCTTTGTTAGGTATTATTTCCCTGACCAACCATGCAGTTTGTTACAAACAGTGTAAATTAGTAAGGATGTGCTGTATCCATATTTCCATCTTTGAAAAATCCCTTATGAAAACATTCAAATTGTCCCTCTCAAAAGTAGATACATTTTTTTTTTTTTAAGGTAAGTCTGCAGAGATTGTTTTTGATCACTCCAGCTGTTTTGCGAATAAGTTTGTTTCAGCCCTTAATTTTTGCCTTAGTACGTGGAAAAAAAATATAGCTATCTTGAGGCCTCCAGAGTCTGGGCGAGAGTTTTACCTGTGTGTTTTCCTGACAGACACTGATACTACAAAAATGTTTTTCTTAGGCTGACCACCTTACTTGATCTACAGACAAGCCAGTTATATCTTTCTTTCCTGATGTGTCAAACATCCATTATACTCACTTTGTGAGTTTTTAAGCCCTGTTCAAACAACAGAACAGAAATGGTGTCTGTGGCAAGAGCTGCTTCATGAGTAGTGTGTTGTAGAGGCCCACACAATGATAATTTAAGGGAAAAAAATTAGAAATAAGTGATTTTTCTGTGGCACCTCCTTGTTGGGATACTTTTTTATTTGTAAAGCAGTTTAATTTTTCTGAATGTAATAATAATGCAAGAGTCAGAGGAAAGCCCAGCTATCTTAGGGGGTCTTGCTCAAAATTACCCTTCATTTCTTAAGTCTCATTGATCAGCAGTTTTTTACCTAAAATGTTCACCTTACCTTGTAGATTTTTTTTAGGAAGCTGTGGTTCTCGTTTCACCACATCTTCAGTTGCACTCCGAATTAAATCTCAATGTTTGGGAATTTTGAGATGAAGTGTAACTTGTGTTCCTTGCAGCAAACTTCAATACACTGTAAAATAGCCAGAACTTGGGTAGGGAACAAGATCATGGGTTCCAGGTTGTACTTGGTCTGATCTCCTGTCTCCTAGAATTACTGTACTGATTATCTGATAAGCAAGAGTAATCTTTAAATTGGAATCATTGTAATGCAAAGCAGGCACAATATTTGAGTTCTTATTATGTCATTTTTTTCTGGTGGGCTACATGGAAGCTGCAGGATGGTATGCTGAGTTACCAAATACATGGGTATATTCTCAATTTTTCAGTACATGAGAGTTTTCAGTCCAGCAAAATGTTTCCATTTATAGAAATAAGTGGTTGTCAGTTCTGTAATTGCAGTTAAGCAGTAGTTAATGCTTGCTTTGTCCAACACTTGTGGCATAACTGCAGTTAAGGTCAATGAAAGTGTTTGCATGTTGCTTTTTTTCTTCCTTAGTCTATAATGGAGGACTTTGAATTGTTCATTTCTAAAAGTTCAGTATGTTTATTGATAAAAGTGTTAACTATCTTTGCAGCATAGGAGGAGATAGTGGCTTCCTTTCAGGTGTGCATTTGAGTGAATATTTTAAATACTCTTATTTGTTGCTAAGGTAGTGTTCTCTGTAGGGTTTAATTTTATTTTTTATTTTTTATACTAAAAACTACTAGCTGCAAGCTTTAGTGAAGCATCCTGAGTTAGAGGATAACAAAACAGGGTGAAATACAACATATAAAATTGCTTGTGTTCTGTTTATAGATTATTTAAAGAGCAGCCATGAAGTTGCCACTCAGTTTCTGCTCTAGTGCAGGGTTTGGGAGGGCTTTTGGGGGACCATGAGACCCCCATCACCTTTCCCGGGATGAAGGGACCCTACAGCTGAGCTCTGCCCAGCCGGAGGATGGGCGGACACTGCCTCTCACCAGAGGTTTTTTCACCCCACACCCAAAGCCTCTCTCCCCGCACCCTTTGGTGTGAGGGTCTGCATGAGCCTGGCCAGCTGACAGCTCTGGGCTGTGGTCTCCAGCTTGATCCCTCTGGGAGTGTGTTCTTCTTCCCAGCCCAGGCCTGAGTCACTTGATCTCCATCAATGTGCAGCCCAAGGCCCCATTCAGGGTTTGGGTGGTTTTCTCTGCAGCTTTTATACGGTTTTGCTGTAATAGGCAAAAGTCTTTCATGAAGATGTTTAAGCAATAAATTATAACATTTCAGTTTCCAAATATCCAGTTACTGAATTGATTCACACAAAAAGCAAAACAAACTAAAAAACTTGGGTCTCGTCATGGACTTCTGATAAACTTCAAGCAGTGAGATTTCAACTAGGCTCTGAAGATGAAAACAGCATATCAAATGCTTTTAGATAGCTGAGGGTTCAATCTTAAAATGGAAAGAAGTTTCTCCATTAGCTATTGATATGAAAGTTGTTATCTCTACCTTCAGGTATATTGTTGGTCTAAAATTATTGGAAAGCTGCAAAACTTGGTTGCAAAAGTGTTACAAAATTACAAAAATAGAAGCCTGTTCTCATAAAATGACAAATATTCTTTCAAGCCTACTGTTACCTCCAGTGTATTTATTAGGGTTGGAGTACCTAGTTAGTTAGCTGAGCTCCCCATACTGACTGGCTTAAATAGGCTGCTTTTCATAGACAGAATAAGAGAGGAGCACTGATTTCTTGCATTCCTTCCTGTATAGCATTCAGTGAATCACAGGTTGAAAGTATATGCTGATTAAGTCATGATAACAGCTGCAGAGTTCAAAACTGAGGCTTATGATTTTTGGTGGAACTTCAGAAAGGATGCATAACAATTTGTATGAACAGCTCTGAGGTTTCAAACTAAAGCCTTCTAAAATTAGTGCACATCAAGGTCTCTGGTTGTACGTCCGTGTGGGCAGAATGACTGTTACAAGTTGCTAGTTAATGGCAGATTTTGGACTTAAATATGTGGTGGATTTCATCTAAAGGAAACCAGAAGGAATATGGTTTAACATATTTTGGTATAGATTAGATCCACAGAATTAAAATGGCTTTCCAGTTCAAATTCTGATGATGGATTTTAATGTTGGGTTGTTTATTTTGTTTTTCTGTTTCACAGTGTTATGTGGGAGCCGATGGGAGATGGTAAAAAGATTATTTCACTGGCTGATAACAACATATTATTGTGGGATTTGCAGGAAAGTTCAGCCAAAGCTGTGGTAAGAAATTTTTTTTAACCAAAAAAGCTATACTTGAATACATGAGTTCAAGCAATGATGTTGCCTAGCCTAGAATTTGCTAATCTTTTAACTAGTCCTTCAGAAGTATCTTGTTGCCTATAATGTAGGTGGGGGAAATGAATATTCTACCATTGTCTTAAATAAGAGTGTTTAAGAGTATTACTTTAGTGTTTGTTGCCAGTGGGTAAATGTTTTCTTTGTTCTAGAGTTCCCCTTACTGTCCTTCTGCTTTTATAGTGAGTAATCTAGAATAAAGCAGTGCTGATTTGGTGAATGTCTGCAAGTGGAAAAATTGATGAGTAGTAAAGCCAAAAGTTACTGAATTCAGATTATGTTGTACTAACTCATGTTGGTTAGTACCATGCAGCCCTTTATTCCATTTACAACTCTTATTGTACAAGCATAATATAAGTTTCTCTATTTGCTATGTACTGCTTTGAATTCTCAATGTTAGTTTATTTTAGTAATATACAGTTTCTTCAGATTATTTCACTTATTGCTAAAAATGTCTTATTCAGGAACATATATAAAAAGTGCCATTGGCATAGATTTTTGTCTGATTATGCCATCTGATAGAATGTATATAGAAAACTTTGAATGATTCTTTATAGTCATTTAGATCAGTGTCTGTGCTTATAAATGGAAACTCATTATGACAAGGACATTGCTATTCAGTTGACCTGTTGTCACTTTTAAGTCCTCAGGTCAGGATTAATTTTTTTTTCCTGGATGCTGCAGAATCAATTTTTTCAGCTTAGTCAATACACAGTGTCCATAAACTCTTCCCTGTTTATACCACCTGACTGCATGCCCTGCATGCCGATAGATGACAATGTAATATAATATAGTTTAATACTTTATGTTTATAATTCAGCCCTTTGGGTTCCTTCTCTAGATGAGAAACTTCAGGGTTTTTTTTCACGTGCAGCTTCAATAGGTGTTTGCCTATTGAAGGCTGTTGCCTTCCAAGGCTTCAAATTAGTATTTGTTTCTATCAAATTGATCTTGAGAGTTTCTGACAGCTTACCTCCAGGAGCTTGTCTGTGCTTTTGTATCCCCTGGATTTGCATTGCACCTGCATTAGTCAGTATTTCTTTCCTAATGTCTGCATAATACACAAGCCTTTCTGCAATATTGAAAAACTGCTTTGGGGCTGGTACTGTTTCCATGCTATGGATCCTCATGTCTCCTTGAAGTACTGAGACTGCTAGGCAACTTAGCCTAGCTTGACCTTTCCCTTTTTCCTACTTTCACTCCTTGTGCAGTTCTGTTCTCACTTGCTGTAATTCTTTTGAATGTTAATTATTATTTTCACTGTTTGACCACTTTCTCATAACTCTCTCAGATTTTTTTCTTAATCCTAACCTTCCTCCCATGGCAGGGGATTGGCATTAAATGATCTTTAAGGCCCCTTTAAACCCAAACCATTCTATGACTCTATGATTTCCTCTAGGATGCTCTCTGGTGTATCATCAGTTTCTCTGTGGAAATCTTGTCATGAATGCCAAATTTTATGGGGGTTTTATTCCTCATTTTATATTGCTTGGGAATTATTTACTAGAATTTTATATGTTGTGTCTTCCTTATACTATTCTTTTATCAAAATGAATCCCCTACTCTATCACACAAATATTTGTGCAGATAACTATGATTTCCATTTTCTTTTCCTTCCATTGCTAGAATTATGATCTGTGTAGTTTTGGAGAGGAATAGATGCTAACAAATTTTCAAATTTTGTAATTTCTGCATGGGGAATCAGTATTTTTATCCTCAAAGCAGCATTCAGCTTGCAGATCCTTTCAGTATTTCAAGAAACATTACTTATGTAGAATATTTTTTTAATTGGTACTTCTAAAATAGTCTTGTATTACATCAAATGCTGATGGCACAAAAGGACTCTAGAAGGCAAAGTAAGTGATAATGGAATTAAGAGGATTTAACTTGTGACATTTGTTATATGTTAATATTTTTAATGAAGGGAAAATAGTAAAAGCAAATGTGAAATTCTGTATGAAAGAGACCGCTTCATCTAATGAAGCAGATATATCAACCCTTGGCTGACATCTTCACATAGGAGCATTTAAAAATCTGTTAAAAACCTTTGTTTGCAGAAGTTAAGAATGTTGTCCAGATTTTACAATCAGGCTCTCAGGAGGCTTGATACTGAATTTGACTGATCCTCCCTATTTGCATCTAAAATAATCTAGTATCTCATGTGATTACACTGTAAACAAAAATTATTTTTGATTAAAATTTTACCTGAGGATAACTGTTTAGCATAATCAGTCTTCTGCTCCAGCAATTTTGAGTTGTTCTTAGATGATACTTACTTCAATACCAAGTCATACACTGCTGTTAAAGTGAAGTTTGATAGAGAAAGTTCACTGAAAGTTGACTATCAGAAAATATATCCATGCATCAAAATCTTGAGCCCAGTGAATCATTTCTGAGATGACTGGAATTCTTGAAATTTTTGAATGTTGAATTCTTGTCTGAAACAAATTTGTCTTAAACATGTCTGTAGGTTCCTGAGCTAGCTGGAGTCCAGCTGAACAAGACTGAGAAAAGCATAAGCATCTCTTTAAGAGGCCTGTCCTAGACTTTTTAGGAATGAAATTTAAGACAAGCTGAAGTCCAGTATCATAGGCTTTTTCTGGACTAGCAGTGACTGTGGTGCATTTCTGAAATCTTCAAAGATTACCTCCTTACTAAGAGATGAACTCCCTGTTTACTTGAATATATGGCTGAAAAATAATAACTTTTATTTTGTAGCAATTTTATATTTGCAAAAAATATATAGGGCTGACAGTTACAAAGAGCAATAAAGAAAAATAAGCAATGTTTTGTTACACAGTTGGCTTTTTCTTTAAAAAAAAAAAAGTAAAACCCTCCTCCATAAATCAACACTCTACCCCAACTTTTGCTGCTGTAGTATTTAGAATGTGAGAGAAATCTGTGTGATCAGGTTGGTTATAAAACAGATAGCATTAGTGTAGTTAAGCAGTAAATATATTTTCCATTTGGTTTTCACCATGGACAAGGAGTATTTGTAGGCTAATGAGCTGTTGGTGAAACACTGATTTT
Source organism: Emberiza elegans (assembly GCA_024865655.1). Lineage (NCBI taxonomy): Eukaryota > Metazoa > Chordata > Aves > Passeriformes > Fringillidae > Emberiza > Emberiza elegans. The sequence continues at coordinate 24,238,923 of JALJVW010000085.1, read as the reverse complement.
TTTCTGTGAATATCCTGTTTATAAAGGATTATTGCATACATAATATATCATAATTCTAAAAATTTGTATTTTAATGTTTTTTGATCAGAATGTAAAGTGAGACTTCATTGAGATATTAATAGAAGGAGCTATTTTTTTTTTTTTTTTTTGCTTGGAAAACAGATACAGAACAGCCTAAAGCAAAGAAATCAGGTCTTGCCACATTAAAAAAGAGGCATGTTAAGGCAAATTAAAAAAAAAACCAAAAAACCACAACATTTCCTCTATATGCAGTTATACAGAAATTATGTAAATGACAAGAAAAGTTGTCTTTACTGTTCACTAAGAGGTAAGGTTGTCCATTTTTGCAATCTCTTAGCCACCTGATGTCTTATCACCTAACATGCTTTGTTTCAAGCAGGCAGTGACTAAGCAGGATGTAAGTGGTGTTAGGGAAGCATCCCTGACCATCCAGGAGTCACTCTGGCAGTCACACTCCCAGGGACAGAGACTTTGGGCAGCTCCAGTGGGCTGACAGGGCCCTGCTGGACTCCATGCATGCCCCACTCTCACCCATCCCAGGTTTCCCATAGCAGTCTCTCAGTCCTCTCCATCCCTTAGGTCATTTAATCACAGTGCTGCAGCAAAACAGCCTGGGCTGGTGCCTCTCATGAGGGACCCTGAATAAAGAAAATCCTGGTGTTTTATTCTCTCCAGTATATGCAGCAAAAGTCTGGGGTCTTTCTTCTCAATCCTCTGCTCCTGCTGTGTCTCTGAGTGTCCAGTCAACTGACTGGTGACACAGGTCCTTGTGCCTTCTGTTGTGCAAATGGTCAGCACTTCTTCCCAGCCCCTTGCCTGATTTCCCTCCACCATCCAGAGCTCAGTCTGCAGCTGGCACTGCAGGTGCACACCAAGCTACCTCTACTGAATGTTTTCCTCAACCCTAGTAAACTTATGTATTCTGTAGGGATTGCTAAGCGGAGAACATCTTTACAAAATATATATTTTGCTATAGACTTATGAGTAAAATAAGAGTGTACTTCCATGTGTGTACATGTGTTGTTATAGGTAAAAAATGTTGTGACTAAAACTTAAATCAAGAGCCTAGGATTAAAATAATAGCACTGTCAGTGTGTTTGAATTGTTTTCTCTTTTTGTAAACAACAATGATGGTGTTCAAGTTGAATAATATCATCATTGTTAACTAAAACTAAGATCAGTTCCACTGTATCTGTATCAGGCAATAGAGGTAAGGGGATATTCATTACACTGGTGGCTCTTCCTGTTTTTGCAACACATTTCAATTGTTTCCCTTTTTTGCATAGGTACATATTATAGGCCATTTTAATGGCAAGAAATAAACCAAATGCTACTCTTTATGAAACTTTCATGTTTATGAAAGCTTGTCTAAAATTCAGGTATAATACTGATGAAAACCTGGAAATATGTGTCTTTTAAAATTTTGTATTGGCCAAAATTTCTGCTTCTCTACAGTGATCAAAAATTCAGGGTCTTACTTGGTTCCTTTTCTGTATCTGCCTGTGATTTACAAGTCACATTGTTTCATTAAAATTAGCCTGAAGAATAGTGCAGTTCCCAGTAGATACAGAGCTTCTTGGTAATAAAATTATTGGTGTGTTCATTCTCTGAATTATCTAGTCAGCTTGGGATAAGAAACATTTGCTAACTGTAATTTAGTGTACAGTTCAGTGGTTTTGTTTGGGTTCATTTTGGTTTTGGTTTTGGGTTTTGTTTTTTATTTTCTTTCAGTGGTTTTTTTGCTAACTTGTTTCCACCTTACAGTGTTCAATTTGCCTGTATTTACATTAAGACAAGCTTCTCCCGTCCTTTTGATCACTCCCTTTATTATTGTTTTGAGGACATTACCTTCTGGGGTGAAACTAATCTTATGCTCACTGCATCATTACCTTTTGCAATTAAATTAGCTATTCTTTGCCATTTATAATCATTAGCTGGACCCAAGAGAAGCCAAGACAATGCACAAGGTGTGGATAGAATCTGCTGAGAAGAAGACAGTTAATATTTCTGTGTACAGATTTGAGGTCATATGTCAACAAATTGCTAGAACTCTTCCTTGAGTAAATGCAGTATGTTTGGCATGCAGATAAGTGTAACAGAATGAAAGAGAGATATTGAAATCTATATATTTTTCTGGTTCTCATATGTTTTCACAAAGGGGACAAATAGAGGTGTGGCTTTGATAATTCTAATCCAAACTATTTATAATTATATTCCTTTTAGATTTCATGTCCTGGATTATTTAGCAGCATCATGTGATCTTAGTTCAGAACAACAGATAAAATCAAGCACTGGCATTCCAGGCAAGGCAGAATATATTTTGGGGAAGATTTCACAGGCTATCTGGATAAAAGTGATGTATCCAAATAGAGAGAGTGCTAGGAATAAGCATGAGATGCTTTCTTGGCAAGATAGCTGCTATTTCTCAAGGCAGGAAATACCTTGTGGAATTCAGTGGAGAATTTTTTAGCACCCCATTATTAATGCAACTAAAATAAACATAGATTAACCATAGGAGGGCAGAAAACTGTCAGAAGAAAAATAAAAGGGAAATTACTGGATCAGAATGAGAATAGGAATCAGCTCATAGGGTTGCAATCAATTTTATTTAATGGTCTCCTTAACGATAGAATAGAAGTAGGAGTGAAATAATGAAAAATATTGCTGGCAGAGCTTGGAATGCATCATCAGCATATAGGAATAACAATATATTTCAGAGGATGAACTTGATATTTAGTTTAATTTTTGTAGTATGAAACAGAAAACTTATGTTTAAGGAATAAAAATATTTTCTTAATATAATGCAGAAACTCAGCACTTAAAAATATGTGAATTGTGTTACTTAGCTCTTCTGAGAATAGCTCTGAGCTGCCAATATGATGAGACTATTTGAAAAGGTAGATAGTTTTAAGATGGTTCAGGAGTCAAGAACAGTATGAAAGGACTCCATGGCATGGTTTCCTGCAGTTGGAGGAGTTGAACTCAATTTACCATCCTCATCAACTTTTCTGTTTCTGTAAATAACAGGTCAGAAATACGTTCATGCCTTTTCATATCAATGTCAAAATAGTCTGCTCGGGTTTGTCTACTTAGTGTAGCCCTTAATATATCTTTCTTCTAAGTACTTTCCTGTTCTGTTCTTGGTCACATAGCTCTTTTTTTGGAACAGAGCATGAACAGTTGGTCTCCGTGCTGCTTGTGGTTTTCCTAGATAATTTGTGTATGCTTTAACATTTAATATATGTTGGGGTTTTTTGAAGGATAGTGCCTGTCCTTTCCTCTTTCCAAGTCAGACCTTATGTAAACAAATTTTGAAGAAGAAAAATCAACCTCAGTCCTTGATATTTTGACAAAAATAAGTTGGAGTCATTGATACCTTGATTTGAACACAGAAATCAGTCCAAAATCTAGGATGTCCTAGGAGAGATTTTTTTTCATATTTTGGTACTTTGTTTTTGTAAAACCCCTTCCTTCACTGAGAATAACATAAACAGTTGTATTCTGATCATGTCACATTGTTTAATTTTTTAGAAGATTTTTTCTTACTTCAGAGTATTGCTCTCTTGCAAGTGTAGTATAATATCATGCTGCCCTGCTATTTTTCTTCTTGTGTCCACCAGATTTAGGCATTGTTCCAGCTAAACATTTAGGAATAGTGTAAATCCATCCATATTCCAGTAACCATTTTATGCTGTTCAAGATTTCATTTTCTCTAGACTTGTTTTCTGAAATAAGAGTGCATTGCACACTTGTGCATTGCAAGAGTAATTCCTAATTTTGTTGTCTAAAAGTAGACATTCAGTCTTACTCTATTCCTTTCCTTTTTCCTTAATGTAACTCCCATTTTGTGTTTATAAAATAATACCATGAATTGTTTACCTAAAGTATCCTGTGAGGCCCTCACACCTGCATGTCTTAGTCTCCTGGGCAGCACAGATCTTAACCTTCATGCAAGAATAATGTTTAAAATACACCTATGTTATGTTTTCCTTCCCTTTTGTAGTTAGCTTTTCTGCATTTAAAGAAGTGGAGGAAAGATTTCAAGATAAAAAGTGCACTTAGTTACCTGTCCATATATTCAATATGAATTAAAATTACAACTAAGGTGTTTTTGAACCTGTATTTGTGATTCTGAGCTACCAATTTTGTTACCTTTATTTCTTGGATGTCTAGGAAGGAAACTTGTATACTTCCTTCTGTTACATAAGAATTCCTTTTTATGTATGGCAATTTCTCTTCTTTATCTCCAAATTGTCCTTTAAATCCTTGCAGTTGCTTTCAGGTTCATAGATGACATGGAAAAGAAGATGAAGTCAATTAAGAACTTGGTGTATAAGAAAAGTTGTCATTTAATTTACTTGTGAATTGCTTATGAAGGCATGGGTGAATTGGCCATCTAGCATATAGATGATTTTTTTCATATGTTATTAAGAAATATGTGTGTGCTGGCCTCAAACCTAAACCTTTGACTGCAAAGAAGAAAAATTTGATCTTTTTATAGTAGCTTATGTTATAAAAGTTAAAATGAGAAGACACATTACACACATATATATATGTATATATATGTGTGTGTGTGGGTGTGTGTGTGTGTATATATATATGTCTGGAATGCTGGAGAAGGTATACTCTACTGCTGACAAAGACCCTCTGCCCTGAGTCATATTTTGAATATATGATGCTTTCCATCTCAAGAGCAGATTTTTTAAATACCTGAGAAAATATTCTCCCTTTGTTGCTTCTATCTTACTCTCAGTGATGACATTGGCTTCCCTCTCCCCACTCTAAGCTTTGAATGGCCAAGTCTGCTTTCTGAAGAAACTTACTTTGATTTTTGAAATGACCTACACAAGCTGTGAATTTTCTTTTGAGCCTGGAACCTAGTATGTGTCAAAAAATAAAAAGTGAATTTTATTGTCCAGTGTCCTATGCAGTGTTTTTTGTTTCTCTTAATAACCTGTGAGTTGTAGAAAGGTTTTCAGACAGTATTTGTTCTAGAGGAGTAGGTTTGGCCAAAGCGTTATGTTATTCATTAACACATGAGCAATATATGATCGTGCATGTTGGGAATTCCATGTTCTTTAAAAAAAATGTAGTATTGTAATTCCTTGATTTTTAATCATAATGCTAAAGAAATATGATATTCTTGGTGGAGTTGTAGTAATAAAAATTTAGCAAAATACATACATGAACATTAATACAATATACAAATAGATTTAGGCCATTTAGTATTGACAGCATATTTTTCTGTTGATATCAGTTAAAGTTTGTGTAAACAGTTTGTATGTTTTAGTCTTTTTCATCCTTCAAAGCATATTTGTGCTGAGAAATCTACTATTAAATAGAACATTGATGTTGCATTAGGATCCAACAGGATCCTGTGCTGTACTATGCTTTTATGAAATACCTCATAATGAAACATTTGAAATATGAAAGTTGTGTAAGAGATGACCAAATAAGTCTGCTGTTTGTGTAGCTGCTTGAAATTTGTGTAAATTTTATATCTGATTAAATGCAAATATTTTTATTTTCCTCTTTCGCTTTAGCTATTAAACAGTTTCAATAAGTGATTGGAAGTAAAAATAATTTGCAGTGTAGGCAGCTTTGATTTCCCCCATGTTCACATGAAATTGGGGGATAACTTGCTATACAACTTCAAAGAGGAAGTTGATTACTTTGGACCTTCTTTTCATTAACTGTGGAGATGCAGAGCTGCCTGCTCTAGGACATGCAAGACTGGTTTTGGAACTGAAACCTTTTTATTTCACAGATTGTAGATTTATAATCTAGTATCTACTGTTATTTTCACAGGCATGTATGTGGTGACATGGGCACCTGGGCCTTGACTTCTTTATTTTTAAAAGCTGCTATACATTTATCAAAAAGAGTCTTTGACACCATAATTCTGTTACTACAGATAAAATTAGGCATTTTGACATGGAAAAAATCTTGTAAGACTGTTAATGAAGCTAAATGCACATATGTGTGTGTGTGTGACAGCTACAAATCCGTGCAGTGTGCCCATATTGTCTGTCTACTGTTTCAACAATGATCTGAAACTTTAAGTTTATAGAATATGAGTACAGTACTTGTAATGTGATAGAAAATTATCTCTAGCTTTTTGTTGTTGTTTCTTTACTTTTTTTTCCCTCAATCTCGGATTTGGTAGTCTGTCGCACTTGGAGCCATAGGCTGTTGAACAGCTTTGTCTTCATTGCAACTAATTTCATTTTAGTGTTACATTTAGAAACATTGCCGGCTTTGTTTCATTATTTTAGCTCTCTAGTTCCACAGCCTTGGAAGGGAAAGGACAATTAAAATTTACTTCGGGCAGATGGAGTCCACACCACAATTGTACCCAGATTGCCACGGCCAACGACACCACTGTCCGAGGCTGGGATACACGGAGCATGAGGTAAGGACAGCTTCAGTCATGTCTCTAGAAAAGCAATCTCCTTTGGAGGGGGAATTTTGCATTGCTCCTAGTGTAAGTTTTTTGTTTGAAATGATAAGTGGCAATCCTATAGCTTATAAAAGGAATAGAAAGGCTTGCATAGCTGATATAGTTACAATTTCACAAAGACTTTTCTCTGGTATTCCCCCTCAGCTTCAATTCTAACTTGTATATTGAGTTTTATTGAACCATGTACTAGTCTCACAAGGATTTGTTCAATACATAGGAATACCTGGATGAAGCTGTTTTATAATTCAACCTGAAAATGCTTTAGCAACAGCCATGGCTATGCTATGAACTATCTTCATAGCATTTAAAGGTGATTTTAATCTTTGAGGGCAATTCACAAGTTTGCTCTTCACTTCTGATTTTAACAAAATGTTCTATACTATGTTAATGATTGCAGCATACTGGTTATAAAAAATCACTGAATCTATCAAAATCATAACCAAATAAAAGCTTTGAATATACCTAATAAGGCATTCCCCCCTTCTTAGTTGTGATTTTGATAAGCAAAGGAGTGATGTTGTGCACATCTGTTGCTATGACTACTAAAGCCTCTTCAAGCTTTTTTAAAGGTACACTTTATCCCCTTAGCACATAGTAATTTATCACTAAACTGAGAAGACTGATGTCTTGTAATAACTTTTGTTGCTTTAAAGGGTGATGACTTTAAATTTAGTTCAGTGGTTCCTGCCAGCTCAGAGTTGTAGCAATAAATCCCTTGTTTGCTAGTCTTTGTGGTTTTGCTGAAAAGATTTATTTAATGAAGGAAAGTTAAAAATGCAATAATTAAAAGTCACTTCCTGTGAAGTGTTTGAAAATCATGTTTGAATGTCCTGTTCTTTGCCTTGTAAAATTACATATAAAAATCTAATTTTATGTAATATGTATACTTAGATTTATAAAGATGCCTTATAAGGACAAGAATGGAAAGAGAGGACAAAGGAGAAGGGGTTTTATTAATTTGATTTTTTTTAAAAATTCTATTTCTAACATACAGCATGCAGATCTTTAACCAAAGCCTGTGTTTTGAAAAAAGAATATTAAATATTGTAACATCTGCTTCATGCTCTGTCTCATTAGAAGAAGCATCTCTATCTTGCATTAAAGGAATTCTCTGAGGAACTTCTATGACAGCTAGATTATCTGGATATTGTAGTCTGGATCCTCAGTGAAAGGGATAGCTTGGTTAACAGAAGCAAATCCCACTATTGTATTTACTTTAAGGAGAGCTCAGAGTAAATAAGTCCTTAAAACTGGTTTGTCCTTAAACCAGTTTGATAAGTAGGCTATGCCAAAGAGCTGTTTGCAATATACTCAAAAAGTCTGTGCAATAGTAAGTCTCATCTTCAATTGGGCTGTAATATGTCTATTACGTGAATAATAATTAGGCTAGAAGTAGGAGTTTAAAGTCAGGCCAATATAAACTGTGGCAGTATAAGAAGCATAAAAAGAAGGAGGAGGGAGGAATCAAGGACAAAAAACTGTCCTACCAGCAAAGTGAGGAGAAATAGTAGAAGCAGCTAGAGTAGCTGCTCCTGTAGAGTATGGTTATGATAGCTGCAAGATAGAGGAGGTACATTCTTTTGGACATAGCAAACAAAGAAGGGGAGAGGAAAAAAATGATTGTCAGGAAGAGTCCTAGACTAGACTAATAAGCAGTCTTAATCAGAGAAGAGCTTGTGAAGCAGAGAAGACAGACACTAGGCTGATTGGATTTAGAGAGAGAACTTTATCAGGAAAATTCAGACTCCAAGGCTAAATTCTAAATAATATGTAAGAAGAATAATATGAGCCAATAGCTGGTGAAAATGTTCAGTTGGTCTGGCATTAATCTTATAATGTAAGTGAGAAATTTAGTGTATGTATTATTGCTGTAGGTAGGGTGAAAAGTGTTGAAAAGAATATTCATATTTGGGGAGGAAAGGGATCAAATTGTCAGAATAATAGTTAAGTTGGGATGAAGTCTTTCATGGTGAATAGTCCTGAATATACAATGGACAGTAGTATTTTTAAGCCCTTACACACAGGTCTAAGCAATGCAAGAAAAAAGTGAACGGGAGGTGCAGTGACGGGAGGAAAGGTGTGTTTTACCACAGCAAGCATGCTTGAGACTTAGTATTTTTGCCATATACATATTCTAAAAAAATAAGTGGAAGGCTGAATTCCACTCCTAGAATACTTGGTAGAAAGGCATGCCTGATGATATCCTTAGCCTCTCAAACTGAGAACAGTGTTGATGCTAGATTTCTTAGTAATTTCACTGGTGACAGCCAGAACTGTCAAGACAGGGCTTAGTACAGGCCTGATAACTTTGAATCTCTCCTTCTGGAGCTATTTTGCTTTGTATTCATTGTTAGGTATTAACGGCAAGAAACTATCTGATCGTGACAGAAGACGATAAGTATATGTAGTTTTCACAAGAAATAGGAAGTTTTGGTCAATATGTTTACTGAAGAGAAACATTTTTAATTTAAAGAAAAACAAAAAGCTTATAAAGTGTTGAAAAGTTCCAGTGAAGATTGCAGGACATGGTCAAGTCTAAGCAGAACTTTAGATGATATATTGGTGGCTTGGAGAAAACTCGTCATACAATTGTGGAAACAGGAAAAATCACACAACCCCCATGTTTTAGAGGCTAGGTAGGGACACAAACTGATGGCACATGATGTTTTGAATAGATATGCTAGGTTGTTAGCAGTACTACAGATGTTTTCTAAAGTGGTCCAGATGGATGAGGTTGTGTCTGGCTGAGTAGTTTAAGGGCCACAGGTAAATTAGTGATAAATGCAAGAGCTCAAGAAGGTAAATTCAATACAGAGCAGTAATAAAAAGCTGGCCTTGATCTCTGTTGCAACCTTTGCATCTCAGCTTTTCCTACTGAAGTAAATGTCATAAATAGGGAATTAGTATAGCTGCTTAGGGGTGAAGAAATTCTTACCTGAAACTGTTGTGGTTTTGTAGCAGATATTTATAACAGTTGTTACAGAGCTGTGCTAGAATCATCTGGAACTACCATTTCCTTTTAACTCCAGATGATCCTAATGGAAACAAACATGGAAGGAGCAAAGCATCAAAGCAAGCTGAGAAATCTATACAAGTCACTGTTGTTAACAGTTGGGAATTCCCTAAACTTTGCAATAGCAATGGGAACTCTAGGTCTGCGGGTGCTAAGGGGATTATGCAAGTTTCCAGGGCAACAGATTTCTGTAGGTGGAGTACAGTCAGCTTTTATAGACCATTTAAATTTTTTTAATGTTTTACAGGCAGATATATTGTATAGAAAATGCACACGGACAGCTGGTACGAGACCTGGACTTCAATCCCAATAAACAATACTACCTGGCTAGCTGTGGAGATGACTGCAAGGTGAAATTCTGGGACACGAGAAATGTCACAGAACCAGTGAAGACACTAGAGGAGCATTCCCACTGGTAGAACAAATTATCTGCATGTTGTTTTGTGGGTGGATGGTTTATATCATTTATTCAGCTAATTATTTTATTGTTTAGGAGCAGTGCAAATTAACTATGTTTGTACTATTGTGCATAATCATTTTTTTTTGCACAGAGGAAAAGTTTCAGCGTGTCAATGTTCCTTGTGTAATTGTAAATTAAGAGTTTAGACAACATTAGTTTAATTGGCAAGAAACTGTTGATAGCATTGTTGGGAGATGGGGTACACCTTTGAGAAGCACAGCACAGAACTTGGCCCGTGAGGGCCCAGCTGGGACAGAGGTGTGCCTTCCCAAATGGAGCCTGATGTGCTGCACCTGATGTGCAGTAATAAAGCAACTGCCATCCATCCTTCTGTTGTCACATGGTTGAAATGTTCAGTAATGCGGCTCAACTTTTTTTATGTTCTTCACAGTCCTTAAGTCAGAATATGCGAGTGAATAATTTTATTCTCTGAAATAACATTTAGAGCCAGTATCTACTGCACTGGCCTATGGCTGGAGTAAGGAGAGACTCTTGCCTGATAATTTCAGTACTTAAGAAAAGATGAATTATTCGTATTTTATAAAATTTGGGTTAGAATAATTCTTGCAAAATAGATCCAGTCCCTAAAGCTACTTCAAGGGAAATGAAGATGGGAATTAACAGAAGCATTATTTATGCTTTTTTTCTTCAGAATATTTAAAGAAAAAGAACAAAACAAGAACCATAAGACATTTGGTATTAACTTGATATGTAAAATATAAAAATTAAAGAGAAATGTAGTCCTAAATTTGTTTTAGGTTCTATTTTAAACTTCACTGTAAGAATGTTGTGAGTTTTTTGTTTAAAAGGCTATTTTTAGTCCATATTTTGCTTTGGGGAAATTTTTGTATTCGGGACTTAAGTACTTATCTGGCTTACTCAATAATGAATTGGCATGTACCCTCAAGGAATTATACCATTGAATGGTGTGATTTGGTTTTGCTTTTTGCTTTTTTTTTATTTTATTTTAATTGTTGAATTTTAACGATGCCTCATAGAAAACAGATGACATGGAAGCTTAAAAGTCTAATGAAGATGGCAAAAGAAATGGTCTTTGGAATGATGCATGTTACTCCTATGCATATTTAAAGCATTGAAAAGATGAATTTTTAGTGCTGCTCTTAAAAAAATTGTTTAACAGTGATGCACTACCTACCATGAATGGTCTCTCATTCTGTCTGCTTTAACTTTTTTAGGGTCTGGAATGTCAGATACAATCATTCTCATGATCAGCTGATCCTTACAGGAAGCAGTGATAGCCGAGTTATCCTGTCTAATATGGTATCAATTTCTTCTGAACCATTTGGCCATATGGTAGATGATGATGAACTCAGTGACCAAGAGGACCAGCATCAAGAAGAGAAGTATGAAGTTTCCTGAGTTTTATGTAGATGCTTATAATTTGTTGTTTCATTGTAATGGTTTACATGCTATTTTTTTTTTGCTGACTAGGATTTTTGTGTACAGGCCTTTCAGGTAAGTAGTTAGAATTCCCAGTTTGTTCTTTATTCAGTCTTGGGTGGAATACACTCTTTAAATCTGATTGGCATGGTCACTCCACATTCACTGGTAGGAAGGGAGTGGTGATGCTGAGGATCAGTCCTAAAGTCCACTGAGTTGGTGAAAAGATTCACTTTAAGGGAGCTCTGGTTCAAGTCAAGCATGTAGAATAATCTGGGTTAAGTTGTATTTGAAAATATGCTTTTGTATTTTATGTGTTTGTGTTAGGACCTTTGGGAAATGTTACCAGTCTAATGATGAGCTTCTGCATGGGCAGAAAAAATGAAGTATAAACACATTATTTTTTTAAATTTTGCTCTTAATATCTCTGACTGCTCTGGAACCCAGTAACTCATCAGACGTAGGTCAAGCAAACCAGAAGCTTGGTTTCAACACTCTTGGTACAGAATAGTGCATGCTATTGGCAAATGTTGTAAACCCATCCATTTGGTTTGTATGGAATCAAATATTTTCCTTGTGAATTTTGTATGGATGGGGTTTTAGTAAATTAACTGTATATATGTGTACATAGGAAGTTCTGTAGATTGAGGTTGAGTTGAGGCTTTCTAATTCTGTGACTAGCTTTCATAGTGTTCTTCAGCAAACTGCTCCTTCCTACAAAATGAATCACAGAATTACAGAATGAATTAGATTGGCAAAGACCTCTGAGATCAGAGTCCAACCTATGACTGAACATCATTGTGTCAACTAGACCCTGACAATGACTGCCACCCTCAGTCTTTCCTGGAGCACCCCAGGGATGGTGATTCCACTGCCTCTCTGAGCAGCCCATTCCAATTTCTAATCACCCTTTCTGTGAAGAAATTTCTCTAAATGTCCAACCTAAACCTCCCCTGGTGTAGCTTGAGGCTGTGTCTTCTGTCACTTGTTGCATGGGAGAAGAGACTGACCCGCAGCTGGCTACAATATCCTGTTAGGCAGCTGTAGAGGGCAGTAAGGTCACCCCTGAGCCTCCTGGAGAATAAACAACCCCAGCTCCCTCAACTCCTCCTCATATGACTTTCTCACTACACCCTTCACCAGCTCCATTGCCCTCTTCTGGACAGCTCTACAAAGCTGTCTGCAATGACACAGGCAGATTAACTCCTGCATGATCTTTTAAAATAAAGAATAGTCAGATGTGATAAGGAAATTACAAATAAGATCCCCTAGTTACTCATCTGTGTTTGCTAGATATTTCAGCTAAAATTCTAAATGAAGATTAGGTTACTTCTCTAGTTGCATTTTTAAGATTGCTCTTGAACCTTAATTTTATTAATATATATGCAGTTTTGCTCCAAATAGTTTTGGTGTTTTGGCTTCATTTAAACTATGGACCTGGAAAGTATTATTTTTTAATACTAAGTAAGAAAGTTACTACATATATAGAAATGTGGTTTATTTTAAATCTACAGGATTTCTTTAGATTTTCTCCGTGTATTGTAAGTGCCTGAAAAATCAAGGAGTATCAAATTAAATACCTAAAAATTTGCTCATATCAGCAGTATCTACTTACTTTTTAGAATGTACCTGAGTTACAGTGTTTTAAATATAGAATCAAAGAATGGTTTGTGTTGGAAGGGGTCTTAAAGATTACCTAGTTTCAACTCTCCTGCCATGGGCAGAGACATCTTTTGGTTCCTTATGTTTGGCTAGAGATTGCAATTTATTCTGTTCTGGATGGAAAATAAATAGCATTAGTGGAAATAAGAAAGAGACCACATTTTTTTCAATATGGTGGGAATGCATTAAAAATATCACAAGTAAATAACATTCTGACAGACATTGTGCAGTAGATTATCTGTAATTCTGAACTTTTGTGGATTTAAACTGGGTGTGTTGCCTCATTAAAACACAGGTCATTGTTCTAGAATATTAATTTTTGAATCCAAGATCATCCAATGCAATACCACAAATATAATGCATCTTTTCCCATGGCTGTGGGATGGATGTAAACCACATCATGAATGACTTGTATAGTAATGATGTAGAGCCCTTGCCTGTTCTCAGAGGCTACAAGAGTATCAATTCTGCATTTGCTTTTTAAATATGTGCTTTTCAGCTGCTCATCTGTTTTTTATAAAACCTTGGAAAGCACATTAGCTTTTGTAACTTTTGCTTGGTACTATGAAAGTCTTGTTTTAGGCTTCCTCTTCTGCCCCCTTGTTATGAGTTGAGTCAGAAGGATGTTTGCAAGCTGCTGCAGCCTTGAACTGTTGCCAAATGAATGTCTGTTCAGTTCTGAGTGCACAAATGAAGTAGGGCATAACAGCTGTTGGGAATCCTTCTTGTTAGTCAACCACTAGTGCCAAATATTTCAGCTCTGATGCCTTCCTAGAGACCTCTGTGAAGAGTGTTGCACCATTCCATGGGTACTGTCTTTTGTAAAACACAGGTTTTTGCTCTGTGATTTAATGGGGGAGGGGTGTGTTTGTTTTTTGTTTTTGGGATTTTTTTTCCCTTGGGTATGTTTTAGACTTTCTTGAAAGTGTTGTAGTCTCACAAGGTTCATTTATCCTGTTTTGGAGGACATCTGATTTGTTATTAAACAGCACACAAATACTGATAAAGAGAATGTCTTTTTCAGGTGTATCTTGAAATACACCAGGAAGAGCCAGTGTTTGTACAACTTGTGTCTCTAGCCAGTCCCCTTCAGACTGAGTACCATATCTCTCTCAGAAAGTTAAAATATCAAGTGGAAAGAAAGAAAAAGACTCTTTCTGCATTTTATTTGTCCTGAATGCAATCAGTTGTGAAAATCCTCCTTGGAATAAATATAAAAATGATGAGTATGTGTCAGTTTTATTTTCAAAGGTTTGTTGTTTTTTCTACTTAGTAAAGTCCCCATATTTTGAAAACATTGCACAGTTAAAACTCCTTCTTGAGATCTTTAAGACTTGTTAATTCTTAATATCTTTTAGAGTAAATTTCCTTATCTTTACTTTTTTTCTTGGTTGGAGACAAAAACAAATAGTATGTCAGTTTAACCCTTCCTTTTTCAACTGTGTAGAGCTATGCATGAATCTACCCACTCAATAATTCTTGCTAGATTTACTGCTGTAGTTGCCTGGGTTTTAAGGTTCCCAACTGAAAATAATTATTTGGAGATAATTTTTTTCAAAAGAAAAGAGTTCAAGTTCATTGCATAATGAGTAGACAAACTAAAAGATAGTTTGAATCTTCTTATAAAGATTCTTCATAAGAATTTCTTCTTAGTGTTTTCTTCCTTCAGTGTTTGTGTTGACATCTTGGGCCTATCTGCTCCCATCTTAGAGACCAGAACATGCTTGAATAAGCAGTATAACTAGAATATTGTAGTGTTGCATGAAGGTCTGTTGCTGAGATCAAATGACTACTGGTTCCTCTTAACTGCTGGCTTAGATCAGACTCAAGTGTTTTCCGTACTGTTTAACTGCTGCTTGTTTCTCTCATCAGTCAAAAAAGGTAAGAGCAGGCAGCTTCCCTGTGTCATGTCAAAGGTCTTCCTAGCCTGTATCATGTGTCTCATAGTAGTCAGGAGGAAAAATAATAAGAAAAAAGGAAAAAAAAGGTAGGAAAAGGAGATGTACTTCCCCTGGATATGTTGCTAACCCCTGACTATTTGCAGGCTCAGGGACATTTACTGCCTTCTGAATAATCTTTGGGGACTTCTGATTCTTCCATGTATGCTTTTCCTTTGCTATCAGCCATATTCTTGAGTTTATCTGCTCTCACTAACTGTTTTTTTGTTTATTCTAAAACATGCCAGCTGTGCTTGCATGGTTTTTGTGAAATTTTTCTAGGAGAAACATGCCAACTGTGTTTGTTTTCTTGCTCTGAATTAAGAAAGGCTTCAGTGCTCTCGGCACGGGAAGCACAAAGCCACTGCTGAAAATAGGTAGTCTAAGAAGAGGCTGGAGTTGTCCACAGAGAAGAGCTATAGGCATGTGGCCAAAGGACAGCTGTGCTATATTCTGGTCAAGTCCCAGTCTGGATTATTTAAAGCACAGTTCAAATATGGGGGGAAGAAAACCACACAACTGAGAATGAAGTGCTGTACTAGTTCAGTTTCTAGCACCTTGATCAAAAGGTAGAAAAAAGTGTACAAAATAATTGTCTTATATCCATCCTTTAGTCTTTGGTCATCCAAAATCCTGATGTTAGTGAGTGAGTCAATATGTTACTGTGTTGAATTATTCTGATAGTCATTTAAACACTACATTGCTCTTTCTCACAATAAAAGAAAGCTACTAAGTTCTTGCTGTTTAATGTGGCCATCTTTACTTGCCAATCAGGATTCCTTTTCTTCGGTTACTCCAAGATGTGTGTTTGGCTTATAGGTTTAAATTATGAACTTTGTTGGTCTCTGGTATGCTGGTGATACACAGCATGAGAAGAATATCTGGAGTTATAGGAGCACCAGCAGTAAGGTACATGCTGCATCTACAGCAGTGTTTTTATTCTTCATGACTTCTGTAGCCAGAACTTTGTGACAAGGCTCAACTGGTAATGGAGGACTTGCTCTTGAAGAGAAAAAGTATCTGTGTACATAACAATCAAAATATTTATATACTCAATAACATTTTGAGTTTATACATCAGCCCTGGAAAGGAAACTAAAACTTTAATTTTGCAGTTTAAGCTACCAGTTCCCTTAATTTTCTATGGGGGTTTACAGGCTTAAGATGTTTGCTGTTTTCACTGACAGAACTGATTAGTGAGGTCAGGATGCTGCCTTCTCCCTTATGTTACATTTTTTGATGATATGTTCTAAAATAATGATAGTCTTTGTTATCCTTTGAAGATTGTACCAGAAATTCCTACCAGCAAATACAGTTTTAATGTTTTTCCTGAAGGCTTATGTTTCCATCTTTTTTGTCATAGATGTTAGCCATAATGTCCTGAAATACAAACAGAAGATCTAACGAGCACTGCTCAATATTTTATATTTATGCTGAGAGATGTAAAGGATTAGTTCTTCAAGTACAGAGTATCTCACTTGAGATGAAGAAGTTTTAATGAGATGTTATGTGTAGAAACATCTTCAGCTATTGGAATGGACCAGAGAGAAAATGGTGGCTGCCCTCTCTGTAGAAAGAGACTTTCTTCAAAATTCTATCTAAAGAACTTGGTGGTATCTACTTTTCATGATAGAAATGTGGTTTAGAGATTTTTGAATAATAAATAATGTGGTTTCACAATATTACATATGAAGTGTGCAATCTACTGTAGCACCTTTGTATTCACATCTGTGACTCCAGGAGAGAGATTTGTCAGCGTTGATCTTTTGAAAAGTATTTGCCAAACGTGCTGAGGCAGGCTTTCAGGATATTTTCACATAGCTGTCAGCAGTGTTAAATTTGATGCTATTTTGCTTTTGATATTAATATCTTGGAGAAACATAGAAGTCATAGGATTATGCTATGGAATCAACCAAGAGACCTAATTAATTAAAACAGGTTAAATAGCTTCTCTTTGGGGAATGCCAGGATTCAGGACTACTTTGTTGGATGTGTAAGAAGCTGGGCAAAATGTAGTGCAGCAGCACTTTTCAGATCCAAGACTGTTTGCTTTAAAAGCTTCTGGTTTTCCTGTAGTATTTCTTTCTTTAACCCTCATCAGCAAGTATGCCTTCCTTTATTTATTTTCCATATTAGGACATCTATGAAGTATGTTATATAAAAATATGTTTTTCCTGTTTTCCTGGGGAAGCAGTTCAGAAAGCTCTTTTTTGAATAAAAAAAAAACATGTTTGGAATAGTATGAATGGCCAATTATTATCTATAAAAAATATGTTCAAGAATAAATATACTTGAATTCAGGCTTTTTAAAGTAAGTGAAAAGGCAAGTAGTGTGTTGTCTAATCTTACCAGAAACAATTCTTGAAGTCAAAAGGAAAGTGCATCCATGGGCTTAAACCAGAATCCAGTGCTGTGCTTTTCAGGATTCATTTTTGGATGCTGCAGCATATGTTGCTGCTCTATTGATTGCTTTCCATTTCATAGTGATTTTTAGATTAAAGGGGATTTAATTTTGACTGTGATAAGGAATTAATGATTTTTGCTGACTGAAAACCATATTTTATTGAACACTGTGGTGACAAAACAGAATTGCAAGCACTGCAAACTTAAGTGGTTGTTACCATGAGAAGTAATTGGAAATAACAGCTTTCTACATGAAAACAATTATCCAAGGCTGAGCAAGCTTCTTTCTTGAATCTGTAACACAATTAACCTCAAAGGTATCTAGTAAAATAAAAGCTTCTCTCCTTTCATAGAAGCTGGTTGGGGTCATGCTGTTTGAGTAAGACTACAGAGAAAACACAGTCCATTTTCAGCTGTGTGTGGCACAGGTCTGAAATTTATGTATGATGTAGGTAGAGACTGCACATTTCATACTACAATTTCTTGGTAGCAAAAGCAATGTGGTGCATTGTCAGTTGATGCAGTGCAGGAACATATAGAAGAAAAGGTATTTTAGTCTGGTCAGAATAAAATCTTCAAAACAGATAGGAAAGTAAGAAACTAAAGAAGCATTTTAAGGGTCAGGAAGATCTGGGGCAAGGAAGAAAATAGTTTACTAAGCTTGCCAGGTGTAACAAGGGATTACCAAGTGCGCTGTCAAATACAGTCACAGAATCACAGAATGAGCTGAGTTGGAAGGACCCACAAGGCTCATTGAGTCCCAACTGCTGGCCTTGCACAGCACCATCTCTCAATCATGGGATCAGTAGGACAAACACGTACATCTGTGGCACACTGGACTAGCTATCCATGCTATACATAGCTGTTTTGTACACACATGCATGCTATATATATAGCTACATACAGCTGTTTTTATAACCTGCAGCTTTTAAGTAAAAACAGATACCTCTGTGTTCTGGCAACCATGTGAATTATACCTATATTAAAGTAGCATAGAAGAAAGTTTATCTCATATCCAGTTCTGCACAGCTATTCTTCTTGTTAATCTGAGATGATTCTTTAATAAATAAATATGTGTAAAAGATGTGTAAAATTTTATTTGGGGTGCATAAATTGTTGTATGACTCAGGGACAGAGCAATTCTAAGTACCTAGATTGATATAGATTCAAAAATAGTGTCCTTGGCCTATTCTTGGATTACAAAGAAAAGCAAGCATAGCCAAAATGAGAGAAATCTGATGTGTTTTCTCAGAAATCTCCTAGCATCAGGTAAGGTAGTCTGCCTCTAAGAGACTCCTGTTGTGAGGGAAAAAAACTCATCACAAACAAGTCAACTCCTTGTGTTGTTTTTGGGGTTTTTTTAAAATGTTTTAGAACAGTCTTTCATATACATGAAATGAATTCTGCTTTTTATTCCACTAGCAGAGTCCTTCTGGGCTCATTACCCATTGCATAATTTAAAGGCTAATCTTTTTTCATTCATTGTGATTGTAAAGGATGCTCATGGACAATTTCTTTTGGATGTTCTGTATTGTTCCTGAGACACATGTCATTTGAGATTATTTTTTCCATCCTGATTGCCTTGTATAGTATCTAGTTCTTTTACACCAAGTGATCACTTCCATAAGGATTTTCTGATTCTCAATAACTCTTTCAAGGCTGTGCCATTGGCCTGAAGAACCATGTTGGAATAGTGTGCTTTCTTTTCCTGGGAAGGTACAAAATTTACTTTTATACCTAAGAGGAAATTCAGCGTGTAGACAATAAAAAAACCCAGTTAAAAACTGTACTTATAAATGGAAATGCCAAACAGAAATTCATCTACAGGCTTGTTTCCTGAACACTCATTCCCCTTATGACTCCTTTAAATTAAATTAGATGAGCTGTATTATTTAAATGAAACACTGAAACTACTGTGAGCATAGAGAAAATAGTGTAATCTAGAAGCCTATTTGTCCTTGTTTATCCAGCCTTGGGTTAACTGAGATTCCTGGTTAGCTGAAAGTCGGTCGTGTCCCCTGACAGCTGTGTGCAGTGTGCATTACTCCCCTGCTCATCCAGAGAGACATCTGAAACCTTCAGAATAATGGAGTTGTGGGTAAGTGGGTGAGCACTGCACGAAGCACATTGCTGTCTGGGGACATGACCAACTTTCACTTAACCAGGCATGTCAGTTAGCAGGAGGTTAGAAAAACGCATTGCAGGAGATGAAGTGTCTGTATGTGTTCGTTAGCTCTCTGCTGTTAGTAGGTTTGTATCAAAGTTCATATTCAGGAGAACATCAAAACAATTAACTGCAGTTAACCAGGAACTGGGTGTTGGTTGTGCTGTGATCTTTTTTGGTTAGTTGACCTTTAATGTAGTACAAGTAAATTGTAAAAATCCTTGAAAATACAAATCTGAAGCTATTCTACTGTATGAGTCTGCTTTTGGTTTCTTCATTAAACTCAATTGAATTTTAATTGCAGTGTTAGATTCTCAGCTGGCTAGGTGGGGCAGTGATACCCTGCAGAAGATCCTACTGTGCTCCATCCAGGCTTTGTGATTGCAGAACTGCATGCTTTCAGAGAGCAGCAGGAAAGGGCACAGGCAGCCAATAACAGCACTTCATTTCTGTAGTAGCAGCATCTGTTTAAATGATTGAGTGACATTCACGAGGCTCTTTGGCTTTGCTTTCCATGAGGAGGGTTGCAGCTGTACTGCAAGGCTGTTTCTAGGAGGCAGAGAGATGCCTCTGAAGGGCTGACTGATTCTTGTCAGACAGAGACAATTCTCTGCGGCTGAAAGGAGCTCTAAGGTCATCCTCTGAAAACTCCCCTACCCTGTAGCTACAGAATAATGTGCTGTAGTGGTGCTTTGAGAAGAGAGAGTGGCCTTGGGAATGGAGGCGGGGGGGCTGTGCTCAGTTAGCAGAGTACAATCAGTGACTCTTGAGTACTTGGTTTGGGCTTCAGAGAGTTTCCTAAGTCTCTTGAATATTTACAATGTAGAAGGCAATCTGTGTCTCTCCTCTGATGTAGGTGACCAGGAGCTTTGCTGTTGCAGTGAGAGGTGGAGTATACAATAATGGATGAGAATCTGGTGCTGATATAACTATAGCAATGGGAGATAAAAATCAGAGTGGTGGTTCCATCCCCTTCCATAATTCTGGAGAGTGTGGGACGTTTAGGGACTGCAACTTTCTTACCCATCTACGTATCTCTAAGACTGTGTATTAGTTTAAGAATTCATTTAACCATGAAGGGGGAGAAGATGAGATGTAGCATGATGAGAGAAAAGATGTTTGTGAAAAGTTGTGCATTTAGATCATGCCACGTAGTTTACCTTGCTTCAGAGAGTGAGATGCTTAGTGTAGGTTCTGAGAGACAGGAAATGCACTGAAATTTAGAGTAAGAGTTTCTTTGCCCCTGTAAATGGGGTCTTGTGCACTGACTTGACTTTGCTGTCATGTAAAACATGAGTACATGCAAACATAAGGTATAAAATATTCCCTTAGCACCTCCTGCTGCATTCTTATACTTTAAATGGGATTTTGTGTATCTCGATGTTAGTGACACTTAATATGGCCTTTGAAATCAAGTGTGTCCACAAATCCTTACTAATTTTTTGGTGTCTGTTTTCAATTTTAGGATTAAAGAGCCTCTTCAGGACAGTGTAATAGCTACCTATGAAGAACACGAAGATAGTGTATATGCAGTTGAATGGTCCTCAGCAGACCCGTGGCTATTTGCATCTTTAAGCTATGATGGGAGACTGGTTATTAACAGGGTTCCAAGAGCCCTTAAATATCATATACTGTTATAATTTGTTTGAGTTATTCTGGAGCTGTTAACTTGATGTACACAACCGGTAGGTATTGTTAAAGGGTTTTTTCAGGATCTGTTTTTTTTTAAGTAATAAGTTACAATTTTGTTAGGAATATCTATACTGATGTAGACTTGTAATTTTGTCTTTTATATTTGCCTTGAGAAACTGTGATGCATTTTCTGAAGGCTGTGCTACCTAGGTGATTGAGTGGTTAATCACTTTGTGAACTCTGGTGATAATGGGTACATTCCATACTATTGCTTTATTACATCAGCTTTATGCAAATATAAGGAATTATAGAAATGTTATTATGCTGATACAAAACTGGGACACTGTAGGGTTCATGTAGCAGAAGTGATCTACTTGTTTTCAAGAATAATATTCTACATTTCTTGTACAAGCAGCCTTCTGCTTTTAGCTAGGGCCATGTTCCACTACTTGTTCTGGCTATAAATACAGTTGGAAGTGGTCTTAAAAGGCTTTCTTAATACCATCTAATATTTTAAACACTTTTTCTCCCATTTTTGCATGTCTGCAGAAGGAAATTTTTTTGTGAAAGTGAAACCTTCAAAATATAATTTTCATTTGAGCCTTTTGGTAGTAGCAACAAAGTAAAATCCTACAAATTGTGAACTAAATGCAGTTCTCAGATATGTATTGTTAGTGGAAAGAATATTAGTCTTTACCAAAATCTCTGATATACTTACATAATGTGTTATCCCATATTTATAGGTTAAGTTGTGCTGTGAGGGGCTCTGGGGCTATGATACTATTGACCTGAAAAATCTCTTTTAATATTTGTCTGCTTAAACTTTCTTACCCTACTGGATCTGTGCCAATCTCCAGTATGCTGGCATGATGTAAAAGGCTTACAACTAAGCACAAAATATCCTTTGCTATGTCCTACTTTTTGCAACAGGTGACCTAGACAGTGGTTGCTATGTTGTTAAAAATGCTTAGAACAGGCAGATGCTGCGCTGTAGGAGAATATGCAGGAAATTTCAAGCGTAGGTGGAAGGCATAGTGAAACATTCCTGCACATATTGACATCCTGTCTTCCCCTGGCAGAGCTTGCACTAAGATGAAGATTTGCTGCTTGCTCTTTGTGTACCCAGGCTAACTGTAATATTAATTATTCTCTGCTGCCTTTTTTACACTATTATTTCCCTTTAGCTTCAGAACTTGGGTATGTGTGACAGTGGTGGTTGTGGTAGCATTGTGTAAGACTACTCTGAAGAAATGGCAATGAACATGTGATGGAAAGATCGATACCTCTTCCAGTGATCCCTCCTGTTGCTATGGCAACTGTTGGTGTTAGTGGTGAGGGACAGCGTGCTGCTCACCTCTGCTTGTCCTTACCCACTCTTGGATCGAAACATCCAAATGTGATTTGTTGTGTCCACACAGCTGCTTCAGTGAGATCATGTTTGGAGAGCATGACTGACTGCTGTAGGCCAAAACATCCAGAAAAGAGGACAGTTGAATTCCATTTCTGGCTTTCTTAAGGAGCTTATTTGAAAAAATTCATAGGAGTGAAGTAATCCAATTAAATCATCTGTACTATTGTTTGCAATTGTGTTAATGATGTTACCTATCTGCTCCAGAATGAATGTTTCATTGGAAATTCTGATTATCTGATTTTCTGTGTTTATGTTTTAAACTTGTGCTATTTCAAATCATTTCAATCTGTAATTAGGCATGAGCTATTCACCTGTATACTGTAAGAAGAACTACATTTCCAAATCAATAGTACTTCAGTTGTCTGAACGTCAAAATCCTTGGCTGGGCTGCTGCTTTTTGTGTGGAGCTTCTCATCAGACACAAAATCTTGTTGGGTATCATGTCTGTCCCGCCTATGTGCCACCCTCCCCACCCACCCCTCTGGAAAAAAAAATGAAAAAACCTCTGCAGTATATCTTTGGTATACAGCAGAACTCCTTAAATCTTTCTTCACACCAGCAATAAAGGCCTAATGAAACTTTGTCTGGCAGTGTATATAGGTGGCAGTGTGAAGGTGATGGGGAAATTGCCTAACATGGTGTGGGATTTGACATGATTTTTAACATGTAATAAATGCAGGATAGATTTCAGGCTAATTTCTATGTGGCTGTATTTCTTTTAATACTGTAAGCTTATATGAACTGGAAACCTCTGTAATTAATACCAGGAAATCTTTTGTTTTAGTCTTGTTAAATGTGTGTATCACTCAGTAGGGAAGAAGAGAGTGGATGAACACTGGAAAGAAAGAGACTAGCAGGTCCAATTTGAATGAAAATGCATTACAATCAGGAGAAGTGGGAAGGGTAAATTTTTAATAATTTTCAGCTGTCTGTAAAGCAGGATCTGGGCTACGTGTACAGCTCTGGCAGCAATATGGAAATGACCTTCTGAAAAGGAAGGCTTTTGACAAGGTTTCATCCCAGGCTGTTGGAGCAAGCAGGCTGCTGTAGGATGAAAAGAAGGGTTCTAAGATGGTTAAATAACTGATTAAAAGGAAATAGGAAGCAGGAATAAATCATCACATTTTGTGGCAAAAAATAAGTTACCAGGGAAGTCCATAAGGATCTGTGCCTAGGCATGTGCTTCACAGTGTGCTCATGACCTTTTGGAAAAAGGGCTGCAGAAAAATATGGCAAAGTTTGACTGTTCAGAGAAGTAAAAATGGCCAAAGAATTATGAAATGGCCATATCTCATGGATGATAAAATGGTAGATGAAATTCAGTGCAGGAAATGCTAAGTAACTAATATGGGAGAAAAAAGTTGTTTCATGTACTGTGGACCACCAATAGGGCTATTACTTGGAAGTAAGATCTTGGGGGTTTTTTAGATCTTTAAAAACATCAGCTTAATAGAGGTCAAAATTTTAATTTAAATAAAATATTGGGAATTACTAGCAAGCAAGTAAAGAAAATAACGCATTTTTAATCCTCCCAAATAATATATATTCATAAATCTCTGGTGCATGTGCGTACTGTGTGTAGCTGTGTTTTTTTCCATCTTCAGCCCAACTGAAGGATTTTAGATGGAGTGACAAGAATGAGGAATAGCATGCAACACCTGTATGAGGATAACTAAGTAGACTGAAAGGCAGATGGTTGAGACAGAATGATAAAAGTCCATAAAATCAAAAGTGGCAGAGGGAGAGCATGAATAGGGAGTGATTGTTCACTGTCTCTCCTGATACCAGAACTAGAGGTTATTGAATGTATGGTGGCTAAAGCATACAAAATAAAGTGGTCTTCACAGGCGTGAAAGTGAGCTATGGCACTTGCCTTTAACAACCCTTTGCCCCAGAAAAAAAAAAAAAACAAACCTGCACAAATTAAAAAATCTCATTAATGTTAAAGTTTACGTGACTTGGAAGTAAATGAAACAGTACTTGAAAGATGAGGCCAATAAAGGTTGCTAAATATAATATCAGCATCCCTGGCTTAGAAAAATCCTTTTGAACCATCAGTTGGTGGACACTACAAAGAGTACTGGCAGTACTATGTGGTTGTCCAGTCTTAAATTAACTTCCTGGACATGTGCTATTTACCAGAAAAGGTAGAAAATGGAAATTAAAAATAATAACTTAGTCTCTAGAGTTTAGTGTCTAGAGCTAAGACAGCACATTGCTCCTGTGTGTTTCTTAGCATGTTTCTTTCTGTATATTTTTACTTTCTTTACTTTTATTGTGAGTTGTGTTATAGGGAATTTCAGAAAACTCTCATGTCTCAGGTGAATTTCTTACAGAATCCTAGTATTGTGTTTTGGAAACAATATTGTTGCAAAATACTCCTTGGCAATAACGGCGAAGGCAAGAAGATTTCTGTACAGCAAGGAGCCCATCACTGCTTTAGAAGTTCAGATCATGGTCTGACTTATCTCATAGCTCTGGGTTGCTTTCAGTGTCTCAGAGAATTCTGTTTTATACAGTCATACAGCACCATTGGTAAGCACAAAATTATTCTGTTTTCAAACACCTCTTAAACTATTTTTCTTTCTTCGCAGATTGTGTCCAGGTAAGAAACTTCAGTAGGTCTTGATTTTGGAAAAATGAGTTGTAGTATTCCTTAAAAATGTCAGTCTTGCTGTCTAAAAATTTGTTTCTTTCTAGGTTTGGTGCTGAAAATATTTTTCTTTTCACAATTATATATTAATCTATGTCTCTGGTACAAGTTACAAAACTGCTTCATATGTGGTATTTTTTACTCCACAGAAAGTGAATTATTGAAGAAGAAATGAATTTATAATATTTTATGAAGGTTTTGAGCATGATTTAAGTGAAACTGATTAAAGTCAATACAAATTTTGGCCATTTAATGAGAAGTTTGAAATAACATTCTGTTTAACTTGAACTAAAATGGTGCTAAATTAATATTAAGAAAAACCGAACCCACCACCAAACCACATTACTCAGTACTGACCTGGACTTTTCCTGTGGTGTTAGTGCTAAAATTAGCTTGATCTGTCCTGATGCCAATGAAGTTAATGAATAGCTTGTCAACATCAGAATGAATGAAGAACACTGGATAGCTTAGGTACTCTGGGTGTTTGCTCTAGGCCCATGGGTGCAACTTACCTTGTACCTTGAAGTTGAGTGGAAAGAAGAAGCCATATGATCTGGATTATGTACAACACTTAAATTAGTTTAAAACAGTGCTTTGTAAAGAATTAAGCTTCCAAAAGACAGAATTTTCCAGCAAGGAACAGAAAGCATTAATTCTGGATTGGCCTCTGCATTTGGAGTTTCTTAATCTTTCAGCCTGATACCTCAGGCAGTATTTGAAACCAAAATTCTGCAGCTGATGTAAGATGGACTTCAACAGTGTCTGACTAATCTGACACAGCAAGACACCACATGGTGTCTTATATGCCTTTGATTTAACTGGAGCAGTGAAAAGCAGGTAATCATCATTAAGATCAGCATTTGGATACAAGTTTGTAGAGCTATAGAGCTTCCATTTGGCTTCACACAGAATGTCCAGGATATTTTTTCTTTTTCTAGAGGTATGAAAGTGCTTAAAATTGGATTGTGGTGCCTGAGATATGAGTGCTGTTCTGAAGCTGCAGAAAGCCTATGATTTCTGGAATAGCATGTGAAGTGACTGAGAGAAAATGGCAAATCATTTTTCCACGAAGCCTGGCCTTCCCATAAAGGGAGCTGCAAAGTGTGAAGCCATGGATAGATCCCTGAACAATTTGCACATTGCTTCTGCTCATTCCACCTGCCACTTTGGTCAGTGAGAATCTTGCAAAGTGAGAAGAAAATGGCATGAACAGATCTGGAGTAAAAGACACAGGAGAAGGAAAAGTAAAAAGCAAGACTGACAAATACAGAATGAAAAATGAATTGAAAAGGACAAGGTCAGGGAAACTTGGATCACTTGGAAAAGAGAAATAGGAAAGATTAAAGGAATTGGCAGTAAGTGAAGAAAAGGATACAGGGGTAAGGATTAAAAAACCCCAATTATATTATCTGCTTGTTTTGGCCCTGATATTTAACATCCTTAAATTTCTACCATGTTAATCTTCCTATGTTAACTGATTTAAGTGTTAGCAAATTGCCATTTATGTTGCAGCATCTTAGTCTGATATTGAAGATGGTTCATGTAGGTTACTTACTAGTCCATAAGTTATTAGTTCAAGAGCGTACATTTTAAGGCTTTAGGATTTTTAGCAGTTTATTATTCTTTCCCTTCTGGTGTGAAGTTATTAGATGGGATAATTAACCCAAGCCACCATGAGAGGCAGGAAGAAAATTTCAAGTGGGCTGTTAATCTTGAGTCACACTAGTTAAATCTGCAGAAATACTTGTTTATGACAGACACTTTATTCCCCTGTTTATGACTTCAAGAGAGTGTCATAGTCAGAACACCTCAAGATTTCAGATGTGATTAATAAAGTATCTGAGGCCCACTTTTCCTTCCATACTAATTTTACAGCAAAAGAATTCTGTGCTACTCTTGAGAAATCTTGTGTGATGCTTTTGGTGCTATGGCTGCTCCAACTTCATAATGGAGTCTTGGTGCTCCAGCACAAAAGATAGCTTTGGGGAGAAGGAGGTCAGTCTTACTAAATCCAGGAGTCAAGCACCCAGTGTGAAGATGCCTGGCAAATGGCTGCCATTGACCTGCAGCTAAAGCACAGCTGCCAGACAGCTGGGCTGAGCAGGGAAGACCCTCTAATGTACCTTCTCAACAAATTGTCCATTTATACTGATGCCGTGCTGAGTTCCGGATTTTGGTAGGAGGGACTGTGGAAAAGCTCCTAAACAGAATGAATTGAGGAGAATGTGGAAGACCTTGGAAAACCCAAAGATACCACATACTTACTGATGGCAAGTCTAGATTAGCTGAATCCTGGGGTGGCAATAGACTTGGCAGACAAACTCACTGAACCACTGCCAGCTTCTAAACATTTGCAGAGGCCTGAGAAAACAAGAAAGACTGGCAAATAGCAGAAATGGTATTGATATTTGAGCTTTGTGGAACAGCAGTGCACAGATTTGGATAAGGAAATGTGTTTCAAAATGAGGAAATTTTAGCCAAATTATGAATGTTTTATTTGTTTGTTTTTAATGGAGAAGTTTTTCTTATAAATACCAGTCAAAATACTGGCAAATATCAGAACTTAAGAGCTCACATTCATGCCACAAAGTGGGGTTTATGCATTTTGTTACAGAGAAGAGCCAGAATTCTAACCCAACGGCTTATATGATTTCCCTTACACCACTCTGTTTTCCGAGGAGGACAGGTGGAACATAGTATATAATGGTAAATTGAACTTGTCTTCAAAGACACTTGAAGGGAAAAAAACCTGCAAGTGTTAGTTTTTCATCATTTGAAAGAGTTTCTGCTAAGGTAAGTAATGAACAAATTTTGACTTTGCCTAGAAAGCAGTGGGTGGGGAGAATGCCTGGAACTTTACTTTGCAAAGGTTGTGAATAGGAATGATCTGTTTTCCAGCATGCAGTTTGTGGGGTAAAGCACTTGAGGACTTCCAGCCATGTCTCAATACACACATAATATTTTGAGAAATTGCCTATCTAAAGCTGCTTCTAAACAAAGGATTATGCAACTCAGGATAATGATATGCACAAACAGGAAAGCATCTTCTTAAGAATCTGTCTTTATCATCATGAGATGATAACTGCATAACTGCATAACACATTTATTTTCAAGTATGAAAGAGTTAGGCTTGGGTGGATACATGTCTGCCGATAGCAGCTGATAGGTGGATGGAGCCATAGATGCTTCAATGTTAGGCTGCTTTTTTTTTTTTTTTTCTCCTCCTAGAAGTCAGTCTGGGTGAAGTGGAAGAAATCTGGTGCATATTAATATTGGAAAGTCTGTTGGGGAAGGCACAAATGAAAGCTTCATCACAATGGAAGCTGTTTAATCCATCACAAAGCAAACACCAGTGAACTTCAACAACTTCTGACCATCCTGTCACTTATGAGGGATGGTTACTTGAGCTCAGTTTCCTAGATGAATGCATAGTTCTGATCTGTGTTTTAATCATCTATTTCCAGCATTAATACAATTTGAATATCTTCAATCTATTTTGTGAATGACTAAGAAAAATGCTTTGCATTTTTTTCTATTGCAGTTCACAGGCACTTCTTATAAAGCAGAGGGAAAAGCTTTTGGTTTTCAGTCTTCATGCTGCTTTATTGAGAGGTATTCTGGTTTCTGTTTCTGTGTCCTACAAATTCTGCAGGTTTTGGACTGGTCGTTGCTGACGGCTGAGAAGGGATGAAGGCTGAGCATGACTGACGTGTTCATATTCATCAGAAAACAGAGTCAGCTGGAGAGAACTAGGGAGTAATTGCTGCAGTGCTCCCTCCCTCGCTGCTTGTGCAGAAAGACATAGGCTGTGGGGAGGAAGCTACCTGAGGTTATTAAGATTAATACTGCTGGAAATTTCAATCAACTCACACAAGGCTGCTCCTCAAGGCTGTCAGATGCCTACCGCCTTCTCTGAATCAGGCGGGGCCACATCAATTTTGAATTTCCCAACAGAGATTGCTATGATTTATGAGTTTAGAAGGCTGATAAATATGGTTAGTTGAAATAATTGAATCAGAATAATTTCAGTCAGCTGTGCTCAATTTATTTTGTCTGATAACCACAGGAGGGTGCAGTTTTGGATAGGGAGTTTCATTTCAAGGATTCCCATCACAGGAAAGACATTGTTGGACCTGGAATAAGAGCAGCTTAATTCTGCTACCAGGCCTGTATGACCTGACTTAAGACCTGTCAGAACTAAAGAGTGACTACCTAGGGCTCTTCTGGTATTGCCCATGACAGAGGCTGTCGGGTCTGGTTTATTTATTTATTGTGGGATAATTTCTGCTGGAAAGGGTAGTGAGAGTTTTACTATTTAGTGTTTGAAAACCACTTTACTATTCAGTTGAGAGGGTGTTTGTTGTTCTTCTTACCTCTTGTTTTTAAAAAATTACTTGCCTTTTTATGCAATGTTTTCACTTTTTCTGGAGTAGTGATGAGCATCAGTTTTATCCTTACAGCAAAGAGAGCTCACATGCATCCCTGAGAAGTGCTCTATGACACTTTTAAAAATAAATTTGTCCCCTAGTTTAGTATTTGTCTGTTGTAACTTTCCCGCATAGTTGAAAAAAATGGCAATTTAGATGGATTGTCCTAGGAAGAGTATTGAATATAAAGGGTGCTGTAAATCCAGAAGGTGAGCAGTGTTGTGATGACTGGCTGAGGTCAGCAGAGAATGGGCAAGCCGAGCAAGGGAACGGGTGAAGTGTGTTGCAGACAAGTGTTGTTGTCATGGACAAGAGATTGATGATAATCTGAGAGCTGCAAGCAGGGCAAGGTATGTGGGAAAAGGCAATGCCTTGTGCCTGTCTCAGGCAAAAATCTAACAGGCTGCTGGGTCTCATGTCTGGAGTGCACCTGAAGTGAATTTTCCTGACTAGGAAGATGGTGTCCTCTCTGCTGCTTGGAACAGAGTTGTAGAGTGACCATGTTCTAGCTCCATTTGTCCCGTTAGGATTTTAGACCTTTGTATTTTGATGTCTTTTCCCTATTGAACCTTTCAGCTGGTAATGTTTCCCACCACAAACAGGGCTACCTTTGTCTGCAGTTTTACGTTTATTTTGTGTGGCTTTTCCCCACAGACTTTGACACTGCCTTTTCTAACAGCCCATTAGCCTTCTCAGAAGTCATAACCATACTAGGCAGCACACCAGAGGTGACAGAGGCTGCTGAGGGAGCAGCTTTCCTAAGAGTGATAATCTGTGTAAGATAAAAATGGACAGCTTTATTCTATGGTTAGCCAGGAATGTAGGCTGCTGCTAGAGAAAGATGTTATCCCAGATGGTTTGTGTTGGCATGGATATACCAATGGCCATGTGACATAACCTGGCCTGCACATCAGCCACTCTGCTTACCCATGGCTGAAGAGCAGTAGGGTAGGTCCTTTAAGTGTGCTGAGGAAAAGCCATACTTCCATGGGAAGAAATCTCTCTCCCTCTCTCTCTCTCTCTCTCTCTGACATGTTATTCTCAAAGTTCCCTTGCCTTACAATTTAAAGGTTTTAGGATTCTTCATAAACTTAAACTTTATTTTTTTTAAATTCTGGACATGATCATCAGTTTGGGGAGGGGGTTGTCCAAATATCAGGAAACTAATAGGAGTTGGAGTTGAGGTGTTCTGATGGTACAGAAAGATTTGTTGACCCTAGAGACCCCATGCTTTAAGGGTCCATTTTGGCAGTTGAAGTCTGTCAACATCAGACTTCAGTGTTTCAGATAGACTGAACTGCTGTATTGAAGAAGAAGAAGCTGGTGCACTCAGTTTGTATTGGAAAATAGTAACAGAGCAATTTCTTGAATAACAAAGTCTTGCTAAAATTGAACTACCCAACTCTAGTGTACAGTTTAATTCCTGCAGTTCATTCATAATGGTTCTTTTGACTCACATGATTGTTCCTTTTGTCTCCAAATAATTTGGTACCATCTTTACCTGTTCTAACTTATTTATGTACATCATATAAAGTCCTGTTCTGTCTAAAGAATGTCCCATGAGGTGCAGGATCTCTTAGTGACTTGTGCTCTACTGTGGCAGCATTATTCTATCCAGGAGTACAGCAGAAATAAGTTAACTTAAGAGAAGAACATTTGCCAAGGTTTTACCTACTTCCCTTTTCCACTGCTCAGCACTTTAGGAAGATGATTCAATGAATAACTCTTACTGCATCTCCTTGCTGAGATCTTCTTGACATGAAGTGCATGTTGTGTCAGTGGAGGGGGAAGGATATTGTGAAAAATCTGCTGCTTAGTCAGGATGTGGATATAAACCACAGAACATTTTCCAAATCAAATTTGAATTTGGGGCTTAGCATAAAATGAGGGCACAAAATAACTACATCCTGTGCAGAAAATCCTAATAGAAAAAGTCAAGATTAGAGTAATGCATTCTGTGTGGTCTTCCATGAGTAGAGAACAGCAGAACGGCATGTGGCAGGACTGTCTCATTTGTGTCGTTGCTTCTGCTGCTGTGAAAAGCATTTTCAATATTTGCATAATTTAGAGCATGACATTATGATTTTCAAAGCTTCAAATTGGAGTAAAGCATTTACATAATCTAATTAAATCATGTAAATGTTTTATGATAATATTCAAGTAAGTGCGAAACTTGTTCCACAGATGCATCCCTTTCTTAGGCCATTGGGGAAGCTGAATTTAGGCATGCAGATGTACGTTTCTAGCCCTGCATGCTCTGGGAGGTCAACAGAGTGCTTACTGAATGCTCTGTTCTTAGTATAACCTCCAAAGCCTGCTTCTCAGAGCGCCATCCTTCCAAGAAGCTGGAAGGTAAGCTGGGACCGGAGGGAAAGGCAGAGCAGATTTAAAAGGCTGCTTGCAACCTCTTATAATTTGAACGAAAGCAATGCTACTGCAGTATGTAATAAATTGCTTCCATTTCAGTGAACATTAAAATAATCCCATGGTGACCCTCTTAGCAGCAGCCCTGCCACATTTGGTATCAGATCTCAGAAAGCATGCATCGTACTTGGATGGGAAGCTACCAGGGGAAGCCCCACAAATCCGCCTGGTGACTGTTGGGTTTGTTTTTGCCTCTGGCTGCACTAACTCACAAAATATTGGAAGCACTTGGCCAGCATCCATGATGAGAGATGCTGTCTTGTAGTGAGATTATTTAAATAATATTTTTTATCAGCACACTCTCACTAAGCTGTTTTCCACAGCAGTTCTTAGTGAATCCTGTCTTTGCCAGGGTATACTACTGCAATAAGCAAATTAATTGAATCCTGATTGTCCAAATGTAGCCAAGCTAATGCTAAGCCAGTACTAATGAGATTCTTTTAGAAAGTACAGCAGCACAGCTTTGCTAAAATGAATTTGTGTAATTGACAAAAGGGTAGGTTCTTCAGGACAAGGCCCCTGTCTGTTCTAAATAAGCTCATTGCCATTGATTTTTATCAGTGCCACACTGATCTGCTCTAACTGGTGACAGAAATATGTGTGTGTATACACTGCCACAGTTCTGTGCTCTCACAGTAATTATAATGTTTAGGTTAGGATGTTACCTGTGCCTGGCTGTTGATGAAACCTGTGTGCTGTTAGAAATACAGGACTGTCTGCAGACACGATGTGGAGCTGGTCTGTTCCTACACCATGACTGTGTTGAGCCCAGCAGCCCTGATTTTTATCTGAAAATGGGGCTGTCGTAAAGCTCCCCTTACAATATAGTGCAAAATCTGGGGATTCTGTTATTTATTGTCAAAGTACATAACAACATCCAAAGGTTGTAAATTAGTTTGGAGCTCAGCAGTATGGAAAACTCTGAATATGTGAAAGTCATTGCTAAACTAGCTGACAGAAAGGTGAAATATACCAGTAGTGAATTAAGTCTTCTCTAATTAGACATAGAAATCTAATTACTTTGCAAATTTTTTGTCTAATTTTGAAGGGAGTGAAGCTAGTTTAAATTTAAAATGGAAGCAGAGATGTTCAGCACATAGTGTTAACTGCCAAGGAGAAAACACGGTGACCTTATTTGCAGCTGCACATGCATCATGTGTAGGAATGCCTGTCATAGCCATAATGATTTAACATCAGGGCAGGCCAATATTTCTTGGTTCTTCCTCCGCAGTGTAGGCAGTTTCCTTTATAGGTGGAATGGGAAGCTGTAGGTGTTTCTGGTGAAAAATGGTAATGTTAGAGAGGTGCCCTTTACTACAAATCCAGCACTATTCGCTTTAGTTCACCTCCCAAAAAAGAATTTGCAAAGAGGAATGAAGTCATAGGTGGGTGAAGTTTAAGTTTTGGCATTCTTGGACTCTGTTTATTTGATTACTCAGCTGTTAATTATATAATGTGAAAGCATAGTAGGGTGATGGGGATGTTTAAAGCTGCTGAATTTTATTTTAAGGTGCCAAGACTATTTCATTGCAGGAAAGAATCCTTTTCATTTAAAACCTGCAAAATTTTGGGCATAATAGATATTTTACATTTAGACGTGAAAACTCACAGAGCTGTTTAACTCCAAACATGAAGACATTTTCATTAGAACAGGTTTTCATACTTAGGACATTTTGTAGGATTACTAGTATTAAATGCCACTAAATATCCCATGTGAATTGCTGTTATTAGTTCCACAATAAAATCCCTTTTAACACTATATTAATAGGGCTATAGTTGAAGCATGTGGGCATTGAACACTTTCTGTGTTCAAAGAGTAAGGACTTGGACAATTAAGTATAAAATAACAAAGTTCTGACAGTGTTCAGGTCAACCCTAAATTGATTTTAAGAAAATACAGGTTCATGGCCCCATCTGATGTTTACTTATACAGATTCAGTCATTTTGAATGAGTTGCCCTGTATCTTTTAATTCTCTCTCTTGTTTTCCTCTTAACCTGCTCCAGTTCACCACTGCAAATAATGTTTACTTCTCATATGGAAATGGCCCTGTTGCAAGGGAACAAATTTAGGATTTAATTTAATTTCCTAGTCTTTGTTCTTAATATTTATCTTGCAAATGAGACCACCATTCCACAGGGAAAGAGGAATTGAGCTGAAATTACTGGAAAATTGTGTGTCCAGCCCTAGTGTCTGTGGCTGTATACCTGTATGTGCTTAAGACACTGAAGAAGCCACATGTAAGTACTGCAGGAAAGTTGAATATCAGCAATTCTCAAAAATTTCTGAAGGAGAGCATAAATTGGATTGTATTAAGAATTCTGCAATTCTTAAGGTCTGTTTTGTGGCCAATAAAAATTTTTAA
Source organism: Emberiza elegans (assembly GCA_024865655.1). Taxonomy (NCBI): domain Eukaryota; kingdom Metazoa; phylum Chordata; class Aves; order Passeriformes; family Fringillidae; genus Emberiza; species Emberiza elegans. The sequence goes on along the minus strand of JALJVW010000085.1, from coordinate 24,204,492 downwards.
CCACCAATATTCCAAAATAAGAAAAGAACTGACTTGATCACGTTATCTGTATTTGCCTTTGTGTGTTGTTCCCAGCATAAGAGAGTCTGATTACTAAGGAAAATCTGTTTTGCTAGGTTCATTCAGCACTTTTTCTGAAGGTTTTGGTATTTGTAATGCAACCTTTGTGTGTTCAGTACAGCTTTTTAGCAAGTTCACTACTTTTCCTGGTCTTTTTAAATGGTTTTGTAAATGCTATAGTTAATGTCATGACAGCATGCTTAACATGAATGAAAGAATGAGTCACAGTCTAAGTTTCAAAAACCTTCAAGTCTAACATGACTCCTCTCTTGTCCTTGATCAAACTGATTGGCATGTTATTCTAGTTGGCTGTAGCTTAAAATAATAACTGTATATTTTTCTTGTGTCTTGGGAACACTCTAGTTCCTGTTAATCTCGGTATTCTGAACAAAGAATCAGTTTTATCCTGTACAACTGCAGTGTTTGTACACAAAACTCAATTAATTTTGTTTACATAGTATCTAACTTTAAAAGAGAGAAAGAAGGATCCCTGTTATAATTATAAGAAACAAAGGCACAAGATGGTTTAAGTTATTTGAGTAAATTGAAGAGATGTCTGTGGATGTGCCTGAAAATCTTTGCCAGGGTCTTGAGGTTCTGTCCAGAAATTCACTTTTTAGGTCATCCTTTTTAGCATTATTGAAAAATTGCTTTCTGTTGATATTTATTAATGCCTTCATGATAAAGGGGAACACCTGTTGGTACAGTTTTTTGTTAGATAAGTGTATAATTGGAAGAGAGTACTTTGTCATTTAGTGTCCAGATCTTGCTTATAAATGCCTGAGTCTGCTCAGGAGCCAAGATCACATCCACAAGAAAGTCCTTACCAAAGCACAGTGTCCATTTAGGGATGAAAACAAGCTGTTATGTGCACCACAGCTAGTTGCAGCTCATGGAGCTGTTTGCCATGTTCTATAGTTAGTCCCATCGGTTTTTCTTTCACCCTTGGAGAACACAAAGATCAGCTGAACTGAATAGAACAGCAGCAGTGCATTATAAGAATAACACCTCTGCACGGAAATGCAGAATTAAATAGTTTTCATGGTCTACTCTTGCAAAGTATAGTGAGTTACTGCTCCACTATGACAGCATGTGATCCTATGTGTTGGGAAGGGAGTTTAATTAAAAAAAAAATTAGCCCCCCCCCAATATCTTCAATGCATCTGGTAATAGAAAAAAATTAATTTTGTTTAATTTTTAATCAGACAGCCTGAGACAACCACTGAGCACTACTTGACAATTAGAATACTAATGAAGTGCACACTGGGTTAGTCTGTTTTTAAAGGACAGGAAACAATGCACTCAAAGTTGAGGGATTCTATTTCATTCCAGTCAAGTCTTCACATATTTACCTTCTTTGGAAGAATTCAGGAAATGTTTGCCTTGTTTTCTTCTTTAAAAATTTCACCCCATGGCTAATTATTTTTCAAATACAACAAGCACAGAAAGTGATAAGTGGCTTTCTTGTAAAACATTAATCTTCACTGTTTAAGGCATCTTCTTCCATACCTTAAGTGTTTTCTTTTTGTTTGTTTGTTTTTATTCTTCCTCTAATGTATTTGCCTCTGTCTTCCATTCTGAAACAGTTTGAAGTCTTTGGTGTTCATGCTTTCTATAAATTAGATATTGTAAGTATTTGTTTGTAGTGTGCAATTTCACAAAAGATAGTCTGGTTGCAGGAAGAAATAAATTGCCCATGCCTAAAGTGTTTATTTCTTATAAAATTTATAAGCAGCTATCTATAGCAAGGTTGAATATAGTAGACAATGCTTAATGAATTCAAATGAGTTCTGAGACATAAATTAAGTAGCCTAACCATCCATAGTAGCCATGTCATTCTGGCCTCACTGTGAAATGGATATTTCATTGCCCCTGCTATGTCCCATTGTTAAGCAGAACCATATAATTATACCCTAACTGGAATGAAGGATTCACACTACTAGCTCACATTAGGCCCCCTCTGCCAGTTCCAACTTTAAAAGTTTGCAGCGGCTGTAGGTGACTTATCAGGGATATGATCCTTTTTGGTGTCATCCTTTCATGCTGAAATCTGAGCTCCAGTGCTTCCTTGTAGCCTTGACCCAGGGCTTGGCTCTAGGCACTAATGTTGAGGCAACAGCACTGAGCCTGGGGAAGATGTTTGCCAGACTTGCTGAATATCCTCTGTTAACAGAGGAGAGTTGAGGAGAGGTCATTAGTACTAGGAGGAGGGAGACCAGTGTTACCCAAAGTACAGCCACTGGCCTTCCAGCAGGGAGCAGAGCAGAAAGAGCTTTTAGTCCTATCCTGGTATGTTAGGGATCTTGGTCCTCTTTTCAGTTAGCTCTTTGTTCTCCTGGCCTTGCCTCACAGCAGGAGCTGTCAGTAACCAGCACCTCAGGACTGGGAGGCAAAACTCAGCTTGCTGCTGAGCTCTGCAGATCCCTGTTTTACCCCACTCAGTATTCTCTGCCCTGCATTTGCAATATCAGTTTGTTCCCTTTCTAGCTGATTCTGCTCCAGATCTGAAAGCTGCTGTGGGAGGCAGAGCCAAGTCTATAGTAGGGAATACCATTTCCCAATCTGTTCCATCCCACTAGGGATGGAAATACATTTAACGTGGGACACGTTAGCCTCTTTCATGAGTTGTTCAGTGATGGTTGAGGAAGAGTCTGGCATGCCTGAAATTCTAATGGCATGAATAAACATTTGTTGCAATGCTTAGCAAAGAAATTGAAACCCAAATCATCCTGGCCAAACTGGGATATACCAAGCCAACAGCTGGTGATCTGTTAGGAAAGGTTTGTGCATCAGTTGTGAATTTGCTTATGAGACAATGCATGGGGAAGTTTTCAACTTAAAAAGGATTGCTTATTTTTTTTTCTTTTTGACATTGTATCAATATTTAGAAAAAAGTGGGAAAGTTCTGTTCCATATCATCATTCTCATATTCTTTCCATAACACTGTGCTGAATTTAAAAAATTCTAGTAAATGAAAGGAAGAATTTTGATTTTTTTTCCCCCCAGGTTTTCTGTAAAACATAAAATTTAGAGGATTCAAAATTGAACGAAAGAGTTGAAATCAAACCTCAAAACTAGATCTGTTAAAACAACACAGGTCAATTCATATCATGCCACTATGTAAAAACAATCTGGCTTATATTTTTTTTGCATTTTTTTTTTCAGTTTTAAAACCGCAACCTTTATATAAGGACTTATAATGTCTTTTTTATGCATTCCTGATGTCAAGGGGTTATTTGTTAGGATTTCTCCTTGCATAATTCCCAGGTCTCAGGGCTATAATTGGTTTTACTGTTTCTTTGAAATCCACAAAATAGTCTGTTATTGTGGACCAGGATAATTAGCATGGAGTACTTTTGTTGTAGACAGTGGTTTTATATTTAAAGAGAAGAAGCATTTTTAACTGTTGGTTTGATGTGGAATCTAGGCTGTGTGGTAAAACATGCATGTATGAGTGAAGCCCTTTTGCTTGGGGTGGCCATAAAAGCTTGCTTTCGTTGATTAGATAAATAATCTTACCATTGTTTTTTCATATTCTTTAATATTTTTCCCCAGATGACATTACTTCAGGAATAGGAGATTTTCTGAGCAGTTATTCTATGGTAACAGTGTTATTGTGCAGCTAGGTAAGTTCTCATGGAATGAGGAATAGCTGTAGTTTTGTGTACTAAACAATTCTTGTATATACTAAACAAGTAAAAAAAAAAAAAAATTAATGGAGGAGAGACAGAATATGTTACCATCTTTTGGAATATAGAAGCCCTTGGCCATACATTGGAAATAAAGCTCTACCCCACTTAAACTGCCAGCCCAGGTCAATTAAAACCACTGTGTTCAAAGAAATATTTAATAACTAAGATGAAGTATGAAACTAAAATATGTAAGTTAACTGCCTTTCTGAGATCTTGCTGGGGATATGAATAATCACATGTTGAAGGTGGAGTGTAAAGAGTATAGAAAAAATTCTGAGGAGAATCTGGAGCCACCTAGAAGGTGTGGTAGTCCAAGGATGACTGTAGAGGTTTTAATTGTAAACTAGGGCCAGATGAGCAAGAAGCCATACATTTTAATAAAGGATTATAAACAGAAACTCACTGGAATAAGTTCTTCATATTCTGTTCATTGTCTGCAAGTTTCACTCCTCTCAAAGTTAGCATTTGTGGTCTGTTACAGGGTAAAGATGGAACCAGTGTGGAAGAGATGTGGTGTCAGGTTGAGGAGGATGTTCTCATGCAATATTCCAGCTCACCCCTCTATGAGGTGATAGCTCCTGCTGGGTAGGGATGTGGAATGGGAGTTGCTGTTTGTTTGCAATCAGCTGGGCAATTGGGTTTTGAGTTTGTGTCAAGTGGCTCCTGCTAATGTTAAAGGTGCAACTGTTTTATTTGCCAGAAATGGTGAAAGAATAACATTGGTAGATCATCATGTGGTGTGTTGGCACGTGCTGCTTTCCTGAGAGGCACAGAGCCCTAGCTCTTAGAGAGCGCTCAGGCTTCAGAGCACTGCTGGCTTGTTTGCCAGTAGGTAATTCTCAGTAGTAAATGAGTGGAGGCTGAATTTACATTAGAAACTGTAGGAGCTGGGAATTATCTCCCTGGCTGCTAGTAGTCAGAGCAGGCTTCATTTGGTTTCTTTAGTGAAGGTGTAATAATATACTGAAGTGCTGTTGTGGGCAAAGCAAACCAAAGTAACATTACCTTGTTTTGTGAAAACTGAAGCTAAGACTGTCTTCAGATAGATAACAGAGATATCCTTTTTTTCCTTACCAACCTCTCCTGTCTTGGCCACCAAAGTTACGGTGAAAGCAATTGCATGTTTGTTACTACTCTGACCACTGTGCTTCTCTATGGGGATTTGTACTACTCTGTCACTGTAATCTGCTTTTCAGCCTTGCTGCGCTGTATAAAGCTACCTGGCATGTCTGACAGTGCAGGAGAACCCAAAGGTCTTGTGGTTTATAGGTGACATTTTGTGTGGCTTCTGTATAGTGAGTACTTACTCAACTGAGATATATTGAACCAGGAATACTGGTGAGGCAGCATTATTATTGTTATTAGTACTACTACTATTATTGTTATGATAAATCTCTTGGGATTAAGGAAAAAAAAAACTTCTGTTCTAAATCACCATAAATCAATCCTTCTTGCCATGATGAGTTGTTTAATTGAAGCATCAGTTAAACAGGAAAGCAAGGCACTGGTTGCTAGTCACATTTCTTAGTTACTGGAGTCAGGTCTCTTAGCAAGCAGTACATTTTGCTAGAGACTACAGCTTTTCATAGGAAGATATGTATCTGTCTATCTGAAGTGCTCATCAGAAGATACTGGGGAGAAGAATGAAGCCTCCATGATGCTGGGGAAATGGTTGGTGACCTGCTACATCAGTTTGATACTCATGAGACTATGGGGCTGGATGGGATCCAGCCCAGGGTACTGAGGGAGGTGCAGAAGTGCTCACTGAGCCGCTTACCCATCTTTATCATCAGCCCTGGCTAGCTGGGGAGGTCCCAGCTGCCTGGAAGGTAGCAAATGTGATCCCCAGCTACAAAAAGACAGGAGGATCTGAGGAATTACATGCCTGTGAGACTGAACTTGGCCCTCCTAAAGGTCTTCTTCCAGCCTTAATAATTCTGTGATTCTGTAAACGCATTATCTGTTAAAATCATGCAGGCATCTTTTTCTTGGAAAAAAAAAAGTGTTATTTAAAAGGACAAGCCTAAGTGAATCATATACATCCATGAAAGTAAAGGTTTTTCTAGAAGTCCCAAGCATACATTGCCTGGAATATGACTGATTTTATCCAAGAGAAGATGAACATAATGAGGGGGAGACTTTTTTATATCCCAGGTCTCTCTAATACCCACTTTCAGTCATCACTCATGTTATCTTCTAAACTGATAAACAAACTTGCTCTACTAACCAGAGAAGCACAATACACTCAAAAGTTCATTCAAATGCATCTAGGTAAGAAAGGAAAAGAAATTATAACTCAACATAAATAGGATATAAACAATATAAACATAAGTATAATATCACATCTCCCAATCACATCTCTGATGTTGAGTAAAGTTACAGACAGTAGTTTGAGCACTGAACCAAGATTCTTTGGATGTTTTGTTGGTTTAAATTAGTTGGCTTACTCCACAGGTAAGTTTTAACATGCAGATTAGGAATGACTGTTTTAGGAGAATGATGAATGTGTAAATAACTAACATCTGAAAAATGCACTTAGATGTCGCTGTCCTGTGCAAATAAGAATTCCTAGCTAGACCAGATTAGCAAATTCAAAAGGTCCACCTCTTTTGAGAGAAGCTCCATCAGGCTCTTGGAAAATGAGAGAAGGTAATTCTTTATTTTTGGAAAAAACAAGCCAAAATTATTATTATTATATAAATATATTATATAAATTATATAAATATATTATATAAATTATTATTATTATCATTGGGTAGAGTGAAACTGCAAGTTTTGGGCAAATTGAGCATGGTTTCAATGCAGTCAAGTCTTTCATCCACAGATGGATGCACAGAAATGTAGCCACTGTGTTTCCAGTGGCTGAGGTCCCTGTTAATAGGTGCCAAGCACAGGCAAGCATGATCTGTTTCCAGGAAAAGAAGTGCAGTAATTGGAAACAATTAAGAGAGCATACACTGAATACAAAATAAGTTAGTTAGACTCCTTCTGCTGTTAGATTAGTTTAATATTGCTGTGAGACCTGGAGAGAGCATATTCAGCCCAATAAAATTCTCCTTGAGTGTGCTTGGGAGTTAGAGCTACATCACTTGACACCTTTAGTTTGTTTCTTCCTTCTGACCCTAAATGCAGCCAGGAGTAAACATGGGGAAATTTGGAAGCTAGCTTCTTTCCTGTTATCCCAGTGTAGATAAATAATAGCTTTCCCTCATGGCCCTGTTTTTCACCAGACATAGGATGAGTGGGAGCTGAGGCTACTTCTGTCCTGTGATTAGAATCCAGTAAACTAACTCAACTTAAAGAAACCTGTTCCTTGGCCTCAGAGAGAAGCTCAGAGAAGACCTCAATTAAGTGCAGTGTTAGCAATTTCAATTAGCAGCAGCATTAAAGGAAAAAAATAGATTCAAGTAGGAGATAAGGATTTAAAAGGAAATCTTGAGTTCTGTAAACAAGCATGCTTAGTAAAACTTGTGGTTTATAGGTGACATTTTGTGTGGCTTCTGTATAGTGAGTACTTACTCAACTGAGATATATTGAACCAGGAATACTGGTGAGGCAGCATTATTATTCTTATTAGTACTTCTACTATTATTGTTATTATAAATCTCTTGGGATTAAGGAAAAAAAAAACTTCTGTTCTAAATCACCATAAACCAATCCTTCTTGCCACGATGAGTTGTTTAATTGAACCATCAGTTAAACAGGAAAGCAAGGCACTGGTTGCTAGTCACATTTCTTAGTTACTGGAGTCAGGTCTCTTAGCAAGCAGTACATTTTGCTAGAGACTACAGCTTTTCATAGGAAGATACGTATCTATCTGTCTGAAGTGCTCATCAGAAGATACTGGGGAGAAGAATGAAGCCTCCATGATGCTGGGGAAATGGTTGGTGACCTGCTACATCAGTTTGATACTCATGCGACTATGGGGCTGGATGGGATCCAGCCCAGGGTACTGAGGGAGGTGCAGAAGTGCTCACTGAGCCGCTTACCCATCTTTATCATCAGCCCTGGCTAGCTGGGGAGGTCCCAGGTGCCTGGAAGGTGGCAAATGTGATCCCCAGCTACAAAAAGACAGGAGGATCTGAGGAATTACATGCCTGTGAGACTGAACTTGGCCATCCTAAAGGTCTTCTTCCAGCCTTAATAATTCTGTGATTCTGTAAACACATTATCTGTTAAAATCATGCAGGCATCTTTTGCTTGGAAAAAAAAAAGTGTTATTTAAAAGGACAAGCCTAAGTGAATCATATACATACATGAAAGTAAAGGTTTTTTTAGAAGTCCCAAGCATACATTGCCTGGAATATGACTGATTTTATCCAAGAGAAGATGAACATAATGAGGGGGAGACTTTTTTATATCCCAGGTCTCTCTAATACCCACTTTCAGTCATCACTCATGTTATCTTCTAAACTGATAAACAAACTTGCTCTACTAACCAGAGAAGCACAATACACTCAAAAGTTCATTCAAATGCATCTAGGTAAGAAAGGAAAAGAAATTATAACTCAACATAAATAGGATTTAAACAATATAAACATAAGTATAATATCACATCTCCCAGTCACATCTCTGATGTTGAGTAAAGTTACAGACAGTAGTTTGAGCACTGAACCAAGATTCTTTGGATGTTTTGTTGGTTTAAATTAGTTGGCTTACTCCACAGGTAAGTTTTAACATGCAGATTAGGAATGACTGTTTTAGGAGAATGATGAATGTGTAAATAACTAACATCTGAAAAATGCACTTAGATGTCGCTGTCCTGTGCAAATAAGAATTCCTAGCTAGACCAGATTAGCAAATTCAAAAGGTCCACCTCTTTTTGAGAGAAGCTCCATCAGGCTCTTGGAAAATGAGAGAAGGTAATTCTTTATTTTTGGAAAAACAAGCCAAAATTATTATTATTATATAAATATATTATATAAATTATATAAATATATTATATAAATTATTATTATTATCATTGGGTAGAGTGAAACTGCAAGTTTTGGGCAAATTGAGCATGGTTTCAATGCAGTCAAGTCTTTCATCCACAGATGGATGCACAGAAATGTAGCCACTGTGTTTCCAGTGGCTGAGGTCCCTGTTAATAGGTGCCAAGCACAGGCAAGCATGATCTGTTTCCAGGAAAAGAAGTGCAGTAATTGGAAACAATTAAGAGAGCATACACTGAATACAAAATAAGTTAGTTAGACTCCTTCTGCTGTTAGATTAGTTTAATATTGCTGTGAGACCTGGAGAGCATATATTCAGCCCAATAAAATTCTCCTTGAGTGTGCTTGGCAGTTAGAGCTACATCACTTGACACCTTTAGTTTGTTTCTTCCTTCTGACCCTAAATGCAGCCAGGAGTAAACATGGGGAAATTTGGAAGCTAGCTTCTTTCCTGTTATCCCAGTGTAGATAAATAATAGCTTTCCCTCATGGCCCTGTTTTTCACCAGACATAGGATGAGTGGGAGCTGAGGCTACTTCTGTCCTGTGATTAGAATCCAGTAAACTAACTCAACTTAAAGAAACCTGTTCCTTGACCTCAGAGAGAAGCTCAGAGAAGACCTCAATTAAGTGCAGTGTTACCAATTTCAATTAGCAGCAGCATTAAAGGAAAAAAATAGATTCAAGTAGGAGATAGGGATTTAAAAGGAAATCTTGAGTTCTGTAAACAAGCATGCTTAGTAAAAAAAGTTAATGTGTAAAAGCTGTATAGCTACTATTTTGGAATGTTTACATTACTCAACACTGTGGACTACGCCTCTTGATCAAAATGTCATCATACAGCACCATTTGTAGACTTGTTCCTCTTGTTTATTGTGGTTTTAGGTTTACACTTTTGCTGAATAGGTTTGGGTTTTTTTTTCATTTTCAATTGTGCCCGATTTATATAACTATGGGAAAGAGCTAGACTTTTTCTAATGTGTATTATTATTTCATTACCCTTCTGGTAGCAGTAGCAGTTATTTGTCAATTTTACTCTTGAGAAATGACTAGGAGAAATAATTTCCAGGTTATTTATTAACTGTTTATAAGCCACTCTATAATTACATGTCTATGTTATTCCTAATACATCTGTATTAAAGACTGATTTCCAGATTGCTGTCTAAGGATAATTTTCAGTATGAAAACATAGCCTATTGGATGAGGTTTTTGGTTTGGTTGGTGGGGTTTGGTTTGGTTTGGTTTTAAATTTTTTGGTTATTTGGTGGAGTGAATCACAGAATGGGTGATGTTGGGAGGGACCACAGTGGCTCATCTGTCCAGCCTCCCTGCTCAAGCAGGGTCATCCTAGAGCTCATGGCACAGGATTGCAACCAGATGGTTCTTGAATTTTTCCAACGAGGGAGGAGCTCCACAACCTCTCTGGGCAATCTGTTCCAGTGCTCAGGTACCCTGAGTAAAGAATTTCTTCATTGTATTCTGGTGAAATTCCTGGGCATCAGTTTCTTCCTCTTGCCTTACAGCTTGACACCACACCTGGTTCCATCCTCCTGACACTCTCCCTACAGTGAAACTGTATCTGAATATGTTTCAGGATTGTCAATAATACATAACATTCACTAAAGCCAACAATTACTGTGAATGAAAAGCCTTTTGTGACCAAAAGCATGCTATAACCACTTCTCTATTTAAATAAGTTGAATAAGCGATTTCATAACTGTGACTTTGATAGGAGATTGCCTTGCCTTTGACAAGAGATTTTATAATAATAATAATAATTTTATATATTACTTAGGCTATGGGGGGAAAAAAATCCAGTTGTCTGCTTTTTAAAATCAAAATAGAGAATTACTAGAGAAAATTCAGTTGTCATCAGCAAAACATGAGGCAAAACACTTGGTGTCTAATGATATGGTTTTCAGAAGGAGGCCTGCTTCTCAGATTGTTTGTGGGAGGGAAAACCAGTATGAGAATAAGTGTGTGTTTGTGAAAGGGCATGTTCTAGTCTGATACATTATAAGTAACATAAGCAATTAGAAGCAGCAGCAATTCTTTTACCTTAGGATTCTTCTGCTCTTCAGCAGATGCTTTTGGTAGTGGGTGAATAACTGAGTGTAATTGTTTTTATAATCTCTATCTGGAGACTTCGCCTATCATATCTTCTCTGTAATTCATTTTCCATCTTCCTTTCTATTATTATCTTGCACTATTTTGAACTGCCATGGTATTGCTTGCTTGTGATGTACTCAGCATGGGTGCCACAATGCAGAATGGTTTACTGAACTTCCACATACACACACACACACACACACACACACACACACACACACATATATATGTATTTAGGATATACACCACAAATTTAATTGGATATATACTACAATTTTTCTGTGACAGAAGTCTTGAAGCTTAACAAGGAATGGTATTGTATCATCCTGCTACTTGGAAATTATTTCACAACAATTTTAATGAAGTAAGGAAGCTTTGCTGGAGCATCTCATCATTGCCTCCAAATTCCTTTGACTTTGAAACATTCCAAGGATTGAAGCTAGTGGTTTTTCTATTGAGTCTGTTCCGTTCTTATTTTATGTTTTCACTTGTAAAGTGAATAAAGCACCTATATATTTATAAGCAACACTACCATGGCCTTCAGCAAACATTGCAGTTGATTAAAACATTGGTCAGAGCAGTTTTATCTGATTCCATCAGCATCCAGAGGTTATGAACCTCAGCTTATTAGGGCTGTATTAGTGATGTGATTAATGATATAATACTTCTTCCTTCCAGTTTCTCTGCAGGTTGACTTCTATAGCAACAGGTCATCATCGGGGAAAATTCTCAGGTAAAGCCTAATAATGATCCCATTTTATGGCTGGAAACTTTGAATCATGTTGGAGATTCATACTTAGCAGTTAGAACCAAACCCTTACTAGAAAACATATTATCGGTAAGGGAAAAATGGATGGGGGTTAAATTCTGCTAAAAGATCAAATCTAAAATGTGTCTCCTGGTTTGTTTATTTTTTAAGGTGGGTTTTTTCCCCCCTACTTTTGTTTTCAAAGATGCCAGCAATGTTTTCTCATATTTGGGACTATCACATCCATAAACTCATTTAGAGCAAGAAATGTTGCATCAGTGTCTGTTGTACAACAAATTGTGTTTAGGAAATTTAAGTATTTAATAGGAATTTTTATTGTTTTGGAAATCTGCCTTGAAAGAGACTTGGAGAAGCCATCCTTGTCCCAGGCAGAATCAGATTGTCAGTTCTATTTTGTAGATCATCAGTGATGGAAAACCCATAGCTACCCTTGACAATCTATTCCAATAGTTCATTATTAGTTTCAATTGAGTGATTTTCCTAAAATCTATGCTGGATCTTTCTGGTTGGTATTTGAGCCCATTATTACTTGTTCTGTCCATCACTGATATGGAGGACAGATTCTTTACTTCTTCTTGTTCCTCTTTTGTGCCTTAGGTTTTCTACCTCTGATAGTTCTTGTTGATCTTCTGTCGAACATCTCGTGTGTGTGCATTTCCTTAAATATCTAAAATCATTGTGCAGTGTTATTATTGTGATTCAGAGATCAGAAATAGCCCCCAGGTGTCACCCTCCACTTCTTTTAGTTAGTAACAGATTACTAACTAGCTTATTTTTATCTTATCTTGAGTAAGCACTGTTTCTTCAGCTTGTTAAAACCTGTTTGAATCTTTCACCAGTCCTCCAACATATTTCAATCCCTACTGTTGTCAGCAGTGTTTCCTTCTATCTATCTATCATCTAGATTGTTAAGAGAAATGCTGAAAAAAGACTAGACCCCGGACAGACCCTCTGAAGCACCCTACCATGCATCTTTCTATTTGACAGTGAAACATTGGTCCTCTGTGGTACAATTATCTAATTTCTGTTTTCAGATTTCATTGAGACTTGCTGAAGTCAAGATGAATGACAATCACTTCTTTTCTTCTAAAAAGGCCTTTTAGCCACAACACAGGAAGAAATTGGATTGCTTTGTCAGTTCATTCTTAACAAATTCATATTGATTGCCACTTACGTCTGTGTTATCATATAGCTGCACACAATTGCTTCATCCAGAAATGTTCTTGAGTATGAGGTACAGTTTGACTTGTCTGGTTTCTCAGCTCCTCTTCTTCTGTTCTAAGCATGAATATGAGGTATCATGGAGCTGCTATCAGTCCTCATGACAGTTCAACTATTTTTTAATGTATCTTCACTGAGACTTGTCAGGCCAATTAAATCTGAAAAATGTAATTAATCTGTGTTCTTATTTGAGCTCTGTTGTTGCTGTTAATTCAGCTTGACACTGATAGATCTTGTTCATATAGACTAATGCAAGAAAACTGGAACTCTGCATCTTCTCTGCATTCTCTCTGAACCATTGGCTAATGTAGTCTTTGTACTTGTAGAACCTGATTTGTTCACAGCTTACTGCCTAGATACTTTGTATTTATTAGCTTGCATAATTCTTGGGATTGCTTGAACTTGGAATTATATGAAATTTCTGGAGGAGGACATTTGGTCCTTTCCTAAAGAGCATGCTTAGGAGGGACAAGGTGGACTGTGGCATCTTGGTTCTGAAACAGGTCAAATGAGAAGAGAGAAGCTTAAGAGACAGGCAGATGATAGGCACAGGGGTCAGAAGGAGGATGGAGTATTCATACACCTAGGAAGGGAAAAGTGGCTGCTGGACTCAAACAAGACTGAAAAGGAAAAAATTAAAGATGTAGTAGGGAGAAAGGAACTTAATTTTCAAAGCTCTTTTTGTATTATCTCATTTGACCAGTCTGAGACTTTCCTCTTGAAAAAAAGAAATACACTGTTCTACTTCATGTTTAGATAATGCAAGTTCTTTGGTGTTTTGGAGCACTCACTTTAAGGGCAGGCTATTGGCAGATTGGCTTCAGAAGTCTGTCTGACCTGATCTCTGCACAGCTGTGATCATAGGGTTCCTTTGTTTCTTATAGTCATGTTCTGTGACTTGACCTCTTTGCTTGTGCTCCAGCTGTTTGTGCCATTCTTTTATGCTCTTCTTTAGTGATCTGACCTAGTTGGTAAGCTCCTTTCCTGTGTTTGAGGTCAATGAGGAAGTCATGATTTAGCAAGGCTCATCTCTTACAACACTTCTGTCCTTTTACATGGAAATGGGCATAATTTTCAGAATTTTTGTCCTCAGTTATTAACTCTCTCTCATGCTGTCAACTCTATTTTTTTTCCCTCTTTTTTGGGCATTGAGAATGGCATTCATGCCTGATTTCAAGAATGAGAGGTCAGATATGTCCATAGGGCAGTCCCAGCTTTCTGTAGGACAGAGTACTTGCTCTTAAACTCATGGCTTCTGGTTGTAACATTGCCTGGTTTTCACATAGTAATAGCAACCAGCTTCTTCTCTGTGAGTTGTTGGGTCAAGCTTTTATGGCTGGGTGCTGTTCTGTATAGATGTTCAAGTGACTTCTTGTAGTGACTTTTGTGTCCTTTGGCATCCTCCTCATCACAGATACACCTCTGACTTATTTTTCAGCTCTCCTTCTTGCTTTATACCAACAGGTATCATCGAATCAAACATCTCCTTTGCAGCCTTGACTGTAGCACAAATGTAGATGTCTCTTCTTTCAAGTACAGCTTAGAACTATGGGGAGGATATTGATATTCCTACCTGAGCATGGCTCACAGCTGCAGGTAAACACAGAACAGACAGAGGGCTAGAGTGGTCACTGCTCCCCTGTGTATTATAGCATTTAATGACTTCTTTATATCCCCTTTAGGCATGCTTCCATTTGTTGCTCAAACACATCACATTATGGAAGCTATTAATAAGTTAGTGTTAGTTGCAAACTGACGAATTGCCCATTTTCTTCTCCTCCAAACACGGAGTGAGCTATACCAAATTCTACCTGTGGGCATTTTCAAGAAGAATTTGGAAAAGAAGATCTGACTGTATCAGTGAGGAAGGACATAGAAGACTTTTACTTAAAATTATGTATAATTAGACTATTATCTTCTACATGTTCATGTATGATCTTGGAGGAGAAATTTCATTTCTTTTTGAAAATGCTTTGGCTTCACTGTTGTGATAAATATTATTTGGTAAATTACCAGAAATTTAGAGAGTACTCAAGGTAATCTAAAGCAAATTTAGAAAAATAAGATAGAATATTCTACTGCTGTGATTTAATTTATTGTAATATATTTACTTTAGCAATGTAACTCATTGCAGGAGGATATTGAAATGGGTCAGAAGTATGTTATTTTTTTATAGGGATACTGGGAACAGTTGCACTGGATAAACTCTTTTTCTTATGTGCAGACACAAACAACTAAAACATGTATTTATAAGGTATAGATTTCATCTGTTGTTCTCCAAATGATTGATGCTAGTTCATGTCCAGAACAAAATATTTCATTAGATGAACATTATTTGTTGTCTGTAATGACAGTCTGTATATTTTGTTTGCTATTTCCATGAATGTGTAGAGGAATCAGAAATTATGAGTTTTGTCCCAATGTAAAATTTTACACAAGTTTGTTTTTCTGGCTGTTCTTTTTCTTTTATAAAATATAGCAGTTCATATGAAATTGAAAGGAAATTGGCAGAGGTGAACAGAAGTCAGAAAAGTTGAACATTTTCCTGGTAAAATTTTATGTGGCCATGAAAATGATGGATTTCATGTTGGTTTTTTTCCCAGTGTAGTAACAGTACTGATTGTAGTTTGCCATCAGTGCTAAGCTAGGATTTTGAATTTAGCCCGTGGCAGTGTAACAAGAACTTATGCCAACTTGCAGAGCTGTGCTGCTGATGAAATCTCCACTCTAAGAAGATCCTTTAAAATGTGTGAATGCAGAACTCCAGCTCTGATCTTTGAAAAACACTGGAGCAGTTTCTACTCTGATGTGTGCCAGTATAAACCTCAAACTATTTCAGTGATGCCTGTTGAATAGTTTTCATGAATGCACTTGAAATAGTGGGGTTTTCATTTTAATGGGCCTGGATTTGTGGGCAGGGAGGGGCTAAGAAAGGAAAAACATCCTTTTAGCATCAGGCAGCCTGGCATACTGCTTTTATCATGGGGCTAGATCTCTCCCTGTGTGACAGTAGCCCATGTAGCATGACTGTAGTAAAGCAGATTATAATAACACCACCAAAATAAGAGGGTCTTCATTTATGTTGGTAGATGCAGAGATTTTTGCAACACCTACACTGCCTTTGTTGTTTTTTTAAAAGCACAAAAGTAAATTAAGAAACAAAACTAACTAATTTGTTTTTTTCCTCAAGCTTCAACCTATAATTTGCTTAGGAACATTTTCAAAGTCCATTCTAACCTCCTGTAATTCAGTTTTCCATTAAATTGTTAAGATAAAACAGTTCAGTGGTAATATAATTGATAAACATAATGCACCTAGCATATCTCTGATGTAATTCTTCTGAGGAAAACTGAAATTAACTAAAACAAGAACGAATAGTCTAAGGAGATATTAAAGGTGCACTTGAAGTTGCCTCTATTAGTCCCTTTGCTGAATTTAACCCTGAAAATTATTTTCAGGGCAGATGAGAAAGACATGCATGTTGTAGCTCTCAATAGTTTGGCTTTGTAATGTACTCACAGTTAACACTCCACAAGTTAAACCCACAGCAGCCATGTTTCTTCTTTCTACCTCTAAATAATGACTAGTTACAGCTCCTAGGTGGTGCTTATGTTTTTCTGCCACCTTCAGAGCTGTGTAGAGGAGAGGGATGGGGACCCTTATTCCAGTGAGTAGTTACTGGTTCCTCCCTGGCCAGTGAGGGACTTACGGGATTTCTGTCATGGAGTTTGGTCTGTTTAGAAGCCAGACTTCTGGACTGAAGTGGTTTTCCCTTACTTGTGTAGTCATTGGAGAAAAAGGGCCAACTGGTCAGAGCAAGTCATCCCACTTATCTCAGGATGTTGATGAATTGCCCTGTGAAAGTACTTATTAATAGAGGAAATTTAGGCAATGATTTCAGCCCATTTAAAAGGGATGAAAATATTCTTACTGTAATGGGAAGCTGCTAGTAAGCAAGGAATAGTCCCACCTGCCTGTATGCATTGCTCCCAGTATTGCTATGCCTATTTCTCATAAATTATTTTAAATGGCACCTGACTCTAGATCAAAGCAGCACTTTGATAAGACTTAAGTACTGTAACTAGAACTACTTTGCTGTTTGGAGGCCTCAGTCTTTGGTACCTGATGTTGTATACTCCTCAGAAGGAAGCTCTAGAGATCATCTAGCTTAACCTGCCCAGAGCAGATCTGACTTTAAAGGTAGATGAGATTGTTTAGGTCCAGAGGCATGTAGAACATCTCTAAAATGAGACAGAAAACTTGTAATGTATGCGATGTACAAGTCAGCAATCCCAATCTTCATCATTTTCTCATCCTTTTTTCTTCCCAATAAATCAGCTTATTCAGAGTTCCCATTTTGGAAATACCCTCTGAGCTGACTGCAAACTCCCCAAGGATATGATTCCAGTAGCCTAATCAGGTGCTACACCCTTGGGGTATCATACAGCAGTGTTTGAGGGATTTCCTCCAAAGGCACTGCCATCTAAGTATGTTTTGCTTTCTTGTGAAAGAATGCTTTTCATTGTTTTAATTTCATTTTGGATTTAAACAGTTCTGTAAAATGTATACATGAGCAGAGTGCAAGTTTTCTCTATTTAGTTTGCTTCCAAAGAAGGTTGTTGTTTTGGAGATCAATGGCAGGCATTTGGATAAAGCCAAAAGTGATACTTCATATGTGTCCATTGCATAAGACAGATGGTGAATAACAGAGAATTTATATTTTGAATGTGTTCCTTCAGCCTATGTTGTTTTAGTGTTTAAAAAACAATGCTTTAGTTTCAGATACTCAGCTAAATCTGGGGATGCAAATATGCTTTCTACAAAGCTGAGAAACTACACAGAATCATTCTTTTGTCATCTCCAGGTGAAAGTCAAAGGCTGTTTCTTGCTATGCAGTCTTATGGTTTACAGGTATTACTTGTGGGTATGTCAGTGGCATTCCATGGCTTACATTGCAGTTTTTGATCAAGGAGACTTTTTGTATTAACCTCAGTCAATTCCAAACCTAGACATTTGGTTTTTTAATAGTAGGAGAATTCCTGACTTTCATTCTGTTTTTGAGAATTCTCAAGCATTACAGACCCTTCTAAGAGCCCTGAGAACTTTGTGTTTCCCAGGATTAAATTTTGGAAAGTTATCTACTGTGATGGTTTTTTTCCCCCTGGATATTAAGGCTACTCTATTCTGCCTCTGCCATGGAACATTATAAATTGCTTTCTTAGGACTTGTGTTTCCCACTGAGTTGCAGATACTTTGGATTTAAGAACAGCCCTGTAAAGATTAAGCTTTCCTAAGACTTTTCATTTCTATTAAAGCTTACAATGTTAATATTTTTAGCAAAGCTTTTAAACTTCTGTTACAGAAGGTATGCTTTCCTAACTAGATGAGGCATGTTACTTCTCTGTGGGAGTCCTTCTCATGTCATAGCCAAAACCTGGCAGTTTAAAAATCTTCTATTTGGACTTTATTACTTTCAGCAGAACCTTTCAGTGCAAAACCCCAGATGTTTTAATGCATTAAAAAAAGACACTCTGTTGCATACACCTCGCCAAATCAATTATTGGGTGAAATGTTTGTGGTGAAGCAGCAGTTAATGGAAGAGTGGCAGATGTCAGACACAGAAGTGTCCATTTCACTGTGGTGCTCCATGGTCTGTTGTGACAGCTAAATGAAGCAGCTCAACAGCTGTCAGCATGTTAATGTTTTGGATCAAATAAACACGCTTGGAAGAACTTTCCTCTGATTTTTAAGACTTAATGACTTTGAAGGCAGCCGTGCTTCTTTGCAGATGAAGTTTGAAGTGTTTTGTAAGTGAGGCCAGATGCAATGAGGAATAACATTGGACTGCAGGCTAGGCTAGTGTATTTTGATTTCATTGGAGCTGTGTAACTGAACCACAGTGAGGCTTGGAAATTCCTATTCGGTCTAAACATCAGAATTAAATCAAGGTTGCAGTGAGGTAGATAGTTTTCTTCCTTTGCTTTACTAACCATGGAGAAACCATAGAGAAATGAGCATGAGGCAAGCTTTTAACTTTTGAAGAGCATGGAGAGAAATCAATCAAAAAAGCTGGACACACATAAACATATGATAGAACATCTGTCTCTTTCAGGCAAATACAGTGCAGAAGGCTCAAGGATGAATGTATGATTATTTAAATATATTTGTTTGGGGTTTTTGTAGTTGGTCAGTGGTTGCTTTATAACATAGTCAGCTGATTATGCATGAAAGTTTCTGTTGTGCCTGAGGGTTTTCATGATTGCCCTGCTGACCTCAGTTGTTTTGGAGCTGCAGTGCCTGATAGAGGTGTAATATATGAACAGATCCTGCTGCTTGTAGCTGGCCCGTTCTTTTTCATTTCAAGATTTATTTTCAAGTAGCTTATCCACTTCATAGGATCTGAGAGGACATCTGTTATTGTTATTAAAAAAATACAGCTGGTGGGATTCTCTTTGCCATGATACTTTTCATGGTTGACTGTCAGACTAAGTAGGGGCATAGCTTTCAGCACCAAGGCTGCTGAAGAACTAATGCTAATTTATCTCATTGATTTATTCTCTTTATCTTGAGTTCTGCTGCTTTTTTCCTTCAGGTGTTTGCTTCTGACTGTGGTTTACTGGCCTGTGTAACAAAACAAGAAACACACAGAAAACCAAAGTTCTAGGTAATTCATCCAGGCTTGAAGGAATGAGTGAAGATTTAGCATCATCAGAGTGTCTTAAAAATTAGGAAGAATCATTTGTGATGGCATCTGAGGTAACCACGGGGGTGCTACATCTTCAACTGTCTCTATGGATGGAGCAACAATCACTTATTTCCTGACATTCCCTGTCATTCCCAGTTTATAACTTTTAAAGAGTGCAAGCATGAGCAATTATTGACTATCTTATCTCTATGCTCTGTCATTTGTCAGCAAATCAGAGTGGGGAAGCTTAGTGAGTTCCTCACTTGAAGAATGCAGCAGGGCTATGGAAGATCAGAGAAAGAGTTTGCCTGGGAGCTTTACAAAAAAATTACTTTTTCTCCATTAACCCTGGGATCTTTAACTTTCATAAAGAAAAAGTAAAACCAGCAACAGTTGGATACTTACTCACTCTTCTAATATTTATTTTTTTTCTTTAATGCCAATGTGTGTATGACAAGCAATTATTAATTATCATTGTAATGATAAATATTAAAAGGATTTGTATGAAGTAAGAGAATGTGAAGTAAGTGAATGTAAAGTGTAATGCTGTTGAAAAATGACAGTTGCTGCAACTTAAGCATAGAAAATTGCAGAAATTTGTTGCTTGGGTTTTTCATTTGGCCACTGTTTCCAGAATCATGGCATTTAAATTCTGTGGCAGTCACCCCACATGAGGGATCAGAAGGGAGGTCTTGATAGCCATTGCTTCAGAGCCCCATGGCAGCAGGTTTGGCAGACTTTATTTATTAAGTTTTCTACAGGGGAAAGGTCTTTGCATTTCTCTGTACTCACTTCTTTTCTTTCTGGAATAATTGCAGTACTGTTATCAGTGAGCAGACAGGCCACCATGCCTTGCTTGGTGAGCTTCCAGTGTACCTTTCTCTTTTCCTCTGTTTCTCAGGCCAGAGGTGCCCCTTCCAGTTCTCACAAATCTGTCCTTTCTGCTTTGCTCTGACCAAATGTGGCTGTGGTGTTTTGGTGTGGATTTTTTTATGTTATTACACTATTTTGGTATGAAGTTTGGTTTGTGGATTTTATTACATTTTCTTAGCAAGCTTGGACAATCATAGCCTTAACTGTAATTGTAAAATATGTAGAGAACTAGGGCATCTGAAAATAAGATCCTTAATTCCTGGCTATGACTGTCAAATTCTGAACTGATTTTTATGCCATAATAGAGTAAGTACATGCCATTAGTTGGTTTTGGTCTTGAAAACAGCTCTAATCACAGTAATTTTTTACTAACTCTGCTTTCATGCTCACCCTCAAATTCTCATGTAAGAGCCTTAGCACATAGAAATTATAATTTCCATTTTTGAAGCCTCTAAAAATTTACAGCTGCCTTTTTCAACTCAATAGGAAGTTTTCCCCTAGAAAATATTTTTTTACCTTTACTTGTCACCCATATGGCAAATGAATGTTTTAATCACAGTTTTTGTAGGGATTGAGTCTTTTTCGGGTTTTGATTTCTAAGTTGAAATTGGATAAATAAAATATGCACAATCTCCATGTCAATAGAAAGCAAGGAGAGTTATAAAGCAAGATTCCACATGTGTAGCTTTGCAACAATAGAATAAAAGGTGGAATAATGAACTGTATTTGTATCTAATTACATAAATAATGCATTTGTGTAATTGTCTAGTAGGGGCATGCTAATGAACAAATTACTTTTAATTGTAGGTTGCTTGATTGTTTCAGAAATATAATTGATTGTAATCAAGAATCAATTAAATGCTGGTAGTAATTGTATTTATCAAATTTAATATATCATATTTTAGAAACATTTTCACAAAAGGAAGTATTAAAGGACTATGTTGGTGTTATGTGTTCATAC
Organism: Emberiza elegans; assembly: GCA_024865655.1. Lineage (NCBI taxonomy): Eukaryota > Metazoa > Chordata > Aves > Passeriformes > Fringillidae > Emberiza > Emberiza elegans. Next base: position 24,183,189 of record JALJVW010000085.1, on the reverse strand, counting down.
CATTGGGTTGATGGGGTAGCACTTGCTATAACTGCACAACAAAAAAGAAACGTGTATTTTCTTCTCATTTTTGTTTCTGATCCCATCTGATCTGTGAGGATAAACAAGGGTTTAGGCTTGCTCAGTATTCATGACTCTTAGCTTGCTGTGTGAAGTGGGCTTTTATAGAAACCAAGAGCCCCTGTGTGAGACTCCTTCAGTGGTGTGATGCTTTGTAGTCCTGACCAGATGAGAGCAGTGCTCTGCACAGCAGGGAGATGATGCACAGGGAATCCAGACCTGCCTGCCCTCCCCAGGTGCCCTAGATTCACTTTCTCTTCTGAACTATTTTTGGATTGTAGTGTGTCTTGTGGAACTGTTAGCTTTTACTTCCAACTGGTTTATTATTCTTTTTGTAAATAAAACTTTATCTAGTGGTTGCAGTTTGAAGGCTCTCTTCAGGTACATGAAGTGCACAGAAAAGGCATTAGGTCTGCCTTCCCATGGCTCTGCTGGCTTTACAATATGAAAGACAAACAATTAAATGAAGTCAGTATGACTCTAAATGGATGGTGACCTGACCAGGTAAATGAAGAGGGCTCTGTTTTAACATAGCCCTCATTTTGGTGTCATATGCAGATGCTTTGTTAATGCTGAACCGTTTTTGGCCTTTGTAGAAAGGGCCAATTTTGAAGCCCATGATACTGTATATGGGAGAGTGGATTGTCCATTAACTCCATAAAGTACAGACCATATATGCAATTCATGTTTCCATGGGTTTACAGGCCCTAATCAACAAACTTGACCAGCTTGTTTGCCATGGGAAAACTGAAATCTGCACTAAGGAGTAGGTAAAGCACAGAGCTCCCTTCCAAGGGAAACTGTCTAAGGACCTGTGATTACTACTGTGGTTAAGGAGAAGCAGCATTTCTTTGACAAGTGTGCAAAACACAAAGATAGTAAATATAGAGAGTGCCATCTACTGACCTGTAAGGGAGAAAATATATATATATATGCAGCATTGTCCAGAATGAGTCAATAAAGTTGTTGATGATGTGTTCCAAAGGGCTTCCTGACTTTAGATGTGTGAGCCTAGCTGGTCTTGACTTTCCCCTTTAGCTTCATAAAGGAATCAGTCAAGCTACTTGATGTAATCTTGGTGTTTCTAAAAACTTGTAACCAAAACCCCAAAATTTCAGTGGGGAGGAGGGTTTTTTTAAAACTATTGTTTCTAAAATCAGTTTGGGAAGTATCTAAACTGGGTATCTTGTGAAGTTTTTAGATGTGGTGTCACTGGAAATGTGATGGAATCTGTATCTTGTCCTTGGATCTTTTGCTGAATGAGCCCTGGAGTAGCTGCTCGGTCACCCTGGTTTTTTTTTCCTCAGAAAATTAAATTTTGAGTTTTCATTTTACTACGGAAAAGTGCTCTATGTGGTAACATCTGACTATCACTATAAATCACTCCTTAGTTCAACACAGAGAAATTATCAGAATTACTTGTTTTCCTGCCTGTGGGGGCTGTTATTTCAGTAGTGAGTTTTTGAATTTGAGGATGAAGACAGTATTTGACCTTTTGGGTTTTTCTTTTTGTTCTAGCACTGTTTTCTGAACATAAAGGTGGGGGAAGGTGTGGGACAGAGTACAGAAAAGGGAATTTTGGTCTTCCCCTTCACCCCAAGAAGTGAACTTACTGCTCAGAAAAGGTTAAAAAAGACAGAAGCTTAAAAAGATAAATGTTAGGAAATACTTATCTGTGAATGAAGAGCAAAACAAAAAACCTTTTTATTTCAGTGTATAAGTCTTCAGTGTGTCATATCTGGAATTCAGGACTCAGCTTTGATCTCTGTGCTTGAAAAGAGATGTTACATAAACTAGAAAAGGGTAGTAGAGATGATCAAGAGTTAAGGAGCTGCTACTGTGCTCAACAGGGTCCTACAAAAAAAACATGGAAGGGAGGAAATTGTTACTCACCACTACTCACACTTGAAGAATTGAGAGGCAACCAAATTTAGGAAAATGTTACTGATGAAATGTGAAACTTGGTCATATATTATGGTCTGAGAGACAAAATAATGGAATTAATGAAGAATTCATGAAGAGTACTTTAAAAGTTGTCACGGTTGTAAACTTTGGCTTAGAAAGCCTTTTTCCTTCTAACTTAGGGTGATCAACACTATATGACCAGGAAGGATGACTTTATTCTCATACCATTTCTTATATTCTCCTCCAATTATGGCCTACTGAACATAGCAGGAAATAGATTATTAAAGCAGGTGGATTTTTATTCCTACCCAAAGCAGCAGGAGCCAGAAGATAAGACCTTGCCTCCTGCTCTGTGCCTGCAGAGTCATGCCCTGTTTTCTGACCGCTCTGTTTGTGGCCCAAAGAGATGAATAATTTTTTGCACAAGTACCATTGGATGTCATTTGGGATGACTGGTAGGCTCTGCTCAGGGTATCCTTCAAGGAGGGAGGGAGGTGTGCCCAGAGCAAGGTTCCCAACTCTACTTTGTAACACAGGTGCCTAAAATAACTTGGGACTGTGGTGTCAATCTTTCAAGCTCCTAAGGCACTTACTGGCTGTATCCTTTAATTACAAACCTAAGTTCTTCAGTTCATCTGTAGCTATATCTTGAGGTTGCTTGTCAAGGGGATTTCTTCTGGCTTTTCAAACTCAAATGAATTATTCTGATTGTAAGTTAATGTAACAAACATGTCACTAATCAAGTGAATATGTTTGTATGTAGATACACTGCATCATTCCTATTAGCTGTTGTAAGAGGAAAATAATGTACAAAAATGGCAAATTTCTACAATTGGAATTCCTCTAGGTGTCCCAGTTTCTTCCCAGGTACTTGCCTGCCTTTCAGTCATAGTATGCTGGTTCCCACATTTCCATAAAATCTTTTGTTGTTGAAGCAATTTTCCTTGTTTATAATTTTAACCATGTAATTTGCCTCATGTTGAATGTCACCCTTGGTCCATATCAACAAAAGTAACTCTTTCTTTCTGTCTTCTTTCTTTCATGACTTTCTTAAGTAATTCTTTACCATCGAGGTGGTGACACAGCACCCTGACTAAGGAACAATATGTGTAATCTTCAAGTACACAAAATAACAAAACCAGAGAAAGATGTTAATATACAGTTGGTTAGCAAACCTAGCAATCATGCCAGCTTCCCAAATCAGTTCCCAGTTATGTTCTGTAATCTCTTCGCTTCCTGTAATATAAAAATTCTTGTCACTCACTTTGTTAATAGGGTTTCTTCTCTGGTCTTAACAGTCACATTTAATTTCTGGATTTGTTCTTTCAAATTTTTATCCTGCTGGCATGCAAGCTAGTGCGAGAATGTCTGTAAAGGATGGTTTCACTCAAGGAGGCTGGCTGATGCAGGTGAGTCTTGTGATCCTGCATCTGAAGATGGGAATGTTGCACTGATATCCTTTTGGGTTATTTAGTTTTTAAGTCACAGTGTGAAAAAATGTTATTTAGCAAAGTTAATTATGTGATTGAAATAATTTGCACGAGAGTGGTAGATGGATTAGAAATCTCACTCCTTGCAGTGCTACTACTCTTTCTGTCTTCTTTCTTTCATGACTTCCTTAAGTAATTCTTTACCATCGAGGTGGTGACACAGCACCCTGACTAAGGAACAATATGTGTAATCTTCAAGTACACAAAATAACAAAACCAGAGAAAGATGTTAATATACAGTTGGTTAGCAAACCTAGCAATCATGCCAGCTTCCCAAATCAGTTCCCAGTTATGTTCTGTAATCTCTTCGCTTCCTGTAATATAAAAATTCTTGTCACTCACTTTGTTTAATAGGGTTTCTTCTCTGGTCTTAACAGTCACATTTAATTTCTGGATTTGTTCTTTCAAATTTTTATCCTGCTGGCATGCAAGCTAGTGCGAGAATGTCTGTAAAGGATGGTTTCACTCAAGGAGGCTGGCTGATGCAGGTGAGTCTTGTGATCCTGCATCTGAAGATGGGAATGTTGCACTGATATCCTTTTGGGTTATTTAGTTTTTAAGTCACAGTGTGAAAAAATGTTATTTAGCAAAGTTAATTATGTGATTGAAATAATTTGCACGAGAGTGGTAGATGGATTAAAAATCTCACTCCTTGCAGTGCTACACCCCCTCGTCCAGGAGGTCACACTTTGGCAAACACAGAGTTCATGCATTTCTTTCAGTGAAAATACTGTCAACTGCAATTTACAACATCCTGGTTTAATGCAGAGTTTACCAATAATTTGTAGTGATCAGAAGATCAATGAGATTTAGTGTTCATGTTCTGAATAAACAAGTAAGGGTTGAGTGGCCTCCTGAGGGTTCCTTTCCTGTCTTTGGCTGTGACAGCTCAGAGTCCTCAAAATTGAAACTGTAACAAATTGATATAATGTTAATTTTAGAATGTAAAAATGTGAACACGATGGTTTTTACAGTCAGAAACTTGTGAAAGTTAAATCAGGGTGCTGTGTCAGTGATTGGGTTTTATCCCCTTGGTTTTTAGCCACACTAATGTGAGCAAACCCTGGCTAATGCCCTGTTAGCAGCAGCGTGCTCTGGCACGGCTGTGGAGCAATCTCTCTCACGGGCTTTCTTTCCCCCATGGGATGACTCTTTCCTGCCTCACTGAGGTCAATTCTCCAAGATTCTTGACCTGGTCTGATGGAGGTGGGAATCTGAATGGCAGTTTTAAAATCACTAGTCTCCATATAAACATTGTCTAGCACATATTGCACCTTAAAAAAAATGAAATAAAATAAATTCTCTCCCTGCACCCAAAGCTCAGCTATGGCTGTAGCATCTTCAGTCACAGAGGCATTTCATGCAATCTGTTGAATTAAAGGGATTTTTTCCTCACTCCTCATATCTAATTTTTATGTATATAACATTGAACTTGTTGAAAAAAAACCCTTAAAGCAGTAAGGCAATAAGAATAAATTGCTGAGAGCTCCAGTGAGAAATGTGTCATGTGAAATCATGGAGGAAAGAGCCAGCAGCTGTTACTGTGTTCCTGGGAGAAATAACCCCTTCAGAGTGAAACACAAGGATAAGACAGAGGAAAACATATTTTAGCTTTCCTAAGCTCTAGCACTTGATGTAAAGTGAGTTCTGATTTAGCGGGGGTAAAAGAAGGGTATTGGTTTTCTGGCAAGAAATGCAAATTACTTGTCATACTTGTTGCTAATTGTAGTCCTGTAGATTGGTCAGTGTATATAATTTTTTCCCACTAAATTACAAGATCAATTTGTATTTTGGCATATTTGCAAATAATCATTATGTTTATTTTTGTTGCACATCGGATACATGTATGTTAATGTTTGTACTTTTAAAAGAAATCATACATCAACTCCAATTTCTAGTCTAGGAGTGATACAGGGACATTCTAATCCCTAAGTTTTTGTGCTCAAGACTAGTTAAGAAAGCCAAAACAAATTCACAGTTTAAAATAGCATATTTCTAAGATTTAGGGGTTTGTCAAGAGTTGACAAGTTATTTTTGCCCCATATGAATGACACTAGGTACAGAATAGTTATGGTAAATTTGGGAGGTTATTGCTCAGAATCCAGTATCTCCTAAACCCTAATCAGTTCAGGCTCTGGATGTGTGGATTTTATTAATATTCCTGAACTGAGTCATATAGACATGAGTTATTTGAGGTGGCATTGCAATTTTTCCTTCGCTACTCAATAATTGCTCTGGAAAAACTGTTCAAATTCTGTTCATGCTGCTGGAGGAAGCTGGGATGTTAACCCACTTTGCTTACTTTGCAGTTATTTAAGTTTATCACTTTGGGGAGGGTTTTTGGTTTTTTTTCAGAATCATGTCCTCAAATTGCTAAAAGCTCATCTCTGGAGGAACTGTTATCATTGTTTCATCTGCAAAGGAAGGGGTAGTGTAATGGATTCTTCTGCTTCCAGGGTGTATTTTAAGATTCTGATAGCAAGTGATCTGAGAGGAGCAGGATTGTCTCAGACACTGCAACCAGAATTCACAGCTTACCTATTGAGGGCTCTCTGTATTCAGTATTTCTGAGTCTTCCCCTGTCTCTGCCATTTATTGTGCTGTTTTCAAGTGCCTGACTGTTCCCCATAGCCTGTAATGGCAAGGTCAGTCTAAGGTGAAGCTGTGCCTTGTTTAGGAGAAGACATGAACAGTCTGTTTAGGCCATATGTTGTTGCCTTGTCCTTTTCTTGAAGCCTTTGGGTAGCTCAGGATGTTGTGTATGATGATTAGAAGCATCAAAATCTTTCAGAGTATACAAATGGGGCCAGCTTCGCTCCAGTATGCTTGGCAGTTTTGTGGGATCTCTGCTTGAGTCTTAGATGGGTAGAGAAAGAAAGTTGTTCTGGTCTGATATTTGATTTTGAGAGTTAGGTACTACATATTCTCTGGCTTTTCTTGCTATCTTCTGCATCTTTATTGCAGAGAACAAAGCCCACCAGGTATCTATTGTTCCCATTTTTTTCCAAAGGCATAATATTTCCCACATCCATGGCATGGCTGCTCTGTATCAGCCAGCAGCCAGTGTCTGGAGGACATTTTTTCAAATAAATTTGTTGGGGCTCCTTTTAAGAACTGAGACATTCTTTGCCATGATTGCAAAAATGAGGAAAGGGTCAAACAATGTAAGTATGCCTCTTTCACCAGCAGCTTGCTTGCAGCCTTCCCTTGATGTTCAGTCTAGGTGTTTCCTTAGCTATTTATTTGGTAAGAGGCACATAAGGACATAGATTATTATTTCTTTGCTGAAAAAAAAAGCACAGGCTACAGCTTTGTTTTAAAACAGATTATGGTTGCTAAGTAACAGTCCCCTAAATTGAGTGTCTTCCCCAAAAACTAATCCCCGAGTCTTAAAAAGTGAGAAATGAAAGATATGATAAATCTTACTCTGTCCATGTGATTAACAGACATTCTGAGTTAAACCTTGGTCCCACTGTTCTTGGTGGAGAAAGCTTCTGCTGACTCCCGAACACAAGTATTTCTGTGCTGATTCTCATTCAAAGTAGAGAAATTTCTAGTATAACACACTTATTTGACAAATTTTGTTCTTGTTAATGAGCTAATTACTGTATTTTTCCACATTGCCTTCACCTTCTCACATCTGCAGCATTGGGGTATTTTTTGTTTGCTTTTTTGAGGCCAATAAAGAAATACTTAAACATAGGAATGGAACTGGATATTGTCTTTAATTCAAAAGGAAGAATGTTTCAGATGCAGCTAATGATGACTGCTTCCATCAGTGCATCCCAGTGGATTATTCAGAATTCACAGAATGACTAGGTTGATAGAGACCTTCAAGATCATGGAGTCCAGCCCATGCCCTAACACCTCAACTAGATCCTGGCACCAAGTGCCACATCCAGTCTGTTTTTAAACACATCCAGGGATGGTGACTCCACCACCTCCCTGGGCAGCCTATTCCAGTACTTTATGACCCTTTCTGTAAAAAACTTTTTCCTAATATCCAACCTTGACACAGCTTGAGACTGTGTCCTCTGGTTCTGCCAGTTGCTGCCTGTTGTTCTTATGTTAGTCACATGGGTGTGGCACAGCTCTGCTTTTTCTTGCACAAAAGGACAGGAAAGCAGGTCTAGGCTTTAGGTTGGGTAATAGGATGACAACCTTCTCCTTCACAGCCAGTGCTAAACAGCGTAAGTCACAGCACCTCTTGATCAAGTCAATAATCTCCTGCAGTGCAGAGACACCCCAGGGAAGGTCTGAGATAGAACCAGGGATGGAAGTAAAAGAGAGGTGGAACTGGGCCCTGCACCAGAGCTACAGAGCTCTGCCACAGAAGGTTTGTTAGCAGAAGAGAATGCTGCACTGACACTTTGGGATCAGGGTTAGTTCACCCAGGTGTTGCTGTGCAAAGTAAATAAATAAACATGGTCAGGCATTTGCTTAGATGTTTAAGCCCTATCCACTCATACTGTAGACATGCCTTTCAAAAACTGTATTTGTGAACTTAATTATGTTGTATTCTTTCTATTTCTTACTCATTTGAAGATTTCAAACTGTTGATAGCTTACAGAAGTTGCCAAATACTCTTGCAGTTAATACTACTACTTTTATCCGAGTTTAGGGACCTTCTAAACTGACTTACAATGTGAATTTCTCCTTAAAATACAGAGAAAGCCACATTTTCAAGTCTCTCAGCATAAACTTCTGTTTTGGAAATGTTTTTGTAAGTGCAGTACTGATGCCAGCATGCACGAGATGATTATTTTATGCCTTGGCAATTAACTAGACAATACAGTAAAGTGAAATTCCAAGTATATAGTTTCCCAGTCACTTGGTACTTCAGCTGTCTGGGCCTAGTGCACTGCAGGGTTTTGGTTTTTTACCTTTGACATTGAGCATTCTTGCCCATGGCAAGGAGGTTGGACCTGTATGGTTTTTAATGTCCCTTCCAAACCAAAACAGTTGTATGATTCTGTAACTGAGCTTTTTGTTGGGCCTGCACACATTGCTCATCCTGTCCTTGCTGTGATGTGCTCTTGGTGGTGGTGGGCTCCTGTGCAGTCACCTTGAAGCGCTCTGACCTTGTCTCAGGCTCAGCACTGGCTGGTTGGAGCACGTGTTGTTGGACAGGAAGTCTCTGCAGGGTTGTGTTCTCATCTGAACAGTTCCTGGCTCTTCTGTGGCTGACTAAACCACAGGAATAGGTAACCAAAGTTTTAGGGACAAAAATGTCCATTTATCTCTCCCCCCCAAAAAAGGTATCCAGAACATCACCAGACTCGGGGAAAATGGGAAGCTTAGGAGACTGCACTGTTGAACAGGGACTATTAAGTTATTCTTCTTCTCCCTTCAGATTTAAGTCATTGAAGGTACTTATGTCCTTGTTTGTCGACATGTAATCTCCTTGCAAGCAGCTTGATTTTTAAAATTTAAAAAACCCCACTCTGTAAAACAGATTCTTTCTGTCTTCTCCTCAGTAAAAGGAGTGAACTGAGAAAATCCTGCCCATTGACTGTAACCTGTGTTGTTTCTTTACAGAGGATTTGTGTGTATGTGTGTGTTGGGATCTATTTAAAGCATTTTTGTGAATTGTCTCCACTTAAGGAAGTGATTCAGCCTGTTTGTAGCAGTAAGCAGCTCCCTCATTGCCTACCACTCCACGAATCTTTGTCAACTAATGTGTTTAACTGCCAAAGATTTCTATTCTCATTCATCAAAAATATCCTCAAATTGTTGATTAAAAATATTAATGAGACCTAGACTTAAAGAGAACTTTGAAGAACCTCACTGTTTAGTTGTTCAATTCTTTGGTGTTTTGCCAGTCACTTCATTTCAGATGTGCTGGTAAAGTAGTTTTGGAGACCCTCAGTACATGTTAGATGTTGCTACTTGTGCATACTGTCATTTTTAAAACAGCAAGATTTTAAAATCAAGATGTCATGCAGTACTAAGCAATTTTATTTTTTTTAATTTAAATGTTTTATCAACAGAAATGTTATTACTAAACTCATATCTGTTAGAAAAGGTTAGTGATTCAATTGGGAAGACCTAGTTACCATGGAACTTGTTGACTGAAATAGTTTTATCTTTTATAATATTTTTTGATAGTCTATTTTTGAATTATCTATTTAGATATCTTGGGAGCCATATCAGCACCACTTTCCCTTTTTTTAAAAACTTTTTTATAGACTTCTAACAATGAAGCTAATTTTTATTTTTATGTTTTTGTAATTATGTACAAATCACCTTATTTTTCTAAGAGATTTATCTATAAATAACAACATTTTGGAAAGCCCTGTATCCTTTAAAAAATAGCAGATTCTACTGTGATTATTTTACTTTCTCATTATTTATATATTTGTGGCTTTCATCAGTCCTTTCAAAGCAATTTTAATATTAACAATAATAATTGTTATTTAAATATCATGATCATAGTCATGACTGTAATGTTACCTTTTATGAATTCTTCTTGTATTCTTTATATTTTCTGTATCACATGCTGCTTGAAAAAAAGAAACACAACATCATAACTGTTTTTCAAACCAGCCACTAACTTTTAAAGTCAGTTTTTATCTGTTTTGTCAATGGAACTCAGTATTGCATTATTTTTGTTGCTACTGCATATGCTCACTAAATAAATTGTGTGCTTTTTAAAAAATCTAAATGTAAACTGTTTACCAGAATGGTATTCAATATTTGTCCAATCCCCCACAACATGGGCAGCCACTGAAGAAAGATTTTTCTGGTGATAGCTGCTACTTGGAAGGAGTGGATGACCTGCAGTATCCCATGTTTGGGTTTGTGTGCCGTAGTTCTTAAATTCCACATTATCACTGAAAGGTGGATGTAGACACAGTGATGTACCATGTCTCTGGTAAACTTGAATTCCATTGTCTTAATATTACAATCCATTCCATTGGGTTTCAGTTGTATTTCAAATACTTTGGGATTTTTTCATAAGAGTACATGAAGAGTACATGTACTCTTATGAAAATAAGAGTATCTTCATAAGAGTACCTTCAATTTATGTCTCCTGTTACTTAGGCAACTAACATTGTTGAGCAATTTTTTTTAATGTTCTTCAAAAAGTTCAGTGGAGTGGATTTATGTTGTTATGAGACTAGCTTACATAGCACAGTGTTTGTGCCAGTTATTCTATTGACTGGAAAACCTTTTGGGCTACCCAGTCAAGTTGATGACTTGGGAGGGTGAGATTTGAAAAAGATGGGACCAAGTGAAGCATGAAATTCTCTCTATCACAACAGACTTTTCAGTAATTCTCACTCAAACCCTCCCTCTCAGTCCTGGTGACATTTTAGCTCACCCACAGCTAGACTTACAGATTTAGTAAATTCCTTTTTCTTGAGGAAAAAGGGACATTTATGACATAGCTTTCTAGATATCCCCCCCGCAACATCCTGAGGTCTTCCAGGATCAGAGGAACATGGGTTAGTAAGGTGTCAGAGGCTACCAAAGGAAGCTGCTGCCAGAGGAACTCCTCTTTATCACCTTTTTCAGTAGTGGAAGGAAGAAAACTCTTCTGCCTGTGAAATTTTCTGCCTGTTCAGCTGCTCTGGAGCCTTTTTTTCCCAAGCAGGCTTTTGTGACCTTGTGGTAAGTCAGTGTATTTAGAGCTGGACAGGAGCTCAGTTGTGTCCTCTGGCTGCTTTTTCCTCTCTTTAGATGACTCATTCTGCATATTGACATTCCTTAGGTCCACCTGAGAAGATAAACCAAACTGACATTGCAACTTGGTACATTAGTGAAATACACAACTTTAAATGTGTATCCGGTCTTTGGCAGGTGGCAATTGCAATTAAGTCTACATTGTCACCAAAATGTGAACATTAGATCACCTTGACCAATTTTAAAAATTATTGAAGTAATGAATACCTTCATTATGTTTTTCCAAACTCATTTCTCACAAATGAATGATTTGTCTTTACAAGTAAAATTGCATTGCACTTACTTCTGCATGAATTCAACAATTACCCTGAGAAGGTATAATTTTATAAGATTGACAAGAATGAAAAAAGTTTACAAGAATCCAGATACAAATTACATTGTGTTCTGTTACCTTAGCATTTTGTTTTAAATTCACCAGATATCCAGATTGCAAGTCTAAGTAATTTCAGTTGGGCTTTTCCCATCATTTTCTCAGATTTTTTGCTTTCCTTTCTTTTCTACTGTCACTTACCTTTAAACATCCACCTTTTGTGTCTTGATCAAAGGCAGAAAGATCACTGTTTTTATTTGAAAAGAACTAGTACAACATGAATCTCTGCTCTCTTTTTTTTAGGGTATGCTTATTTGTGATCTACTGTAATAATTTACAAAAATGCTTATGAGGACTTGTACTCATGAGAATAAAACTGGCTAAACAGAAATCCCTGGTAATGTGAGAAATAACTTTCTTTCACTCAATTTAACTGTAGTGTTGAAATGAAATATTACTACAAGAGATTTGTGTTTTAGAGATCACATTATTGTGCTATTATGGTAATTATAAAACATTTTCATAGGTCAGCAAACTTATGAAGAAAATAATTTATTAGGTTAGGGAATCTATACAAAAAACTAAGGCTATTTAAAGTATTCATGATAGACCCCTGAAAATAACAAGTGCCTTATTAAGAAGAAGTTCTGTTGCTAGGAGACAGTAACCACAGTGTCAGAATAACATGTTTTTATTTCATATAAGAAATGCTGGTTAACACACCTAGGTAGATAATGAGCAAGGATAGCTAGGTGATGTAAAAGACTGGGTGAAATACTTTGTGAGATATGAAGCCAATAAAAACTGCAGATCTCTAAAGGCCGCCTGAGAGTAGTGTCCCCAAGAACAAACCAGTGACCAAGACCTGTTTGAAGCTTGACTGATTTCATATTGTATCAAAACTTACCAGGACATCTGTGACAAATTATTCTTGATTGCCATAAGTGGCTGACACAATGGCTCCTGCCCTTGCAACTAAGGGAATGTGGGTGAACAGCATGAAAATGCTTTCAGATATTTACTTGGGGACACATGTTTGTGTCCCTCCATCTACTTTGGGCATTCTTACGTCACAGCTTTGCTGGCAGAATTTTTCATAGAAACAGTAAACGTCAAATACATGTAAGTATTTGTGGAAGTAGTTTGGGGGGGTGTCTTTCAAATGTAAAACTATCCTACTAGGTTTAACCATTCAGATAACAGAAAAAAAAATCCCCAGTAAGGGAATTTTTGAACTTGCTCAGAATCACACTATAGTCTGTTTTGTGATTTAAATGAAAACATAAAAATTTTAAGCTACTCCTGGTTAATTTGCAGAGAAGGGGAAACAGCAAAATACAAAGTTTAATTAATTTGAAAAATTTATTCCCCTACAAAGTCAGCCATTCAACTTGAGATATATTTTCAACCTGTTCCTCAGAGGATACAGGAGCAGCCAGAGAGCATGTTTTGCACATAATCACATCATCTTGAGACAAATTCTAGTTTGACTGAATTCTTACCTGACAGGTATACTGAACATGTCCTGCACTTTTTCTCTGGACATGCTAGCAGCAGAAACTAAGGAAAATACCTGTTGATCAGTGAATCCTTTGGAAACATTTCTTATGATGTCAGTATGCTTCACATAATTCCTCAGAATGTTTTCTTGGTATGATGATATTACACTATATAATAATATTCTATTAAAAATCCAGCTTTTGACCTAATTTAAATGAATCTCTAGAGCTATTTATAGGCCTAGCAGTAGTAGACAACTGCACCAGATAAGAAAAATGCCCTTCATTTTTATATACATTCCTAGATAAGCTCCTGTCCATCTAGAAGTTCATAAGTTTTCCCAATCCTTCATAATATTCATGTATATATATCATTCATACTGGAACAAGGAAATAGTTATGAATTGAAAATTCAAACATTTTCTTACATAATTTTGGAAATTATGCCATGATACTATTGCCTTGGCCTGTTCTCATTAAGGCTTATCTCATGTACAGTTATCTTTTCATCTTTGCAAAGAATACACAGTTGTTTCCTATCTGAGTCTGATTTTCTGACCCTCCTTTGCTCTTGTGCTTCTCTTTTCAGATACCCCTTGTTAATCTCCATGTTTTCTTCTATGCTGCAATTGCTGCAATGTGAGGAATGTCTCAGGCTTTCTATTTGCAGACTTTTCATGGTGACAGCTTCTGCTCAGACCTTCTTGCCATGGCTGTATGATCCTGAAGCCATCAGCTCAGGGTCATGTCCTCCTTCAGATTCTTCCAAAACTAGATAGGAAGATTTTTTCTTTCCATTGTTTCAGATAGCCTTAAATATGAGAGAGTGTAGTTATGACCCTTCACAGGTGATCTTGATGGCTGAGCTGGGGTGGTTAGGGGTGTTTAAAAAACATCCATCCATTCCTAGCTCTCCCAGGGCAAGAATGGCATGGGGGGGGATTTATGTTTTCTCTAACATGTATAGGGTTTTCCTATACTAAGACCATATTGTAGTGAATAAGCAGTAGAACCAGTAATTAAAGTTATTTAAGGTTTGGAAAATAAATCTGGTGCATCAAACAGTACATTTTTATTTCATTCAGGTTTTAAAAAAATCTATCTGTAGACTCTTTCACAAAAAACATAGGTACATAATGCAGGACACAAGCCTGGATTAACTAGGAGACTAGAAGACACTACATCTAAGTGGAATAGATAAGCAATGAAAACATAGCTGGAAATCAAGAATTAACCAAAAAAGCAGATGTATAGATGTTGCTGGTTTTTGCAAGGTGGCTTCTTTATTATCATTAACAATTTTTATTAAATTTTGCTATTTGCTGTCACTTCATCTAGATTTATGATTACAAAAAATACAGTGACCCAAAGGTGTTGTCTTATGATTCTCTTTTCTGCTAAGGCCAAATTCACTTTGTATCATAGTGCCTGTTTTTTCACAGCACCACTGCCAAATGAAATCACAATCTTAATAGTGTTCTTTTAATCTAGTTCTGCATTTTTAATTTCAAAGTCAGGAAAGGTCATAATTAAGATTGCCTGTACAGTTTTAACTTGGCTCCTGTGTGTATGTCCATCCTGATAAGAGTGTTTAATTACATAGGTGTGACCACTTTTTACCCAGTCTGTGAGCAACCCCAGTCCTGTACGTGTGTGAAATAGCTATTCAAAGCATTTCCTCTTACATGCTCTTAGGTCTCATTTCTGGCTAACCAAGTCCTGTTATGGAGAGACAATTATTCCATTGGGTCTCTCCAGTGGAATGTGTTTATCACTGTTGTTTCATATGTCTTTCAAAAAATAATTTATGTCTTTTCACATGAGAGAGGTTAATACTCTTAACTTTCTATGAAGAGAAATAGAGATAAATTGTTGTCATTGAGGTTTGCTGATTCTGAGCATCCAGTTTGAATTGTCTACAGTGTGGATTTTGGGTCAACTACTATACTACTAAATCCACCAATTTCTGCACAGTTCTTCCTTAGGACAGCTCCTTGTTGGCTGGAGTCAACAAGCAGGAGACAGAGAAACAAAGTCTCTGCTCCATGAACTGTGCTTGAGATGTCTGACCATGGCCCAGAACTGTGATTACTGGGGAAATGTAAACACAATATGGACTTTTGTTATTCTGAACCTTGAATTCTCTCTATGAACACATAAAGTGTACATCTTCTGAAGGTGACAGATACCACCTTTCCAATGGGAAGAATAATTACTTCTCTTCTATTCAGTATACTATAGGTTACAATTCCCACCTAGGCTGAGACATGAGTTTCTAGTTTTTTTTCATTCTGAGGATTTGCAAACATATGTGATGTATCAGGGCTATATCAGCAGATAATGTTGGAGATGGAACATTTTACTAATTCCCATTAAAATTATTGCATTTTTATGAATAAGTGCAGTTTTTGGTTTGGGGTCTTTTTTATGGGTTAAAACTAATTTGAGAGTGGGAGAGGGTGGCATGTGGGTCTTTCACTTAAAAATCAGAACATTCATGTGGTGACATTAATATTTCACTGTATTGTGGCTCCTGTGTAACAGAAGTTCTTTAACTGGAACAAAATTTCTGACCAATGCTCTTGACTGAATCTCCCCATGCCCTGTCTTCTCCAACACCATAGAAGAATTCAGTTTCAAGTCCAAATACCCAAGTATGGACAGATAAAAGCAGCATAAAGCAGATATAAAACAGTGAAACTTCAGATGATTTTATGAAAGCCCCAGATATGTGAAAACATGATTTTATAATGTGATCTTTTGGTGATCATTTGGTTGTCTACTGTTTTAACTTCTTTAAATCGGTGCAACAAAACTGAAAAGTAGAGGGAGAAGGTTTCTGAATGTTTGTTTTCTTTATAATGAAATTATTTAAATATCTCCCATAAGAACCATAATATTTTTGGTATTGCTTTTCTTTGTGTTCAAGTAGTTGACTCATACTTACTCTTCCCCCTTTAAGCATGAATTTTAGTGTAAGGTCACCGTAGCCGTGAAAAAGTTTCTAAATAAAGAAATAGTTTTGTTTGCAATACAATTTTGGACTAATAGGTCATTGAGTCTCATTTTAAAGTTTTTTTTTTTTTTTAATTCAGCCAAATTAAGAATTTATAATTTAAATTAATTATGAAAAATGAAAGAGCATGCAATATTAGCAGGAGCTAAACCAGAAGCAAGGAATAAAGGAAATGTGTATTGGTATTCCTGACTTGGGTTTTTTTTGAACTTTCATTGATCTTGTAGATGGGAACCTTTTGGAGCTCAATCAGGACAAAAGCAAAGGCCTGTATGTACCTAGAAAGGAAGAACAACTCCAGCACAGGATGGCGAACAGCTCTGGTCAAGAGACCTGAGGGTCTTGGTGAACCATGAGCTGAACAAGCTTGAATAAAAGCAGAGTTGCAAGATTAAAAGTTTAGCACACTTGTGTATCTGGCAGCATTTAGGACTTAGCCTTCTGCAGGGAAGGAAACATGAAAGAAAGTACTAAGTGTTTACTGTTTCTAAAAACATGAGCTTTGAGTAAAGCCTTCTGCAGCTTTGGTGACTACTTCAGCCTGGGCTGAATAGTCAAAACAACAGATTTCCATGGGACAGTCAGTAAGTTTGGATCACATTTTCTGTTTATCACCTCTGCGAGCCTGCCTATAAAGGGAAAAAATAACAAACAAACCAGTTTACGTATTGCAGAACTCCTAAAATGTTTGAATCAGAAGAATATCAGCAACAAGTACTGTAGATTGAGAGTTAATTTTTAGGGTTTTGTGTAGTTTAGTCCAGTATCTGGCTGTCACATCCCTTTGAAACAGTAGCTGAGTATCTAATTTCTCTAGCCTTAATCATATTGGCTTTGTCCTCTAAAGGATGCTTCAGAAGATATAACCATTGCTAAAAAGCAATACAATGTGTGTTTGCAATATCAGGTTTGCTGGGCATAATGTGATGCTGACAACTAGGCTGGAAGTTTCTGTACTCAGGCTGGTTTGAGTCCTACCAGACTGGTACATGTAGAATGCTTGTACCAGTCAGTATCTGCAGTTCTGTCCCACAATTACCATGTCAGACAAGGAATAAGCTGTGATTATAATACATGTGATGTGGGAGGTCTTGAAATAAGCTCTCTTCTCAGTGATTGGCAGGAGAGCCTGAATGGCTTTGGCATAGAGAGCTGAGAAGAGTATTTCTGAATTGGTTTTACCTTTGTTTCAGAGAAAACCAGGAGGGTGGTAATTTCATAATTTCTTAAAAGTGTTATCAAGATCTAGAGAAGAATGCTGTTATTTGAATTTGGAAGAGAATCCAGCTGAGTGCTTTGCATCAGTAAACTTCAAAGGGCTCTATTAATTTGTCATGCTAGACAGGAAGAAAAGCAAATTGAAGGAAGTGCATGTGTGGTGCTCTTAGCACAGTTTTGGATTTAGCTGAACTTTACTCTTCAGTTCACTGGCTTGCGTGACATTAAGAAGACAAGAAAGGTCAGTCAAATGGTAGCTTCAAAAAGGTTCTTAAATTCCAAGGATGGCTCTTGACTTTGGCCAGGCTGGTGAATCCTTACCTAACCATCACAGAATGCCAGTAGACAAGCGCTCTACTCTAGATGTAAATTGTGTTCTTTTGATTTTAAAATAGCTTGAAGTGATAAAGCAAAATTCCCAAGTTCCCACCACAATAAAACAAAACAGATTTTGTGAATTTGTTACTCAAAGTTTTTAATAGGCTCTAAAAGAGGCTGGCTTTGATTTGTGTAAAGCTGTTTATGGTGTTATTTAAGACTTGACCTCTCTCTTGATGCGATTAAAATGGCAATATAATTAATACTTTTTCCTGACACTAGGGCCAGCAGGTCAGTAGCTGCCAAAGAAGGAAAGATGTTATTTCTAGGAGCCAAATAGGAGCTCTACTTTTTGAAGTTCTGCTTGTACTAAATGGGATTTCACTTTGGTAGATGAGGGAGCTGTAAGCAAAATCTCAGACGTGCAGAAATTAAGGATTCTTTGAACTACTTACAATTGACCTACAAGTTTCTTTAACCTCTGTGGACCTCCTGCATAGACCTGTAGCCAGTTTGGCATACATTTATTCACGATACCCAACTCTTCTGCACATGAACAGTGCTGAAAATTGTAGTAAGGCTGGCAAGCTTCCAGAGTTTGCAAACCATTGTAGAAGCATCTTCACTCTTTGAAGAGCAAACAGTAAAGAATAAAGGAGTGTTTCTCAAATGTCCACAGATGGAAATTAGCCCTGATCATTTATGGATGGCTGTTAGCAGAATAGTGCCATAAATTAGAAATACCAATGAAATGCTATTCAGGTGATTTAATCAAAGACATCAAGGCCAACTAGTTGAAGAAAGAAAGTGAAAAGGAATAATTCCAGAGATAACTGCTGATTTAACTTGTTTCAATTAATACACTTCAGCACCCTTGAATGCCTCCAATTGATGAATGCAATAGTAATGGCTACTGAATCAATCAAAAATAAACATGTTCATTGTGGGTGCCTTTTGAATTTAAAACAACCAGAAGAGAAAGTTAAGCCATTGGGCTAATTTGGGGCATCTCACCATTGCAGTACATAGCACTCTCATTTCTTGGGTAACACATGCCTGTGTGCACTGAGTAAGAGGAAGCTGGAGTGGATGGGCAACCCAACAGAGGTCACAGAACCCATCATATAGCACAGAGTTTTCTGTGTGTTCCTAAGAGATATTTATATATCAGTTCCAGGCTAGACATATTTTGCAATTGTGGGTGTGCTTGACAGCTGAGAGAAGCTCTTCTGTCCATCAGTACAGCCTGATTGTTTCTAGGTACTGCTCCATGAGCATTACATCTGTTCTCCCAAGACAAAATGCCAACTTAGAAATGCCACTTTCCTTGGAAGTATTTTTTGGATTCTGTTGACCAGCAGTTTTCTCTGCACTGTAACAATTCAAGCAGCTAAATATACTGATCCTGACCAGATTAAGTAGTGCCCTTTGAAAATTCTGTGTGAACACAAGACTTAATTCTTTTTGTGCAGTAGATTTATAAGTTTCAATGCTTGTGAACACCTGTGAATAGATCCAACTGTGGATGAAAAACACATCTTAAAGCTGATATCCCAGAATTCCTGATAATGAATCAATAGCAGTTTTACTGCCATCTTCAACTGGGGTATAAACACATATATAATGATAATAGCAACATTGCAATAGCCTAATAAAAAAAATTATAAAAAGAAAACTAGATGTAGGATAGGAAGTTTCAGTTGGAAGGGATCTACAAAGATCATTTAGTCCAACTGCCTGGTGGCTTCAGGGCTGACTGACAATTAAACATGTAGTTAAGGGCAAATGCCTCTGAAATACTGACAGGCTTGGGAGCATCAGCCACTTCTGTGACTGAAGTGCAATACAGAACCCATAAGAATCCCTTACAGTAGCTAACTGCCCCAAAGAATTGCACCTTAATCACCCTGCATGCGCAGTATTTATAACATAGTTACTGTTTTTTATTTGCCATGAAATTGCCATAGGTTGTTTTAGGGGAGTTTTCTGGGGGAAAACTGGAGGGAAGACCCCTTTTTGTCTATATAGTTCCAATTATCTTAATTTAAGTTATAATGGACAAGCTCCCAACGTTCTGGTATTCTCCGTTAGAAGCCGATCCCAAGCCTGTCACCATGATGGCAAGGAAGAGAGTCTTTGGAGAGGCAGCATCTCATTTGCAGCAAATTCCTGGATGATTTTTCTTAAATTGGCTCTTCCCCAGGAGTAGCTTAAATGTGGTTATCCATTTAAATAGTTTACTACTGGGAAAACAAAGCTCTATAAAGTACAAGATCTCATTTGCAAAGGGGGTCCTGGGGATCGAAAGTGGATTTACATGTGCCATGTGTTGCAGTCTCCATCCTCTGCTTTTCCTGCTGTTAGGAAATAATTTGAAAATTATCTAAAATAAGAGCAATATATTCCATGACTGAACCAGAGGCTCAGATCTGTCTCCACAGTAGAACCTGGGGTGGTAGCCTGTAGTATCCCATTAACTCTCTCCTCTTGGTCAATCCCCAGCCCTGGAAACATGAGTAGCTACTCACCATAGAGTTAGCCCTCCCAGGGGGAAAAACAGACTCCCAAATGGGCCTTTGTGTCACAGCTTCCTCAGGTTTCTCCTTCCCCTGTCACTGGCTTGCCATCCCCTGGAGGCCAGTCCGGCCCTCTCTGCCCAGCCCTCAGCTCTGCCCCCCAGCCCTTCCCCAGCTCCCTGCTCCACGTGGCTCCCCCTCTTTCTAGCCAGGTTTCCTTCAGCTGCTGTGTTATTCTGCTGGAATAGAACCTTGCAAAAGAGCCTTTCTTGCCTCTGTCACTGAGCCAGCTGCGGTGAGTGCTGAGTGGAGGTTTGACTGCATTGCTGAATGTTAATTCAGCTTGCTTTTTTGACAGGAGGGGTTTGTTGGGGACAAGAATGAGGCCCTTCAGCAATAGTTCCTGTAGTCCACAGTAAAAAAAAAAGTGAGCAGTTACTGGAAAGAACAGCAGAAACTCTTCCCAGGAGGGAATGTCTCAAAGGAAAGGCTTGGCTGTGGTCTATGGGGACCTCTGGCCACGGTTGTACTACAGTCCCAGGACTGTTCTTTGGTCATAAGAGCATCTGCATATAGCAGCTTGTGTCCATGAGGATTAAAAAAAAAAAAAAAAAAAAAAAAAAAGTCTCTCATACTCTGAGACAGAGAGGCTGCCTCAAAAATGGCTGGCTGGCTGATGGTGCCTTGAATCATGCCTATGCCCAGACTATGCCACAGACTGGTCTAACAGCAAGGAGAGTTACTGGCAACACTTCTCAGAGATAGAATTATATGATTAAAGGGGTTTCTTTCCTCTGTATTGGGTTTGTGTGGCTTGTTGGTGGTGGCATGGGGAGCCACAGAGTTGGCTTCTGGTGAGAAGCTGCTGGAAGCTTCCAAAACATCTGGCAGAGCCAATCCCTGATGGCTCCAAAGACAGATGTGCTGCTGGACAAGGCCAGGCCAATAAGAGATGTTGGTAATGCCTCTGTGATAACATAGTTAAGGGGAAATGAAGACAAAGTCTGTTGTGCAGGTGTAATTCCAGCCAGAGAAGAGCTGAGTGAGAAGATGTGAGAGGAACAGCCCTGCAGACACCAGGGCCAGTGCAGAAGGAGGGGCAGGAGGTGCTCCAGGCCAGAGCTAGAGTAGGTGCTCCAGGCACCAGATATTCCCCTGCTGCTCATGGAGGAGACCCACACTGGAGCAGGTGGATGTCTGGAAGAGGCTGTGATCCTGTGGGAGGCCCATGGAGAGAGGGCAGAGAAGTTGATGGAGATCTGTCTCCTGTGGGAGGGACCCCATGGTGCAGCAGGGGCAGACTCCTCTCCCTGAGCAGTGGGGGAAGCCACCAGTGATGATCTGACCATAAGCCCCATTCCCATGTCTCCTTGCACTGCTGAGAGGAGGAAGTAAAGCTGGAAGGATGGGGGAAGGTGTTTTTAAGGGCTTATTTTACTTGTCATGATCCTGCTTTGATTTTGCTAGTAATAAATTGTTGTCATATATATTGCAAGGGTTCCATATTGCCAGAGTTCCATACCTCCCTGATGTTTCTTGCAGGCAGCTCCTCTAGGCACTGACTCCTCCTCATCCTCACAGCAGCAACTGACTCCAGTTCCCCTCAGCCAACCAACCCACTCTTTTACAACACTCTTACGATTGGCTACAGCTGTGGCCTGTTAACATCAGGCCTGCTCCTAATCTTTAATAATTGGCTCAGCTGCAACTCTTTAGGGGGTAAGATTACATTCTGTACCACCTTCATTTACCCATACTGTATCCCCCTACAATAAATTCATTTTATATCTCTGAGTTGATCCTATTTTGCCTCTGATGGTATTTGGTAAATGATCTCTCTCCTGGGCCTTATCTCAACCCATGAACTCTTTATTAAATTTTCTCTTCTCTGTCCAGCTGCAGAGGGGAGTGAGTGGCTTTCATAGGTGTCTGGCAGCAGGCCAGTGCCAAACCAGAACATCACCTAATTTAGGGAGAGAATAAGCTAAATACCTGGGTCCAAATTGCGAGTGATAAAAGCTCAAGGAAACAATGCTGCTTTCATTCATCCAACATTTCTTTACTTGGAATGACAGTTTGGGGAATATCTTTTGGGAAATATTCTCCAAAACCATCCCAGGCACAATGAGTTGCCCTGAAAATAGCAGCCATCTTACTAATGACAAATGAGCACTAGTTCTTGGTACTTATATGCTTCTTTGAAAAATCAGAAAATGTTTTAAACACTATCAACAAAGTCCATTAATGTGATGTTTGTTAGAATGGATCCTGGTATTATCTGTAGTTTCAATTTCCTTATCCAACAGAATTTTAAAAAGTCTCAGAAATAATTTGCTATGTTTGGGTTTTTATTTTTTTTTTTTTTACTTTTGAGAAAATATATTTTGCTTAATTTTGTGTAAATTTATTTTACTTGATGCTCAGGCCCTTGTGTAGTCTGGATTTGGCTGAAGTCTTTTTTGAGAGTTTAAAAGACCTCAGAGACACATCTAAGAGTTTAAACATAAGTATAAAATACTGGGGAAAAAATAGGGGGATCTTTATATGTGATTTTGTTCTCTTCTGTACTATAGTGTATATAGAAAGGTATATGCTTTCATTACCATACTATTAGCATTAAAATTTAATAACATATATTGCATCTCTGGACTATTATATATAAATGAAGAAGACAAAACTCCTTTTCAGGTAATATACATAACTTCAAATATGCATATTTCTCCTATATATTCTTCATTTTTTTCTGCTATCTCTTTTATCATAAACATAAAAAGTATTTACAGACCCTGAAGGAAGACGTAAAATTTAAGACTGCAGGTACCACTCCTAGGCGACTTAAATTCTCTAAAAAACAGTGATTTCAATTTACTAAATATAATCACAGTTATTATATTCAATACATGATCTTTATGTTTTTTTTTGAGGGGATAACTTGGAGAAGAGAGCTGAAATTTCATATACCTTATAAAACCAGCATTTTATCATGTTGATATTTGTCTTCTGTGAACAATGGTTTCCATTAGTGTCTTGCACAATTACACCTGTTTGATTATTAATGCATTCATAAAAAAATACTTTATACCCTATTTCTATGTCATTGTTCATTCTAGCTGGGAAGGTGATTTCTTTATAAAAAGACAAAGAGCCTAGTTGCCTGAATCTAATTCTCAGTTTTCTTTAAGCAGAGATTTTAGTTGATCTAAAGTAAAAAATGTTGGTTTATGCTGTATGCCAAGTGAACAGAAGCTGTGCTTTCCCATTTTTCCCTGCCTTTATTACATAATTGTTATTCCTTATTACAAAGCATCTGCCCTTATTTATTTATATTAAAATTTAATAACATATATTGCATCTCTGGACTATTATATATAAATGAAGAAGACAAAACTCCTTTTCAGGTAATATACATAACTTCAAATATGCATATTTCTCCTATATATTCTTCATTTTTTTCTGCTATCTCTTTTATCATGAACACAAAAAGTATTTACAGAATCTGAAGGAAGACATAAAATTTAAGACTCCAGGTACCGCTCCTAGGTGACTTAAATTCTCTAAAAAACAGTGATTTCAATTTACTAAATATAATCACAGTTATTATATTCAATACATGATCTTTATTTTTTTTTTTGAGGGGATAACTTGGAGAAGAGAGCTGAAGTTTCATATACCTTATAAAACCAGCATTTTATCATGTTGATATTTGTCTTCTGTGAACAATGGTTTCCATTAGTGTCTTGCACAATTACACCTGTTTGATTATTAATGCATTCATAAAAAAATACTTTTTACCCTATTTCTATGTCATTGTTCATTCTGGCTGGGAAGGTGATTTCTTTATAAAAAGACAAAGAGCCTAGTTGCCTGAATCTAATTGTATTCTCAGTTTTCTTTAAGCAGAGATTTTAGTTGATCTAAAGTAAAAAATGTTGGTTTATGCTGTATGCCAAGTGAACAGAAGCTGTGCTTTCCCATTTTTCCCTGCCTTTATTACATAATTGTTATTCCTTATTACAAAGCATCTGCCCTTATTTATTTATTTTGCAGCAGGTTCCTTTTCCTTCACACTTGTTCTAACTGCTAGTAAACCCTTAATGCCACAGTGACCAATGGTAAATCATCAGTGTCTGACGCTGGGAGACAAAAGAAGCAGGAGGGATCTGTGAAAAATGCCTGCAAGAAGCAAAGCACAGCGTGGATGGAGATGATTCACGTCCCTGCAGTGAATCTTCAGTAAAAGGTAGCAGAGCAGAACCAAAGACCATTTTCACTCATCTTGAATTCATTTCACCTGATCTCTAAAGTATTTCCCTGCTTCCCACCAGAGCTTTGAACCAGGATGCATCTTTGAGTACTGCTTTTTTTCATTTATTTTTTTTTTTTTCTAAAAAAAGTGAGTGCAAAAAAGACAGCTAACAGAGGGAGTGTTACAAGCAAGGAATGCAAAAAAGAAACCAATTTGGACATTTGTCCATCCATCCCTTGAAACTTTCACAGATTTTTATGCAATCTGATTTAGAATAGGAAGTTTTCCAAAAACATGTAATGATTCTAAGTTCCCAAGTTACTTAAATGCTTTTGAAAAAGTTGCTGGAAATTGATGCATCCATACTTAAAAAAGAAATTCTATTTAACAAAGCCTACTGGTAAATTTTTGTCTATTTTTATTGCTATTTTAGCTGTTTCCTTGAAAAATTAACTTTTTTTTCTTTTGCAAGTATTGTTGCCCTTCATCCTGAAAAGCTCTAGCAAGATGTGTGTATGAGTCCCAGACTCAAAGTAAATTTAAATTTATCTTGCACAGATAAAATGACACAGAGTTGAGGGTGACCTCATGGATTGTTGTATTCCTTTCCAGCACACACAACTGCAACCATCATACAAGCTGATTTTCTTGGGGTTTAAACCAGTGATAGGGCTAGCCCTTGTAGTATGACTGAAAAGACACTGTGTTTTCCTGCCTTCCTGACTTTTCAGGCATTCCAGCTCATTTCTGCAGGACAAGAGACTTGGGTTGCAAGTCTGTGTGCTTTCTGACTTACTTCAGCTGAAGTTGGAAAAAATAACAAAAGTTTGCCATTATTGAGGTATTGAACCTAGATTCCTCATATGTAGAAATTTCAATTTAATTTCACTGGGGAGTTTTCCAAGATTACCTTGTTAAATTCTTTGGGGAAGTGGCTGCATTTCTCCCAGCTGCTGAAGTTCTGTACTTGTTTCCTATTCTGTCCACAGCTGAGACACTGAATAGTCATTCCTTGGGTTCCCTCTTTTCTTGTAAGAACTGTTGGCTGCTTCTCACTTTTGTGACTGGATTTTGGTTCCTTCTTTAAAAAATATAATTATTTTCTTAAAGTTTTGGCCATATGGAAGTAATGCCGTTGTTACTTGTGTGGTAGTACACTGTGTAACCTTTGTTGTAAGATTCATTCTAGATACACTGCTGAAAGTTTATTAAAAGGGAGCTGAGCTGCTAAGGCCTGTGGATCTGAATCTTTGCTAAAGAAGCAGTAATTTACTGCCCAGAAAGTGATAGACCATGAGGGTTGGAAATTATAACGCCTTAGGGAAGTAAAGTATGGCCCATTTCTTCTTGCACATTCAGAACAGAATCTTTTTATGCTAAGTGGTCTGCTTTGCAAACATTCACAGGAGCCCCTCTGCTTGCATCCTAAAAGAGTGAGCCTACCAATATATCTTATGCTCACTGATGCTATATGTTGCAAGGGGTAATATTTTCACTATAGAGGTGGTTTTGATTTCCCTGGGTTATAAAAATATAGCATCAACCCTTTTATTTTGCTACCATCAGTGATGTTCCAGGCCCTTATACCTAGAGGTGGGTTTCGCTGCATAGCAGAGAATACAGAGTGCTCACCCTGCCCTGTCTCAGAACTGCAGCTACAGCCCAAGGTGGCAGACAAAGGGAGGGAGAAAAAACAGTGCATGTGTTTGTGCACGCGTAGGCAGTGCTAACAGAAGGGAATTAGCTGGCTCAGAGCTTTGATTATTGCCTACAGAGAGTTTCAGCTTTGGTCTCTTGTGTGAATCAGTCAGATCCACGATATCCAAAAGTGGTTATCAGCTGATGATTGTTTGATTCCCTGTGAAGTAATTAGTTTGAACTGGGCTCCCCCAGCGAGACTCCCCTGGGGTCTGTGCACCCTTTCCAGGTGCTCTGGGGCCAGAAGAGGAGGTGATGCCTCCAGGCAGCCCCAGCTCCCTGTAACCCTCTCGTTGCTGAGGGAAGGGCTGCCTCTGCCCCAGCACTGCTGATGGCTTGCTGTTGTAATTGCACCCAAACCCATCTCAGTATAAACTGAGCCAAATAACCCTGAGAGCTGAAATAATCAGTATTGGCTAAGCTGGCTGGTGCTGCCAGGGATGGTGGGGAGATGGCCACACAAACCCTTCTGCCAGCAGGCTGCAGGAGCTGGTGGGCTGTTAGCAGTGGGACTGGCAGATGGGGCTGGGGCCAGCACCCTGTGCAGCTGACGCAGCTTTTGTCTGCAATGGGATTGAAGGGAATCTACAAACACTAATCTGTTTTCTTCACTCTTGTGAAGAAACCCATTTCCAGGGACTAAATGAAAGTTGGAAATCATGCTCTTGGCCTTACTTGCCATCCTTTAGCTTTCCAGTTACAGACAACAGTCAGTTAAGTCCAAACCTTGGTGCCATTATAAGAACAGCCAAATAATCATTGCTTTCTTTTAAATAAGAAGCTAGTTCTTAAATTATGAGAAAGTTAGAAATTCTTTGATCTAAAACAATGTAAAGGTGCTCAGTGCAGCAAATATAAACACTTGTCCTAACTAGCCTGATAAACAATCACTCCCGTGGCCATTTCTTACACTTGGTCAAAGTGAGAGTGGCATACACCTGGATTATTCCAGTCCTGCAGCCAGGCTGCCTGACCTGGGTGTTAAAGGACTTCCAGCAATTCTGGCAAGCATTGAATTCACTGTTAAATTTAAAAGAGTGAGAAGTAGAGATTTTCTTTTAGTGCTAACATTTCTTGGGTTGTAATTTTGCATTACTGATGCAGTATAAATCATTTACTGTACTAATGGGATGGGAAATTTCTGTGGGAGGGAGCAGCAGCAGCTATCCTAGAGACAGATATGAGGGGGGCTCTGAAGTTTGCGTTTCTGGAGCCACTTCTCTGCCTGATCTGGAAGTTATAACCCTGTAATGGAAGTTGTCACCTTTTGGCCTCTGCACCAAATAACCCTCAAATAATCACTAAAAACGTGAAGCCTTTCAAGTTAAAAGTTTTGCACCCATCAAGTTAGTAATACATAGAAGAGAAGATCTGTTATTCAGTCATAAAAAAGCAGCTGAAAGCCTCTAAACTGAAGCATGGTTGCCATTATGTAAGAATGCATTTTTAAAGAACATATTCTTATTTTCATTAAATCCTCAATATAATCTTCATTATTTCCTGTCTCATTATTTGACATGCAACATATGTTAAGTCCTCTTAAACCAACCCACTGTCACAGTCTGTGTGTGTTTTACACATATCTCCCCCAGTTGTATCACCTGTCAACAAGCTGGTCACTCTTACGATCTCTTTAGTTATCTGCTTCCCATTATTTCAAGTTTAAGTTCTTTTTCTGTCAGTATCTGGAAATGTTTCCTCCTCAGGGTCTCTGTGGCCCAGCTGGGAGGTGCAGCATGAGGGGAGCTTCTGGGGGTTGCACTGTGTCAGGGTTCTGTGGTTGAAATGGCCCCCAAGGTATTAAAAAGTCTCATTTTTCCCAGCCCCGCAACTGAAGAGGTTGGGGTTCCTCAGCTCTGCTTTTCAAGGTTGTTTATTTTTCCTTATCTAATACATTCTTTCTCTGACCTGCTCAGGTCTGTCTGGCAGGTCGGTTTTCATGGCACACCGGCCACCCTTGGGGTGGTGTTAGCTCTATATAAGAACTATGTGTACTTTATTTACAATAATTTTCCATAACTATCACCTATGTTAGACAGTGTCTCTATTCTAAACCAATCCAGAAGTGTCACCATCACAGCAGAAGATGGAGGACAAGAAGAAGAAGGACAGGACATGCCCAGATTCCTCCATCTTGCCTCTTGAATCCCCATTCTAAAACCCCAAAATTCTACTTTTTCACCCTGTGATAAATTAACTATCATTCTATTCAAATTCTTGTGGCTTGTAAATCTTCACACAAAGTTGGTAGTTTTTTCCATGGGCTAAAATAGAAGGCACAGGTGTTTTTGACTCCCTGCCAAGGTCTCTGAGCCCCTTGCCAGGGTCTCGAGTCCTCCAGGGCAGCCAGAGGAATGTCCTGGGTTCTGACAGCACCGTGGTGTTGCCTGTGCTTCTGGAAGGAGCACCAACCCAGAGCAGTGCTGGCTGAGCTAATGTGTACTGTGCACAGTGAGGCACCTTGGCTGGTCAGACATCCCACACCGATGAAAAGTGAGCCAGGGCATTTCCTCTCGACATTTTACCTAGCAGTTGGAGCTATTCACACACAACATGGAGTGACAGGTTTGCTGACTGTTTTAATTGAAACTCTTGTCCTCTCAAAGCATTACTTGGTACCAGCCACACAAGTCCACCCCACCTGGTCCAAGAGGTTACATTTTAAATATAGACGTGGCCAGATCCAGCCATTCTGGCTGCAGCAAGGTTGGACCATGTAGTTCCTATCTCTGATCCCACCCTATGCTGCTCATTTCTTCTCATGGCACCAAAGGGTAGCTCTTATGGTTCTGAGGGCTTTACTGCTGGACAGGTTTCCAGAGAGGGTGAGAGATTATTCCACCTATAAAACCCCCCTAAGACAGGCATTGTGGACAGAAGTTGGGAAAGGAGGGAAATCTGAATTACAGCTGGACTGATGATTCTGTCACAATGCACATTGCCCAAAATCTGGAGATGTTGCTGTGCTGGTGTACTTTCTAAAGAAATGTTGCAGGACAATGCTATCTGTCCAGGATCTGTAAAGTTCTTTATTGATTTACTGAAGTCAGTATTATTAAGGTTTCATTTTCAAGCATTTACTTAAAGTTGTATCTGCTTGTGAGTGTTCACAATGCTGTATACTTATTTATTTTTTTCTGTTTACTACATCTAGATAAAAGCATGGACCAACACTTACCAGAGCTGTTATATTATGTGGTGTTATTTTAACACAAATGCTTACTGTTCAGCATCTGTATAAGATCAGCCATGACAGCTGATGGTTTAAAATTTATGATGTTTCATGTTGACAATATGATTTCAGCTCTAAAACATACAAACTCTACTTCAGTCTTCTTGTCTTTGCACATACAATTTTAAGCAAGAGGGAACAAGTCTGGACCGTTCTGAAAATTGTATATCTTATTGCATCATATAATGTGGATTATATACAACAGAGGTGGCTGAAAAGTGCAGTTTCCCTGCAGACTCTGCCCTGACAGATTTGCTGTCTGCTGAATCCTGCAGAGAATCGAGGATGTGCATTACAATGCCTCATCTCCTGCAGGATGCTGTGAACTTTCAAGTTGTTTTCACTGTGTAATTCCTACAGTTTTTAAAGGCAGGTAAGAGTAGTAGATGACTAAGGGATAGATACAAAAATGCAATTTATGAGCAATATTTTCACATGTAGGGTCATACACATTGTAAATCAGATCGTTGTCTAGTTTGCTAATGCATGGCACATTGTGCTGCAGTGTAAAGCTAGAACAGAGCACTTACCCCATGTGGAGTACTATTACTTAATTGAATGCATATCATGTGCCACAAAAGCAGACATAATATATATAAGGACAAAAGTGAAATAGTATGTTGTGATGAAGAAAGGCATGATGCTTTTTGCTTTGACACCAGATGATGAAGTGACTGCAATCCATATATTTCAACACTTGTAATTCACATACTTCATGCCAGCAATGATATTTATTAATTTATCTTCAGCATTAAAGTATTAATATTATAACTTGTGAATAATATGGTCATATGCAGAATTGTATATTTTAAATCAGTGGTGAATTTACCCCAACGCTGCTGAAAAGAAACCATAGCTTCAGGGTTTAAAACTAAAATTAGTAATGAAGTGAAGAAATTGTTAGTGTGTTGGTGTCAGATTTGGCAGGGCAAAGCCGAGCAGTTTTGTAAATTTAATCCCTCCTCCACAAAGATTACCTAAGCTAACTATTAGTAATTTGGTATTTACTATTTAATGAGCTTGGATTTAAGCAAATAAATTTTTATCTTTGTGTTTATCCTTGTGAAAGTATAAACTGATGTATTATGCAAACAGCATCATCTCTAGTAAACCCACCAGCTTCCTTCATTCACACACTTGACTGTGTGTGTTCCCATGTTGACACCTTCATTTTGAATATCCTTCTAATCCCTTATTTATTGATTTATAGCTGTCTCATCAAGAAAACACTTCCTTTCAGCTTCCTTAACTTCTGTTGACTACAAGATGTTGGTAAAAAGCAGCCTCTTCCCAAGCAGCTTTGGACTTGATGCACTCAGGTTCCACAGCTGGTTCAAGGATTTGCTCTTGAGTGCTCTCAGTACTGTGAGAGAAAATCAGGTTTAAAATAACCTGAGCCAAACCATCCCTGTGCAGTGAGCAAGACAAGCAAATTTCCTTATGATGTAAAGAAACAAGTACAGTAAAGGGGCAAAAGCAATTCTGATGACTAGAGCATGCACACAGAAAACATGTATGTTCTATGGGTAGAAGTAGGAGCATTTCAGAGCCCTTGGAATCTGAGGGCTGGGATTGCTGTAAGCCATTGGGTTGTGTCAGTATTCAACCCCACACAGCTACTCAGTCACTTGTCCAGAGGGATGAAGGGAGAGAATCATAAATGTAAAAGTGAGAAAACTCATGGGTTGAGCTAAAGACAGCTCAGAAGATAAAGCAGAAGACACTCACAAGCAAAGCAAGACAAGGGAATTAATTCACCATTTCCAATGGGCAAGTGTTCAGCCACCCCAGGAAAGCAGATTTCCATCATGCATAATGGAGACTTGAGCAGACAAATGCCATATATCCAAATATCCCCCTCACCTTCCTCCTACTTCTCCCACCTTTGTATGCTGAGCATGAAATTGTGTGGTGTGGGATGTTCCTTGGGGCAGCTGGGGTCAGCTGTCCTGACTGGGTTCCCTCCCACTCCTTGTGCACCTCCAGCTTCCTCGCTGGTGTGGTGGGGCGAGGAGCAGAAAGGTCTTTACTCTCTGTGACCACTGCTCAGCAATATCTGAAAAATCTCTATTATCAACACTGTTCTGGTCACAAATACAAAACACAGCCTCTTAATAGCTACTATGAAGAAAATTAACTCTCTCTCAACCAAAACCAGCTTTCCTTACCAGCTCCCATCTCTGGCTGTCTTTTCATTTTGCTTCCTGAAATCCAGGCAAGACCTTCTCATTTATGTACCTCATTGTAAACTCCTTAACACAGTTTTAGGAAGTGGGACAAATAGTGCAGCAGTATTAAGACAGAATAAATAGTAGTGTTTGCACCATTCTTTCTTTAGAAGTGTGCACTGATTTGCCCCATGATTATTTTCTTGTTTGAAGAAGATAATATAATAAAAATAAATTGGGCTTCTGATTTAAATATTCCTTACTCCAGAAGCTTCTGGAAAGTAGATGCAAGTGTCCATTAACCATATACACAACAGAAAGGGCTGGGTCTAAATTATTTATGTGGTGTGCTCAGTGGGAGGCAGATAAGCAAGCACAGGCAGCAGTTGCTGCTGTGGCATGGTGCTGAGCTTGTCACTGGCCCTGGTGTGAAGAAATGCTGCATGGAGGGTTTGAGACAAACCCGTGCATGAGAGTTGAGGACAGTGTATTTGTTGTGGATGTTTTTAATTTCTCTGATCATAGATTGTTATGTGAGTGCAGGGAACAGAGAGCAGCTCTCACCTCTTCTTCCAATGAATAGCAAGTCACCTTATGCTGTGATGTACAAGGCAGAGTAATTGCATCTCAAATGCGTGGTGCACTTTTGTTTAGAAGGTTAGCGCAAAATTGATTTATGAAACAATTTTCCCTGTTTCATGTCAGAGAGCCCATGTTCTGTTGAATAATTAGATGGGGGTTTCTCCTGTATGGTGACATACAGTTTTGTGAAGCAAGGGATAGTTGCTGCTTTTCATTAAATAAATCTCAGAGGAAATTTGTCTAGTTGTTCATGAGAATTTTTTTTCCAGTGACATTATTTCATAGATTGATTCTAGTTGATTTTGGAAGAGTAATTTTTTGAATTGTGTTTACCTGTGTGCACCATGACATGCAGTAAACAACTACCTTGTTCTACTTTAGAGGTAACTGTTGCTTTTCATCTCAAAATCATAATCTTAGATCAACATATATGAGAATACTGTTACAGTATAATTGCATTTGACATGGAAATAATTGTCTTGCTGGTCCTCAGACTATCCCCTGGGCTTGCAGTTCAGTAGTGAGAACTTCAGGACAAAAATATTCTCCTGACCTGGTGCCTTTATTTTATCACAGTCACCTACAAGAGGCAGGCACAGTTTATGCATATTGATTGAAGATTTTTTCATCCTTTAACATAGATTTTTAGGTAATTTTTCAAACTTTGGCAGCTAAAGTTATATACATAAATTATTGCTTGTTTTTTTTCTGGGTATCCATTTTAATAATGTACATACTGAGTTGAATTCAGATGCCCAGTATATTTAATCTCCTAAATTTGAAAGAGTGCTCTACCTTTTATTAGGCATTGAATTGAACTATTTTTTTTTTTAGGAAATTATAGGGTTTCCAATGAGTTTCCTTACAATACAATTCAAATCTCATCAAGTTTAAATAAGTAAAGTTGAATATTATATGAGCTATTTACTTTTTATAGCCTTATATTTAATCTGGGAATACAGCAAACAAAAACTTACAGAATAGATTTGATATGTTATTGGCATATTAATGCCAAATTTTTTAAAAACAGTATTTTTATGGATTTGTTAGACTAAGTGATTTTAAACATACTATAAAAGAAAGAAATCATAATTCATTGAATAAACTGATGCTGTGACTTCAGTTTTAAGAAACTGTGGTGATTCTACAGATCTAAGATCATTGTTTCAAATAAGTTTCTTTGTAGATATTTTCACTTTACTTCCTCCTTTCCTTAGTGTAGACTGAAAATGCACTTTTTTGCCAGGGAAAACAATACTCCATTCTGGATCTAATTTCTGAATCTGGCTTTCATGTCAGTGGAAGTAATCTTGACAGTACTTTAACACAATTGAAACCTATTTTATCTGCGATGATTTGTTTACTGTTTGTTGGGACATACCTTTAACACTTTAAGAATATTTTTTTTTCTGCAAGCTAAATGTTAGGATTCCTTAGAAGAGAGGAAGAGGAGAAGGGAATTTTGTTTCAGAATATTTTGAGTAGTAGCACCATGAACTCTTTTCAGCTGATTTTATAGTTATGCAATTTCTCTAATAAAAACACTATACATATTGGATTTAATGCCTGGAATTATATTTCTCAGTTGGTGTCATGCATTAGGCAGAGTCTTGTATGGGAATTATGAAAAAGTGTGCATTTTCTAAACACATGGAAACGAAGGAACTACATAAAGTCTGACAAGTATATGAAATATTTACAGAAATTCTGCTATGGATAGGAGGTCTTCTGGAAAGCCAGAACATATGCAGAGTAATGCAGGGTCAGATCTGTAAAAGGGTGGGAAGTTTAAAACTCTTCAGGCAGATGATTTCTGGCAAGGTAGTCCAGAATTTAAACTTCTGTGACCTTCTACCAAACCTTAGATAGCAAAGGCAGATTAGAAATAGTACTAACTGCGGTCATAAAATTCATTCACCCAGACTGTAATCTTCCTTAAAATAGAAGTTACAGCCTTCTTGGGAGGATCATTCCTAAAGATTAACAGAGCATTCACTACTCGTGGGGAAAAAAATGGGCCTAAAATTGGAAGGCATCATTTTATAAAGCGGATATGGCAGGAGAGAGAGAGAGCGAGTTGTGGTGAAGGGATGCAAGTCCACCCTGGCATCTCAGAGGAAGTCATTAGGAGAACTTGGTATGGGGGGAAAAATCTCTCTCTTAGCATGAACATTACTGAGAAACTGGCTGGTCCCCATGCTGGCTGCCTGTTCTGAGTGCAGGCAAGACAGACTCAGAACTCTGATTATATTGATCTAAGCAATAAAAAATTCAAAAAGAATAAGAAAAAGATTTCTTTTTTTTTGTAGGAGCAGAAATTAGTTAGGAAACTGATTGTAGCACAGACTGGTAACTTATTGATCACTGTTCAGGGCAGCTGGAAATAGAATAAAGGACATGAGGATGGGGAAGCCTGCAGCCACCACACAAACAAATGGATAACCTCTGGCTAGCATATGGGAAAACTGAGATTCAGATGCATAACCCCTTGATCATCCTACATGGCAGAAATTTAAAAGAGAAGCAGACTTTCTCATATATTTGCTCATTAAAATGTCTACTTCCCTAAGAAATGAAACAACTGGCTGCCATGCTGCCCTCAGTCTTGGTGCTATTAATTGACTGACAGGCATTCCAGCATACTGAATTTAGCACAGGATTGAAGAAGATTGCTTGTAGGTTGCTCCAGAGGATGTTCAAGATGCTATTGTGTTCTGGAATACTCTGCTGGAGGATGAGGAGCAGAATATGTACTCAACTCCATTACACCTCACCAGTGTGTGCTACAACATGCATGCATTTCTCATGTTCTTTAGAAATTTACATTAAAAATGGCCCTAATTTGGTGACCTCACTGCAGAATTGTTCTCAAAAAGAGGCAACTTCTGTGAGGTGGAATAGTGCTTTTCATCATGTTAATGTTCTTACACAAGTGGCTTAACTGTGACAACTCCCCTCAGGGAAGTACCAGAACATAAGCCTGAAGGTCCATCCCTTCTGATGGGCCATAACTGATAAACCACGGCAGGTAAGAGGCAGCTGTCATGTCTTAGAAAGTCTCAAAGACTCCCAGAGTAGTGGGATACCATGATCCACAGTATTATATCATACAGTGTGAAACTCCCCACCCCAGGAGGGGCACCTGGGCAATCCCAGTGAGCCTGAGCATATTAATCCACCAGACTCCACCAGACTTTGTGTTTCATGGGTTTCCCCCCCCCCAAGAGAACAGGACTGCCCGCATCAGTTCGACCAACAACATCAAAATGGCAACAATCAAGTCTTATTTAAGGATCCAGCAGTGGAGACTATACACATTTCTGCTCTTTTTTCTCTTTCCTTTTCATTATGCATTTGCTTAAGCATTATTTTTATGCTTTTATATTGTTGCATTTCTACCCAAAATGGCTGCATTTCAAAATTTGCTGAGTACCGTATTGTACCTCAATATTCTAAAGTTTGCAAGTAAAAGTTTGTTATTTAACATCTTGAGAGTTTTCTTGTTTGTCCTGCCCACTGCGGGAGTAAATCAAACATCTTTCCCTTAAGCCCACCAAGCAGACCAGGGCATAACACCTTGGCTAAACTGCTGCTTCCTGCCTTTTCATTCCTTAATAACAGCAGCCCAGTGACTGACCAATTAAACAACCAATGCATAAGTGACAGTTCTTAAAATGTAATTCAACTTCACATGGGACTTAAAATACAGTGAAAAGATTTTTATCTTTTCATATACATGAAAATAAATTTCAGCTTTGCAAGTACTCTGGGAGGTTTTAGAAACACTATAATAAAAGACTTGACCACCTCTTAACAATTTCAGACTGGTAATGGCATATAATATTCCAAAATAGAAGTAATCCATCTTTTAATGATTCAAGCAAAAATTATTTCCTGTTTTCTGCAACTACATAAGTATATGAGAAAAATCTTGATGTATTAAAAATTGATGATGAATAATAAAATGTCTTTATCTTTAATGCAGTATATTTAGTAGTATCTCTTTATATTTTCTATGATGCATTAGTTTCAATGCAGGCTCAACTTGTGCTTTCAATCTCTTTTCATAGCCCTAGTCTAATTTTTATACAGGAGTTTAAACTGAGATATAGTCACATTTTTTACATATGTCCTACAGCTTTCTATTCTCAGACTCACAATCTGCAGAAGGGATTGCTGCACCCTTAGTAAAAGAACTTGTCCCAAAACCATTTAATTTAGTGATTTAATATACCCCCATATTTTTCTAAGGTCTAGAAGATTTTGAGGATATTTTGGAAGCCCTCCTCATTGTTCTATGGAATGACAATCAAAATCTGTAGAGACAATTCTGGAGTTGTGGTGTAACTTCCCTGTTCCATCCTGAGAGATACTCAAAAGCCATCTGAACATGGTCATGGGCAAGCAGCTCTAGGTGACCCTTCATGAATGGAGGGTTGGACCACATGACCTCCAGAGGTCCTTAACCATTAACCATTACCAACCTTAATCATTTTATGATTCAAGTTTTTCTCTCTGTGTGTATTCTGTAGTGATGGCAATCACGAATAACAATGTTTTACAGATAAAAATAAGGGTATTCTCGTGAGATGTGTACTCAGTTCAAAGGGTTTTACTCAATTATATCATCATAGATTTCCAGGGGGAAAAAAAACCAAACAGGAAATGGTTGAAGCATCTATAGGCTATAAATATCTCTATTTACATCTATCTGTCTATCTATCTATCTATCTATCTATCTATCTATCTATCTATCTATCTATCTATTTTCATATCTATCTATCTATCTCTATAACTATATATAGGTATCTATATCTATAGATATATATATCTATCTATAGATATCTGTAGTGTCTTTACAGGCTTTAATACCACAATTGCTGCTTTTTGATTAAAACAATAATATGCCTGACTCAGTACAACACCTCACCCACACACACACACTTTATTGTATCTGCTAGGAACACCCCAAATTGCTGTATTTAGAAAATCAAACTTCTTTCTATTATTTTGTGTGTAGAATATCATTCTCTGGTTAAAACCTGCTGCTTGTTTCCACATACATATTCAGTTGGACCACAGTTACTTGAGTAGTGATGAAAGTTAGAAGTTAAGTGTTTGGGTTTTCTTCTTTTACCTGCAGGGAATAGGATTTATAACAGTCAGATAACAGTTTACAAAAGGTTTTATACAAAATTTCATATATGAAAGTGTAAATTAAAGAAATCACTAATCTCCTCCCTCTTTCAATCTTTTTGCTTAAATCTAGATTTATCTGCATATAAATATACAGCACATTTTCTGTAATTGCTCTGCTAGTAGAGCAGATGACCTGTCAGATAATAGATAATAATGGATTAACATTTAAATAATTCCTTCATACATATCATTAGAAAGCATTTTACAAATACAGTCTTATCAATGACCATTTTACAAACATAGAAAGGAGAGATAAATTAATTGATTTGTTAAGAACTAAGCAAGGACAAAACCAGATTAAAACACAGGGCTGTAGGATAAAAATCTTATGTGCTGTACATCAACAAGAAGTTTGCTGTTCATTTTATGAAGCAACAATTTTATCCCAACTGTCCAACCTTCTCATCTATTGCATAGCCTGGGACTACTTGCCTTTGCCTACACTTAAGATGATTGATCTGACACAGGGAGTTAAAACCATAAAATAAAACTTTGTTTTGAATTTTTATCATAGTATGGCCTGCTTTGCTCATGGATGAGATGTCTTTCACTTCAGCTATCTGCAATTAGAAATTTAAGCTTGAGCTAGTATTCTGAGCTTTTTTTTGTCAGCGAAGAAAAGATGCAACTCCAGAGTGTGCTTCTTTCCAACTATTTGAAGACAAACTTGAATTATCAGTTTAAGCTGGTCCTGCTGTCAGAAGAAACAGTCTTGGAGTCTTCCCCCTTCTTCATGTGTTCATCATGAAGTGTGAGATGCACCATGTGGTGAGTGGATCTGAGCTAAAACTAACCTTGGGTGAAAATGGCTGGTTTTCAGCCAGATCAGTTCCCTGAACAATTTACCATATATTCATACAAATGTTGGTATCAGCACAAGACAAATCTGTGCAGGACTGGGAACAGGGCATGTGAGTAAAAGCATGCAGGCCTGCTTTCTTTCCCTGGTAGCATGAGGTTAAAAAATGTACCGAATGCCAGTCTTAGCCACCTATGCTGGTTTTGACTGGGGCAGGGTTAATTTTCTTCATAGCAGCAGCTATGGGGCTGTGTTTTGGGTTTGTGACCAAAACAATGTTGATAA
This sequence comes from Emberiza elegans, assembly GCA_024865655.1. Classification (NCBI taxonomy): domain Eukaryota; kingdom Metazoa; phylum Chordata; class Aves; order Passeriformes; family Fringillidae; genus Emberiza; species Emberiza elegans. The sequence goes on along the minus strand of JALJVW010000085.1, from coordinate 24,144,962 downwards.
TTCAAGGGTGATATTTTTACTGATGAGCAGCACTTGCGCAGACTCTAGACTCTTCTGCTTCTCACCCTGCCCACCAGACAAGGGGCTGGGGGTGCACAGGGAGTTGGGAGGGGGCATAATTGGGACAGATGACCCCAAGTGAGCAATGGAATATCCCACAGCATCCCCCCATCCTCCCTGGGGGGGACCGAGCAGCTGGGTGGGGCTGAGCTGACAGCTGGGGTTAAACCATGACACCACCTACCATATTAGTGATTAATCTCACCAAGATTAATCTCACCTAGAGTTTATGTGCAATCACTGCTGCCTGGCATTAACCTTATCAGATTAAGTTTAGTGTGATATTAGTACAACAGGCTTTTTAAATCTCCACCTCCATAAAGGAGTCTGACATGGTTAAATAACAATTAGAGAAATGCTGTTATTGAAAGTGGAGATGCTGAATTCTCTCTTTATTTGTAACATCTTACATGCAAAGATGTTAATTTCCAGATATCCTAATTGTGAAAATTTTAAGAATTACAAAATTGAAGAAGACTGAACAGGTTCACCCCATGCTCCGATTTTATATTTTATCTAGTTACAATTCTCTTAGATACTTGTTTATTTTACTGAGATGGCAAGCCCAAAAGGATTAAACCTTGCCTGCAGCTTTCTTTTTGTGCAAAAGTCAATTATGGCTGGCTAAATATCCCTGAGGTAAACATGTGTGAGGTTGATAATGTGGTTAGAATAGCAACAGCAGCTGTAAAGGAGACTGGTGTTCATGGAGTTAACACATTCCATATTGCTATCATGCAAAAAATTACAGACACTTCCAGTCAGGGAGCATCAATCAATTTTTGTTAACTTTCAGGATTTTTTTCTTCCCAATGGAGCTAATATTACATCTAAATATTATGTGTGCTGCATCTGTAAATTTCATTCAATTTTCTTAAGGAAGCCTTCTGTATGAAAAATGTGAGTTAAAAACTATGTTATTTACCTGGTGCCACTGGATTGATTGTGGAGTGGGTCAAATCCTGCCATTCTTAATGAGGAAAATATTGACTAATGGCTTAAGTAAATATTATCTGAATTCAATGAATGTTTGTCTCATGTATTAAATATTCAGAGGGGCAGAAAATGGTTCATAGCTTTTCCTCCCAACCACCATAGCACCTAACCAGCCATGTTCATGCCTACTATTTCCTGTATTTTGGCAAAATGTAGCAGTTTCAACAGACACTGCTACAAACATCATATATCACCACAGCATGCAACCTCATAGGAAAATTATTCACCTGGGAGTTGCAAGTTCCTTGCCATCAGAGAAAGGAGCTGAAAGTATGTTCTCACAGGTGGGTGGAGGGTTTAACCACTGACACTGCACTAAGGGAGGCAGAAGCTGCTGTACAACTCTTCCAAGTGCATTTTTGAGAAAAGGCTGATTTTACTCCAGGAGGAGGTAAAGGAACCATGATATGCAGTCAGAGAGAGAAAAAATAACATTCCTTCATTGGGGTTTACCAAAACTGTGCAGCATCAGCTGGCTTGAAGTGACTCCTGACTCAGACATTGGCCCAACAAATCCCAACATGGCATCCCAGGCTCTTTCCATGCATTATTTAGGAACCTAATGCCAAAATTTGGCCTTTGACTTTCCTGGAGTGATAGGGCACCAAATTCTTTTGCCCCTCCATCTTCTCAATATATTTTGTTGCCTGGTCTATAAAATGGAAATATTTTTATCTCTTGGGATGTTGTGAGTAGAAGAGTCTCAGAATAGGTGCAAGACCCTCATCTATTGATGTGAACCAAGGTTAAAATAGCCAACCATTAACAGATAGCAAAGAGGAGCAAAAGAAACTTGAATTTTAAAATATTTCTGAGTATATTAGACCACTTTTGATGAAAGGCTTAGCCTGGAAAAGAACCAGTAAGACTAATGGTTAGATAATTTTACAACAGATACTACTTTTATTCCTTCTCAATGTATGGGTTGTCATGCTTCAGGAGATAACCTGACTGCCACATGTGGTAGGCAATTAATTCCCTCCATCCTCTAAAAGTATTTTGCATTTACTTACAAGGCAATTTGCTTTCCTCTACCCTCTGTCCTTCCATAAGTTTTATGTTAAACAAAAAGGAAATTGGTGGCTGATATGAATAGGTATTGAACCACACCTGTTCATTTCACAGATACAGAAAATGGTATGTTACCTCCTAAATGTGGTCTTACTAGCATTCTGAGTTAAAGGTATAAATTTTCCAAGTTGTTTAGATGCAAAATCCTTGAAAAATTATTTCAATGACAAGTAGGAACTGGGGTGCTTTTGCAAATATAGACTATAGAGCTTCACTTTCCACTAAATTACACTAGTGTACCTCTATTGTCATTAGTATTTTACTTGTTTAATAGACTACAAAAGCCCAATTTGGCTGGCACTATTCATGTTATTGAGTTATTTATTTATACCTGTTGATTAAAAGGTGTTTCAGTTCCATTACCAAAACATGATGAGCATGTGATACAAAATATTAAAGTACTCTCAGCTGACTTTGAGATATAAGAGCATAAAGACTTTCTGTGCAGGGCTGGAATCCCCATCAGTGGAAGAAAGTTGATTCTCTTGGACTCTGAAATAAATGATAAAACCTTTTGCATTCTGAAATACTTAATTTGGAGAATTTAAAGGGTGCAAAAATCAAAACCATAAATGATGGTAAACCTGGAAGTCTTTGCAATCTTAATACAGCCCTTTGCACTGTAAATAATGCCAAAGTGTCTGTAATTACAAGATCACATATAATATCATAGTCACTGCCTAGTTTACCACCCTGAATTGTTGGTACCCACAAAATTAGTAGTAATTTGATATTTACTTCAGTTGTTTTTGTTTTTGTTGTTGTTGTTGTTTTTCAGGCATGCCCCTCCCTTTTGTTCCTAAGATTCTAACCTAATCCTGAATGTAGAAATACCATGTCAGAGCAGAAATACTTTCTGTGGTAGTCTTGCCTAGTGTCCTAGTGGTTCTTATCTGCTCATTAACGTAACTTCAATGTGTTCCTGTATTAAAGGATGTAACTTTCCTGTTTAGCAGATGGGAGAACTAAAGGACTACTGTTGATTCCCAAGCTTGCCTAAAACAAGGAAGAAGGTGTTTTTTCATAATTTGCATTCATATTATAATTTAATAAATTTGTTATCATAGTTTATGTGTGCTAGTAGCAGAGATTCCCTGGGCTGTTGGGAGTAACACAAAGTACTTACCTTAACTCTAAAACAGGTTCCATAGGCCATGTGGAGGTCATAAAATGAAGAGCATGAAATTATTTAGGAGATGTCTGATTTAAGGGACCTCTGTGATTGTACACTGACTGTGTAACACAAAAACTCCAGAGCAAAAGTAAGGCTAAAACATAGCTCTTCAAGGTAATGCTTGAAAAATTATTTTTCTTTCTTTGAACCCCCTTTTCCCACTCATTACACAGATTTTGTGTTCAGTTGTGAATGACGTGAGTAGGAATCTGATTCACCCCACAGTCCTCTGAACTGATAGAGGAGATGTCATTGGTGGGAAGAAAAGTGCTAAATTTTTCATAATATAAAATTCTTTATACTTCTTTGTAATGTAACACTGTAATAACATGTGGGGGTTCTTCAAATGTCTGTAAAAAAGCACAGTTTGTGTAAAATTGTTTTATCCAAAACAGGCAATATGAGCAGTGTCTCAGTCAGGAAGCAGCATGCAGATGGCAGTAACAGACTCTTGCCACATGTCTGGGGCTGACAGGTGATGATTTGCAGTGGGCTTCACAGATAGTTGTTAATAGTAGAACAAAGCTTGTAACTTCTATCTTGGTTATTTTAGGCTGCCCTTGTCTTTCTTTAACCACTCCATCCTCGGTATTGAGAAAAAACCTAGATGTCATCCCATGAGCTCTGCCTAAGTCATTATGTATCAGGCTTGATCATACCTTCATTTCACATGCTCATATTTTCAAGATATGAAGTACAGTAGACTAAAAAGATCATACCTGCCTTGTTGAATTTAATACTTTCAATGCAAATCCCTACATAAAGAAGTTCACAAACTGAAAGGAATTCCAATATCTTGTCTTTCCCTTTGTTTACTCTAATTATATAGGTTATAAAATTGAATCTTCTTTTTTGTAAAACTCCTTTCTTGTCAATGAAAGCACACCACCTTTTCCATTTTGGCGAGTGCTCATTTAGGGTGCTCAAAGAGATCAGTGCCTAGTTCAACTCATTTTAAGAAGTTTATGCTAAGCTATACTCATGTGTTCCAGCTCTCTCATGTTATTTGATATGGATATAAAAACATATTCCATCTTCTGCTGTTATATGCTAGGATAACAGACAGCAGCTGATAAATATGCAGATACTAAATGCAATTCCTCTAATTGAATTGAAACATTTCTGTCAGAAGCATAAAGGAAAGACTTGTGATTTTCATGCAAGTAAATGTAATAAGGCTGTCTTTTTTGGTTTTTTTTCCCTCTCCCTCATATGTCTGTGGCTCTATCATACCATAAGGGATAAAATGCTGTTTTAGCAACCTAAGGAGTTGCTTCTAGTAGTGGTGGTTGCCCTTGGTGAAGAATATATTTGGAAAGGATTTGAATGACCTTGTAGATCTCAGCCAGTCTGATGCTATTAATATGTTTTTGCTGAGAAACTCCTAAAGAGGCAATTATATTGTCTGTGGCTGCAAATACAAGAGCACTATAGGCATATCCAAAAATTTGTCATTGCACAAAAATAACACAAGCTGTACTTGCAATATTATTGCATTAGAACTGTAGAGATTTTTACACTTTTTTGGTACCATAAGGTTTCAAACGTGTGTAGGTCTTCTATGCTCTTTCATTCAGAATAGCAGCATGCAGGTGAATGCTGAGCTCCACTCAGCAGGTGTTCCAGGTCTCCTTGAAGGGAATATCTCACATGCTATGTGAACACTTTCCCTTTGGGCTCAAAACTCAAAAACCCAGGCTCCAAGTTCAAAACCCTTTTTTGAACATGCACAAAAAATAAAGGAATAATGTGTATGTCAAACTCCCTATTCACACATGTGGAATTTGTTGGGCTGTGTGCTTTGGCAGTGACAAAATAAAGGAGGAAAGAGAGAAGTAAGAAGGACACCAGGAAAGAGAAGACAACTGCTAACAAATACAAAACAACACATCGTGAAGAGCAAGGCAAAGGGGGTGGAGGAATTTTGTAGAGCTTTATTGAAGGATGGATTTGTTTCTGTCTCTTCTTCATATTGGTGGTCCTCTGTACTTCCATCCTTCCTGTCTTGGGATGGGATTTCTTTTTGTGTTGTCAACATGATGTGGCAATTAGATAATTTACTTGTTTAACCCAAGAAGTACTTCTGTATCTTCTCCTGGTTGACTTGGAAAACCAAGTCCTTGTTAGCTGTACTGAACTCCATGCTTGTTGATTTGTGGTTACATACCCTCAGGCCCTAATGTCTGACAGAAAACATGGACACACTTTATTTCTGATCTACCTGTAGTTTGCAGGTTCAACTCCTAACATTGGTATTCCATTAATATTGTCATTTCTGGACTGAATAATATGAAATCTAATCTTTGCTTTCTAGAGGAAATCACTTTAACACTTGAACATGTGACTGTTAAAGGTAGTTGGGTAGCCTATTGATTTTTTCCAGTATTCCAGTATCAATCAGTGTATTTTAATTTAATTCAAAATACAGGGAACCAAGAGTTCATGGAAATAAGTCATACCATTTCTCAGGGCTGCTAACTCAGTCTACTGATACAGTGGGAAACAGAAATAATTCTGTACTTTAAGGAAGAGCTAGGCTGCTGGGTTGAGATAGCCTGTATTTATACTTGTTCTGATAAAACCAAGAAGCAATCTGTTAAGTGAAGTCTCTCCAGAGGAGCATGAGCAAGGTGGCTGTCAATGAATGGTGTTAAACCCCAAAGGATCAAGTTGGGGGAGGGAACTGATTTAGTAGCATATTTTATGGCGCATGGATGCAAACAAGGGTGTATGTCTGAGATTCCCAACCCAGAACATCTCTAGCAGTGAGCCTCAGAAAACAGACTGGCCATGGCAAACTGTATTTGTAAGTAGAGAATGAAAACAAGCCAATGTTGCTTAAATGTGCATTCCAGACATTTAATGCCTCAGTAGAAGTGTGGGATTCACAGATGTGGTGGACCCTTCTGGACATGGAGCAGAATTCAAGATTATTTGTGTATATTTACATTTGGGATGTCTGGATAGTACAAGGAGACAGATAGAGATGTGTGAGTATATTTCATTGATTAGCTTACAAAGGGGAAATTGGGAAATATGCCCCCAATTTTGGATACACAAGTTTGAAAGCTTTGCACCAATATCTAAAATGCAATGGTCTGCCAAGGAACTCCTGTGTTGGTTCACATAAATCCTGTGAACCTGTAAATTTGTAGTTGCTGTAACTGAAATAGATTTTCTGGGGTCCAAGGTGCTGTATCCCCAGTGCAGGGATTTTAATAATCCTGGCAGCAGATTGATTTTCAATAAGTAGAGTTCAGATTATGAAATCCCTTCTCTTGCTAACAAACACCTGCTCCTGCAGGAAGATCCACTAAGACTAGTGGAATTATTGGAGTCTTGACTAATTCCAGTGAAACTTCCACAGATTTGGTCCACTAGAAAGTTGGTAGTTAGATTTAATTGCATTTGAAAAGGAATGGAGCCATACCAAAGTACAGGAGGGGAGAAATACCAGTGGTTCCTGTGGATATGCCTTCATGGTAGGTGAAATCCACATTCTTAGCTGAGGTTTACCCAGAATCCCACCCTGCTATTCACATCCCCTTAAATCCTTGCCTGTCTGTCCACTGAAAATTGAAACATTTGCTCAGATGCAGCTACAAGATAAAGTCTGTGCTGTGCTTTAAGAACAGTTCTAGCCTATCTACTTAGCACTGAACATGTGAGTGAAACTCATTTTGTTTCCCCAATTCTATTTTATATCTGAGAATTTCTCACCTTTTTCCTTCCTCCTGCACCAGAGACTGCATGCATATGTGTTTATGTGTGGTTACCATTTAAATCCTCATTTCAGATGCTCTGTCACATATCTGACCAGCAGAATCTGTCTCAGACCAGAAATATAAAAACAAAAAATCTGTTTGAGGCTGACCAGAACACTGTTAAGTCAGCCATGGTGATATTCACTGGTAGAGGATGTGAATTCATATTTCCACCTCTGAAGAAAAGACAAAATTGGTCTGAGTGCTAGGCACACATAAGCACATCTTGAAGTATCTTATCTATGCCATCTAATTTAGCAAGCTGAGTTGGAAGCTGAGTTCTCAAGTAGAAAATCCAGAAGGAGATAAGCAGCAAATGAGGCAGAGGAGGGAAGAGAAAAAAGAGAGACAGGGAGGACAAGGGGAAAGAAAAGACTTTTTGATTAAAAAAATTGATGTAATTTACTCTCATAGAGTATTTCATAGCAAAATGTTTTGAGTTGTCCTCTGGACTATTTTGTACAAGAGGCTATGATTCCTAATTCACAAAGTAAGGGCCTGGGCAAAATTTGTAATTGTGCATTCTGCTGTGGGCTGCAAGACACCTCCAGAAAGGCCGGCATGGTCTTTATTAGCAACCCTGTATCTATTGAATCATGACCCTGACATGGCTCCTGCAGCACAAATTAATCTGCCACTCCAAGGAGAAGATTTCTTTCCTTCCCACTGACTTTCTACTGGTCACTGCTCCTGTAGTCTGCTGTCTTGTGATAATGAAAACTAGAGCTAAGTGTCCTTTCAGTGCATGCACTCAAGTCTGCAGCTACTGTCTTATTCACTGTCACTTCAACTTCAGTATCCTGCTCTCCTTTCCTGATATTCTTGTTTTATCTCTGTGCGCTCTCAAATCAAAGCTCAGTGTTATGCTAATCCATCTATTTAGTGAGAGCACAAAAATGTATGGGGATGCTAAAGGAATGGGCTTCAGTTTAGTTCAGGACAAAAGAAACAGTGGTTGGTGTAAATTCTGAAAACCACAGCAATGGACAAGTCTGACAACTGGCCATTCACTGAGACTTTGCAGTCTTTCCTTGGTGTTCCATGAGCCCTCATCCACAAACTTTGAGGTTGCTCTCACTTTCAGATGAAATTCTGGGGTCAGCATTGGTGAATCCCATAGCAAAAGGAGGAAGGAAAAAGAAACAGACACAACATGACCTGATGACCTGGAAGTTATGCTGAGCAGCTACTGAGGACCTATGGGAGATGAGTCTATGGAATAAAGAAGCAGCAAAGCTGGAGTCCAAAACCAGCAAATGGCTGCCACTCTCTTTGTGGCTGTGACTGCTACTGAAGCAGCAGCACCAAGAGTGGGAATATTTCCCAGGTAGTGATCAATACAGTAAGAGCTAGAAAAACTACTGTGCTGTTATATGCTGGGTCACCTCAGGTGGAATTGCAGGGAGATCCTAGGGGCTTTTCCTTTGAGTGCCATCCAACCTCTGCCATGTACAACCCAAGACAGATTTACGCATGTGAAAAATATAAGATTGGAAGTACAAGTTTACTCCAGCTACATCTGAACTTGTTATGAAGCTTGCAATCCATTTCCTTTGCATTTTTCCATCCATAAATCCATTATCTGAACAGACTCTTATGCTGTTATGCTCACAACACTATCCCAGACAATTAAAAAATCATGGAAACTGTGATAAATGAATATGTCTCTTGATGCTTTTCATACTTTAGATCCTTCTGCTTTCTGGCCTGTGGCTGAGAGTCCTGTTGCTTGAAATTTCTCTTCATTCGTTCAGCACCCTATTCGTGTGAAATTTTTTTTTGCAATTTGTGTTTGATAATACTTTGCTTATTTTATTTAGAAGGAACTTAAACCAAACAATAAGTTTCTTGGTTGAAAGAAGGTTCCAATAACTCCATTAGCTACTAGTCTTGGTCATTTGGTGGCCAGCTGCCAAGTGAGCAAGCCATGAAATATATTTCTTTCAAGTAGATAACTGATTTCTTAATGAGGGTTTGTAAAAATCACTTTTACTACAGAACTGATCTGATGTCTCTGCTGCACCAACCTTTTCTCCTTCTTCAACTCAAGCCCCATCTTTTCTTCCTTGTAGTTTTATTTCATTGGCTTTCTGAGGTGCGGGCTGGTGTCAGTCCTTCAGTGTACCTTTTCCACACACCAAATGGTCTAACATGTTTTAACTTATAGATCCTTATTTGCAGAATACTTAAAGCAATTCATAAGTAAAGTCAGATAAGTTTGCAGCACTATTTCTGCATGGCTTTACCTTAACTTGTTAGTCAAATCACACCCCTACAATTCAAGGAGAGGTGAGACAATTCTTTATTTCTGTTCATTTGACCTTGCCCACTACTGAAAGACACAGAAAGTCCCTTGAAGTCTTACCAGGGACACACATTTTGGCATAGGCACCATGCAATTTAATCCATAAGGAATCTAAGCTCCAGAGAGGCACTCAGCCTTCAAGAAGTAGAATGTGATGGATAAATGAGTTGGAAAAATAGTAGGGAGGTAAGGAGGTTGGTTGCCACATACTCCTAAACAGTGCTCCACACCAAAGAGTCTGAATTGCCCTCCGAAGGCTTGACTGACTACTGAGTGGGAGCAAGCCCCTGTACCAGCACATGGCTTAGGATGCTTGAGGTTCATGTGAATTCCTTCTCACTTCCCCTCTGCTCCTCGTGCCCCTTCAATAAGGAGGAAATTGATTCCCTGTTTCTGAACAAAGGTCTGTAGCTGGGAGAGAGCATGGTCTCCCTGGCTGAGTAACAGCTGGGGAAAAATGGAATAGACCATATGCTGGGAGAGCAGCCACCAGAACACTGGGACATAGCTGTGGACCACTGCCAAGCCTTGCAGCTAAAGCCACAGCAGCCAAGATGAGGGGTGAAGGGAGAGTTTTCAGAAACTCATTGTCAGAGACCCTGCACTGGGTAAGTTTTAGGAACTGCAATGTGTAAATCCTGAATGAGACAAAAAAACCCTGGTTTTTTCAAAAAGGCCCTTGAAAAGGAAAGTTATTTACCCAGGTGGCCCTGAATATCTCTGTTAAAACTTGCCTAGTTCCCTTATGCTTTCCTTTTTTTTTTTTTCACCTGCCTGCCAATTCTCAGGAAAGCCTAGACTGCACTACCTGACATACCATACTCAGTACAAACTTCCCACCACCCACCCAGTGCAAGACAACCAACTAAATAAACTATTTAGTGCAATACAACACCAGACCACTGCAGAGTTTTCTCTGACAAATCAATGCCTCCTGATTTCTCTGTTTTACCTTTTTCACCTTTGCTTCCCTTTCTCAAGAAGCAGGTTCTACTGTTTCCTGTTTCTCTGTCATCTGGGCTCACTGACAGGACGAGATCTGCTCAGGGGTGCATCATAAGCAGCTGTGACAATTCTGCAGCCTCTGAAAGAGGAGCTTAGTTTGTGAAGAATTCCATGCAAAACAAATCAATAGGCAGTATTTTCACTTTGAAACTTTTTCCCTCCTCCCATAAACTGATTATATATGCCAGTCTCTTCCAGGCCAGGAGAGGACACCCTTGGTGGTGATGTATAATTTCATTAGAAGTGGACTGAAGAGCTAGAAATTATAAACTTGCTAAGGCTCTGTGAGAGAAGTAAGGTAGGAGCATCAGCAATCCTCAGGGAGAAAAAGGAAACTCAGACCTGGATCTGAGCAGCAATGCCACAAGCTGTGGGTCACAGCCAGTTCTTCATGTGAGATACCACTGTGAGCTGGGAGCTGCTGTCCCCTTCTGTACTTTGTGCTAAGTTCATAGTGGGTACTACACACCTGATCAGTCTTAGTCTGTGCAGGTATAAGTCAATGACCAAACTGGTAAGTGAGGAAACAAAATAGAGTCTTGGCTAAGTTTTGGGTTAAAAAAAAAGGGAAGTTTTAAAGTAGGGCAATTTTTTACAAAAGAATGTATGGATATACATTTAAAAACCACACTTCAACTTTCTTGTAAGAATTGCACTCCTTATAGTTCTAATTAAATTTATTTAATCACACTCTTCTGAAACTTTTTGCTTAAAACAGAATACCTGCTTAGACACAATTAAGCAAAAGTAGGGAAACAGTTCACATTAATTGATTATGACTGATTAAAGTGAAACCTAATTGCTTACAATGCTGATACTTATTTGTCTAACAAACCTAAATGAAAGTAATTGGGAAAAAAAATCCTTATGCAGTGTTTACACCTTGTTGGTTCTTCCCCTGTAATTATTCATTTTAGATTCTAGATATCCAGTTCAGTGTAACTTGTCAAGTATTGGCTTATAATGTTTAAGGGGAAAAATAAATGAGAATATACTTCTGGAATGGCAGCGATATCTACCAAATTTCCTTTTAAATATGCGCAGCAAAATGGATTGTTAAAAATAATCCCCTGAGGATGGTGCCTCTTTTGTCAGTTTTCTACCAGAGTGCATCCTGCTCTCTGACAGAAAATTGCTCATTAATCTCCAAGGAATGACCAGTTTTTCAAAACAGTCACTCAGCTATGCTGCCACTGTTAATTTTTAAGCATTATGGATGCCATTAATTGCCTGATGTGGTTGATAACAACAGTAATCCTTTTTGAATGGGACATTAACTCCAAAACAAGTCATTAGTTTTTGTCCACATACTGTAATTAACACTTACCTTCCAGGAATTCACAGAAATTGCAAAGGCCACATGTCACTGGAGATTTGGCAACTCTGTCTAATATGTATATTTAGTCTAAAGATATTGTGGCAGGGTAGGTTTTTTGGTAATCACTCTTTTCCTAGCAGCAGTTTGCATTCTGAGTGGTGTACATAGTTAAGGTAAGGGATCTGATCTGCAATTTTAGCCTGAGTAGATTTTTCCCTACTTTTTTCCCCTCCAACTTTTTTTTTTCTTTTTTTCTTCCTAAAATAGGAGAAAAGAGTGTATGCCTCAAATTGCTTCTTCTCAGATGTGTGAGATAGCACCATGTCTGGCCACCCAGCAGGGACACACTGAGCCATATTTTTGAGCAGAGCAGAGGTAGTCACTGAGCGTCTGTAGAGGGAAGCTTAAGGATTGGTTGGGGTGGAAATATAAGAGATATCATATTTTTATTATAGCATACACAGCATAGTTGCATCCCTGCAACCTCTGCTCATGTCCACTACATCTCACCCCAGTGGGTGCTGAAATGAGTGATGAATAAAAAGGAATAGTTGAGCATCGTGGAAAGTAAGAACCTACTAGAACTGGAGCTGCTTAGATGTGAATTTTGGTAATAGGTGCAGAATTACAGGTGACTGTGCATGTATGTGCATATACGTGCTTCTAATTAATTATGGTATGACTTTTGACTCCATTCGATTTTACAGCATAGGACTAAACTTAGTGTGTTGAAGTACACATACATGGGCAGAAGGGAGGAAGAGCATAAAGCATATTTGGTTTTATGCTTGAGAAAACAGTTCTTTCTTTGCTCCATGTTTAAAAAACACTACAAAATGCAAGCAAAAAATCAAAACAAGCCAAACAACTCTAACCTGCATTATAAACCTCTAGTAAGTCTATTTAGTTGAGATTTTTTTAAAGCACTACATGATTTAAGATATATGCTGTCCCTGAAAACCTGAGAAGTTTGTGCTTCTAGGCTGCTAAAGCATATTTGATATGCCTGTTTATATTGGATTCTTTATATTGGATTCACTGGTAGCTTAGCTCAAATTGAAGCCGAGCTTTGGTTTATCATTCCTCCAGGACTATAATGTCAGCTACTGACACCATCTCCAATATTTTCTGTATCAGGAATGTGCTTTTTCAGAGCAGTGCTTGGTGGTATGAAAGGGCACTTCCCAGTGGCAGCTTCTGCTGGTTGAGAAATTAGTAACCTGGAGATGCTCATAAGTCTTGCCTGCTTTGCTCAGAGATAGCAAACACTCCAGCAAAATTACACACAATAATACTCCCTGCAGACACACCTAGGAAGGCACTGGAATTTCCTAAACCTGCAGCAAAAATTCAGCTTACTTAAACATGTTTTGCTTATCTAACTCTTCTTTATCTGGCTGTTCCCATACTCCGGCCCATAGGTGTTTTCTCCTCTCTATCCCACTGTTTCCCCCCAGCAATTTGCCTAATATCATGGAGTGTATAGAAAAGGCAGGTATGAAGTCTCACTACAGATACTTTATCCATAAGGTCATTTGTGAAATAATCTTGGGGTGATGTGGTTGTCTAGCAGTGCTTTATATTCTCTCTACATTTGGAAGTATTCTGGAATCTGTAGTCCCCATTTTTGAGCAAAATCTTCCAGATTTTGGGCATCTTGCATTATTTTGATCCATAGTTTTCTAAGCTTTATTTTTCAGCTGGGGCTATATTCTTTTTGTTGTTTAAAAATATTTCAAACCATAAAATGACAGAGTGAAGAATGCTAACACTTGAGTCAATACAACAGCATACAGTAAAAAGAGAGAGTGCTTTTCACTTAGATCAGAAGGATTTTGGACTTCAGACTTCATTTATCTGATTTTCTAGGGGTTTCTGATAGCATTTTCTGTAATAGCCATTTTGATTTGTATATATGTGCCATACACTCTAAATTAAACTGGAAAAGATTTAAACTATATACAATTAAATCTATGCAGCCAAATGTCACAGGATTTGATAAAAACTTATATTAAGTGGATGGCTGGCCCAGGAAGACCATTTTCACATGGTGATGGTGAGAATTGAATATTGGCTATTGTTATTGAATATTAGGATAGAGTATAAATATAGAGTCCATCTAAACACTCTATATTCAATTAAAAAATGTGCAGCTACACCTTTGTAACTGAAAGTCATTTGTCTGCATCAGTGTGTATGTTTTTCTGAGGAAAGTGCTGAGCTCTAAATAAAATCTTTATGGGATTATTTTCAGATTAATTGACTAGAGCTCGTGAAAAGAGACTTTGTTTATTTTATGGATTTAGAGGCAATTTATTTTAAATAATCTTTTTATAAGTGGGTCAGTAGATCATAGTAAACCATAGGAGAAATATTAGTTTTCTTGCTTCTTCTTTTATCCTGGAAGAGATGTGTGACTCACTGTCATTGGTACATGAATTTAAGCTTTTTTTCCAGGTAGTTTGCAGATTGCCAAAAGCAAAAAAAGGTATTTGGTAAGATATCCATTCCATCTGTTTTTTTAGAAGTGTGTTGAGAAAAATTTGAAGTAAAAAAAATTGGAAAAATTATTTGGCACTGAAGTAGGGAAAACCTGAATGGATGTAGTGAAACTGTGTAGACAACATTTTCTTTAGAGGTGGTAGAAGGTACCAAAACAAGTCTTTCACATCCAGTGGTTGCTGAGCCATTGAGTAAGTAAATGGTGGATATGAACACAGGGTTTTTTAGTGAATAAAAAAAAATATTTTGTAAAACTCAATAATTTTGGAATTGTTTACCAAGTGTCTGAAAAAAACAAAGCATTTTATTTTGATTTCAAAAGGACCCTTTGTGTTGAATGATACAACATTTTCTTCCTGCCTTTCAAATAATTGAAAAATACCCAGTTCGTTTGAGTCCATTTTATTATTCAGTTTGCAACTAACTAAAAGGGTTCACTATTCACCTGTTTTTTACAGACTATCACTTTCTTGGTGGATGCAAGTTGTAAAGGTGTTCACAGGTTTACAGAGTTATTCTGGACATATTTGCATATCCATGCATAAACTAGATAAATAGCTTTTGAAATATCTGCAGCAATAAAAGAAAAAAATCTAGCCTATATTTACCAGTACATTAATAATACCATCTGTACCAAACTGAAGGAGGCAATGGCAAGAATGGCTGAGCCCATGCTTGTCTTCATTGCCTGGCTTCCCTGTCATCTGTTTTAGAGAAGCTGAGATGTTAAGACCATCACATTTTTCTAATGTTCCTTCTTAGTTCTAAGGAGCTTTCACATGCAGTAGAACCCCTAGGTTCCTTTTCATATTCTGTGAGGTAGCAAATAACATGGATAGCTTGTATTTTGACTTGGGAATTGGTTTTTCTTATCTTTTAAGTCAGGATCAGCAAGTGATGTGACGGTGGGACGATTTTAGAGCAACAATAGTGACAGCACAAAGAACATCAGTCAGTGTGGAACTTGTGATGGGACAATTGCAGAACAGCTGTAATTCAAGGTTTCAGTAGCCTAAAATGCAAGTCTGTTGAGAACATAGAATACAAAACTTTTAGAAGTCCACAAGGAAGGCAAAATGACAGCAAGGGTTTTACAGTTCTGGCACAAAGCCTGTGCTGAGAGGCTAGAGAGAGTGGAAGTTTTGTCAGGAGTATTTGTTCTATCAAAGAAAACTGAATAAACAGAGGAGGTACACATTTCTATAGAAGTGGAGAGTTGTGGAGTTGGGGCTGTGGATTTGATGGGAGAGCTGAGGCTGTTGCAGGGCACTCCCTGTAAATCCATATCTGTGGGGCTTGATGGTTCCACTGACCCTGGCAGGAGCTCAGAACTTCCATCACTTTTCAGGATTTTTCTTGCAGCAGCTAGGTTGGGCATGTGAGAACATGAGCTCAGTGCTGCAGACAATGTTCACAAGTCTGACTTGACACAAGAAAGCATCTGCCCATGTATTTAGATCATGCTGGAGTTAGGGCAATTTGAATCCACGTTTAAAATTGATCACATATTAGACCTGTTGCTAAAGAGGAATGAACTTAAGTGTTTGCTGAATTGGGGCCCAGAAGCAGTAAAAAGGTTCTTTTACTGTTTTTCTTCCTTTAGAATTGGCAATTCTTGCAGGGTGTGTAGCCACCATTCATAATTACAAGAGAATGGGCGGCAGTTCGGGAGCCAAACCGCACACCTTCAGCCCCCGGCATCAAACACCAAACTGAAACACTGAAAAGAGCAAGGGGGTGGCTCACTCTTTCCTAACCCCTGGCTATATCATTAGGGTGGTAATATTATTTGAGCCTAATGCATCACAAGGAAACAGGTTCATTGTTATCCAGTGGAGCCCCTTCACAATGCTGTGGTGACTGAGGCTGTAATGAGGAGCTCTAAGATTTCAATGGCAAAAGGGATTCATTGCTAGTCCATGACCTCACCATGAAATCATTACAATGAAGTCAGAGATATGAAGTTATTATAGGAAAACTATTTCAGAGCAAGTCTATAAGGACCTTTTTGACAGTGCCATTATGAAGCCATTACAATGTAAGGTTATGATGGTAAAATGGTTTCAGTGAAACCCTATTATAGTTTAAAAACAGGCTAAATGGTGTCAGTGAAAATCATTCTGCCTTCTAAAACCAAAAGTTAAGCAGACCTCTGTTTCTAAACGAAAACATGTGATTCTGACTTCCATTTTCTCTGGTAGGGTAGCTGTGACATATCTCAAAAATGAATTAAAATTCCACTACCACTCCCAGTCTCGGATTTTGAGTGACATCTAAAATTGACTGTCAAAGTAAATAATATATTTCAAAACTGAGTAAAAATCCCCCTACCTAAGACTGGCATCTCATCAGTAAAGATGGCTACTCTTTGTCTGGTTAAAAATCTAGCCCAATCTAGTAATCTATTATATCACTGGTGGTGAAATGGAATAAAATGGACATTTAAAAATTAGTCTGTGTTTTCCACCTCACTATGAGATAGAGTATTTCCACACAGGAACATGCCTCTGAAGTATCTCTGTTTTTATCAGATGGAAGTTCCAATCTTTCTTGTCAGTCGTGCTTGTTTTCAATGAACAACTACATATTAGATGGTCAAATAGTTCAGTTAGGGATTGTTGGACAGGGCCTTGGATGCAAGGCTCCATGGAACTTATGGCACTTATTTGTCCACTGGCCTTTTAGGAGAGAATGTTCTGGGCCACAAGAACATAAAGTGTTTCCTAAGGTGAAGAACTTTTTTATTGAAATGAAAGATTTCTGAAAAATGTTCCAAGTTTGTCTTGATGTACAGTGGGAGGGAAAAAGCCGATTTGTCAAAAGAGGGAAAATATTCCACATAAGCTTTACATGTGCTGGAGTATTGCTTCAAAACCAGTGACTTAGGTGGGAGCTTTCTTTTCACTCCTCCTCAATAAGTGTGCAAAATGATCTGGCACACTGTCATAGAGGTCCACTATTTTTATTACCAAGCCACACTTACCAGGTATGAATCCCTGTGAGTGGTAGTAGGTGTGTCTTTCTAAGAGAGCTTGAAGTATAATCATTTGGGTTTTATGCATCTTTGTCTCAGGAGACTGTCACTGCACACATTTTTTGTTAGAAGGGCTCTTTAGCTCTGGAGGAATCCCATTCCTTTGCAAAAAGTGTGGTTGAAAGCAAAGGCTTGAACAAGAACTTTCCTCTTGAAAACCAATCTCAGTGGTTTACAGCAATCTGCACTTTTTGTATCTCCTTTCCAGAGGTTTTAATGGATGCTCACGTCTTTTTTTGAACACATGCCTTTTCTATACAGTGACAGCAACAGAGTTAGATTAGCAAAAGAAAAATGAGCTCTGTATTTTCCATTTCAGATAAACTAGAAATTATGTATTTCTGAAATTATTTTGATATTAAAAGCTACACCCCAGCTATCAGTTCATCAGTGAAATAAAAATCATATATATACCACAGGATTATTTTTTTCTTCTGGAACATTGTAAACCAGGACTAAATATGGTCTCCAACATTTGGGAAAGAAAGCTATGCAACACTTTAGAAACATGAAATATCTCAACATCAGGTGTCTCAAATTCTGCTGTGCTCCTTTTCAACTTCTTAATAAGTTCAAAACCTGTTTGATATCCTTTGGACGATATCATCAGTCTCTGTTATCTGTGGTAATGAGGAAGTCATCCTGTAGACTGGTATAAATTGGACATTACAGGTGCTGTGGAGCATATGGCAGAGAGAGTCCTCTGAATGTGTCTGTATACTGCCAGCTGAGGTCTCCATTGATAGAATTGAGCTTGAAGTGATGGCTTTTCCTGGACTCAGTGACTCCTGCTGATTAACGGGATGCCCATACCACAAATGGCAGCCCCAGTGAGGTGGGTGCTGGGAGGATGTCCTGCCCCAGGCACTGCTCAACACAGACACTGCTTCCACACATTCATGCCATAGAACATCCAAGATACTGTGAAAGGTCAAATGCAGCAAAACATGGGATTGGTGGGCTGATCACCTCTTCAGGTCACGCTGCTATCAACAGATCATAGTCCTTGCCTGAGAGCAGATGACTGAGACCTATAAAGGTGCTTTTCAGACACTTTTCCCCCTCACCCTCTGTGGCCAGTAGCCTTACAGAAGTGGGACTTGCCAAGGGAGTGAAACCTTGGTTTCAATTTTAGCTCGGATCCTAGAATTCATATCCTATATCTCTTTCTGTCTCAGAAGAGTGCCAAGTAACCAAGTGCTGTGCCTGTGGGGTCTCTCCCTGCACTTGCACTGGGCTGCTGGAATGGGTTTGCAGCTGGCAGGGCTTGTGGGGGACAAGAAGGAAGGTGGACATCAGATCCAGGCAAAATCTGCCTGTAGTTTGTAGATGATGGAGATGTATCATCAGCTGATGCTTCATACTTCTGTGATCAGTCAGTGTATCACTACCTTCCTTTTCTTTCCTGCATCCAGCTTATGGGCTAATGGCAAAAATTATTATTCTTTTACATTCTGTTATTATTTTTACTATTGCAGAGTCTCCACCACTCCTTGTCCTCTTTGCTTCCATGGTGATTTACCTTTGGTTAATCAGCAAATCTGATTATTACTGTTCTCCTTTTTTCCTCTAAAAGCCATGAACGAAGACAATAAATAGTATCTCTCTCACTAAATACATTTACTCTTAAAAAATTCTGTCATCTCTCTCTTTTTGGCTTGGTAGCATCCCTTTCAAATGAACCTGGAAGAAAATGCAGATGAAGTAAAATCACTGTGTTAACCAACATTACAGACCTCACAACCATCCATGCATACATACTTCAATTTGAAGAACAATTTCCAACATGATACTAAAATCCATACATGTTAGATGACTACTGTCCTGGTTTAGGGCAAATTTGGTAGAGAGTTTCCAAAGGAGGGCCCCTCCAGAAAGCAAACCCACAGGGCCCCTCCCCTGCAACCGGCTCGGGAAGAATTTCTCAGAGAGAAGTGGAAAGAACCTGTTTATTTCACAGGCAAAGCGCCCCCCAGCACACAAAATGAACAATACCAGATGACACCACTCTGGAAAAAGATGACAAATTCAGAAAGTCTCTCTTGGGGGTGGTCGCTCTGTTCTCAGTCCCTCCAGCGCTGGGCAGCTGCTGCAGCCACAAGGTGCAAACTCTCGGTGTTCCCAGGTCCCAGTCCAGAGCAGGTTCCAGATGGTTGAAAAAGAGAGGGGAAACAGTCCAGGAAGAAATTTGGACTGTTTAGCTAAAGAGCAGAAGCAAAAAGCAAAAAGCAAGCAGAAGCAAAGTAAGCAAGAAGCGAGAGCGAGCAAAGCCAAAAGCAAAAGCAGCAAAAGCAAAAGCAGCAGTCTCTGTGTCCCACCAGGCTGAAAAGAAAAACCAAAACAAAACTTTTACTCTTCAGAGCCAGTCTTAAAGGTACAGAACATAATATCCAACATTAAGAGAACACATGAATGGGGATACAAGCATCATAACATCACCCTAGGACAACTACTTTGCTTGAAAACAAGAACATTGCAGCTATTTTGAAAAAACAGTTTATTTCATTCCAGTTATGATTACTTTTCTATCAATTTCTTTGTTTGTGACTTAATGGAATATTGTTCTGATACCATATTTGACCGTTGTAATTTGACTAATCTTTTTTATGACAAGTAGGATAAATATAGCTAATGATTACTTTATAAGGTTGGCTGGGGTGAGATAGGCAGAGATTGCTATATAATGCAAGAAATCACTAAAAAAATTTCATAAATAAATAATATTTCTATTTATGGGTCAGTTCTTAAAATATCTGAAATAATTTAGTACAATTTATAGCAATATCTGTTCAAATGCTGAGCACCATAAGTGTACATTACAAGAAGAGAATTACAGAATGGTTTTTGTTGAAGGGACCTTAATGATTATATAATTCTGCCATGGGTAGGGACACCTTTCTCTAGACCAGATTGTTCATAGCCACATCCAACCTGGCCTTGAACACTTCCAGAGATGGGACAGCCACAACTTCTCTGGCAGCCTGTTCCAACGTCTCATCAGCCTCCGAGTAAAGAATTTTGTTCTAATATCTAATCTATGCCTCCTCTCTTTCAGTTTGAAGCTATTCCCCTTGTTCTGTCCCTACATGACCTTGTAAAAAGTCTTTCTCCATCTTTCTAGTAGGCTCCCTATCTGACAGAATTCAGACAGTCCAGGTTTCCAAAGTCTTGATTCTTTGCTATTTTTTTTTCATAATTATCGTTACTTAGAAATAACTTTGGAGAGTGTGTTATCTCCATCTCTCTGTAACACATGGGGTGGATATCCTAAAGTTCTGAATTTGTGGATCTTTGCTTGGTGGACCACAGATTAATCCCAACTTAGACACCTGTGTTTCTGTTGGGACATGCAGAGCAATGGTGACCATCCCCATCTTTTTCTAACACATACAGTCAAGATGAAGTAGTACACTGAAGGGTTTGGAGGTGTGCTGAGTCACCACAGTTTAGGGATGTGCTTTAGACAAGTATAGAGAGTTTAGAGACTTATGGAAATAGGGCATTATGAATTCTCTTTGTATTCTTCTTACTTGCTTTGCTATAATGTTAGCACCTGAATAGCTCATTCAGTGACAAAGGGTATTCAAATCTGCCATTTGTGGCTCATCTACAGTAGATTTGTTTTCTTTCAGTTCTCAAATAGCAGCAAGTTAAGAGTAAAAAAAAAAAAGAAGATTGTAACTTGCAACAGATACTTTGGGAGAATCTAACCTTTGCAAACATAAAAAGGACCACCAGCCAATTAGCTGTTGGTTAATAAAAAGTAAAATTCTTTGTTGAACACAAGTATCAAGAGACTGGAGTAAGAAGCCATCATTGTGTTAATGCTATCAAATAGCTTTTGGGGAAAAGAAGCAGCATACACTGGATTCTTAGAGCCACAATCCTATGTCACACACATGATACACATCAGAAATGATACACAAAATTCACATAATACACCTCTTCTTCAGGTCACATTCTGATCTCGTGTATCAAATGTTTCCCTACATATTTTAATGGCCATATTGCAGTCTAATAGTGTGATTTTAAATACATTTGCAAATTATATTAGCAAGGGGAGAAAAAATTCTTTGCTTTATACACAAGTTCTTTGTGCTTTTGGTATGGCAATGATTCAGAAACACACCTCTAATACAAAGTTTACACTAAAAAAATTCTTTAAATATATAAACATTTCCCTTGCTACATCACAGTAATGATACAGTAATGGTTCTTCAGCTAGTTCTTCTCTGAATACTACACTGTCTGTGTAGAGGACAGAGGGATTATAGGGATGTTTCAGAAAGTCTTTATTTCACAGTACAGTTCTATATGAATATTTCCTTTTCCAATTTTCCAACCCCTTTTCCATCCCAAAGGATAAAAGAGTGTCCTCTAGAAAACCAGGGCAGCAAAGACCCTATTGCAGAACTGAGCTCTGTACAAATTTTTTGAAAGAAGCTGTTGCATAGAAAATGCTGATTGTGCTGGTTTAACAGAATCACAGAGTGGATCAGGCTGGAAGGGGCCACAGTGGGGCATCTGGTCCAACCTCCCTGCTCAGGAGGGATGTAAGGATTTAAAGAGCAGTTTCCTGTCTCAAACATGGTTAAGGCCAAAGAAGATGTCTCACTCTGAGCTCTCTGAAATAGCAGAAACTGCTTGGATTTCTTTCACTTTTCCCAATTCCTGAAGTAAAACCTGAAATGTCAATGGCAACTACTTGCAGCTTTGTTCTCATGTTATACTAGCTCTTCTTGAAAAATCTAAAAAAATCTAATCTCTATGGATGTTATTTAGAAGAAGTCAAAACTGAAGAATTATGGAAACCAAAGAGATATTTCTCACTCCTACGTTTGAATTCTTCCTTTTCAAACTGCTCTGATTTATTTCTATCATTTTTCCTCATCTCTTTTTACAAGCTGAAGTATCTTATTTTATTTAAAACATCAACCTATGTAAGGCTTCACATATGGTAATCTTTCTGTTGCCCTACACTCTTTTACAGACTTTAACTTTTCTTTTCTTGGGATGAACAGTAGAGGGTCCAGTCATCAAAATGTGGGTACACCACATATCAGCACCCTGGCTTCATGATGTTTCTTATTTTTCTTGCTACACCTCTCCAATTAATTCCCTGTTTAATAGCAGCTTCTTCATTTGCTTACTCCAGGCCCTGAGCTGTCAGAGAACTGTCCTAATTTCTTTTTATAAAGTGCAATATTTCACAGAGGAGCTTTTTGCTAGAGCATAGTACAAATACCACAAATTTACATGGATTAAAAAAACAATTGAAGAAATTCATGACAGGAAGAATGATCAATGACTATTAAATAGCAGAAGGAATGTTGCTGGTTCAGGAGTTTCAGGCATTACAGTGTCAGGGGATAGAAGAGTATGGTGGGCCATTGTATTGGACCATTACCTTCCTTTCCATGCCTCTTTCTAAATTTTAGCTATTGGTCTCAGTCAGGCAGAATTTTGTGCAAGGTGGACCTGGGTCAGGTGGGCTGTTGTTATGCCATGTTCTTAAGCAACAGTAGTTAATACATAGACCTTTAACATATTACATTACTGCTGGTTTTCCCATGATGATGATGATTTTGCAGTTGTCAGTGCTGCAGTTCAGGTAACAACCCATTTACTGAAGACTGGAGGCCTTTCAAAAGCCTCTGCTGTAGGGTTAGTGAACCTATCTCATCCTGAAGATTTGTCTATCTGTCTATTTGATCGCTATCAGTGACCTTTTACAGATCGTTTACAGATATATTGAGCAAGGCAGGCTCCATTGTAGCTCCCTGGGAGACTGCCTGACTGCAATTCCTGCAGTGTGAACTTCCTTTTGTTCTTGATTATTTCCCCCCATCGTTTAAAGAATAATTTGTACATGTAAGGTGTGTGGCAGTTTAGTTTCTTTAAGAGACTCTGCAAATGGGTGTCTTCAGGCCCTTTTATATAACCTTGCTTTACCTGCTCATTGCTCCTTCAAACAACTTTAACTGGTTTGTGAGAAATTACTCCCACTACAAAAATCAATTAGACACTACCTGTTGCATTTGAACGTGTCCTAATTCCGTGCTTTCTGCTTGGTGTAAGCACTTTACCTAGCATGAAAATGTGTATGTGCAGTTTCCACTTCCTCTGAGATCTCTGAAAAAAATTAACATCATGTTTCAGTGCCAAAGCTAATGCAGATTTCAAATCACAGCTCAGTACCCAGATTTTGAAGAAGGTGTCAATGAGTACAGTCTGGGCTGGCTCTTCTTCACCCCTCTCTGCTGACCTTTAGCCTTGAAATTATTTTTTTAGCATATTCACCCTGCAGAGAAAGGCTGAAGGATGGAAAACTTTTCTATAATGAACAGTAATAAAAGTCATTCATTGAACTAGTCTGTTATATTCTTGTCCTCTTTTACATTGCCCTGACACTTCAGTGATGACTGAGTGACCATTGGCAAGGATACTGTGTTGGGAAAGAGGTATTTTTTCATGTTCTTTATGCCTTTAACATTTTGTATAATTCCCATTTTCCTTATTTCCTTATTGACACAAAGATTCAATTTTCAGCAGGTTTTCTTCTCACTGCCCCTCTGTGACAGCATATGTGGGGCTGAGGGAGAAAGTTTTTGTCAGTCTTTTTACTTTCTAGTGTAAGCCTTCTTAAAACAGTCCCATTTGCCATTTAAATGCATTTTATCCTTTAGCTGCCTAATTTTTTTACCTTAATTAGACTTTGTTTCTATGCAATTCCCTATCTAATCTCAATGCTGTTAGATCTATGGTGGTTATTTTTTTTCTTTTTCACTCTTATAGGGATGCTGAAATTCACCCTGGTATTATAGAATATATCTTTGCCAGTGACTCCCTAAAATGAGTTGCATGCCTTGCCCAGGACTACCCTAAGGTTTGTTTCTTTTATTGTAGCAAACATTAGGCAGAATTTCAGTCCCTGACAGTGTTTGGTCAGGTGGCTGCTACAAAGTTTGCATCAGAGACTGAAGACAACAAATGATGTCTGGGCTGGTTCATTACAGTGGGTGCAGAAGGACTGACTCTGTTGTGGTGTGCAGTTGTCCTGGCCATCCTTGGAGGATGGTCCAGTGATGGTTGCCTTAACAGCTGCGAGTGATTGATTTCCTCACTGTGCTGCTCAGTGTAGATGTTCTTCAGCAGCCACCATGCCAGGCCTGCTTGTGATGTAGCATGTGAACGCATGCTGCATGTGATGGGGCACATAACACGTGCTGCATGTGATGTGGCACATGAACGCATGCTGCATGTGATGGGGCACATGAACGCATGCTGCATGTGATGGGGCACATGAACATGTGCTGCATGTGATGGGGAACATGAACACGTGCTGCATGTGATGGGGCACATGAACACATGCTGCATGTGATGTAGCACAATGAACACATGCTGCATGTGATGGGGAACATGAACATGTGCTGCATGTGATGGGGCACACACATGCTGCAACACATGAACATGTGCTGCATGTGATGGGGAACATGAACATGTGCTGCATGTGATGGGGCACATAACACATGCTGCATGTGATGGGGCACATGAACATGTGCTGCATGTGATGGGGAACATGAACATGTGCTGCATGTGATGGGGCACATAACACATGCTGCATGTGATGGGGCACATGAACATGTGCTGCATGTGATGGGGCACATAACACATGCTGCATGTGATGTAGCACAATGAACACATGCTGCATGATGAATACTGAAACCACATTTGGAAGCTGTGCCTAGTTGAAGAGCTTTAAGCTATTCATCCTTGCTGTAGAAATAAGCCCTTTCATCCTTAGAGTCTACACACCTGGTGCTCTGGCTGTGGCCATTGAAGAAACATAATTCCTTACTACTGCAGAACTGTAACAGTTTTTAACCCTTTGGAATGTAGAGGATATTGTGACTTTTACTCAAAAATCTGTTATTGGATTGTCCCCTGTCTTGGATTATTCCCTGGCACTCAATAGGCAGGGCCTTTTATGGGACCACATTTTCTGGATCAGGGGACATCTTTTATGGGTAATTGGACATCACTTAATAAGAATCATGGCAAATGCATTATTGTAACACCCTCTTCTCCATCCTTTTGACCTTACTTACATAATGCATATTTATTCTTTCTGCTGATACCAATATTAACCTCCTGTCTTGCATTAGATTCATATATTCATCCACTGCCTGGGAAAACAAAAGAGGGGGAAAAGACTGATGCAGGAGAGAGGGGCTTTTAGTATTCTGTAGCTGAGCTGTCTGATGTAATATGTTAGAGAATATAGGTGCTAGTAATGTGCAAAGAGCTTGAAAAATGACCAGACAGTGCCAAGCCCACAGTGCCTGTTGTCAGGAGGGCTAACAGTGTAATACATCAACCTGTCTTGTGTCAAGGGTCGTGTAGTGCAACGTTCAAAGCTGTTTGGCTAACCTGATCCGGACAGGCATATGCTATTCATTTCTGAGCCATTGGTACTGTTACTAGAACCTTCCTAAAGCAGTGTCTGCCCTGTGCTGCTTTGGGCTTTAAGTCAAGGTTCCAAAGGATAAAGTATCTGGGAGAAGAGAATGCAAGCTGCTTAGTTTCAGGTCTTATTCTGCTCCTAGAATTATTTTTACTAGGCACTGCTGAGAAGAGTACAGAAAATGGCTTGTCAGATGGGATCTTCCCTTGCCTTTTGTGTAGGACAGCGGTGGTTAACCTGTTCCTGTTGGATGAGCCACATAGGCCCACAGTGGCAGATGGGAATAACAGTCACTGTCTTTGTTCACTTGAGCACACACTTGCAGAAAATGGACAGAACATGTCCTGTTTTGAGTAAGTGGATAACAAGCAAAATACAACTAAATCATCCACTATAATCCCATTTACTGCACCTTTTGGCAACTGTGTTGCTTTGTTGTAGGTCTCATTCCTGCTGTGCTTTTCACCTTCATTTTGTCATGTTTAGGTGGGCTGGAGGGGGGACAATCTGCTCCTAGCCCTGCTGAGATAGGAGGACCATCTTTCCATCTGTCTTCTCCTACCCCAGTGTTTGTAGGGCTGGATAGGTACAGGCAAGCTGCAGTAGGCATTTCAGGGCAGTCTGAAACTTCCTATGTTCAGGAGCTTTAATTAGGCTCACTAGATGGGAATATGCAGGGAGAAAGGTTAAGGCAGCAAATCAGGCTAATTACAGGCTGGAAGTCCCAGGAGTTCAGGTCAAGTGATCTTCCGTGGCCCTAATCTCTGAGAAAGAAGCTGTTAATGCTGTGCTGTCTCTGCCAGTGCTGCAGGGCTGCTGGTTTTCAAGCCAGGCACGTGGTGACTTCCCAAAGGACCCTTTTGCCCTGGGTACCCACAAGGCAGGTTAAGTTACAAACCTGGGTAAGCTGGGTCACAAATTAGTATTTCCCCTCAGTGCTTTTGGGTGGTGATGGCAGTAGGTCCTTGGTCTCTGCTAGAGCACTCACAGATCCACAATCTATTAATCCATCCATCAGGGGCTCATCAGGCTCCTACACTGCACCCAACCTCCCTCTCATGTGCAGCTGGGGTCCTGAAACATCCAACTGTCAGAAGCAAATTGATGTGAATACAAATGACATGCAGCAAAAAAGGCTGGCACACATTTTATATAGCAAGTAATTTTGCAACCTGAAACAAATTTCAGAAAAAAGGTTTGACTAGGAATTTAATTAGTTCGCTTCCAGAATTTTTCTCAAAGATTTGTAAACTCCGATGTTTGAAAGTTAATTTTATTCAGAGGAACAACTATGGTTATAATGTAAATCTTAATTTTACATGGTTTTTTAATCATTTCACACATCCTGTGAGGGCTTTATTTCCTCTGAGCATTTGAACAGTTACTGTTTTTGAGAAAATTATTATGCCCATCTAGCCCCCCAAACACACTGGTTATATTCTTCTCAGACTGAGGAAAGTATCATTGATTTCTGTTTTTCTTGACATACCCAAATCCTGAGTATGAGACACCAGCTCTTTGACCTTAATTTGTAAAAATTACAAATTTAGATCAAAATTTTTACAAATTAAGATCAAAAGTTGGTAAAGTACTGGTAGTAGAGCTGGTGTCTCATACTCAGGTCACTTTGCAACAAAGCCAGCTCTTACTAGCCCTTTTCCACATCTGCAGAGACCAAGATAATGCCTGATGCCTTTGTAAATGGCTTTGAGAAACTTATAAGAAGTCATTTGTATAAATAAACGAGTCAAGTCATTATTGGCAGAGCCTAACTGGAGTATCAAGATGCAAGACAAAAGACAAAAGGCAGGTTTGATATGCCCCTAAGTACATATCTAGGATTATTAATTTTTCAAATGATGATTCCAAAGATATTGTCAATGTTAAATGCTTGTGAAAAATTCTGTGTATTTCAATAGGAAACTTTGTTAATGATGAAGCATTAGAACTGAGAATATTTCTCTCTCTGAAGTGTTTTAGGCAGTGTAATAATAAAAATACAACAACAGTGTGTAAAACTAGAGTAAGGCAACAAATAGTGAAGACAGAGGGCAGAAGGGACCACTTGATGTAGAAGAAAAATATATTCTCTTTCTGTAGCAGTTTATTCAGTGCTCTTAATAGCAGTCTTGAGCTATGTGTTATCATGCTAGACTTAGTGAGCAGGAGTGCCATCTCAGAGTCTGAAACACAAAGTTATGAATTAGAAGGAGTTGAGAAAATGAAAGAAAATGTCCCAACAGTGACATACTGTTTCTTCCAGTGAGCTAAGCGAGAAGATATTTTGCAAGTTTTTTTCCTTCTAGTGCTTACTATAGAAAGGACCTTAAAAATCATCCAGTTCCTGCCATGGGCAGGGACACCTTTCACTAGACCAGGTTGCTCAAAGCCCCATCCAACCTGGCCTTGAACACTTCCATGGGTGGGGCTTCCACAGCTTCTCCCAACAACCAGTCCCAATGCCTCGCCACCCTTGGTTTGAAAAGCCAGGGTGTCAGTGTCTGATATGTGTTTGTTTGGCACCAGAGCTGTCTTGAAAGTCCCAGGGATCCTTGACCAACTTATTGCCCCCTCTGACGTGTTAGAAAATGCTTACAGCTCTGTTACAAACTGGGTAATTCCGATGGTTTGTAATCAAAATAGCCATTTAAATCCACCAATGCTAAAAATCAAACTGTTTTGGAAGATGGTGTAATGCCAGGTATCAGACATGTGCTTTGCTGCTGGAGCGCAATATAGGAGCTAGCAACAACAAAGGTGTGCAAGCTTCCACTGAATAATTCCATTTGTGCAGCTGTGTTGCAGGATTAACCCCATATATCCTGACACTAATGGATTTATTCCCATCGTGTAGTAAGAGTAAGATTTGTATATAGGGAAAATATATCTACTATAGCCAATTTGCACTTGATGGGTAAGAAATTATCTCCAATAAAAAGGATTCTGCCTGTTGATTCATCTCATGTCAGGCTGCTATTAATTTCATAGAATCAAAATAATTTTTGTTTATTTCTATATATCTACAAAAAATCCAGTAAATGCTTGCTGTATCATTTAGATTTCTACTCCTTTTTTTTTAATCAAAAAAGTGTGCATTTAACTTGGTACAAAATGATATGTAAATGTTGTAGGGGAAGAGAACTTTTGATTTCCAAAATATTCTGGACTATTACTAAGGCTAGTATAATAATCCAGTATTTAGAATAGACATAACATGCCTATAAGGTCTATGTTTGTTTTACTCAAATTATTGTAAAGAAGAGTCTTAATGGTTGTTAATTAAGTGTAGGGCATTACTATTGGCAGTTGTTGGTGCAGTAGCTCTGGGTTGTGCTTTATGTATCTACAAGAAGGAACTGACTGGCAACAAGCAACTTAAAATCAAATGTGCACTCTGCAGCACCTGGTGCACAATCAGGTCGGAAAACATGAGGCTCTTTCAGGTTGTGCAACAGCAAAGTAATGAATAAAAACTAAAGCCACTGCAAGAATTTTTAAATGCACAAAAGAGGATACTTTAATATGCAATGATAACTGCAATACTTAATGCTCTTATGAATTGAGATTGTTTTATTTAAATATTGATCACAATTTTAGTTTGTTTTTCTTGTTCCTTATCCTTTCAAGATTAGGTGCTGAGCAATGAGAATAATTGGAGATCAGTGCAGACTGCTGGTGTTAATGCACCTTGCTATTAGATTGGCAATGATTTTCCAGCTTGCAACAACCAGTTGACCCAGTTGATTGTGGCTAATGCAAAGCAGAACAATGCATTTGGTGGCCATCAGCAGGGGTGTGGGTGTGGCATGCATGTAAAGATAAAATATTTTTCAATGCTTCTGCAATCTTTGCTTTATCAAATAACTGACAGCTGTTTGTCCAAAGCCTGGGCTTTGTGTGGCACACCCTAAATGCCAGTTATTTACATGATTTAATATGATCTATGGATATTGCTGTTACTGAGCCATTTACAATAAAGCAGTCACCTACATGCTTTCTACCCACCCTAGAGAAGAAGCAGGATGGGGTTTATTGGACTTTCCTGCCCTTCTGTCCCACAAGGAGAGCACCTCAGCTGCCTCCAGGAAGCTGACCCAGCGTGAGGGTGGAAGGGCCATCTGTATGTCCCTGTGTGAAGCTGTGCACTGGCTGGGGAGCCTGGAATCAGCTCTGCCATTCAAACTGTGAGTGCATCCACCTTTGTCTGCTGCACAGGTCTCTGGTTCTCTGGCTGCCCTTCAAGAAGTCCTCTAAAAGCACTCCCTGCCCTTTCTAAAGGAATGAGGAGCAGACATCCTCCTCTGCTTGGAGGTGAGCACTTGACCTGAGGATCTCAGAGGTCCATTGAAGCAGAAGGTGCTGTGCTGTGGATGTGGAGCTGCTGCTCCCAAAGCGCTGCAGAGCTGCTCAGCCCCGGCACCCGGCAGGGCCTGGCCCCAGCACGAGGATTTACAGGTCCCTGCTTGGGGCTGCAGAACCTGAACCTGGGGGAGGTGATGTGCCCTTGGATCACCAAGCTGGGCTCTGTGAAGGACAGCAAAACCAGAAATGTCTATGAGAAATCCATTTGTCCAGGGCCTGGGTAAATGAGCCCTGGCTGCACCTTTCTCCTGGAAGCAAGTGTCCAGTACTTGTCTTTGACAGAATTCAGCTGGGCTGATGCTCAGGATTAGGAAACAGAAAAACCTATTTGAGTAAATGCTAAAGGATGTCATATTGTAGTTTGTTGAGATTTTGAGAGATTAATCATTGTATATGCATATTTCTCACATTGAAAAACTTATATCAATGTTTAAAACTTTATTGGAAGAGTTAAAACCTTTCATTATCATAAAACCTTTCAATATCAGAAGCATGTTTAAAATATTTAAGTAATCATGCATGTTGATTGACCACCTAATTTTCCTCCACATATTAATTTCTAGAAATTATTAGATTTTGAATTTTTATTTTTTCTCTGGATAGGAGGTTTTTTTCAAGGGTGGAAAATATTCCAATCACTACAGAGCCCCATGCCACCCAGTCCTTCAGCTTCTGAACTCACCATAACCTACACGTGGTGCTCTGTGCAGCTGAAGGGATGCTGTAGGTACAGCTTTTGTGAGCATTCCTTTAAGAGGGTGGTAATTGCTTCATGGCAGCTTTTGTGGTGTCAGCATTGTCTTCAGTTGGCATGGGAACACAACCAGAACCTCCTGAATGTTTTTCAGAAATAATTGGTTTGAGATGAAAAATCTTGGATTTTCAAACAGACTGCATGCTTTCTCTGTTTTTGCCTTCAGAAATGACCAGTAGCCTTGAATCTTAAATACCTCCCTGATTAAAGCTTCACGTAAACAGACACGTTGTCTGCAAAATTTTTGGCTCTGACAAAGCAGCATATTTTGATGAGATTTCATTTAATGAAAATGTTCTGACCAGCTCCAGATGCATACTTTAGATATGCATAGATGGGTTCAATTGCCTAGAAAGAGCCACCTAGTAGACAGAGAGGGTTTGCCAGAAGCAATTATATTTTATCTCAGTTTGGTTTCACACCATTTGTGACTATCCAAGATCATGCTTTGGTAAAACAAACAGATGTGGTCCAAACTGCAGCAAGAAGCTAAACTGTAAGAGACAAATACATCTATATGTTGTGTTGGAGTAAAAATTAATATCGTGTTGCTAGAGAATTCCATCCACATTTGTAGCAAATAAAAAGAGAAAGGATTATAGGATATTATATTCTGAGGAGCAATGTGACCAGTGAGGCAGAACTTGATCCACAATTGCCAAGTTACAACCTGATAATGTACCATCAATTCTGCAAGATACCAATCGGGGATGGTGCTTCATAATCTAAGCAATTGCTTCAAATGGTTCCACAAAGTTCCAAGATCTACTGTACTGAAGGCAGCAGAAAGATCCATCAGCAGGAGTACTGTAATTTAACTTGAATCAGCAGCTGGTGATAAATCATTTGTGACCTTAAGTAAAGCAATCCTAGGACAGTGGTACTCCCTGGAGCCAGACTGAAAACTCTCATATAATCCATTCCCAGATAAAATTGCTGGTAGTAAAAGGGCAACCACTTGCTTCATCTTTCCTCGCATCCCCAAAAAGAGAGCTTGTCCAGTTTCCATTAGGTAGAACAGAAATTTGCAGTGTGAGAGAGGGGAAGGTCTCCCCACTAACAAAGAGCAGCTGCAAATTTCAGCAGCTCGGGACTTGCAGAAAGCAAAGAGTCATTAACCATGTTAGCTATAAATGAAGCAAAGCACTGAAAGACTGTCCGCAAGCAGCCATATGGGCCAAGAGTCAAACCCAGGAGTAATGGAGCATGATTGCTTTCCCAACTGTGTGATCTCAGCAAGAAGCAAATACAAATGTATAACACTTGCAGATACAGGCACTGGGAGCATAATTGCCAGCCCTAGTGCTGAACAGTCGCAGCTGATTAGAAATTCACTCTGTACTTGCTGAATTCCTCACAGGAGGCAGCTGAAGGATTGTGCACGAGGAGTGATTTGTGGGGCAAAATGTGATCAATAGCACAAAATAAGGCTTTAGGTCTGTTTTTCTCATTAATAACAGAACAAGAAAAAGCAGATCTAGCTGGATCAAATGCAATGTGCTAAGAGTGCAACAGCTTGGTGCATCAGGAGACTAATTTCTGGACTAAACAGTCACTGAAATAATTCCATGAGCTGCTGTCTTCGCCTTAGTCAAGTCCTGTGATCACAAAGGCAGGTAAACAGAAAACTGAGAATAAATCAGGAGCTTCTCAGACTTGTTTGGTTTTTAAATGAAAGGAAACAGCAAGAATAAAAAATCATGGTTTGCACAAGATGGCGAGTTAGGTAAATTTTATGCAAGTAATAAAATAAATGTTGGATCTCTCATTTATCCTGATTATCTTTGAAGACTTTGGTAGGTTTCTCAGAAAGCAACATAATCCTAGGAGAGGTAAATATGAGACATTTGCAAATCACAGGACAAATTATACATTTTGATCACTATCAAACTTGTGCAGATATCCATACAGGACTAACTAGACCCTGCCTTTAATGCAGGTCATCTTCTAGAAGAATCATTATAATACACTTTTTCTAGCTGGTTATCCAAATAGTTGCAGTAGTTCACACTTAGACTAATTGTCGAAGCAAAAACCCACCCACTTCTCATGATAAATATTGTGGAAATGCAGCAAAGAAACAGATAATAAAAGAAAATACCACCACTCCTAAAGAATCTTATCCAGACTGCATCTCAACTGTAACTTTTAATGATCCAGGCCTGGGACTCCATTAGTGTTTAATAAATAATGATGATTATACCCTACCTGCACAATGCACACGAAACTCCCATTGATGTTGATGTGAGTTCTTGGCACAGACTGATGGCAGGATACTCCTGTGACAGAGATGAATTTTCCATTAGAACAAAATGAGTAGGACCTGTCTCAGTCAGCAGAATTCTCAGCAACAACAGACATTCCTCAGGGGCTCAGTGAAAGATGCCCATCCTGGGTGGCTGAAAGCAAATTGGGTGGGAAGCAGTGAGGCAGGCTTGGACAGCCACAAAACCAATTTGGGTAGAGGTAAAATTGCCTTGATGTAAAAAAAAAAAAAATATGTATAACGTGTAATTAGATCCATATTTAATTTGTATCATGTGGAAATCTTTGCTTTCTTTCTTATCACACCACAAGGGAAATTGGTATTTTCTTTTCTATGAAGGCAAAGGATAAAATTAATATTAGGGGAGGAAGAGAGAGGATGCAGAGGTATTGAACGATCTTTTGAAAACCAGCTTTTATTTAAAGTAAATCAAGGAAAAATTAAATTCTGTTTTGGTAAACAACAGGAAGCTGTTACCCACACAGAAATTTGGACCATGAGTCAGACCATTCAGTTGCATTTTCTTTGAAGATTTTGCAAAAAAATGCAGAGATGAGGAATTTATTTGAAACTGTCAGTGTGTGAGACAGGGAGACAGCTAAGCACAACAGAGACACAGGGACAAAGCTCTTACAGTGTGGTTTTGAGAGAAAGAAATGAGAAAGGGAAGATTTTTGGCAAGGAGTTGGCTCAAAAGACCTGGATCTGTAAGTCAAGAAAAAGCCTCTGCTATTTGGGCATTATTTTTGTTGTGGCATAGGCATAGAATTTCTGTAAACAAAGACTAGTGACCAATTTTACTATCACCTGTTTCTCTAGGACATCTGCATATATTGCTTGACCATTTGAGCAAAAAGAAGTAACACTTTCTACCACTTTCTAAGGGGAACAGTAAAGAAAAAAAGGGAAATTTGAAATATAAGAGACCACAAACAACTCAAATGCCTTTTTAAAGGATATTTAATAATAATAATAGTAGTAGACTGTAGCTAAGTGAGCAAATATATTTTCAGGAGGAAAAACATAACTATTAGAACATATGCCTTGGCAAATCAGGTGGAAAGGATTAATCTGGCAAGGGGAAAACCTATGCTCCAGTCCTTTCATTATGCTGATGATTCCAACAAAAAAAAATCACAGCTTAGAATAAGCAATTAAAAGAGCACAGGAAACCATCATCTACTTGAGCAAAAAATAAAAGCTGAAAATAGTTAAAAGAAAGAAGGTTGGCAGTTTTTTTCAGTGAAAAATTTTTATTTTTATATTTTTTTTTTTTATCGGTGAAATAAATATATCAGAAAGATTTCATCTTTTCTACATTAAAGTGTTACATACAGGTAATGGACAACATAGGGTCAGGATTATTGACAGTTCCTATATATATATTGTTTAATAATAATAATTTTAGGATGTGTAGAGCTTAGATATTTAAAATATGCATTTGTAAAATGTAAAACTGACAGTCACGTCTCATTAAAATTGTGCAAATTAGGTACCCAAAACCCAGACTGGCATTTCAAAACTCTGGTTCAGATTTCTGTGGGTGCCACTAGAAAACTGTGCTTTTTATATAATAATATTTTCAGGTTTTGTTGCTCTAAAAAGTGATCCCAGCAATTTGTTTTACTCTCATTACAGCTTTTACATGGCATAGTGCAAGGAATGTAAATATTTCTTGAGCTACTTAGTGGTGCAAATGGAAATGTGAAAATATTTATTGCTGAAACAAAAGTACGATCTCTATTGCTTAATTATGATAATCTAGGGAAATTGTTCTTGCATAATTCCATACAAAGTAGTAAGAGAAAAAATAGCTAGCTGTTCTTTTCTATTGCTTGCCCTTAATAGTTCCAGGTAAGATTCTATAAACTTGTGTTTTCATGTCAAATTTCTTGCCTAAGCTTCCTTATTTTGGAAAAAGTATAGTACTTTAAAATGCAATCACTATTGCTTGTGCTGGAAGAACCACTGCTGAAGTTCTGGGAGAATTGTAGATTTTAATGTAATGTCATTTACACTAATCTCTGAAATGGTAAGGCTTTTTATTTATGTATTTCTGCTTTTAATTTTTTTACTTTAGGGTCATGAATCTGTTTTCTAGAAGCTAGAAAGTTTTGAAAAGAACCCAAGTTATTGCTAGTCCTTCTGGCTGTGAAGATATCTTCTTAATATAAATAATTACTGCAACTAAGTTTAAAGAGTATGCAACCTCTGGGGCTGTGGAAGTCATCCCGTTTTGTGCAAATAGGTATAGATTAGGCTTGCCTAATGTGAAATCTTGAAATGTGTGCATTTAATTTCAATTCCAGCTCTGGAACAACCAAATGGAGAAAATAAATCATTATGGCCTATAGAATTTGCAAGGTGTTTCATTAGGTTTACATGGAAGGAGGACTGCCAGCTCTAAGGCTTCAAAGGACTTTCTGGGGAAAACAGGTACACTTTAAGAATAGCAAAAAATATGTGGCTTGGTTTTCCTCGGTGCACTGTTTGGTTTTGCCTTGTTGGATATCTTTGCTGTGGCTGGAGCACTCTTGAGAGCTCCTGAGCATCTAAAAGAGACTGCTTTGGTGTCCAAATGACACCTGAGCTCCTGCCAGTCCCTCTTGTGGCGACACAGACTTGTGTCTCTCTTCTCCACCTGGCCGTGTGCTTCTGTGATGTTTGGAATTTACATCCTCGATCCTCTAACACGTGTACAGGTGGCTTAAGCAGGCAAAACAAGTCACCAGTCGCTGAGGGGAGGTGGAACTAAGACATACCAACCAGGTAAATGTTATTTCCTTAGAAGGGTCAAACACATATCCTGAGGAGCAGCTGGAGCAGCTGGGATTCCTTAGCCTGGAGAAAAGGAGGCTCAGCAGGGACTGTCACTCCCCAACTACCTGAAAGGCAGCCAGAGCAAGGTAAGGGTTGGTGTCCTTTCCAAGGTAACAAAACAAGGGGAAAGGGCTTCAGGTTGCACCAGGGGAGATTTAAGTTGGATACTGGGAATTATTTTCACTGAAAGTGTTGTTAAGTTCCAAAACAGTGTGCCCAGGGAAGTGGAGGAGACACAGTCCCCAGAGACATTTAAAAGACATGTAGATGTGACATGTAGGGATGTGGTTTAGTGGTAGATTTGACAGTGCTTAGGTTAATGATTGGACTCGGTGATCTTAGAGGACTTTTCCAACCTAAATGATTCTGTGATTTTAAAAACAGTGAATCAGGTACTTTTTCATTTCCAAACAGAAATTGAGAGTATGAACACCAAAAGGAAAACTAACACTCCCTATGCCCAGCTTAATCTCTGTCCTGATGCTATCTCACAGCCCCTTCAAGCCAGGTTGAAATTAAGAAAGACCTGTTTCCTGCTCCTGCTGCTTTTTCCTCCTTGCCCTGGGTCTTCAGACTTTTCTTTTGGGGTTTGTTCTCAGAACAGCCCATGACCACACTGGAGACTAAAATGAGATGATGATGGCTTTTTTTTGCTCTACAAGCTATTTTGCTTTGTTTTAAAAATGTCTCCTTTTATTTCTGTAGTTACTCTGGTGATGGAAGTGAGAGTCTGGATAAAGATGTGCCAGTGTCAGTGCTGTGTGTCTCACTGAACACTGAGTTCACTGGCTGCTGACAACTGATGGTGCCCCTCCCAAAGTCCTCACCCCCTACTCCAGAGAGGGCAAGTGGATTTTGGTGTATTTGATGCAAAATACAGCCTAAGTACAGCCTTTCCCCACATCCCTGTGTAATGCATTTTATCCCTGTGAAAGCTGTGCTGCTTCAATGTGGCGCCACCCGAGGACGAGCTCAGGGAGAATTTAGTTCTACCACAGCTCTGTGTTTATGTGATTTGGATACCATTTGAATGTAAAACTACAGTACTGTACCATTGTTATGCTTTTACCTCAAGATAGTTAGTGTGGATTCATTACACAAGGTAAAAACCAGAACTTTTGCAGTGAAGACACGTTCAGAGTTGAGTGACCTTTCATGTTTTGTTTGCCCAGAATGTTTGTATCATCCCATAACAGTTGTGTTTTCCACCTGATGTTCTGTCTGTGCTGGAGAAAAGAGAAAGGTAATTCAAATTTTCTCTTGTTTTTTTGTTCTTTTTTTTTTTTTTTAGCTAAATAAAAGAGCTAAGCTCAGTTTTCTGGCCTTTGCTTTTGTTTCACTGGCTGTCCTTTCACACCTGCTCTGTCATCCCCTCTTTCCTTTCTCCTGGCTTCCCATCTCTCTGGATGATCCCTGTTCCTGCAGAGGCCGTTCCCTGCAGGAGGAGGGAGGCAGCCGCGGCTCTGGAGCACGGCTCTGCAGCTCTGGGGGTCCGTGGGTGCCTGTGCTGTGGTGCAGGCACAGTGGGAACGTTTTGGGCAGTGTCACAGGGGGCAGGTGGGTTTCCTCTGTAAGCAGAGGCCTCACCTGAAATCACGACATAAATGACATTTCTCTGAAAGGAAGCACAGTCACCATCTTTCAGTTACACCATCTGATTTCAGTCTCATGGCTTGCAGTGAAACTATAAATAACATTTTCAATTTCTTTTGCTTCATTTGTAGTTAAGAAACATATTTATTACATAAACTCTTCTTACTTTCTAGCAGTAATTCTACAGCTATGTTTGCCATAGCAGCTCCCCTGCTACATTACTGCAATTATAATAAATTATTGAAGCAGAAGCCTAAATATGTACCTAGTCTACTCTTTCAATTTTAATTCCAATTTAAATATTTTATATAGTTTTCCTATAGATTCTTCATTGATGGCTAGTAATTGCACCAACACAGAAAATATAGTTTTGTTTTGAAAGATGCTTTTGGAAATTGTACCAGTCTTGTTAATTATTCAAGGCAAAGAAACAAGTTAAGACTGTCTGTCTTCACCATGTCAACAGGATAAAAGAGAAACATTGTTTGTATCTAGATGGGTATATTAAGCCCAGTCATAAATTTGGTAGAGCAAGGAGGGAAGAGTTAGAGGCATGCCTGAGACACACTATGAACGTCTGCTC
Source organism: Emberiza elegans (assembly GCA_024865655.1). Taxonomy (NCBI): domain Eukaryota; kingdom Metazoa; phylum Chordata; class Aves; order Passeriformes; family Fringillidae; genus Emberiza; species Emberiza elegans. The sequence goes on along the minus strand of JALJVW010000085.1, from coordinate 24,106,891 downwards.
TTCAGTGCAGAGATGAGTTTCCACAGTTAGAGCTGTTTTATTAACTGGTTTACTTTTGAAGAAGAACAAGAACAGAAAAATAATTGCTGCCACCCATACTCTCTGTCCTACCCCTACCTCTCCTAGTGTTCTGGTCAAACCATATTTCTGCATTCTTTGATATGGAACGTTTTGGGCAGTGTCACAGGGGGCAGGTGGGTTTCCTCTGTAAGCAGAGGCCTCACCTGAAATCACGACATAAATGACATTTCTCTGAAAGGAAGCACAGTCACCATCTTTCAGTTACGCCATCTGATTTCAGTCTCATGGCTTGCAGTGAAACTATAAATAACATTTTCAATTTCTTTTGCTTCATTTGTAGTTAAGAAACATATTTATTACATAAACTCTTCTTACTTTCTAGCAGTAATTCTACAGCTATGTTTGCCATAGCAGCTCCCCTGCTACATTACTGCAATTATAATAAATTATTGAAGCAGAAGCCTAAATATGTACCTAGTCTACTCTTTCAATTTTAATTCCAATTTAAATATTTTATATAGTTTTCCTATAGATTCTTCATTGATGGCTAGTAATTGCACCAACACAGAAAATATAGTTTTGTTTTGAAAGATGCTTTTGGAAATTGTACCAGTCTTGTTAATTATTCAAGGCAAAGAAACAAGTTAAGACTGTCTGTCTTCACCATGTCAACAGGATAAAAGAGAAACATTGTTTGTATCTAGATGGGTATATTAAGCCCAGTCATAAATTTGGTAGAGCAAGGAGGGAAGAGTTAGAGGCACGCCTGAGACACACTATGAACATCTGCTCTTCAGTGCAGAGATGAGTTTCCACAGTTAGAGCTGTTTTATTAACTGGTTTACTTTGAAGAAGAACAAGAACAGAAAAATAATTGCTGCCACCCATACTCTCTGTCCTACCCCCTACCTCTCCTAGTGTTCTGGTCAAACCATATTTCTGCATTCTTTGATATGCCTTGTCCTTTTCTGTAAGAAGCTGGACTCAATCATCCTGATGGGTCCCTTCCAACTCAGCAATTTTTAATGGTAACAAAAGTCATAATTTACTAATTGCATGGCAAAGGGCAATGATAGTGTTGTACCAGCAGATTATGTAAATCAAAGAGAAGGGGTTTTTTGTGTCAGGGTGATACTAGTTTTCTTTTTTTTTTATTTGATCTTTTTTGTATTTTTTCATTTTAAGAACCTGTACCTGCTGAGTAATAAATTTTGTCAGCAGTTACCAGCACAGAGGGTCAAATTCCACTGTAAGCTTCAGATAGGAAATGGCAGGTTTCTGCTTGCTTCTTTTCTCCAAGCTTCTATTGCTCTAGCAGCAAACTCCCAATAAGTTTGAAAAAGAAAAATTATCTTTTTTAAATTGCCTTGTACTAAAGTATAGAATTAAGCTTTATATTAAAATTATTAAAACATGTAATGAAGAACACAATTTTTATGAAGACATGAATTCAGAAAGTTGCCATGAATTTTCTAGATGTAGCCTAATGAATAAAAATAATAATTTTGCTTAAATTCTGTTATCTGTCACAGGAATAACACATCTTAATAATATGAGTTTTCTTTTTAATTAGCTACTGTTTTGTGTATAAATTAATGTTGGCCAAATAACAAATATAGAATTATAACACCTCTCTTCATAGAAAACTGAGCACAAGAATGAGGCATGTATTGAAGAAAGCATGGCTGTGATAGATCGTTATCTGACAACTATTTTAATAACTATTTTAATGACTGGTTACCTAATTGCATACATGAAACTATTTTTAGTTGAGCTCCTTGCTGGTATCATATCTCTTAATTTTATAATGCTTTCTTTACAAAATGCTATGGAAACAATAGGATTCAATTTCAATTCAGAGAGTTGGAAACAGCTTTGCAGTTTGGTGAAACTTCAAAACTTTTCTTATTTTACAAGATTTTGCAAGTTGTGGCAAGATAAAGCCATAACCTTTTGAAGATGTGAGAGGGTGTGAGATTGGAGTGCTCCAGTGAGGAACTTGGACTGCAAGGGAACCACACTCTTGACATGGGTCTTTCTTAGCAGACTTAAATTTCTGTGGCTGTTAAAAGCACAAGGCTATTCTCTTTCCTGTCTTCTGTCTGTCTGCCTCTCTCACTCTCTAATTTTGATCAGAAATGCTGTCCTGGAGCAAAGGAACCTTTCTCAATGAAAGTTTCATCTGAACTGCAGTGAAAAGTTGCAATTTCAATATGCTGGAATTTTTGGCAGAGTTGACTAGCTCTACCTATGATTACAAATATATAAAAAATCAAGTATCCCCTGCAGTAAGGAGCTGATTAATCACATAGTTGTTAGCTATGACTTTATTTTATTATATTTTGATATATTACTTCCTAATAAATGGGAACTTATAAGTGATGTATTGCTTAATAAAACTCAAAACTGGAATTCAACACATCTGTGGGAAACAGGCTGTGGGTAATCCTCAAGCTAAAGCTACTTAAGTTTATGCTATACTGGATCTACCTCATTTTCACACAGAGTGTTATTCCCCCTGACTGGTTTGGTGAGTTAAACAAGAAAAAGATTCTGTGACAAAGGCAGCCAGCTGTACTGTGATGGCAGTGTAACTTCTGTTCCTTTTCTGTTGGCACTTTCTACACAGCCCATCCTTTAATGTTCAGTTCCAAAATTGGATAGAGCATTTTCTGGGAGGATTTTCATGCTCATCAATCATAAAGTTGACCTTAGCAACTGAAGGTGCCTAGTCATTTGTTTATAGACAAGCTCACAAAGGTATTACAATGCTTAGCTGTGAAAGCTAAACCTCAGCTAGTGTGATATGTAAAATCCAAGATAAAGTGGTTAATATGACATTAAGAAAAAACTTTGATGGAATCAAAGGGAAGTGTTTCACCTCATTTGGGTATGTAATTTTGTTGCAATGATGATGACAGAATCAAACTGTATCTTGTTCATCAATACTGTTATTTTTAATAAACCCTTCAATCCCGGGGAATAGCTTTTAAAACTATTTTGAAGAAGTATGTTATGAAAACTAAGCAGATGTTGCTCTTCTTCTACATATTGTACACACCCTAGTTCAGAGGATGCTTAGGCCAATACTGCAGGAGGCTTTTTTGAAAATTAGTTGCTCAGAGAGTCAATCTGGCTGCAGTCTTGCACCAAAAAGATATTTAATACACTCCATTTTTGTTTTAATTCTCCCCTTTGTCTTTTATTTTCCCTATAAAATATCATTCTTTAACAAGTAAATGCCATTGGGAAATCCCATACCAATACCATCTGTTTAAAGATATACTGTACAGTACTTTTAAAAGTACATGCAAATGGAGACAATATTTTGAAAGAAAGAGCTTTCTGTCTCACTTCACTTTTCATTCACCACTACTGTGATTCCAGTGCAAAGACTGGATTTGCAAGAGAGCTACAAGTCTCCTTTATATAAATGAATTTTTTCAGTTCATCAAGAAGAGAGTTCACTGTGAAAATAAGTGAACACTTAAGTGGGTTTACATTTCAGTGTTCATAGATCCTAAAAGTCTTCCCCAGTGCAATGACCTTTGCCTAATAACTGTATAGCTGTGCAGTTTGCTTAATCTTATGTGCATCATAATAAATTGGAGCATATACTGCAGCCACAATCATAATAAACATCAGCAGCAAAATAAATTTCTCACAGCTTTCCCTGAAGTACCATTAACCTTTTTCTCTCGGACCCAAAAAAAGCACTTTAGCGTCTCAACCAATCTTTCCAAACACAGAAGCTGTCAACAGAGAACTCTGGCTGCCAACTTTGCTGAAAGTTTCCTGGTGCCCCAGTTGCAATGGGTGACAGACCTCCACAGGCTTCCCAGGGAAATGTGATCATTTCTTGCCCAGCTTTGTGTTCTCAGCACCATCCAATTAACAGTGGACCCCGACCAGCAAGGGCATCCAGCAGTGAATATTATTGGGAACCCAACTGAGCACCTGCTGGAAAGGTTTCCCTGTTTCCCTCTGCACTCTAAATACTCTCATTGTTTATTCATAGAGTCAAAGATTAAAGCCAGAGAGGGCCACTGTGATCATCTAACCTCTAATCAGAAACTTTTCAATTTTTTCAACCTTCTCCCTCACTTGCCAACATTGGATGTGGATGCAGAATGCAGTTTGCAGTGACCCATTTAAAATTCCACCACAGCCCAGTCCTTCTGGGCTTGCTCAGGGATCCTGGTTTCTTGTTCAGTAATACCTGCAGTGAGTTTTTCAGGACTAGTGTCTGCTCTCCTGTCCAGTTTTGAGCCCTGTCCAGACACACTACCTCAGCTTTATCTCAGAGGAAAACTTAGCTGTTTAAGAGATCCTTGTACCAGAACTCAGAATAAATGAACTCCATTGAAATTTGTGTAAATTGTTCAGACTTATATCTGAAAACTCACAAAGACTGGCATCACGAGTTTTTCAGACAGCCTTTGTTGTCTCTATCCTCCTTTCCTTTTTGGCTGTGGTTTGTGGGTTTTTTTTTTGGTTTTTGTTTGTTTGTTTGTTTGTTTGTTTTATTTGTATTTGGGTTTGGAGTTTGGACTTTTTTGTAATAGAACAATATCAGTGTCAAAAGTGAAACATAGTTTAGAGCAGTCTAGGTTTTCATAATGGTGAGTACCCATAGTAGCTCAAGAGACAAAGCCTGAGGAGGAAACCCATGAAGAATAATTAAATGGGTTCAAAATGAGCACTCTGCAGACCTCAGGATGGCAAAAAAAAGTTTTTAATGTGGCTAATTGCTTCTGGAACAATGTGTTTTTAACACACATCTGGCGCTTTCATGTGACCTGGTTTGTATCTGGATGATTCTGAAATGGGACGGTTGGCAGTCCCTTGTAGAGATGTATGTTGAACTGCTGTATCGTATGCTTAATTCTGGCAGGTCAAAGCCTGCCCTGCATGGTTCCATATATCTACTTAGACAGACAGCAGTTACTGATATGAGAATAGCATTAAAAAAAAAGATACAGCACATTCTTCATACCTTTTCCTTGTTGGTCAAGGTATCTAAAGGATAGAAAAGTCTTAACAGTTGATAGCGATCAAAGGAGCTCAGGAGTCATTCAGGAAAAGGGGCCTTTACACACAGCCCATGGGAAGTCTGTGGTGGAGCAGATGGAACAGGTGGAACCTGTGGCCTTTGGAAGACCCCGTGCTAGAGCATGTCCCCTGAGAGAAACCACAGCCCATGGAGAGCCTGCACTGGGGTAGGCTCTTGCAGGAACTGCAGCCTGTGAAGAGGAGCTCACACAGCAGCAGGCTTCCTGTCTGAATCTGTGGCCCATGGGGAGCCAACACTGGGACAATCCATTCCTGAAGGATTACACTCAATGGAAACCACCCACACTGGAACTCTTCTTGAAGAACTGTAGCGCATGGGAAGGACCCATGTTGGAGATGTTCATGAAGAACTGTTTCCTATGGGAAGGACCCTGCACTGGAGTAGGGGAAGAGTGCGAGGAAGAAGGATCTCAAAGGTGAGTATTATGAACTGACCACAGCTCTCATTCCCCATCCTTCCTTGGTGGAGGATGTAGGAGAGTTATGAGGGAAGCTGAGCCTGTTGGGGGGAGGGATTGAGGAGAGTGGCTTGATGGATGCCAGGCCAGCCAAGGACAACCTACCACAATCAAAAAGGTGTTTTGAATGCAAAGAGAGCTGCAAGAGCTACAAGAGAAACATCAGGATTAGTACCAAAATGGCAAAGCTGTCTTCCTTTACCAAAGCACACCAAGTGAGTAGCTGTGCTGCTCTCTTCCAGGCCGCAGGTCCGGGTGATGCAGCTTCAGGGGTGCAACTCTGACTGACACAGCAATGCCACAGAAGTCAGGCCTTAGCAGGTGACATTTCTGCTAAACTCATGGCTCTCCCTGGCTTTCTGAATCTCTTGGCAGCATTTTGCCTGGTGATTAGCATATATAGCTGGGAATCAGGTTACCTAGGGCTTTTATTTCTAGCTAGGGCATAGACTTGAAATGCCAGTGGGTGGGTGAGGTGACCTTTAGTGAGACATCTCAGGTTGTTCTGCTTCTTTGCTGTAAAATAGAAAAACAAGCCAGTAGGGATGTAAAACATAATTCATTATTATTTGTAAAGCATTTACTGATCTGTAGAATACAAGTGTTCTACTTTTGAATAAATCTTATCTTTGCCTTAGATTAAAAATGCGTTATTTTTGCCTTTATAATAAAAATGAAGATAAAACACATACTACAGCAAGTGATAATGAAAATTAGTTGGTTCTTGCCCAATGCTGCATTGCAATTTCTATGCATCTACTAGAACAATGAGAATCCTTAAGAAGAGGAGGATACTACTTTTCTCCCTCTCTTGCCTTTCAAAACATTTTAAAAGCGTTAATGTAAAGGGATGCTATGTAATATCTTACCAAATCTATTCACAGAATTAAACACAAAAATGCTAATTGAAGCATATTAGCCATCTATGAGGCTTCAAATATGAGGCTCTCTTAGAACATTGAAGCATAATTTTTAGTTCAGCAATCATCTAGTAGTATATCCCAATGTATGAATATTTTATTTGGTAACTAGATAATTTCAACATGACTATGTACAACTTCAAATATTATTAAAAACAATATTAAAAACAAGGTCTGACCAAGAAGCAGATAAACTTTCTAGAGACAGCCTATTTTTGAGGCCAAGATGTTTTTAAATCTTTTCTCACACAAAATAATTTTTGGTTTTTATGGGCAGGTATTTGTGGTGTAACACAAAGTGTTCCCTTCTGCCACCTAAGTCAGAGTCTGCATCCATCTGAGTTTGGAGCTGCTTCTTTCCTTCAATAAGTCCTGAAGAATGACCTGTCAGCAAAAATGTTGTCTTCTGCCATCCACTTATTCTAGTTACATTGTTATTTCTTTTCTCTCTACAGATTTTGCATTGTTTGGTATGTAGTGGATCTTTTTGTCATCAGCAGATGGACAACAAACAAATGGAGAAATGTGCTGTGAATAGCACTTGCAGAATTAAGCGTACGAGCGTCAAATACCTTTGATAAGCCACAAGGAGAACTTATAAGTGGTAAAGGGGTAAATAAAGAGATCTCCTAGCTCTTCTTTCTTTTTCCTAGAACAATGAATAGAAAGATTATTGTATTAGCACCTGAACTATTTTGTAGGTCAGACACAGCAAAAAGCTTATTCTTACATACTCATGGATAACCCGCATGCAGTGTACTGTGACATCAGTGTGGAGAACTCAAAAAGAAGAATATTGGATCTTGGGCAAATGTTAGGTTCTTCTTTTATATAAGATGGAAATTCACATGGTTAAAAAAAATCGTAGTAAAATATGCAGGTACCTGTTCATAAACTGGGCAAAACCCTCTGAGTGCCAAGCAGCATCGATCTTTAATTATAAACTGGCATTATAACACCAGTAAAATAAGTCTGTAAAAGCCAATTTAAATACAAGACTTCAGTAAATATTCTGCCTTTTCTGTGATTTTCTAGTCTGAGTTTCTTGTGGTGCATTTATATTCATACATCTATCACTTCATTAACGAGTTCTTGTATAAATTGACCCTGACTGCTACTGTAAAATATAGCTTAAATGAAGTGTGGCTTTGAGACCAGGAAGATTATTAAAATATTAAAGTATATACATTGAATCATATGAATATCTTTCTTGCTATTATTTCAAGACTAAATACTTTTTGTCTGAAAGACAACCTTTAATGAACAAACTTGTGATCCAAAATGTACAAAGCTCCCTCTGGATCTGATTTTTCATTGGCTTCCATGCTTTAGTCTCTTATACATCTGAAAAATGGATTTAAAATGGCATCATTTAACCTAGTAGCCTTGGACATTCATTTTACTTAAATACAGACAAGTGGTTAAAGTACAAAACAGAGGAAAGCTGCATCCCTTGTCTTTTCTGTGAAATATAAGCATGAGATGATGGTAGAAATTAATATATTCTGTGTGTAACTAGCAAGCTTAATTCTTGGTGGGAAAGTGCAAAAATGAAATTAATTCCTTGTAAAAGTGCAAAAAATAATGTCTCTGACTAAGCATTTTTGTACTTAAAAGAAACACCCACAGGAATAGCTGGAGACTCTTGCAAAAATATCCATGTGCCTGACTAAGGGATCACGGCAACTTTGTTAGGATTTTACCCTAGGTCCTTGTGTTTTTCATACTAATACAATAAAATACTTGTAAAATACAATAAAAAAATACAAATAAAAAACTTGTAAAATTCTTTTATTGCACACTAGCAAATGGATAATCAGTGTCTTTTATTAGTACTTATGTTGATGAGAGAAAACTCTTAATTTGTTTAAATACGTACATGTACACCAATAGACAAATTCTGTTTTTTACCATACAAATCTCAGTAAGCTACTCAGTGACTAAGTACCATATAAGTTGCTCAAGATTTTGTGACCAGATGGTTCACGGGGCTAGCAATGGATTATAGTGCTTTCTAGCTCCAGATTGCCAGTTCAAATCTGGGTCAGGTTGACACTCTCTGAAAATTATTACTGTTTGGTGGCTTATGTGAAATCAGTTGAAGACCTCAATACACTTCCTAAAGGCTGGGTTAATATAACACAAATGTCACCAGATGATTGTTGGGTTTCGGGGCTCAGGTGGAAACACACTGAAGTCAGTGGAAAAACTCCCATTGATTTCAGTGGGTATTGAATTAGGTCTTAATTATGGAGAATGACTCCTTTGTGCTCTCAGAAGTGGCTATTTACAAGGGGGAGAAGGATGCCCATGAACTGCTCCTGGGAGATGAGTGGTGCTGCCAGCTATGATGAAGCAAGAGATTCTTATCTGTCCTTGTCCTCAGGGAGGATGAGTATGTAAGGATTGGCCCAGTCCTGACTGAAACACACTAATCTTCCTGAATTTAGGTAAGAGTGCGCTTATTCTGGCAGCGTGGTAGAGTGTCAAAACCTCTCTGAAAGTTTACATTATCATTCTCCTGTTAGGCTTGGTGCTGATCAACAGGTCACACAAATGGCTCCTCTATTTTTTGCAGATCACCTCCCCTCACCTAAGGATATTTTTGGTTTTGTTTGAAGAGCAGAATTTGTTTGAATTCCACAGAGAATTACCTGACTTCAGTCTAAAGTGCCTTTTGTCACCATCCAGGTGCCATTAGTGCAGCAATGAATGAGAAGTGACTTGATCCTTGGGGATAAGTGCCATCATAGGGAAGAAATATTAGATATTAAAAACTCTTTAGTTTAACTGACTGGGAATTTAAACCAGACAGGTTAACATGGGAAATGAGACACGGTATTATCACAGCAGTTGATTAGCCAGTGGATCAAACCAGTGGGAAAAATGGAGGAATTGCCATTTCTATCACATTGAGCTCAGATACATGTTCAGAAGACATGCATTAATCAGATGTACCACTGGACTATGTCCAATAACACTGTTTGCGTTGTGACAGTAATGTAGTATTATTGCCATGGGAACCACAAAAAGAAATCCAACTGAGCTGTTAGTGCAGTGAACTCCATATATTTACCCCTGCCTTCTGCTCTCTGTTGAGCTTGGGTTTTAGTCCTACCCCAGAGGCACTCGAGTACAACTCTGGTTGTTTACTTTCTATACCCCTTAAATTAAATTAATTCAAATTTCAAAATCAGCTCTTGGCTATACGGCTGAGAACAAAATGTCTAACTCATTTGATATCCTTCTATGATAAGATCACCTTTTAAGTGAATGAAGGAAGATGTAGGATGTAGTTTTTCTGGATTTTGCTAAGGATTTTGATACCATCCCTCACAAAACCCTTCTGCACAGGTTGTCCAGCTGTAAGACAGGCAGGTACATGGAGGTAAGGGTAGGGAACTGGCTGTGGATCAGGGCTTAAGGGGTTCCAATGAACACTCAGATGGTGACGCTCAGGTGGTGACCAGCAGTGCTCCTCAGGGTTCAATTCCAGAACCAGCTCTGTTCCATACTTTTATGATGATCCAGTTGGATGCACAGTTAGAACATTTGCTGATGATGCCAAACTGTGAGATATTGTTGACTCTCTCAAGGAACGAGGAGTCTTTTGGAGAGATCTAAAGAGACTGGAGCATTGTGGAAACATTAATGCCACTTAACAAGAAAAAAATGCCAGTTTCTGCACCTGATGTGGAATAATACCAGGCCCAAGTGTAATGTGAGGGTGGAGTGGCTGGAGAGCAGCCCTGCAGAAAGGCATCTGGGGTGCTGGGTGACAGCAGCTCCATGCGAGTCAGCAGCCAGGAGGGCAAAGCCCATCCTGGGATCACTGAACCCAGCATTGCCAGCTGGTCAAAAGAGGTGATTGTCCCACTGTGCTCAGAGTTCAGCCTCACCTTCAGCATGGGTGGAGTTTGGGCCCCACCACTTCAGGATGTGAAGGTCCTTGGATGCATCTCCAAAGGACAACAAAGCTGGTGAAAGGGCTGGAAGGAGTGTTCTGTAGGGAGTGGCTGAGAACTCTTTTTTGTCTTGTTTGGAGAGAAGGTGGCTGAGAGGAGATCTCAATCCCTTTACAGCTTCCTGGGGAAAGAGACTAGCAGGGGGTGTGCTGAGCTCTTCTCCTGGTATCCAAGGACAGGATGTGTGGGATTGGTTCAGAGCTGCATCAGGGAAGGTTCAAATTTAACATTAGGAGGTATTACTTTATTCCAAGGGTGGGAAAACACTGGAACCAACCTCCTAGAGAGGAGCCTGTCAGTGTTAAAAAGGCATTTGGACTATGCCTTTAGTAACATGCTTTACTCTTAGCCCTGATCTGCCCTAAAGTGGCGTCACAGTTGGACTAAATTATTGCTATGGATCCCCTCCAACTGGACCTGACCTTTCCTATCCTATCCTATCCTATCCTATCCTATCCTATCCTATCCTATCCTATCCTATCCTATCCTATCCTATCCTATCCTATCCTATCCTATCCTATCCATCTCTCCTACTCAATAAAACTAAGTTCTTTTAAAGTAATCCCTTTTGTTTCTTCCCTTGTTTCATCCCTGTTTCTTCTTTCTCAAAACTTTTATGCTTTTATAATTAGTCAGATGCTGGTGACTTGGGGATTTTACATTCTAGGTAAGTATTCTGGATGAAGTTTCAGTTTTGCTGTTGAATTGCTCTGTTTTAGAACCCCTCATTTTTTATCTGCATAATTTTTAGCTTGGTGGAAAATAAAAAATCTGACCAGTTTATTGTTGATAATAAATGGTAATAATTGATGTTTTCAGAAAGCACTTTTCCAGCAGAAGAAAAAAGAAACCAGATTTTGGGACTGGACCATAAACAGACAAAAAATATTTTCATTGTAGATGAGGCAGTATGGGTGTTCAATTTAGTTTTGAGATTAAGAGAAAGATAATCCCTAAACAGAGTTCATATGGAGCAAAAAACCTGAAAGAAATAAATCAAGGAAAATTTATGGTCTTTGTCCAGGCTTTACTGTCTCAAATAGGAAAGCAGAAGTGTTTTAAATGTAGAACATACTGTTATAGTGTGTTGTATATTCATGAAGAAATGAAATCACATAACAGAAAATTCACATCTTCATTGGGATATCATCAAGCAGGTGAAGATGGGTGAGAAGCAGTTCCAAATTCAACACCAAACATTTGGATGAAAGATTATGTTCCTATTACCAGAAGATATCAGACATCAAGCCTGCACTTGAGCTGTGATATAAACTTGGATTTAGAACATGCATTATTTTCATTTTTCTCTGTATTGATTTAGTAATGGATAAGTGATGATAGTGCTTAATGAGAATCATAGAATTATTTGAGTTGGAGGAGGTCTTAAAGATCATCATCTACTTCCAATCCTGCTATGGACAGGGATAGCTTTCATTAAACAGTTTGATCAGAGCCCCGTCCAACCTGACTTTAAGTAATTTCAGACCTGGGGCATCCACAACTTTTCTAGACATATGATTATGTCTTTTCTGTTAAACATAACTAGATTTTAATGAAAATAATTTAGATCACTTTAGCTGCCTTCTTTGCACGGGTATTAACATAGTATTGCCCATTAAAAAGTTTGGGGTGGCTGAACCATGCATTAAAGGAATCTGTAAGAGTTTTAAGATTTACACATGAGCTTGGGGAAGTCTGTTGTTCAGATTCCCAAAATGTTTCAGTGTCCTGTATTTAACTTCAGATGTATTATGTTTGTGTGTGTGTATTTATATACAAAAAATACACTATATGAAATGCCCTTTTCTTTGGGAAGTAATTACATTCTCATTTAGCCATATCATTTAGAATGGATTTACATAAATAAATAATTTAAATGTGATATGATATCATTTTATGAAATCTCACAAAAAATTCTTCTCCTTTGCATTAATTATCTTTTCTGTGGTATTCTCCCTCCTCCCTCCTTCAACTGTGCCAGTAACTTTTAAGTTTGTTAATTGGCAGGTGTGATGAGTGAGAACACAGATCCGTGTTGAATGATTACAAGTCCTGGGTATTTCCCTTGAAGATACACCTTTTCCCATATGCCTGTGTCATTTCTGTTTACACAATCAACAGCTGACAGAGTGTAATTGCTTACTGAGAGATACTGAAAGTCTTGGTGATATCATGGATTCAAACTGTGTTTTTCAGAATTTGCCTGACCTATAAAGAAGGAGAAGAGACTTCATAATGTCTTCCTGAGGTGAACCAAGGTACCAACAAGGAATGATTGCCAATACAAACGCACCAAATGGGTTATTTTGAGTTGGGCAAACACTATAGCTGGGTGATAAGGAGAATGCTACTCTACAGTAGAAGTTTTTTGCTTATAACATGAGAAATACAGGATAGCTAATAATTTACAGACATATATTTGAGGAAGTTCAATTATTTGCTGAGCTTTGCTTCTAATTATTGTTTCACTTTATCTGACATAGGTCTTCTTTTCCTAACTCTCTGCCCATTTATTTTTTCTTATTTTTTCCATTGCTTTTTGTAGGATTGCACTTAACATGGAATTATGGTTAAGGCCATGCTGAATAAGCATTTATGTGAGCAATTTAAAAGAGGAGGGTCATGTGAATCAATGACTAACCAATATATTGCACATATATTTTAGCTGTGCTTACATATATTCATGCAGACAGTGAAAACCTGATCAAATTAAAACTTCCATCGGAGTGAAACCTCTTTGAGCATCAAGTGAGCCCAAGTAAAATAAGAAGACAACCACAGACTGTAGCAATCAGTGCTCTGGATTATAATGAAGTAAGACCTTGCTGGCCATTCTGTGTGGTAGCTCTCTCTCTCTTTATGCAAAATGTGCACAGAACGAGAGGAAAGCAGCTCAGAATTCTTTTGTTTTAACTCATGGATGGACAAATAAAAAGTCAGTCATGGATATCTCTGTGAAGACAGCACAACATCTGCAAGCATTATTTTGCCATAATTATTTTCTGTCTGGGCTTTCTGCTTTAGTTTTAGCCACCAGCCTACATTAGAACTGAATTATATTTCAGGTGTTTCACAATGGTCTGTTTCACAGTTTTGTATGAAAAATTACCTGTATGTGGATGTCATAATTCCCTTAAAATTCAGACATATTCAAAATTTCATGTATTCTTAATTTAGCAAAAGAAAAATTACTGCCAAAAAGTCCTATTGAGTAGAATAGTCCCTCATGTAATATAGCCTTACCCTGTATATGATGATTTCCAGAAAAACAAGACCTATCAGTGAATGAAAAAAGATCCTTCTGGTTTTCATTCCTGTTTAAGGAAGATAAGAATTAGAAGAAAAACAGTCATTTGGACAGGGAAAACAGAATTTTGTAAACAGACATGTCAGCTTAATATTACTGCTACCTAAATGGGAAAAGTACGTGATATACGTACACAAAATTGGCAGGTAAACATTGACTTTTCCTGCCAGACCTAGAAAATGGCTCAAAGTCACGCAAGTGCAGATCAGATGATGCTGAGTCGAACTTATTCTGCCCTGTCATTGACTGTATTTATGCTGTTTCTGGTTGTTTGAAAATGGGCAGTGCCACATTGTGCCATGCATAATCAAGTGCTCCCAAGTTCTACCACAAGAAGATGGATTTTGTCTACAGCCTCGCATTTATGTGCTTAATTGCTCTCTGGAATTGACTAAGTTTTTTGAAGATGCAGGTTCTGATTTTGGTGATAGAAGTGTCTTGGATTAACTGGCAGTGTCTAGGACCTTGAGCAGAATAGACCAGAATTTATTTTATGTAATGATCAGAAATTTGCTAACTCCTTCTAAAAGTACAACATTCATTACTCTGGCTTCATGAAACTCCATAGGCAGCTAGTAATTAACACCCTCACCAAGATCAGGACTGATATGTGGGTTGAAGACAAGGCTGGCTTCTAGACATATCCTCATGTATTTGTTTTTATTTACATGTAAGAGGAAGAGGTATAAACAGATGTGCAGGAAGCAGCCTGGTGATGGCTATGAGAAAAGCTAATAGAGTCTCTTGGAGCTGCCCCTTGCCTCTTGTCCTGTTGCTGGGCATCACCAAGCAGAGCTTGGCTCCCTTCTCTGACACCTTAAGATACTGACAGACACTGATCTTATTCTCTCTCAGTCCTCTCTTGAGGCCCAGCTCCCTCAGCCTTTCCTCATAAGAGTCCAGTCCCTTAATTATCTTTGTATCCCTCCACTGGACCTGCTCCAGGAGCTCTGTATCTTGTCCTGAGGAGCCCAGAACTGGACAATCCATGTATGGCCTCCCTAGGCCTGGGTAGAGTGGCAGTATCACCTTCCTCAACCTGCTGACAATGTTCTTCCTAGAACCACTGGATTATTTCAGGCAATTATTTACTTCTCAGTAACTCAGTTCCCCCTCTGTGAAACAAGCATGGAAATGTCAATCTGATGCCTGCAGGGTTGCACAAAGACTCAGAGATGCTACAGTCCTAGGATGACAGAAGTGAAAGTATGAACCGTCTTGGAAATATCCATAAAGGACAGGGTGGTTATAGTTTCTATGTGAGAGCTCCACAATACATAACTTCAGCAATCTTATTTAGACACCCTGGTTGGATATTGGAACCCCTATATTCCATACCTTGCTGGTGGAGGAAAAAGCTGCCTCCAAAGGGCAGTTAAGAACATAACATTAGTGAAGCTTACATCCTGAATTATCATTGAAAAAGTTGTTGATTACCCAGAAATGCTATTAAAATAACTTGTGAAGATGTGTGCACTTTGCATCATGTGCATCAATATGCTACAAGTTAATACCTACTCCAGGGTTTCTTTACAATGTGGCTGCTACACTACTCTTGCCTCTTCTCCAAAGACTACCTCAGATTTGACACTAATAGGAGATTTATATGGCTGTGCAAAGGAATATTTTTAACTACAGAGTTTTCCCCAGCCATTTGGATTGGTCATGAAATTTTACATTGCTTCAGTTGATAACATCAAAAATATTCACACTACCCTAAATAAGATAAATATCAGGAAAACACAAGGAACTGGATAAAATGTTTTTAGCACAGCAGCATTTTGGGGCTCCCTGAGTTCCGTTATGTATTTTCTGAAGTATGGCATCTAAATTTCTTGCACTTGTTCAGGGCTTTTATAAGGCCCTTGGTGATACATGAGGGATTTCTGTACACAGCTAACGTGAACGCTGAAGGAAGAATAGATCCCTTCATTTCCTTTCTGTCTGTGTAAATCTTCAGAGGTTCTGAGCTGCTTTCTGATATTCTACGGAAATGTTGCTGGAGTATGGTTGAGAATTTCAGTGTGATAATCCCATGTTGCTAGTGATATTATAAGCAATATTAAATGTCAAAAATAACAAAAGACAGTCTTTTTTTTCCCATTCCAGTCAAAGAAATAGTTATTCAAGTTATTCAAAACAGCAGCACATTTCACAGGTTGTTGTAGAAATCTAACATCAGTGCTTTTTATTTTTCCTCTTTTTTTTTTTTTTGCATGCAGTCAGACTTAGCTGATTTGTACTTATTTTATACATATGTCAGGGTCACCAAAGGAAGTAAGTGCTAACCTATCTCATAGCATGTGACTTGCCAGAAAATATTATAGGTCACAGAATCCAAAGCTACTGGCCGCCCACTGTGTTGCATTTATTATTGGGAAGCCTCATATGAAAGCTGCCATTCTGACAAAGTCTGTGCACAGAGACCCAGTAGTAGCTGTCACTCTAGGAGAAATCAATTTGTATTGAACCTACAGAAAATACAAATAACAAACAAGTTTTTGGACTGCCAAAATAACAGCCTAGTTAGGGCACATTAAAAAGTATTCTTATCCACATTGAGTTGGAATGAAATTCTGTGATGTGGCAAAGGGTTTATGAGCCATATGGGGCTTTGATCTTTTTTCTTTTTTTATTTTCTTTTTTTTTTTAATCACCACGGACTTATTTGCATTGGTAGTGGGTGACGGTGTTGGAACAAGAGTTAAAGCTAGGCAAAAAGGTATTAGCAAGGCAACTGAGCAATGATGGCCAGAGTTATGGCTGTTTTGGGCTTTGCACTTTTGGAAGGTTTTCAACTGCCTTCTGAATTAAAAATCTAGTAAAATGTAGGCAGAGGGTAGATGAGGAGCTGGGTATAAGGAAGGTGATGAAATAAAGATCAGATCTTATTTATGTTGTGTCTAGCATTGATTTCTTAGTTCATCCTTTTCTTATTTCCTGGTCTACTTTGATATCTAATAAACCCCGTGTCTTTTCAGAATGCTGCTAAAAGTATCCTGACATGGCTTCCTGGTAGATTTTTTTTCAGGGCTCTGCAAGCCCTGATTTTGGATACAAATGCAGGGGGTTGTCAAGTGCTGAAATCTAAAGTTGAACCAAGCATCCCTTTTCCATCAAAAATATTATTAATCAGAAAATTATTTAAAACAATAATATTTATTCTGTTACATTTGTCAAGCTCTTAGAGATAACCAAAACAACTACAACAAAAGGGAAAATTTTTCTTCCAAAAATCTGTATTATTTCAGTCTTTTTAAAAGAAAACATCTTAGTTTTGCCAAATGAGAGATTTTAATATTGTCCTTAGAAACAGATTCTTAGAAAGGTTTTGTAAAATATCACACAAACCAAAATGTTTTGGTTGACCCACTTTCTCCTCTGGCCTCTTGAGCAAATTGACAATGTTTATTTCAAGCAGATCTTTTTTTTTTTCTCCTTTGCAACCTTTAAGTTTTGAGCGGTGTTAAATCAACTTTGATATATGTAGCTCTGCACTAAGATACCTCATAAACTCTTCCTGCTCTCAGTGTTTTATAATGGCTTTCCTGTTTTAGTGCTGGCAATTTGACCCCTTGCAGTTTGCAGTAACAATTTTTCAGTTTAGGGCAATAAGGACTTGTGTGACATGGCTTAAGCTGTAATCACACCCACCAATGAGGCTCCAGGCCTGCAAAAGCACATTTCTCTAAGGCTGACTGGAAATAAGTTGCAAATATCTAGAGCACAAATATATGGTTACCATGAAGATCCTAATCCAAATTCCAAATCAGTCTATTTACTCCATTTACCACTTTTTTGGTATTTAGCTGCAATATTTTCTAGATGCTTGTCTGATGTTCTCCACCACTATATCTGTTCACCTCAAGTGGCTGCAGAGATTCATTTTTCCATTTCAGACGAAGGCCTAGTCCAGTCAACAACTTTGTACATGCTTTTTGAGTTAATGAAATATATCAAGCACTGTTGGCTTTTCTTGCTGAGCATGTGAGTGTCAGGACTGTGGAAAGAGGCTGGCTAGCAGGTGCCTTGGAACTAGGAGTGACAAGGATGCTGGTGAAGTATTCATGCTTGGGACTGCTGTCAAGAACTGATCAGCAAAAATGGGATCAAAGTATTAAATAAATTAATCACTCCAGAATCTGAATCTGAAACCTTTCAGTCAACCTGACCCAGAGGGGCTCTTGAGTTTGACTACGTCTCTTAATGTTGTTGGGAGAGGTTTGATCTTCTGGGTGGCCTTGTGTAAGGTCTCCCTTACAAGTTATTAAACTCGTTGGCAAGTCCTTCCAGTAAAACTGATGCACAACATCTGTAGTATTTTGTCCTGCTAATAGAGATTACCCTGCAGGTGGCAAAGTTGTGTACTTTAAATGGTTGAGCTGGTTTAGGTCATGGGTTGCTTTTGGCCAGAGACTTCCAACGAATCTGTTTAATTCAGTATAGGCACTATATGTTCCTCTGGTAGGCATAAAACTCTCCATCTCTCTCTCTTAAACAATGGTGATCTAAACATACCCAATTTTAAACATCTGTCTTCTTTATGTAAGAAGTGTGTTTGAAAACTCCATTGTGTGTAGTGGTTGGACAAGACATAAAGGAGTTTACTGGTATATGAGACTGAATTTCTGAACTGTATCCCTGGCATCTTTGTGTTGATATCATTAGGAATTTGGTTGGGCTGTTTCCTGGCATCATGCATATTCATAGAAACAGACCTGAGGTACAAAGGTGCAATGCTTTGTGTTAAATTTATATGTGAGATTAATGTGCCAACCAAAAAGAGGGCTATTAACTTTATTTGAGTGCAGTCAAGGAAGGACACGGATGTAAAATTTTGTAAAATTTGTATTCCAGGGGTCAATTGATCCATCCAACTTACTTTTTTTTTCCTGTGTTCATGGGATTCAGGCTTTTCTGACCCCCTCCTCTGCTCATCCTGCATCTCAGGGAGGTCATAGCTATAGCAAAGCCTGCTGCAGTGAATTGCTGCTGAGAGAGCTTCCTGGCCTGCAGTGATGTTGAGAGGATGCTCTGTGCTGCCATCAATAATTTTCCATATGTGGAAAGTCTTCTGGTTGTGGAGCTAGCTTAGGTGCTCTTGCACTGTGCTGGCCATTGCTCAGGCAGAATTATGAACTGGGCATCAAGGTTTAGCATTCCTACCACCTTGCTTTGTCAGGACTGAATTTGAGTGTCTGAAGATAGTGACTTTTTTTGGTATAATCACAAATGCAAGAAGGATGTCTACTAAGAACATAAAATATTTAGTGACAGTAACCCAGAAGGGGTGGATGGCTTATGCAACAGTCCTACCCCAAATTGATGTTACATGTACAATGAATCTCCTCTTCTGCTTTTTTCTCCAACAAAGCTATGAATATCTTGAATTTTGAGGAAAAAAAAGGAAAAAGATCCCTGGTCAACCCTGTGGTGTTAAAATAAATCTTTCTTTATCCTTTAAGCTATCAAGTTCCAGCTGTTCCCAGAGTTCACTGATGTGTCAGGAAGGAATTGCTTTAATACTTTCATAAAGAAATATTTGCTCATACAGACTGTTAAGCTTTGACTGTTGTTCAGGGGACTTTGTCTCTCTACCACCACTGGCTGTTTCTCTAACTCTTAAGCAGCTCACTTTGCTGCCCACCATGAGCCATCCTTTCCCAGCCAAAATGGTCATGTGTGATTTTCACATTCAGAACCCTGACTGCCAAAGTCAGAGCATACCCTCATGACCCATATAAAATCTGTTATCAATTTCCTCTTGTTGTGAAATATAAATTATTAACAAACCTTAAGAGTCTGTTACACCAACTATTTAATGTTTTTTCCCCTTAAACAGTAGAAGCAAAGACATTACAGTGATTATTTTTATTGCGCAACACAAGTGGATTAGGTTTATCACTGTTGATTCAGGTTCCACAATAATGTAGATTTATTTATTGTTAGCTTGGGTTAAAAAAGGGAAGGAGGTGTCCAAAATCCTTCCACACACATCTGTTAGATTAGAACACGGGAGCTCTGGTGCTTACTTTTTACTCCTTTGCCTGCTTCATGGCACTCAGGCTGGAGAGTCAGAATAGTGCTGGTGGGAGAGTACAGCCACTGCTCACAGTGAATCGTGGCAGGCAAGCACACAACTGACTGTGTAGTTATGTCCTAACATAAAAATAAATGTCAGTATAGATGATGCAGATACATTTTCCCAAAGCCTCTTGTACAGAGATATGCAAATCTGCATGCCCTGTTCCTTGTAAGAACTAAAAATTGTATTGGCCACTTTAACAGTTTAACTAATTATTTTTTATTTTTATTTTTTACTTTTGGGATGATGGGTTGGAGGGCTGAGACTGAGCTGGGATGCTGGGGAGGACACTGAAGGATTGGAATTGCTGTCCCTGCTGCTGACAAATGCTTTGGGGTAGTAATTGTTGTACTTTCTGTTCCTTCTTCTCTTCCCTGTAGCAATGAATTGTACCCTGACCCCTCCCAGGACCATCAGTGCAATCTGGTGGCCCACAGGCCTGGCCTCAACAGCAGAGAAAAGAGAGCCCTGGCCTGCTCTGCTGCCCCAGCAACTCCTCAAGCCTCGAGCTGCTAAATGGTGACCTGTTCACCTGGCTTGAGGATGGACCAGTGGGTGCTGGCAGGTTCAGAAAGACTGGGAAGATGGCAGCTGGAAGCAGTGGGATGTGCTTTTCCTACCTCCCTGCTGCTGCTGTCTGAGATCCCACGAGTGAACATAGGTCTGCAAGACTAAGGGGTGCGTATCATGAAGGAGCTGAATGGCTGAACTAAAATTTGCAAATCATGAAGGAGCTGAATGGCTAAAATACACAAATATACTAAAATTGTGTATTTGAATGTTATTTTGTTAGTCAAACACTTTTTCTCAAAAGAAATAGGATTTTCTCTGGAAGCTGGGGCAAAGCTTGTTTGAGAAGTGCATTTAGGCTAGGTTTAACTGGTTAGTCTTAGCAGTCTCATAGGACATATTTTTAATTTCCTGCCCAAAATGTCTGTGTGATGTGTGGCATGTTTTTAAGCAGAAGATGTTTTCACAGAAGATGCACTAGTGCTTTTACAATGAGCATATATCTGATTTGTAAAGTACCCTGAGATGCTCTACATTCCTCAAGGGAAATATTGTCTCTGGCTTGCATTTCTTCTAAGGTTGGTGGATTCATTAAAAATCCTGGGAAGTTCTACATAGTGATTTTGTAGTAATGACTGCTGGTTTCATAACTTTTTAATATGTCAGTTAATTCTTGCCTCATGACAGGTCAGTTCTTTCACACCAGAATTCTCCATCATTGGCTTGATATACAAGCATTGACTCTGCTTTTTAAAAAATATCTATCTACATAATTATTTTCAAAGTCATACGGTCATTTTTCTGCTATGAAGAGATCCTATTTTGTCTAGTACAGGCACAAGACATATTTATCTGAACAAAATTTTCTGGGGTTTTGTGTAATAATTTCTTTGTTCTTCTTATTTTTATGAGCAGGAAAAGATCCCCACAACAACATCACTTTAAAAATCATCCACTTTCAATTGTGAACTACAATTCATGAATCAGCAGGAACATGTTATGGTGAAGTGTTGATAAATGTTGTACATGATCTGCTGGCTGCATTTAAAATTACAGCTGATTTTTCTTAAATTTGGGGACAAAACTTCAGGTTTTGCAACTATATGTTTATGGACAATGAATTGTTCTTTCAGATTTATGCACTTTCATTGGAAGTGCAGTGAACACTTTACAAATCTGTGGAGTACACAGTAATTTTATTGAGTATGTTTGCATGGAGACACTGGGTCCCACCACACCCAAATTTAAACCTGGATGTGAAAGAGTCTCTGGTGGAGCTCTGAACAGGGTCCTGGAGCTCTCATTTCTCATTGACAACACACTATACTGGACTGCAATCAGATTTGCCACCTTTAGTATGCATTCCACATCCTCAGGATGGTCTGGCATCTCTGATGTGATAGCTTAAATCTTCCAAGCAAATATTTATGTGAAAAACATGAGCAATTTAACTGCAGAGGAATATTAGTTTAGGTTTCTATTTCCTTAGAAAAGACAAGGACCAAACTCTTACCAGATTAAACAAAAGCCCACTTTCTTCTTTAGGTTTATGCTGTTGTCTGGGAAAGAATTCATACAGGGATTTGCCCTGTTTTCTGAATCACGAGCTTCTTTGAGGTTTACATATTGTTCCTGTTCCACCCTCCTCTCAGCTAAGTTGAAATTTGATTTACATGATGTCTTTCATCTTCCTGAACAAATAGCAGTTGCTTCTGTTGTCCTCTGTAGTTTTCCCACCTGACTTCTCTCTGTCTTGAGCAGCTGAGAAAACTAGATATGCCATTTCTGATTCAGCAGGGGTCTCATTTCACTGTACTCACCCATTTCCCTTAGTTGTTCTGTAAACAAAAACTTCCTTTGCCCTGTCTTCCCTTATGGCATTCTGTATTAAAGACTCTCATTCTTCTTTCATTTACAATATGATATACCATATCTGCAGTAATTTCATCGTTTCTCCAATACCTGGAGGCAACTTCAACACAAGCTTTGTAGCAGGCACATCTCTTTGCTGTGTTGCTCTTTAATTTCCCATTGTCTTCTGGGACACATAGAGGCCTCTTTCTGCAGTCACTCCATTGTCACACCCTTCTCTCTGTGACTTTGCAGCAAGAATTCCCATTTATTCTGCTGGAACAATGGAGTCCTTACTATGATGGATATTGCAACAGCTGCTCTTTTGGCCCAGAATTCCACAGACCCATGAGAAAAGCAAATTCATTTATATGTATGCTAAACAACTACTGCAACAAGTATCCCACATTTCATGAAATGTGATGGCTTTCAGAGGTGGATGTTTATTAGTGCTGGAGGCTGGACAGCCCAAGCTGCAGGCTTGCTTCTATCACTGTTTCTTCTTCCTGTCCCAAGTGCTTTGCACTGAAGCTGAATGCACTCAAAGGGCCAGCACTACTGCCTGTGGCTTGGGGGAAACTAGGGCATTGTATTACTTAGCTAAGCCTAACCTCTAAAATCACAAATAAAATGTATTAGAAAACCAGCAAGGTTTTTATTCCATTTGTAATACTCACTTGGCCCTGTGGTTCTGCTCTCTCCTTCACATAGTGCCACAGGGAAGTGTATCCTGGGATCTAGAAGAGTCAAGAGGAGAGAAGGTCCCCCAATTCCATTTGTTTCTTTGACACCACCACCAACCATGCAATAATAGTTTTAATATCACTCCTTCACCATGCAAGAGTCCAAAGCTTTTAAAGATAAATGTTATGCTGAGATGAAGCGCTATAGTCAGTTGTTTTGTGTTTTAAAGATCCTATCATTATCAAAAATATTGTAAATTATTATTATTTCTCTGTTAGTCTTTTGGATTGTTAATAGAATAAAATTTTCATGGGATAGATTCTTTCACATTTTAGGGGTCCCAAAAGCTGTAAAAACAACATACAGGAATTGCTTCATTCTGTGCAGAGTTGCAGTCATCTCCAGACTAAAATACAGTAAAGATTTACCATTTCTGTATAAATTTTTAGAAAGTAGAAATGCAAGGGTTGCTTTGGTGTGCAGATGTAAATTTCTGGTTGGAAAGTGATGAGGATAGCTGAGCAGCCTCCCAAACCTGCAGCATGGGATTGTCAGTGTTTCTGAGCTCATTGCCTTCTTGTCAAGGAGCAGTGTCCTCCAGCATCATGCTGCTCTTTCTGCTCAGCTCTGACTCAGAAAGGAGAATGTCACCTTCTGAGTCATGGGTGTCCTCTGTAATCTTGGAAATTTTTAATGCATGCAGAGGTGTAATGTGGAGTCAGACCAGCTTGTACTGTAACACTGAGGGACCACAGTTAGTCCCAGTGGCTTAGTGATGCACGATTTACCAGGCAGAAGCAGGGCTGGATTGTGTCTGCAAGGCTCCCCTTTCAAAGCAGACCTCTCTACAGCCTGAGACACTGTCCCCACATTCCTCAGCTTTTCTCTTAAGGACCTGGGCTGCTAGCTTTAATTTAGGTGGTGTAGAACATATTGCTGCTCAGCAACTCACTGGAAGCTGTGATCTACTGTCATTATTTCATTTCAGTGCCTCATCAGCTCCTGATGTGCTGGCTGATACATTAATAATGTTTTGCACATGCATTTATCACTCCCAGGCTTCATGCAAATGTTATGGGGACTGCAGCTGGTTTGCAAACCAGGTAGAAACGCTGAGGTTGAGCTTTGCAAGGAGAGACAGCCGCAAAGAAGGATTTAATCTTAGCCACAGGCTGAAACCATGACTGTTAGGTTAGATATGTAAAAGGTCAGTGCTTTTGAGACGAAGGCAATGGCCAAATGACAAGTGGTGAATGTGTGCAGAGAGGAATCCTAGGGAACTTAGGGACTTGTATACATTGGCTGCTTAAACCCAAGGCCACTTGATAATGTAAATTCACTAATTTTACCACTTTGAACAGGAAATGTTGTTTTATAAAATACTAAATTTTAATCATTTGACCTAAAATCTCTCTCACTGTCAATGAATGATAGATTCACTGGATAATTACACTAATTTATTTCCAATAAATTTCAAATTAAAATTATATACTGAGGAGAGACTTGATTTAAAATCTTGTTGTTTTGTCCCTCATTTGAAAACTTGTTTGCAATTAGTCAAGCTGTCAGATCCCCAGGGAATGCATTTGTTTATTTATTTATTTTTATTGAGGAGATGTGGGGAAGGAAAGGCTATTTCTGTAAGCAGGTGGGAAAGCCTGTGGTAATCCTTTTGTGCAGAATGTTTCAGATCACAGCTCACCATGAGATAGCTCTTACATTTTGCTTTAGTATGTTTTTTCCAGCGGTACTAGTGTTAACCACAGGTCATTTAGTGGCTGCAAGTCCTTTTAAAAGGAATCAGGGGCCTGAAAGTAGATGCAATCTTTAAATCCTGCCTCTCATCCTTCCCTCCCCAGACCTGTGAGCATGGAATTGACTTCTTCATGTCCTTGGGACTCAGCTGGGGCTGGTGCTGAGCAGGGGCTGTGTGCTGCGCCAGGGCCAGAGCAGCACAGCAAGGTGTGATGCTGCAGTCCTTGCCTAACAAGCCTCTTGGCCACAGCATTTACCCAGAGAGTTAGAAGATGAGATTAACTCTTTTATTTTCCAGGAAAGCACTCCAGCTGCCTGGAAGGAAGCACTCTTCCTGCTCATTAGGGCTGCCCCAGGAGCAGGGAACGGAACAGGAAGATTCTAAGGGAAAGCAGGACTTACCTCAAATGCACGAAACTCCTTGTCTTGCACAAGGGTCATGTTGCATTTCATTGCCTGTTGATATATGACTGCTAATGTAATTCAGTCCATGAAAAATTACAGAAGTCATTCTGGGAAGGGCACACTAATCTCTCCCACCAGTGGCTTTACTACAGAGGTACTGAACTCTTTTCTCTGCCCCAACCCTTTCCTTGTTACTGTTGTTACCAGAATTGGTTTTTCTCTTTTTTTAACCCCCTGTCCATTTTCATGTTATATCTGCCTTGGTCTTGCTGAGGGATCACTTTATAGTACACTTTTGTATAGCAGTCTGGAGTAAAATTTAAGCTACAAATTTTAAAAAGCACAAAAATCTTAAGACATGGTCAAATAATCACTGTCCACTGTGTTTGAAATGTTATTGCCCTGCGTTATCTGCTGCTGCCCCTAAAAGTCAGAAGAGTTGGGTTTTGTTTCAGGTGGTTCCCACTCCATCTGAAGCCAGCAGGGTTAAGTTGGACCAGGAATGCAGAGCGTGTTGAAGCATGCAGAAGCCTCTAAGGGTCAGGACTGCCTTCTAGAACACCAGGGCCTGTATGATGTTATTAAAGGGTTATCAATTAATATAAGAATCTTCAGTTCTGGAAAAGAGATGAAAACGTGTAAATAAACCAACATACGAGTGAAAAGAAGGGAGAGAGAAGATGGATTTACACCCTGCTGAATTCTTATTGTACAACAATCTAGAAAGTAACAAATCAAAGAAAAGTCATGGGCCTTCATTGTCCTTATAGCATTAATGAGAAAATGCTGATAGCAGTTGCAATGATTTTAAATTTGTGGCCAGACACTAAGAAGAGGGCTATGAAAGCTTGCTTAGTCTTAGTGCCAGAAATTGCTTTTTTTTACTGCTTATCAACAGAAAAAGAGCTATAGATATATTCCCTGGCAAAATCATCCCATTGAAGGCAAGATACCTTTCTGAATTGCAGAATGGCCTCCTTAAAGTAAATGGGCCATTAGTGCTTGAATTCAATCATCCAGATGATAGCTCTAGCTGGCACGGGGGCTGAGTGCAGTGATGGATTTTACTCCCTGTCATGGGCAGTCATCAAGAGCTCTCCAGAGACAAAGAAGGGGTGCTTGCTGGCTCACCCTGAGAGGGGGCTGCATCATGCCTGGCTGTGTGCTAGCTGCCATGTGTTAGTGGGGGTGCTGCTGCAGCACGTTGGCTTTCCGGCACATCACAGCAGCCACGAGGGATTGCCCACGAATGGGCAGTGGGGAGGAGAGAAACCATCGCCTGTGTAGCTGCACTTTGGTGGTTGTCTCAGCCCTCTGAGGGTCAGCCACCTCTGAATGGGCAGGGACTGCAGCACAGGGGCAGGGAGCATGATGGCCTGAGCTCTTCCTTCACATCCTGGTGCTTTGTAAACGTGTACTGGAGCGTCAAGCACAGCAGACCCACGTGTCTGCCCCGTAATTGCTTTCTGGGAGGCAGTCACCCATTTATTTCCATTGGTTTGCTTGTCTGCTGGGTCTGGATTTATTGACACAGGTGAAAAAAACCCAAAATATACCTTTTCATAGAATGGTAATTTTGATTTAAACCCAGCCACTTAGCCAGTGCAGGCAGGCAGGTCTGGAAGGACAGGAGGAACTGAGAGAGCAGCACCAATCAAGAGGACCTGTGGGGAGCCCTCCTACCTCCAGGTTATTTCATCAGCCCTAGACTAGCAGCAGAGAGGTTATTTTGTCTACCTGGAGACACGGATTGATGTGCCTCGAGGGATGTGCTGCAGGAGAGAAGTTTGAGATTACTTACCTCTGACTGTTTCTGTGATAAAGTGCTGCAGAATCAGAATTTCCACTGACTAAAAAACATGACCATTCAAGAAATCTGCTGGACAGTTGCAAAAAATTCACATGTTATCTCTGTCTGAAGAGAGGCAACTGACTTTATAAGGAAAGCCTTATATTTAAACGAATTTAAACCTGCTAGGAACCAAATCCACTTGTTACCTACATAGTAGACACACAGACACACACTGATATTTATTCTGCCTGAAGGGTAAACACAAGGCTCTCATCTCTGGAAGGTGCAAATCTTAAAACTAGTAAGTTAGTGGAGGAGATGCTGGGTAACCAACACATAAACAGTGCTATTGGCATCCTAAATTCACATTTTATAGCTGTGATATTAACATAGGTGGACTACAAACAAAATCAGAGCTTGCCTTACTGTGATAGTGACAGTTTCATATTATCTCCTTTCTTCTATTTGAATACACAAGCCAGCTGGACTTCCCAATCCATTCCTATGTATTTTCTAATTTGACAACAAAATTATTCAATTGAGTAAAAAATATTATTTTCTGTAAAATATATTATTTTAGCTCTGTTGCTTGACAGTGCTTATTTAAATAGCCATAGACTTTTGGAGCAAACAGATTTGGAAAAGAAGAGCTGGCCATGAAAAGCTATCATTTTACCACAAAAAAATCTTCAGATTTTCTTTGTAGGCAAGAAATGGCCCTGTGTGGATGATAACTGTTCTACAGATGTAGCTCTGCATTGTCCTCTTAGGCAGCCTCCCTCCCTAGGTGTGATTGTAAGTTAACATGCTGCTGTAAAATCTGGCTTGGGCTGCCAGGCCTTTGATTAGAAACAACCTGAAGGATTGAGCTGGATCAATAGAGTCAGTTTTAATTAGGGTGTAACAGTGAGTGTCAAAAGCTGCCACAGTCTGACTCAAAGAGAATAAGAAAGGATCAGGAGCCAACCTCAGAGGTGAGTAAAAAACTGAGTTTGTAGTAGATGGGCATTTTGAGAGAAATGAGAACATCACTGGTAAGGTTTAGGAAAACCAAACAGCAGGAAAGTCAGCAGCACGCAGTCTGGGATCTTGGCATAAAAATGACAATAAACATTTTTCCCAAGTTGTTCTGTAGATGCTGAGCATATTACTGGTGAAATCAGTAGCACCTCATCCTGGGTCCTTTTCTTGTGCAGAGCGGCTGCCTTCAGGTTATATTAATCTAAAAAGACAGAAACATTAGATAGCGCCAGAACACGAACTGAATTTTGATAAGTGTTTGCTTTTAAAAGGTTACACAGAATTTGATTGCAATCAGCAGCTCAGGGTATGCTAGTCATTTTCAGACTCCTTCCATATGCTTTGATATTTGACTATAGGTACCTGCATAGTCAGAATTTTCGTAAGCAATTCAGATGTTCATACACAACTTTTAAGGGCTGGATTTCAGTCCATCTCTTTGATTAAAGTTCAGGTGTTTCACTAGTCATTAACCCAGTTCTATAGCAATGCCAAAGCTTTGCCTTTTGGCATATTTGTATGGCTATGATATGGCTTTTCTGATAGAAAGTTCTTGCAACCCTTTGTAAAATACATATTGAAATATTAACCCACACTTGATTTTTGTTATGTTGAAACAGAATCTGTCACAAGTGCACTTGGAATATTATTTGTTTTAACAAACATTTTAATTTCTTTTAATGATAAAGCTTTCATTTTACATGGCAGTATTGGGACCTTATTTACCTAATATTCTGTTGTCCATTAAAGTTCTGCCAGAATAAACCAAATCTTTATTTGCCATTATTAGTAAGTATTTGAAAATTAGATCAGAGTTTGGGTGCTTGCCCCTGATAAGAAAATAAGTAGATAATTATTGTAATTAACCAAAAGGCAAATACCTTCAAGAGGCTGAGAATTTTGTTATCTTACTTTACAAAAAGTAAGAGAAATCGAGCAACCAGATAGGCTCCCAGCCAAATGGTTATCATATTATAACCACATGGGTCAAATTGTTTGCCTAATCATTTCATATTCAAACATACACACAGAATAAAAATTTTCCAGCTTAGAGGAAAATGTAATAGCTCAAATGTCTCAGAATAGTCTATATTTATCCATTTTAATGTAGTTGCTGTTTTATGATATATTTTTATATTTGACTGTGGGCGTGCCCTTTCATTAGTTGCAGCTATGTTGTTTTAAAGAAGTTCTTGATCTTTAGCTTATTCTCAAGCACTTATTGCTGCCACTCTTTCGGAGACTGCAACTTCCAATCTGCTGGTAGAGCTACTTGTGAAACTCTACCCATTTCAGCCAAACTAGGTTAGCAAAGATCTAATATTTAAACTGTGACAAATCTAATGAATTAGATTACCTTGAAGGGAGAAGCAAAGCAACTGTATTGCAAATATCCATCTGTCCCCATCTTGCAAAAACATTTCTGAAGCCTTCAACCAGACCAGACAGAGAGCCCAAAGAGTCAAGCTTTGTGAAATTCTGGGGCCAGATAGTAATTAATTTATATCTCCTTTCTCCGCTGACTTGCAAAAAGAAGAAAAGTTTAACAGTATGGTTAAGTGAAATATGAATAACACTCTTTCACATATGCAGGGTGGAGGGGAACAGTAATGAGCCACGTAACGGAATAACAGCAAATGGAAAAAGCTTCACATAAGCTTTACTCCATCAAATTAGTTTCTGGTAACAGCAGTGAGCCAGGTAAAATAGTAACAGGTAAAAGAACAAAGTTTTCTCCAGAACAGGAAAAGAAGAACGAGAATTATCACCCATTTGTGCATAGAAAAGAAAAAAGGTTTTCTTCTTGGAAAAAAAAATATATAGCAAAGGAAATGTCAATAGTAGGAAAAGTATCATCAGTAGGAATGTTTGAAGCAAGAGCTCTACCCAGGAAGTTAACAACGTGAAATGCATGGCATCATGTGCTTAAACTATCCAGAGGGCTGCAGAAGCCTGCCTAAGGGAGCTCACCACTGCATAAGGCCTTGGATGTTTTTCCATCTGTAATATGTTCTGAATTTTCCCTCTAAATTTTTGAACAATTAGCATAGCAGGGAAAAATGGCAGCAAGATGTTGTTGAGATAACAACATGTTTTGAGCATGGCAGGTGATATTTATATTTTTAGATTCTGAATGATAATGGCAAAAGGATAAATCCTGCCCCTTTTCACTCCATTGTCTGTATCCCATTGGTGTGATCTCAGCATTATTAATGAAATTTCATTCTTTTCCAAATTAGCAGAACTTATTTTGTGGTGTTAGCAAAACAGG
This sequence comes from Emberiza elegans, assembly GCA_024865655.1. Classification (NCBI taxonomy): domain Eukaryota; kingdom Metazoa; phylum Chordata; class Aves; order Passeriformes; family Fringillidae; genus Emberiza; species Emberiza elegans. The sequence goes on along the minus strand of JALJVW010000085.1, from coordinate 24,076,773 downwards.
GTAGAGGTCAACAGGGTTTATGAGAGGAAGGGAAGAGCAGGCTGAGAAACCACAGGGTAGGGACAAGAGCAAGCAAGCAAGAAAATTGGATTAGGCCCAACAGCAGCCTCAGTGCAATGCAAACTGGAGAAACCCAGCACAAACAGAATGCACAAGGAATCCAGTGCTCTGTGACAGGCCACTTAACTGACTGAATATAGCACATTTTAGGTTAGTTCTCTGTAATTATAATTTCATGACAGGTAACTAACTTTGATCCTGCATTAAGTGTTTTATATATAATGTTACTCTGTTATAGCAGTATGCATGCAGTTTATAAAGTTTTATACATTCTTCAAGATCTCACTCAAGTGGGGGGTCAGACAGGAGATGTGGGCCAGGTGCTGGCTGAGGTCAGAATTTTGCAGTCAGGATGTGTCTTCGTTTCAAAAGGCAGGTGTCTGATAAGGAAGGCAGGAGCCTCCACTGAAATGGGAAATGTAAACCCCCTCCCTTTAAATTCTTATAAATTTTAAATTAAGGGGCTCTCAGGCAAAAAATATGGGAGCGGGAATAACAGTTCTTTGCTAGAGAAGAAAATAAAAAGATAAAATGAACAATGCAGTAAACTAAAACACCAGTGACAGTCAGAGCACAACCTGACACCCTGTTGGTCAGGGTGTTGGTAGCAGTCCAACTGGAATTGGGGCTGCAGTGTCAGGTGTGGTTCTGTTGAAGCAGGGATCCTGTAGAAAAGGATGCAGTCTTCCTCTGAAGATCCAGTGAAAGAGGCAGCTGTTCCTCTGGGGAAATCCAATGGAGAAAGCCGTGCTGGTGCTCCAGAATCTCAAGATTATATCTGGGTAGGAATGCTTGGGCTCCTGCCTCTGGGCAGAGCATCTCACAATGGGATGCTGTAGCTCTTATCAGCCCTGCAGTGACATTCAATAGCTGTTATCAGCAGATATCTCCCCGAGGGAGGAGTGGTTTCGGAAGGGATGAGGAAAACTGCCCACTTAACAGAAGACAACTGCCATACAGATGGCAAATAGAATAGAATTTGTTTGGCAATCCAGGATAGGACGGGAGCTGTTGAGCTTGGGGGCAGGGAAGAAGCAATCAGAGGGTGAAGCCTGGAGGCCACCATGATACTGTGAGAGCCACAAGCACAGGAAAGCTATGGAGAAGGAGAAATGTATGAACTAACTGCTGCAGTACAGCCCACCACTGCAGGACTCCTTGGGGGAAATTCTGGCTCTTTTGAAGACATGGAATTTACCCTTGAATTTAAAGTAGCAAGAATGCCCCCTTTCCTATTGACACTACTTTGTTTCCCTGCTAAAAGAGAAGCACTGTTAGGTTTTGCTAAGTTTTGTATTTCTATTTTTTCAATCTTCAGTAAATTATAAAAATAGACTTTTTTTTTAAATTGAAAGCATATTAAATTGTTGAGTGATTATGTATGGATCACACCCTTTATGAAAGCTAAGCACTGGAAAACAAAGAAAAGAAACAAGTATAATAAATACTTTGCCCATTTTAAACAAATGTGTTACTCCTAGAAATGCAAAAGAATTAATTCTCCCTTGCAAAACAAATTTGCTGTCTCATGACCAGTAGGCTTTTAGTATACAATTTTCATTTTGCCATCTGATATTTTTAAGTGACAACATTGATAAGGAAGCTTTCATTAGTAAGCTTTGTTTAAATAATTTAATTCTTTCAGAATTACTTTTGATCTTTAATTAGCAGGAAGACCTTGATAACAGAATGGGTCAGGTCATTGGCAAAAATAGGTAGAAACCAGGTATTTAAACTAATTTTTTGTCACTTACACTGTCCTTTATTAACTAGAAATTTTTCAGAAATAAAAGAAGATAATCTTGAAGTATTAGGCAGCTTCAAGAGATTATTGGAATTGGCTGTTTTTCCTTATGTCTGAGCTAAGAATTTTGATACCCAAGGTTGTATCAAAACATAGCTGTCTTGAATATGAATGTATGTGTGTAATGCTGTGATTACCTGTAAGACCCCCCCACATTTTTGTCTTATTTGTCTGACAAATCCCTCTCCTAACTGAGGAAAAAGAAAATTATGCAAAATCTTAGCTGTCACTTAAATCTAAATTTCTCATTTTTGTGGTTACTAACGGGAACAGAATGTTGTGTTGTTTAAACAAATCCCTAGAGACTGAGATAAAATGCTTCCAAAAGGATACGAATTGTTCCTGTTAATCTCAATGGCATCTTAACTGTGATAAAAAGTAAATTGAGTTTTGCTGTTTAGCCTTTCTTACATAAGAAGAGAGTTTAAAAGTGTCTATCAACCAAATTGATAAGGATAAAGTAAAAAATTAACAAACCAATGACACAATTATGCCACTACCTGTGGAACTTCTTTACACATGGTTTCAGCATACAAGAGAAGAATAAAGAACACAGGAGGATTAAAAATTGAAGTACACATATAAAAAGAAAAGTCACCACTGACACAAATGTGAGACAGAAAAATATAAATCATGTAATTATCCAGTAGAAGGAATTTACATTTTTTTCTCAAGTTCTTTTGGTTCTTGAAGTATTAGGTAAGGTCAATACAGGTTGAATAGTTGAGAACACCTGTAAGTGAAAATTCAAACTATACCCTTAAAATTAAGAGAACCAAAGGAAATGGAGGTTAACTTATCCCAATATTTAAATACCAAGAAATTCTGATGATAGCCTTTAACTCCCAGAATTTCTTGACTGAAAGGTGAACAAGTATCTTCATAGAACCAAAGAAGCTACTCTGTCTTTAAGGTGGAGTTTGCTTAGTAAGCTTGACTACATAAGTGTTGTCCAGAATGAATTCTCATTTGTAATCTTTACCAAGAGTTTCTGATTAAAATCCCGTGGACCTCATTAACAAGAGAAAATTATATCAGCTTTTCCAGTTTAGGAAAATTATAAAACTCTTGTGTAAACTAAAGTGAAAACTTTCCAGATCAAAGAAAGGATCTTTTTAATATGCATAAATTCTTCAGTCTGTGTATTAGGAAAAGGTTCTTCACAAAGAGGGTGGCTGGGCACTGGAACAGGTTCCCCAGAAAAGAGGTCACAGTATCATCCTGACAGAGATCAAAAGCATTTGGACAATGCTTTCGGGCACATGGTATGAATCTTGGGACTGACTTGTGCTGGACCAGGAGGTGGACTTTAATGATCCTTGTGGGTCCCTTCCAACTGAGGATATTCTGTGGTCCTATGATTTTATGACTCATTCAAACCCGATGACATAAAATTATCAAGGCAATGACACTTTCCTGCAATTGAAGAACTTGAGATGTTAATCCAGATTCTCTGTTAGTACTGCTATTAAGGTAATATGTTTTTAAATAAAACTTATTAAAAATAAAATTAGCAATATCGTGAATTAATTTATTGAAATATTCTCCTGTGGGCCCCACCTTTGTGCACAACTTCACTCATGGATAGGTCTTCTCAGATTGTATACCTGCTTGTGTCACAAAATACATTAAAAAGTGAATAAAAAGAATCTTGAGACTACAGGAAGTCCATGATATCTCCAGGTTTCCAGAGCATATGGAAGCTACAACGCTTTGTACTTTACCTCTACCTTTGTGACTGATATTTCATTAATGCAACAGGACTTGTATAGCAGTGTATTTTATATTACAATAGTATCATTTTGCATAATTCAAATGAAAAGATATGCCTTTTTATCATATGTATTGAAATTTAGAGGACTTTATTTTGAAATGACCTCAGAGATAACCTAGAAGTAGGGAGATGGAGGACAACACTGAGCTTACCCACTGATAACTTCTGACCATCCACCTCTAATCATGAAATTCAACATGCTGAATTAAGTGTCCAGCTCCCCAAGGCTGAAACATTTCTGTTCTCTGGAAGCTGATAGGCAAGAGATGAATATAAAGAGTTCCTTCACTTCAATGAAAGCCAACTCTACACCCAGTGGAAGTGGCAAAGAGAAGGTCTCTGAATCTGGTTCCTAAATCAAGTTTTGGATGTGAACGTCTGTGATGGACCAGTGATCTCATTTGTTTCACATTCAGGTTACCACTGGTTGGAAAGCAGAGACTCCAATTATTTAATGTTATTGCATGTGATTTGAAAAGCAGTCTCAGAATCTGCACAATTCAAGGTGACTGTATAAGCCTGAAACCATTTGTAAAGGAAAAAATGATTGGTTTTGAAGATCTGCCACCAACACAGAATATTTTACTCCATAGATCCATACACTGCATATAGATATACTGCATACTAGTGTTTCATGTTGATCATTTCCCCAGAGGCTTTGACATCCCCCAGGATGTTAATAATTCCACCCTGGGATTCAAAGAATTGGGATGAGATTCAATATTCCACCTTGCTCCTTTGAAATTGTTACTCTGCTATTTCCTAGATTTGGTTGCTTTTTCTTTTCTTCTTTAACCCTTGGACTGTGCTGAAGTGTATCACTCCGACTGGCAATTCAATGCCAGAGGATTCCCAATTGTCAAAACTACTCATTGGAAGTAAATGGAAATCATTGTCCTCATAGAATGTTTTTAAAGTAGGGGTATTGGCTATCATGGTTTCAAGATCGATGGAATAAAAGATGAGAGACTGAGAGAAAATACTTGGGAAAAAAGAATTTAATGCTCTAAACATTTGTTTTCAAAATATTCTGATCACCTCATATATATCAATAATTTTGAGAAATTGATTTAATTGCTTCTGAACTTTCCATTGTCAGCTCCTCAATGAAAATAACATAGAGGTCTAGAAACAAATGCAGTTTTCAAGGCAATCACAATATGTAACAAACATTTCTTTGCAGCTTGAATTCTCTTCCCCCTCCCCAGATAATAACAACATTTATAAGGGTGATAAAGTGTTGCAAGGATAATTAGGAGTTCTCTGGGCCTGAAACATCCTGCCTATATTGGCAATTAACTCACCTTCCTTTTAGGGGATCAAGTACTTGTATCTGTTTTCATGGCCTTGAGAAAATACAATCTGTATGTCAGGGTCATTGAGAAGAACTATAAAACATGTTCTTTCCTTCACTCCTTAAAAATTGCCTATATCTCCACAAATCAGTGTCTTTTGAGGCCTTTTACACTAAACCAGCAATTGCTGTCCATCTTTTGGACTTGTGGTATTCATCTGGAGGGGTGGGCAGTTCTAGATGGCTTAGGTGTCTTCAGATAAAGAAAAAAATTCTCCACATCTTTTAGATTACATGCATCTAAAAAATTCCTAAGGACCCAAAACCTTCCCAGTACTTCGATAATTTTAAAACTGGAAAAGCTCCTTCCTAGATCAGAAATGCTGAATACATCCCAGTGATTATTGCTGCAGTTATCTTGCCCATTACACTGGCAGCATACCATGGCACAGGAAATGGGGTGCTGATCTTTCCTACAGGAGTAAGATTGCAACAGTATAACAGAATTGGGTGAATGTTTCAGCTCTAGATCATCTTTGTTGGGCCGAACTACATCATGTGAGCAGTATTCTGGCAGTCTGGTGCTGCATTTATAATTTTGTGTCACAACCCTATGGATTAATTTACTCTAGCCCTAGCAATTTTAGTACTGAAGGAAATCCAGGCTGGTTTGGTAATGTCAGCTGCTAAAAATCACAGGTACTCTGTGAACTAGTTCATAAAACTTTGGTCTCCTTTCAGGAGGTTGTGCCACCAGTGTTTGACTTGGCACAGCAATGGGAATTCAGATCTGCTTGAGCTTGGCACCAGAACCAAGGCAGCTTTGTGTCTTGGAACAAAAGTGATGTCAAGGCAGGTGTCCTAGCTCTGCCTCTGGATGAGGTTGATCTCCCTTTTCCAGCAAGTAATTGTTAATATAATTGCAAAGGGGGGATTGTAAAAATACAGTCCCCCCTTGCCCTAGAAAGATATATATATATATATAACCCTGTGCTGGTGAAGAAGGGGATATCCCAAATGACAAAGTGTTGTGAGACACATAGATTGATCTATCCATGTATCTATACATGATTGATTTATCCATATGTATTTTTCCCCTCCGTGACCATTATGCTGCAGGCAGCCATGGCACCTTTCTCTTCTAGGAGTGCTAACTATCCAATTTTCTCTGCATCAGGGTTAACAGCCTGCCTGTGAGCAGTTTTTGATCTTTCACAGGTGCTAACTACCCTTTACCTCTTAAGTTGCTCGGCTGATCAGCAATTTTGTGAGATCTTTTGAAGTCACTGCATACTTAAGAGCTCCTGTATTTTCCCTAGCTGGTTTTAAATAAAATAATAATTTTTAAAAAAAATTTCAAATGTCTTTTTCCTTTCCTTCCCCTCGACTGTCAGATGGACAGGGCGTACGGATCAGGGAGGCAGCCGGGGAGCAGGTGGGGATGGAATGCACTGGAGGACGTGCTGGGGATGCCCCAGGGATGCTCTGGGGACGCGCTGGGATGCAGTGGCGATGCGCAGGGGATGCAGATCCGGCAGCGCAGCGCAGGGCGGGGGCTGTGCCCTGCAGCGCAGGGCTACCTGTCACTTCCAATGAGTTGCTGTGCAGCTGTTTCCGTGCCGGAGCAGCATGGCCTGCAGGTGGCCTGGTGGCTGTCTCCGAGCTGCGCTGTGTGTGCCCCGAGCGGCAGCGGGGGCTGCGGGCCCTGCTTTGCATGCAGCGGGCGTGGGCAGCAGGCTCCGAGCAGCCCTGCTGATGGGGCTGCTGTGCAGCAGCTACTGCTTCGGCACATTTAGACACAGCACCTCTGTAATTTGTCTCGACGTGATATCATCTTTTGTCTCAGCAAACTGACCCTTTTATCTGTCTTAGTTCTGCTTTCTCCGGCTCTTTCCATTGCGTTGCCAGCAGTGACAACGGGAAACAGCAGAGGAGGGAAGAAATAGCATATTCAGGTGGTGATAGCAGATATAATAACTGAATTCAAAGTTATTCACTGTTTTGAGGTGTTTGTGGACCTCTTGTGGGGTTTTTTTTTTTTTTGGTTTCTTTTTTTTGCTTTTGGGTTTTTGGGGTTTTTTGTTTTGTTTGGTTTTGTTTGGGATTTTTTGGGGTTTTTTTGTTTCTGTTTTGTTTTGATTTGGTTTGGTTTGTTTTGTTTTGGTTTGGTTTGGTTTTGGTTTTGGTTTTGGTTTTTTTTAGTTGAAGCATATGTCTGTCTGTGAGGAATTCTGTCAGTATTACCTGACTCTTCTTGCTTAAGTTAGCCGTTTGAAAATTACAGTCAATCTCACTTAGGAGATGCCATATAGGAGCCATATTATAGTTCCTTTTTTAAAGCAGCACTCTGCATAATAGTTGCTCTTTTAAATATTTGGGTTTAGTTCTCACTGTTGCTTTGTATTCATAGCTAAAAATACTGGGACTATGTAAATGGTGTCTGTACCTGCAGGGGATTTTCTGTCCCCTCCTGCTCATGCCCTGCTCAAGTATGTCCTAGTCTTCCCCAAAACAGGAGTCACTGGAGAGCAGCAGAGACTGACTATCACACTGAGGAATTTCCTTTTTGCAGTAAGGACAATTTATTGTGTCCATGTCAATGCAAACATTGCAAAAAATGCTACAACTTCAGTCATCTCTGCTTCCCTCTCCTGTTGACCCTGAGACACTATGAGAGAAAATGAGAGGAGTTCAAGAAACCAAAAGAGGCTTTCATAATAGCAATATAAAAGAGTTTTATCTAGCAACTAAATCACGTAGCACAGTAGATAAACAAAGAGATAGGTTTGGCATGGAAAATTAATATGCAATATTTAAGTGCTAAAAAAATACCAATAATGATAATGCTAAAAAAAAAAGAGAAGAAAAAGTAAAAAAGAGGGGGAAACTGAAGGTCAAAATTAAGATTATTTCAAAAGATCTAATAAAGGAATTGCTCCTTTGAATGTTCACCTAACTTGTGTTCAGAAAGAAAATTTCAAGGAAGGGTTGAACATGGAACACTGATACCCTTTTTGGTTATCTTGATCAATAGACAGAAATTTTCAATCTATACAAATCAGTTGGCTATAATCAATCCATGTTATCTCAAATAAAGACAAAAAAAATTCTCTTTGTTGGCTACTTGCCAACCAAGCTTCTTTTTTTTACCCAAAGAAAGTCCCATTTCATCTCTGTCTTGCACCTCTGACATTTCCTCATCCTGTAACTTAGCTTAATGCTAAATTGACCTAAACTGCCTTTAATATTAGCCCACATGTGTTAAGCCATTATTTATATACTTACCCTGTTATATTTCTTGTGTTTATCATATGTGATATCCTATATAATCAAGAATTAAGTAGTATATCGAGACCAGCTAAAGGAGTGAGGATTAAATGATAGCTCTTTGCTGTTCCACAATGGTGATTTTAGGATTTAGATTGGAAGGGTAGCAATAATCATCATCATCATCATCATCATCATCATCATCATCACAGATTTTTATCACTTTAATTTTGGGGTTTTTCCCTTCTCACTGTAAATTGGTAGTTTGCAGATAGAATTTTAAAAGTAGTACCACAGGTTCTTGTGGTGCATTCTTCCTCCTTTTTTATGGAGGGTCTATGAGAAATGTCAAAGCAATTATCAGCAGGTTACAATAGTGTCAAGGGGGTGGTCTTGAATAGTTTATTTGGACCTTTTTTCTTTTATCCGCTCTCCAGTACATTAGGGGCTGAAAATAATATGAAAATGGCTCAAATAAACAGGATTACTGTGACAAAAAAGTTATGAGTATTTTATCACATATAAAACTGTTAAGGGCTAGTATGTCCAAAAATTCATTTCCAAGTCTTGGAGGGGGAAGCCTTTTTTCCACCACCTTTCTTCTCTCACTTCCTCTGTCTCTACCTGTTTATTTCCACTGTATCAGAGAAATGTGAATTTCCATAGTAAAGTTTAAGTAGTGTTTTTCAGCCCATTTTCTAATCAGGGGATGAAATTCTGATTGTCTCTAGGCAATGTTGTGCTCGGCTGTGTGATTGCCAGAGTCTAAAGCCAAATTGGAAATTATGGAGGAATAATATAAACTGGGAAAAAACCCACCTAATTCCTATCCCCATAAAGCTGCATAGCCATAGGAAAAGAAATATTGACATTTGCAGATCTAAATGTAACTGAATCTTATGCATTAATTTATGTATTAATTTTAAATATTGCATGCACTTGGAAAAAATTGAGGCTGATAGAGGAAAAATACCATGCTGGTATTTTGGGATGAGCAAGCGTGTCTGAGTGGCAGCAGCAAGTGGGTCACGGGCAGGCAGAGTTCAATAAACAGAAGCATATGTGCCCTGCAGTGCCTCTTGCCTTTCCCTGGAGCAGAGTCTGGGCAGCGAACCTTGGCGGGCCGGGAGTGAGCGCTGCTGACCTTTATCAGAGCAGAAAGCTGCTGACATCGGGCACCTCCGAGCAGAAAGCTGCTGACATCGGGCACCTCTGGGGCTCGGAGATGCCCTCCTGCACCCACTCCTGGCGCTGCTGGAAGGGGGAGGTGGTGGGGAACAAGTGTGTCATCCCAGCCCCTGCTCTGCGGGATGATGGGAAGGAGCTGCAGTTTTCCCCCTCTCTTCAGCTCTCCAGTGCCTTTTGGAAGGATTTGCCTGCATTTGTTTAAACAGTGACTCTCCTCAGGGAGCTCCAGCTGGGGAGGAGCAAAGGTGCAGGCATCACCTGTCTCCAGGCTCCTGGCCTGGATGTGACAAGCATTTCTATTCCTCTCCTGTGGCTACATTGCTAAAAGATTTAAGACTGATGTATAAAACTGTGTTCTGCCACCACATATTATCGCACATATTACATATATGGATTTGTATTGTGCACAGGATCGTGGTGGAGATGATTTAATGAACAAAATATTGTGGTAAGGTACATGATGAATGCAATTTCTTCTGTATCTGCAATTTTTCACAAAAATATGTAAACATATTACTGTATATACATTTAGTCAAACAAATAATAATTTCTTAATAAAAATATGCCTTACTGGGCATATTTAAGTTAATTCATTACTACTTTTCTTTCCCCTAATTTAGTTATGAACAAACATCAGTTTTTAAAGGTAGAGAAATTACTGGGCCCCCTGGTTTTCCATACAGCGTAAGTCTAGAGGCTTGAGGCAAAAATTCCCATATCCAGGCTAAAACTAAAGCATCCTTTTGAGGAAGACAGCTTATTCAGAATTCTCAAGCAGTATAGATCCAGCATTGCTTATTTTCACTGTTACTGGGGGAGTTGCATTTCCATTCTGGCATTACCCAGTTTGCCTTCAGGCACTCTTGTTATGCCAAGCATGGTAGAAAACATTTCTCCCCGACCTCCTAAAGGTTTCCACTAAATCTCTGTAAACCACTTGTAAACCCCTTTAATCTAATTGGCAGAACCATTTTAGTAGAAATTGGACTGATGGGTCTACCCAATGAGTGCAGCTGAGTCCAAACAGTCTGGAGTACCAGGCTTGTCACTGTGTTGGTTTCTGGTGGTTCAGCAAGGTGCTGAGGAGTCAGAGCTCAGCCTCTCAGTGCCCATCTGGCAGTGTCCAGTGCCCTCCTGGTCAGTCTGCCTTCCCCAGCCCAGCTGTGCAGGGGGTTTATCAGGGGTTGAGGAGAGACACAGGGGTTGAGGAGCTACATGTGTCCTTCCCTGCAGGAGAATATTCAGGGAAAGAGTTACTGGAGCTGAAGCACTGTAACTCATTAGCTGCCATAATTCAATTTGTTTTCTCAACTTTACTACAGTCTCTCCTGGGAAAAGGTGTGTTTTTAACCATGTTGCCATTCTTTTGTAGACATACAAATTTTAATTTAATATCCATCAATTGCCTGGTGTTATATTCTTCAGTTACAATTACTTAACTGGAAGAAATTAGTCCAAATGAAGAGTACCTCATCTCTGTTGAGGTGGTAATGCATTAAAAAACATCTTTTATCTTGGCAAGGCAAAGGTTAACTTTAATTTAGAAAATATTTTCCTTTAACAAAATGTGTTTATAGAAAAGACTTGTGCAGATGAATTTTTGCCTATATAGACAATAATGTAAATAATTTTTTATTACTAAAAAAACCCCAAACATCTAAAATGAAAAAACACTTACAAATGAATGAAGAAGTGTTAAGAACAAATGTCCATGAGCTGCAGAACTGGTTTTTATGGCTCAGTCCCCAACTATCTTTAATTTTCTCCCTGCTGGAAATCATATCACCATAACAGAGCTGGCAGAAAAGATCGCGTGTCAACGCTTCAGCTGCTGCGGGGACTGTCTGCTGTGGGACCTTCCCTGTCTCTCCCCAAGCAAGCTGGGCCGAGGCACTCATGTCCTCCTTTTCTGCTTGTTCTGCTGCAGAGAGGCAGCCTTTGCAAAAGGTGAAACACACAGCTGGGGGAACAACCATGGGAACCATAATATTTCTTCTGTGAAAAACTTCCTTTCCTGTAGGCTGAAAAATGTTTTCTGCAAGGAAATGGTATTTTTTCCCTGCATATTTACATTAGATATTGTCCTGGCATATAAAGCTAGGGGAATTGCTAAATTAATTAACAAAAGTTGGACTACTAACAAGCAGAACTGTTTTTAGTTCCTGGACTCAAAACACTTAAACTATAATCAATATTTATATTTCATCTAATGTTTTGGTCACAGAGATCTCTGTTAAAGATTCTTGTAAGACATGGCTTTAAAAACATAGCTGAGAGCTAAGTCCTCCGTGCCTCTATCACAAGTCAAAGATGTGTTTTTTTCAAATCAGAGCTCAATTAAATGCTGCCATCTTATATATGATGATTAATGGTCAGGGATCCATCTTCTTCTTCATTCTTTGAAGAAACAGATGGGCATCATTTAATTCATGGCTTTTTCTGGCATTTTTTCTTCAAACTTTATCTAATGCTTCATTTTAATGCTGTGTAAAAAACCTCAGTCTCCCTTCAGAGCACTATTATTCTGACCATGGTATTGGGACTATGACAAAAGCTTTTTTTATCCTCTCCTATTCCCTCTATACTCTCTTCCTCCCTCCTCCCCATTAGCCTTGAGCTGCTTCACCCCCCTCTGCCCCATTCCAAAAACCTGAGCTTTTCTAGTCACACTGCCAGTATTTCTCTCATACTTTTGAATCCTCTCAACATGTGGTCCTTAACTTGTCCCGTGTTCAATGTCTCCCATCTTAGACCCAATCCTGCTGCTCTTTCTTATATAGGGCCTGTGTAGGAGACCAGCACAATCTGACATGGCAAAGTTTGCAATTCCAAAGTTGTGTAATTCCAGCTGTCCTGAGCTGTGTCCTGCTGCCCGCCTCACCCAGCAGCGTTGTGCTGTGTTGGGTCACTGCTCAGTGCCCCACAGCACCGGGATCAGGATTGGGATCGGGATCAGGATCGGGATCGCTGCCCACCAGCCAGAGCTGCCTGTGCTGGCTCTGCCCTGGGCAGTGCCAGGGGATGCAGGAACAATGCCCTCTCTCATGGGCAGCATGGGCAGTGGCAGCACCAGGAAACCCAGACTTTCTCAGGCCAGGGAAAAGACAGAGGCCTTAGGAAGTGCAGTGGAGACTGAGGGGGCACTTTGCTCTCCTATAGGTGGTGTATGCTTTCAGAATATTTATAAGCTTTAGGGGGGCTTGTCTTGTTATTTTGAGAACAAATTCATGTGTGTGTATTGTTTTTAATTTTCCGGTTCATATGCAGATATACATATAGTAGTGAGGTCAAATGCTGATGAAATCCCCCAAACTGGGGAACTTGTGTTTTCACTATTTTATTCACTGTAAGCCCAAGGTATTCGTTAATTTTGTCAGGCCTTTGACATTTTTCTCTTTCCAGGGTGGTGACTCACATTTTAATATACAGATAGGCATGAGGTGGGCAATGGAGGGATGGAGGTTTCCCACCTCAGCGGATGCAGGGGTTGGATTTTTCAAAGATGCTGGGCACTCCTCTTCTAAAACCATAACCTTCTTCAGGTGTCTCAAATCAAAGGGCCACAAAAAGTACTATAGACTATTAATTTTTCTCTGTTTTTAATTAGGAGAAAATACACTTTAGCCTTTCCCAGCCTGTGAAATTTTGGCCGTTTCCCTTGCATGTCTTTCAGTCTAAATGGCACAAGTCTGGAGTTTCTGCTACCAGCTGGAAGCAGAATAATTTCTGGCAGCAATTTGCTGGTCCCTGAGGACTTGGGACATTTCCATGTCATCCTCCTAATCAGAGGAATGTGGCATTAATGACATAGCTTTTCCCTATGAGTCAGTGTAGAGGCTGACACTAGTTAATACAGGAGAAGGTATCAAAGTCACCTGATAGAATAATATATTTAGAAAGAAAATTTCTTCTTAACTCCCATCAGTAAGCCTCAAGCAGCGGCACCCATATCCCTCTGTAGCTGAGGGACACAAAGGGGTGGCCCACACACTTGCTCTGCAGGAGGGAAAGCCCCCCTTGCTCCATCCAGGCTTGAGCTCCTTGTGCCCTTCCGTGGGAATCCCACACACGAGAGATGGGGCAGCCTCTGGGCCCCTGCAGGACTCACAGATGAGAGCCAGGCTGTGGACAGCAGTGAGGAGTGCTGTGATCCCCCTCTTTGAGACAGCTATAAATAACATTTGATACAGTTAATCCCTTGAGATGTCATGATGGTTTTGAGATCAGATTTTATCTGCTGCTGTGCTTCTCATTTGTCCACTGGTGGGATTCTTTACAGGCACTTCCAGCCTTTATTATCCTCAGAGCTTTGTGTCAAATGCAAATATTGTTGTTAATTGCTATTTGCATTACAAGAGCAATTACATCTTGCTGTTCTTTAATTCCTGATTTATTGATGAATATTTCCAACACTGATTTAGCATAGAGGCTTTGCCAAGGTGAAAATTGACTATTTGTTTTGTTACTTTGCCAGTGTCTAATCCAGAGCAATTCTTTGCCTCTTGCCCAATGACTACCCAATTTTCTTCTTAGTGTCTATGAAGGGTGTATTAAAGGCTTGAAATTCCCAGTACTGGGAAAGAAACTCCATTACTTCATTCAGTCCCTTGTTCATGCATACAAAACTTGGATCTGTGAGACGTTTCAGTTAGCCTAATTCATTTCATCACATTGTTCATCATGGTTTGCCCTCATTGAATTTGCTCAGTGCCTCCTCCTTGGAACCACAGCTCACAACACCTTGGTGCCTTCATTATCTATGAAAGGGTGAAGTATCTACAAGTGTCCAAATATGTAAGCACTTGCATATTGAATTAAGTTGCTGTTCTGGGTGTGTTGGTTTTGCACTGCCTTGTTCTTGGTAGTGAGGGGGCAACAGAGGTCTGTAAGAAGTTTCCAGAAGCTTCCTCCATGTCCAGCAGAGCCAATCCCTGATGGCTCTGAGGATGGATATACTGCTGGCCAAGGTTGGGCTGATTAGAGATGATGGTTAACACCTCTATGACACTGTATTTAAGAATAAAATAAAACCAAAGATTGTAGTGCAGTTTTCATTCCTGATAGAGGAGTAGGTGAGAACATGTGAGAGGAACAGCTCTGCAGACAGCAAGGTCAAAGCAGGGGAGAGGGAGGAGATGGTTCAGGCTCCAGAGCCGAGATTCCTCTGCTGACCATGGTGAGACCATGGTGAGGCAGCTGTGCCCCTGCAGCCCATTGGGATCCATAGGGAATGCAGAGATCCACCCTCAGCCTGTGGGGATCCACAGGGAATGCAGAGATCCACCCTCAGCCCATGGGGATCCACGGGGAATGCAGAGATCCACCCTCAGCCCATGGGGATCCACAGGGAATGCAGAGATCCACCCTCAGCCTGTCCCCCTCAGCCCGGGGGATCCACAGGGAATGCCCGTGAGGGAATGCATCCACCTCAGCCCGTGGGGATCCACAGGGCCCGTGGGGATGGGAATGAGATCCACCCTCAGCCCATGGGGGAGGTGCCCATGCCGGAGCGGGTGGAGGCCTGGAGGAGGCTGTGATCCGATGGGAGACCCGGTGGAGGGAGAGGGCCCTTGGTTCCAGGCTGGAGCAGCCTGTCCTTGGTGGACTGGCCCCATGGAAGAGTGACTCCCGCTGCAGCAGTTTGGGAGGGCTGTGTGCCCGTGGGATGGAGTCACATCAGAGAGGTTCACGGAGAACTGCCTTCTGTGGGAGGGACCCCACAGTGCAGCAGGGGAACAGCTTCTCTCTCTGAGCAGTGAGAGGAACCATGGGTGATGAAATTACCTGTAAACCCCTAATCCCTGTCTGTTGGTGAGAAGGAGGGAGGGGTTGGGATGGAATAAGGTGTTTTTAAGGGTTTATTTTACTTCTCATCATTTTGCTCTGATTTTGTTACTAATAAATTCACTTAAATATCTCTAAGTTGAGCTTTTTTTTGCCCATGATGATATTTAATGAATGATTTGTCTCCTAGTCCTTAATTCATGAACCCTTCATTATATTTTCTATTCTCTGTTCAGCTGCAGAGGAGTGAGCGAGAGGGTTTTGTGGGTGCCTGGCATCTGGCCAGGGTCCAACCACAAAATCCTCATGTGGACACTCTTAGCATTTAGGAATAATTATACTGAAGTAAGTATTATGGAATAGATTTTAAAGCACTTTTGTCCCAAAGGCTTTTCTACATGAGAAAGTCATATAAATAGGACAAGGGTTTAAAATTAGTTTATTCTATGGGCACAGGCCTGCCTCCAATTCCTTCAGACTGCCACCTGGGAAGCAATTTTCAAGCTACTTGAAAAGGTTTAAAACACTCATATTCCAGGTAATTCTGCTGACACAGGAGAGTTAGTCCAAAAGAACTAACAGTTAACTATATCAGTGTAATTAACTACATTGGCACCAAGAAAGCTTCCTGTATGACCAAATCCTAAGTTTTCTGCTACCATAAAAAACCCCTTAAGACATCTGTGTCTGGGTTTATATTGTTAAATAGTTTTTAAGATGAAACAAAATAAACTTTTAGACTAAAATCTTCAAATATTTTAAAGGGTGCATTTTGCTGAAACAAGCTTGCCTCCATATTTGGGTGAAGGCTGATATTCACTTTTCCCTCCTACCAGTATTACTTCCTCAAGATGGTAAAGGCTACGAAAATGGGAACTTTGTGCATCCATCCTTTTCCTAGTATTAAGCAATTCTTATGACATTTATAGTTTGCTGATAGACTGCAGAGAAGCCAGATGCTTTATGGCTTTTCTACATTGCTATTGTCAGATTCTTACAACTGAGTGAATACAGCATGAGAACATAAAAATGAAAGTCTGCATTATGCCTTTGCCTGTGCTAAATTAAATCTAGGTCTCCAGAAAGAGACAGGAACTCTAGATGTTGCATGTCTGGGCCGAGACCATGTGTTTCATTCAAAATTCACTGATAAAAATGGTAATGACGTGCTTTGAATTTTTTAGGGGTGTTTCTGCATTTTTGATGGTATTTTCAGCCAGAGTGCCATGGCGAGGCCATTTATACCACCCTCTCCCATAAAGATGCAGTGCTGCAGCAACTGTGATCTTTCTGTACTTTCTGAGGGGGAAAGCACCAGCAGAAGATGGAGATCCACTTTGCAATGGTTTTCATAGTTGTGAAACTGAAAGAACTTGAATTCAAACCTCCTGTAAAAGACTTTCCCAGAGGTAATGCATTCCAGTAAAATCCATTGCCCTCTTTTTTCATAGAATCTGCAGTCAAATATAATGACATCTATGATAACTTAAAAGTTCTGACATGCTCACAAGTGGGGAGAAAGCATATTGGAGCTCCTCAGCATGTCAATGAGTGACCCCACCAAAACAGCTGTTACTTGATGATGTGCTGTGGAGAAGCCAGATAATTTATGTCCTTTCTACATTGTTACACTCCTTCACACAGCTTCTTTGTCTTTCTCAAGTCTCCCAACAGCATACAGAGCCCACAGAAATTACAGTAAAATCAGCCATGCATCCATCAGATTGGGGGAATAAATTTACTTGTTTAGTCTTTGCTTGCTTTTGCCTTTTTTAAAATTAATTTTAATAAAGGAACTGTAAAGGTCATTGCTCTGTGGTAATTTAATCCCACTATAGTGAAGAGTTGTGGTATCCCATCTACATTCAATCTTTTTAATCTTTATATTAAGTCTTATATACACTCTTTCATGTAATCCCAAGTGTGAGGGAGAAGACAGTCTGTACATTGCCCTCCTTCCTAAAGCTCTTCCTCACTACCAGCTTTCTTCCACTCTCACTTCTCCCTTAAGGGTCTAATGATATGAGAAGTTCTTCCACTACTCTAAGTCCTTTCCAAAGACCAACTTTTATGTCCCAATATTTACTTCTGTCATTGCACAGGCCTTCAGATGTCTGATATCCATGGGAATTACACCTTTTGTTGCTGTATAAATAAAGGAAAAAAAAAGGAAAGTGGTGTTCAGGTGGCTCAGATGTCATTATGAATTTGACAAAGAAAAAAATAAATGAAACAGATTTTAGTACTTGGGTTGCCTTTGTTAGGGGTTAAACAGGCACTGGGGACACTGTATGCGGGAAGTAACTTGGAATCATCATTATTTGTTATAAGTAGAGTGAAGGAAAAGCATGAAACTCTGTTTGATTGCCCCCTTGCTTGTCCATCTGCATGGTGTACACCTGCCAAAGCAGGGACAATGCTGACATTTCCCTTTTTCACCATTAAGGTGTGGGTGATATGTGGGGTACAGCTAAATAAGAAATTCTTGCTCAGAACAGATTTTCTGAGTGGCAGTGCTGAGTCAACAAAGTTGAAAGGTTTCACAAGGGATATTTTGAATGTAATCTCTAATCCAGTCTCACAGGAAGTCATTAAAATATTTTGTTTTAAAAGGTCAGTGCATTCTGTGTTTGATATAATTTTTTATATGGAAATTGAAATAGTAAAGCAAAAGAAAATATTCTTATCTTTTATGAAGAACCTTTTTTGAATACTATTTTTTACAAAGCATTTCCTTTTTGCCCTTATTTTCCAATCTCAGGATATTCAGGCTTTGTCAAAATCCAGAGAGGTCAGTTTCAGGAAGGTCTTTTGGTGGCACTGTCCAACCATCCAATTTCTCTGCAAGGTTCTATTGCCTTTGTAGAATAGAAATGGAAAGATAATAACAAGTCTGTCTGTCTGTACAGATATTACATGGACAGACATGAGAAGTAAATGGCCGTAGAATAAAACACAAGTTCCATTACTTGACACGAGGAAGAACCTTTTTACACTGAGGTGCAGAGCTGCACAGAGAGGTAAATGTGCTGCCCAGGTGGAGTGTCCCTCTCTGGAGTCATTCAAAACACATCTGGATGTGTTCCTGTGTCACTTGCACCAGGTGACCTTGCCTTGGCAGGAACCTGGACTGAATGATCTCCAGAGGTTCCTCCCAGACCTAAGGATTCTGTGAATCTGTGATTATGTGTGCCATTAACTCTATTGTTGGAAACATGACTACAGTTTATAAAATCTTTTTTTTTGCAGCTTTCTTTACTTCTATAGGTACATACCTTCCTTGGAAATTGTGTCTTTCTTGCCCATGAGTTCTTTCCATTCTTTATTATATTGAATTTCTTCAAGACGTTAAACTAATATTTCACAGAGTCACAGAATATTTCTCAGTTGGAACAGACCCATGAGGATCATCAATTCCAGCTCTTAAATGTATGGCCTATGCAGGGATTGAACCCCCAGCCTTGGTGTTTTTAGCTCCAGGCTATAACCAAGAGAGCTAATCTCAGGGTAATTGTCAGAAAAAATTGTAAACCTTCCTGAAGTATTAAAATACACTAAAGACTGATAATGTTTTCATCACAACTTACAAGACTGATTGACTATGCAGAAAATTACAAAATTACAACATTTTATTCAAACTGTATTATATCTATTATTCAAAAAATAGTCTCATAAACACATAGTTAACAGAAAAACAAAATAGATTACATTAATTGCCTTTGACAAAAGCACTCATGTAAATTGAATGCACTGAAATTGTTGATACTGAAAAGAATTTTTAAAGTGATAATTTCTTTAATGCTTTGCATGAAGCCTCTTGCAGAATATAGTGACTGCATACTTGCATTTATGGCTGATTTCATCCAAGTCACTGTCATTCCTGCAGTGGGAGCTATTTTCTAAATAAAGTCTATATTTTCTTTTCATCACAGGTCCTTCCAGAGGTCTGAAGTCAGAAGGAAACAATAAGATCTTCATTACATAAGTCTTACAACATCACAGATGAACTTTTGCGTCTGTGTGATACAGCAGTACTGCTTGTCCACTGTCCCAAACTGCTCTATTACTGCATTTCACTAAAGGGACCTCAAGTGAAAACTGGGAATAAGGCCAGGATGCGTTGCTAATTTTGTAGGCTTGTTTCCAAACAGTGTTTTCCCAGGAGCACACTGCCTGTGCTCCGGTGCCACGGGGGAAGCGTGTCAGCTGGTGGGTGCAGGCTGGCGTGTGACCGGCATGTGCCAGGGCACTGGGGCACTTGGCTGGGCTGGCATCGAGCCCACTTCTCTATAGCAGGACTGACTTGAGAACCAGGCAGTTAAAAAATAAGTTTGTGGATCCTGGCATTGGTAAATCACCCAAATTTGGCCATTCATCTTTTAACAGATACGTGTTTTATTGTTCTGTAGGAAAACTCCATCAGGCAACTGAAAGATTTTCCCCAAAGAAATGCAGCCTGCTGTATATTTTCTTTTCTTTTACCCTTGGTGGCATTAAATAACAGCATATTTATATTTATCTGCTTTTATTTCTTTGTTTCTAGTTCTCGAAATCTCCTCACCTAGCAAACTGTTTGAGAAAAGGCTTCTTACAGCTCTTTGTTAGGTCAAAGCTGCTGCTCTATCTGTACAATTGCAGTGAGGTTTGGATGCACGTGTGTTGTACAATTAGCTAAGCCACATCCTATAAAAGAAATTAGTTATCTAAATGGAAAGGATGTATGTCTATACTGGGAGTAGCTGCCAGCATAGATGCTTCAGTCAAATACCTCAGCTCTGCCGGTACACTTTTCTCACTGCAGCACTCTTCTCACTGACCGCCGTCACTCATGGAAGGCATGTGATGAAAAGCCTTCCCTCTTCTCCCATAAAAAGGTACTTAAGAATATGTGTGGTGCTTTTCTGAATTATAGTCTCTGTTTTTAAATATATATAAATGAGCAGTTTAACAAGTGAATTTACATTCTGCAGCCCTCAGCTGCAGCCCTATCTTTAAATTCAAGGTGCTATCCCTAAAACAACAACATTTTTCTTCCTTGATTGCACCTACCTGATGTTCCTGCAGGCACATTTAGGAATACTATCATTGCAATTTGCATATCTATTTTAACTCTTTTAAACTGTGTGTTTACAACAATATGATGACAAAATTTGTCATCCCAAATGACTTTCTGTTACTGGAGGGTCAGTGCTTTGCATTTTTTGTTTGAAATAACACAAGAGGTACAGCCAAGGGCAGGGGATGAAAAATTACTAGACTTTACAATCAGCATCAGGAGCATCCACAAAGGAACAATAGCAATAATAGCAAACATGTTCATCTGTGAACTCCATAGGATACCATTAAAAACTGCTTTCCTTTCTCTTTAAATAAATACTTAATATTCTGTTTCCAGTTTAGTAAAAACAACATTTAAGAATCGCCACATTACTCTGGATCGGTATCAATTTGCCTAATAGATTATTCTACCCCTGACAGCAGCCAATACTGGCTGTTCAGGAGAAGGTACAAGAAACACATCAATGATCAATTATGGAAGAATCTGCCTTTTGGGCAGCAATTCACAATTTTTATATGCTAGTCACCTTTTGCAAAAAGGATACTGGGTGTACCAAACCACTACATGCAGATATGAATAATGGGTTTTCTGCCTTCTCTTATAAATGTTCTTTGAGGTGTCTAATAGTTTAAAAGTCCATGTTATCCACTATTAAATAAATTTTGATCCATTGTGTTTTTCTTGTACTTTTCAGGGTGTGGTAAGGCGTAGGGGGCCTCATGGCTATTGCATAAATGATACATCAGGGTTCCCTTCTTCTACCAAGAGAGAACCTGAAGCAGTCATTCTGGCATTACAGTTTTTACAATCCTGAAGAATAACTCAGATATGTGTGTCTTGTTCCCATCTTTCCAGCCTCAGTTCATTTCTATGAGCTTTGCAGAAGGCTGCATTCCTCACTTTCAGAAATCATGAGGAATGAGGTGGTGCTCCCAGACACTGAATTCTATGTTTTGTGGGTTTACCTCTGTGCATTGTACATGATTAAACAGAAATCCTGTAATTGAAGCCGTGTGAATTAATATTTCTTGATAATTTCAATTTGAAACAATGGCTAGCAGTCTGAACCTAACAAAAGCTTTTATCCTCTTGACTTTTGATCATGCTAAGTTTTGGATATTTTTTAACCTACTGAATAAAGGCTATGTCTAATTTTTTTTCAGTAGAGTTTTTTAAATTCTGGGTTTTTTTCAGATTTTTGAGTTGGCTCAGATTGATGCTTTTGGGCATTGGTAGAGAGACCATATAGCCCATTTTTCAGATTTAAATAGATTTTAAAATGGAAAGAATGTAGACAAAATAATATTTTTCAGTGGTTTTCATGTGTCCCTTGTTGGAGTATCTTGCTGAGAAATAACTAGGAGATCAGTTGCTCTGAGAAGTTTCACACGTCTGAAAAATCTTGAGCTCTGAAAGGGAAAAGAAGGGAGAAAAGAGGAATAGAGTTAGACTTTCCATCCTCTAGGGACGGTGTCTGACATGAGTTAGACCTACTTAAGTTTTAGATCACATAACCTTTACTCATTTGCTTCTAGTTTCAGGACATTTTTTATTGTCATATGGTCTTAGTGCTGCACTTTTGTGTTGAAAAAGCTGTTCTGAGTCATTGCACCTACTAATGAAAGTCAAACCAAAAAAGAGTCCCATTCAAGCAATAATTCAGCACAGTTTGCTGTGGAGGCACAGCTGGCTGGGTAGTCCTCTGCAGCTGGGGATAAGGCTGTGAGTCAGAGATCTGCAGGATTTAACCTCAGGGGCAATGGAGCAGCTCATCTGCTATTCAGAAAAGCCCACTTGAGACAGGGAGAGACTGAGGAGGGATCTGATGTGCAGCTAACCCAGTAACAGTGACAGCACTGAAAAAGCAAATCTGATTATTATAATCTTGGTGTCTCTTCTGCATACTACCCAAGCTGCTAGTCTACATATAAAAAAGCAAAACGCCATGCAAGTCCCCTGTGTATTGTTCTTTTCCCTATTGTGCTTAATGACTGATCAGTTATATAAAGCAGGTACAACTCTCTGATAATGCTTATGTAAGTACCTGTTTAGTAATCCTTCTCTGAACATCAAGTTTTAACTGATGGAATTTATTAACATTTATATTGCTGTAGAGCGGAGAGACATCAGCTAGGTTACAGCTACATTGTGCTAGGTACTGTAAAAAGAGAGACTATCAGCATGCCACATGAATCCTTGCTCCATATATTTATTTCATGAAATATATCTTCTATATTTGCATTAATGTGAGGTGACAGAACATTGTAAAATTGACCAGCAATTTATAGCCTCTTTATTTTTTAATTAAAAACATAAATATGCTTCTATGTAGCAAAAGAGAAGTTTTCTAAAATGAATTCAGAATTACTTAACCATCTTCATTCCTTACACCCACAGCTGTAGAGGATTTTTCTATAAAGATATGGAAAAAATTTGACTTTTAAAAAATATCAAGGAATAAATGAAGAAATAATCACAAGCTTTTATTAATTTAGGCTAATATAGCAGTTGGTGAAAGATTAACTTTTAGTGGTGCACAAATAATGAT
Organism: Emberiza elegans; assembly: GCA_024865655.1. Taxonomy (NCBI): domain Eukaryota; kingdom Metazoa; phylum Chordata; class Aves; order Passeriformes; family Fringillidae; genus Emberiza; species Emberiza elegans. Next base: position 24,053,995 of record JALJVW010000085.1, on the reverse strand, counting down.
TCAAAACTCACAAACAATACCTTTATCAGTTATTGAGGAGTAAAACATCCCTTTAACAAACAAATGTAGACATTTGGAACCATCATCTGCTCAGGTGCATGGGAGGCTGGGAGTGCACACAGCCAGGACAGGTGACCCAGACTGACCAGAGGGATATTGCAGATCATACAGCATCATGCTCAGTATATAAAGCAGATGAGGAAGAAGGAGAAGGTGGGGCTGTTTGTGGTGGTGGTGGTGTTTGTCTTCCCAAGTCACAATTACATTTGATGGGGTGCTGCTCTCCTGGAGATGGCTGAACATCTGCTGTCCTTGGGAAGCAGTGAATTAATTCCTTGTTTAGCTTTATTTGTCTGCATGGCTTTTGTAATAGGAGACCAGGATTCAGTAGTTCTGCTGCTAGAAGTAGTTATCAATAAGGGAAAGTGAAATTGAACTTACTATATGTGTAGTCAGAGGAAAACTCAAAGAGCTGAATTCTCTCAGTGTCCTGAAAGAGCCAATGCACAGTCAGAAGTGGGACTGTTCATGATTCAGCTGTAAGAGATTTTTAAGCAGGGTATGATTGTACAAGGCGTTTGAAGAGTAGCACTTACATTTAACCAAACAGGAAAAGTGAGCTAACAGACATGCACTTTTGTCTGAGTTCAAGGAAGGAAGAATTGAAGACATGGAGGTAAGCGGAAGGTAAAAGACAAAAAGGTTTTCTGAAGAGAAATTTGGCCTCACCAGTCTGCTACCTATTCCTGGCCAAGGCAGTTTTTAGACACAGAAAACAGAGAGCTGATCTATCCTACCACACATCACCTGAAGGATTCTTTGATACAGGACATTGATAGTTGAAGTTTACATAAATTTGTATAGCAAAAATAGAAAAAATATATAGAATTTTTTTTTCTATATATAGAAAAAATCATTGAAGAAATGTCCCTCGAGGCTGTTAAGTATACATACACCTATTCTAATTAGGAAGTCTGTGAGCCATGGAGGTAAGGAGACATTTTGAGGGAAGTAAAGCTGCATACTCAGCCCATTTTTATTCTCTTTTATACACATGGGCTATTGACAGATAGACCTTTAATCTGATCAGAATGACCATCCTCATTCTTATCTGAACAGCACTGCATTATGTGACAGGAAGTCATTAATTAAGCTGGAGAAGATGTAGGAATAATTCCAGAATTTTTAAATGGATAAAGCCAGGGCTGTATTAGCTATCACAGCAGTGATTCTTCCCATCAGCACTGATGAAGCCATTCTGGGCACCATTCTAGGCTCCTTAGAACAAAAGAGATATGGAGTTCTTCCAGAGAGTGCAGTGAAGGACAGCAAAGACGATTAAGGGAGAGGAATACCTCACATTTGAAGAAAGACTAGGAGAGTCAGAACTGCTTAGTCCAGAGAAAAGAAGACTCAGGGACATCTTATTAATATATATAAACACCTAGAGAGAGGATACAAAGAGGTCAAAGCCAGGCTCTTATCAGTGGTACCCAGTGACAGAACCACAGGGACACCAACCAGCAAACTGAAACAGAGGAGGTGCTGTCTGAAATATTGTGATACATTTTGGTACTGTGAGGGTGACCCATAACTGACGCAGCTTGCCCAAATAATCTTGACATGGTCCTGGGCAATGTGTTCTGAAATTGGTAGTCCAACCAAATAATTCCTGTGGGAGGCGTGCATTAGTTACCTTTCCCCAACTGGAAAATTATTAAACATGAATTGCATTTAAAGTGCGAAGGTCAGAAAGAATTCAGCTATCTAGAATCATTAACTGGTCAAGACTGTTATTCTCAAATCTAACAGAAACACTGAATATATTGTGGCTAAATCTAGTTCTTCACCAACTAAAATTAAACATATTTTTCCATGAGTTAATTGTGTGGTTGAATCTTTCTGGGAAAAATATTTAGTGGAAACATTTATCTCAGGTGCATTTCTAAACTGATTCACAAAAGCATACACCAGTATTTTCATAGGAATTAGGATCTTCTTAGTTGTATTCCACAGGGGCAGAAAATACTTGACAGGAAATATGTTTTTTAGCATGTTCAGATAAGCTGTCCTCTGGTTGTTTAAGATTTAAGTTCTTATCACCTTAACAGTCATTCTTGTCAAAGCAGATCCATGAACAGCTGAAGTCTATATTTATATAGACTTATGTTGAATCCTAGTGTTTTATTTAGGGAAAGGTGATATTGGTAAGTTGTCTCACGGGTGAAAATTTACCACTGGAGCAAATCCAAATGGATTTTAAAAGACTGTCATCACAGAGGCTGATCTTGATAACTAGTGGTCTTGGTACTGTTTCTTTATGAGGCACTGCTCAACATGAGGCCTGCAGATGTCTCCAGGAGAAGAGGGAAGATATAGGAAGAAGCTGGTTAGGCTCAGCTTAGCAGGTTGTAAGGACCAATGTGGAGCAGTACATGTTTTTAGGAGGAGAAAAAAAAAAGGGAAGCTGGAGGAAAAGATGCTGGAGGTCCTGAAGGTGGGCCTAGGAGCAAGGAAGGAGCAGCCTGATGCAGATGGAACAGAGGCAGTGGTGCCCTGCTCCCAACAGTGGATGAGTGTTGGGGCACTGTACTCTGTTTCTGGAAGTAAGGTTTAAAATAGGTTTAAAACTTGTACTGGTGGTGCAAGTGGGAAAGTCGGTGAATACTGTCTGGTGGGTTGAGGTGGGAGTTGGTGGTATGCTCCTTCACACAGTATTCAAAGAATTTATTATCATGGCAGTTCCGCTGTCTGTGTAGAAAGCTCTGTGTGTTATTTGTCAGGATACAGCTTTTTGTATGAGCCCATGGAAGGCTCAGGCTGGGGGAGGCTGGTGTTCAGGCACACATTTTGGCCCTGTTCTGACTCTGTGTTTTCTCTGCATGTCTGCACATCAGTGGGGCTCATGTTCTCATGACACAGCCCAAAGAGGGATCAGCTGCATTATTATCTAAATCCCAACAGTGTGCTTGGATCCAATCATGACATGAATATACACTATTTCTGCACAAACAGAACTGCACTGAGAAAAGCAAGGAGGATGGCAGATGGGAGCTGCAGCTCACCAGGTGTGGAGGTTTACAGGGACTCCTTCTCTGGCGTTTTTACTCATTATCTTTTCATATGGTACTTTCTCAAAAAAACCAATGTAGTTCTGGTCTCTCAATTATCTGTTTGTGTGATTGTACACATGTACATAACTATCTATAATCTTTCTCTGTGATATTGCTAGTGTGATTTTTTTAAAAAATCAGAACATTTGCCAGTAGCTCTGTCTCTGTCTGTTTTATTCTCCAGTGAGGGTACAATTTCACAGAGAAGATCTAACCATTCTGATTTCCCAGAATGTACGAAAGTTTGATCTTTTTAAAAGAAAAGATAGGAAAGGCACCTTGAGTATTATTGCTACTGCTGCTTCTCTTTAATGGTTATATGGTGACACTGCTTCGCATAGGATTACTGTCACTGGCACAGAGGGGATGGGAGATTGGCTGCCTTGAGGGATGAGATGAGATGATAAAGGAAAGAGGATGTTACCTCTGCAGCATCTGGCTCCATCTCTCAATTTTCATTCCATGTGTTCTGTGTGGAACCAGAGTGGGGCTTGTAGCAGTTTCTTGCCTTTGCACCACTGCCATTGTTAGGCAACTGAAAAGAGAATGAGAGAATTGTGAAAAATCTATTTTACTTAAAATAGCTGTACTGTGTAATTATTCAAGAGGGCTTAGCAGGCAAATGAGATAAAGCCAAAAGTTAGGCAGATCACCAAAGGTACAGAATACAGTGACAGAGTGATGCATAAAATTCTTCGGAAAGCATTGATGTAATTATATTACTTATGTGCTCATATTGCAGTGAACATGATTTTCGGAGTGCTACATTTCTGCTTAACTGAAATGAAATCCCTAAATTTATTAACTAATTTTGCTTTGTGCAGCAAAGGCTGAAGATTTTTCTGCAAAAATCAGATTCCAGTACACTGACTCATTTGGAATACAGCAGTTAGAGCCAATCTGAGCCATTTTTTCTTTATGTGTACCAAAATGTCACAATTAAGACTGTAATTGTAGGAGAGGAAATTGTAAAAGGAGTGAGAGGTTCAACAGTGCACAGAGAAGAAGAAATGTTTTATCTGGTCTCCACGTGTCGAAGCACTTCTCCCTCTGTGTGCAAGGCCATGTGTGTGTCTTGAGTTTGCACCTGATGTCAAACAAGCAGCTGCTTTGCCAGTGGTTTTACCTTTTCACTCTCCAAAGCTGAGTCTATCCTATATAGTTAAATTTAAAATGTTGTCCCATAAAAATTTCAGAAATGAGAGATTTGAGTTTTCTATTGAAACCTTCCCATGACAGTCTATCACGAGATGCCTGTTTGTTTCAGGGAAAGGTAATTAAAGAGCCAGAAGAGAAAAGAAGGAAAAAAAACTATCTCACCTTTCTGGCATATTTTCAAAGGATTCAATTAGGGACACACTAAACAAAATTTGTTTAAAAACGTGATTGATGTTGGAGCTTTAACAAGGCGCTGTCATTGGATAGAGGGGCTTTTTATTAATGCATGTGGTGTGATAGAAATGTGTGGGACAGGATGCCAGGCTGTTGACAGTGTTTGTGTTTTGTATATGTTTTACATGAAGAGATGGGCTGTGTAAAGATGAGTTTTGTTTTTTCTTTCACTGGTTCATTTCTTTAATCTGAACTGAAACTGAACTGAAACTGAAAGATCTTACTGCGAGGCAAGCAGTTTTGAGTGAAAAGGGCTGTTAAGAAAATCTACCTTGAAGGAGAATATTTTATATATAGATTGTTATTTTCTTTTTAAAAGCTTAGTGATTGCACTCTATGCCATGCATACTGCAGAGGGCTGAAAAAACACTCATGATCATTTGATGTTCCTGAATTACTGTGTATGTGTGTATATATACATATACACATATATGCACATATATGAAGATGTATATGTACATATTTCATGCACACATTCATCTATAAGCATATACATCTGGATGATATGTAAGTGTGTATATATTATATATACATATAGGTGTATATATATGTCAGCACCATCTATAAGAGAAGTAAAATGCTGTTAGCACTGCCTATCAACAGATTTTAGAGGTAGAATCTGTTTGGTGGGAGGGCTCTTCATCACATATAGAGAAGAAAACCAAACTGTGAAATCCTTATTATCTTTAAAAATGCACTTCAAAACTGAGCAGTCTTTTTTTTTTCTTATGGTCATTTAATCTGTCTATGAATAGACATATTCTCTTTTCCTCTTTCTATTTATTTATTAATTCAGTAGTGATTAGTTGCCTTGTGCACAAAGTAGCCCTGATAAAATTAGAAATTCGATTGCTTTTATTAAGAGATTATAGCTACATCTTGCATACAGATACCGGTAGCTCTGGGAAACCTAAGGTAGTCTTGCACATTGTTGGAAGAAGTTAAAGTGTAGGTACTAGTCAACAGTTTAAAACACATTCTGGAAATACACACAATGACATTTTCCACAAGGCTTCTAAGGAAGTTTCAGACAGTAGTTAAGGGTTACCTAAAACAAGAAATTTTGTTCAGGAAACACTAAAGAAAATAGTTTCATAAATTGGTTAATCATGATTTGTTTTAACACGAACAGAATTTGGGATTTTTTTTGCTGTTCTTCCTAAAGATCTCTGAGATTTTTTCATAGAGACTGGAAATGGATGAGCATGATAAATACATTCACCAAGAAGGGGATTTGAAACTGTAAACACTTATGTACTTGAATACTGAGATTTGTGCTTGACCAAGTATGTATGGATGATTTGCCTTTCAACATGACTTGATTTTTGCTTGTATCCAAGTGCTAAGAGCAGGCCCTGGAAGGAACCCAGCATTACTCAAAGTGGTTTCATGCAAGTCTTAATTCCAAGGACCCTTTTTTTTTATGCTTTTACAAACATAATTGAATGTAGTCTGAGCATCAAGTCCATTCACAAAGAATTGCAGCCAGACAATAAATCTTTCAAAACTGCTTGTGTGATTGCTTTTGCTACAGCACCAACTACTTAAAGCATTGAAGAATTGTCCAGTAAATAAAAGGTACTGTTAGAAACTGCTAATAAAGTTTAGAAAACCATGCAGTGACAAATTCCAAAAGAGCAGTCTTTTGATAGAAATGATGCTCGTGTTAAAGTAACAAGTGGTAGAAGATGAAAGGTTCAGAAAATCTAACTTTATAGAGTGACACACTCAGGCACTTTTCCTATAGGTCTAAAATGAAAATTTCCACTTAAGAATAAAGATTTTGAACAAATGGCAGAGTTAGCAGAAAGCACTATAGGACCTTGGAATTTGGAGAAAATACATTAACACAAACACGTTGTGTACATATTACCAGAAATAAGGGGAAAAAGGCAATAAACCAAAATATTTTTCTGAATATATGTCTCAAGACCTGCACTCAGACAATGGAATTTTCTCATCTATTATATCAGAGCCATTAGATGAGCTCAGTAAATGTACCATTTGAAAACAACTGGGTAAAATACAGCCATTTTTTTCAATGAAAGAGCTGTTCATACTATAGCCATTTTAGGTATGAAAAAATATTGTTTGGGACAAAATATCTGAAAGGAAGAGACTAGGCAACACTGGTAGGAAACAATTTTTCTATTGAAGAATCTCCTAAAGTTGGCCAAATGCTTTTGCAACAGATAACAAGCTATATTTCCTGACTACTGAGTCTGAGAAATTCTTAATTGCCCATAAATCCATGTACTAGAAGGTTTGGAAAATTTAATGAGTTGGCAACAGACTTCAAAGAAAAGGATATCATGCAGACTGAATTACTGGAAACTAAAGGACAATGGAGAAATAAGGGCTGTAGCTGAAGTCTACAGCTGAAGCTGTGTTGGGGATTTAGAACAAACTAACCCATATACTTTGTAGGTTTAATCTTTTCTTCATGGTCAGGGATATCAGTCTTCTACAATGATGATGACTTCTACATATAGTTTGAGGCATGAATTTCAAACAATAATACATATCTTACCTTATTGAAAATTATCTTGAACTCTTCATTTTCCCCACTTGTGTCTTTAGCTGCTTGAAACAGAAGAGAGGCATATAGTAAACTTGTAAGAGTGATGAAAGGTAGTCAGGTCTTTGTGAGGTATCATCCTCCCATGCACTCTCACACCCCCGCATAATCAGTGTTATCTTTCTTGCACCCAGCTGAGAAACTTCTACTACTCTCACTTCTACATTACGATACCTCACTGCTGTAAGCTCTTTTTGTTTCTCTGTTCTTTGAGAGTTTGATGTGGCCTGACTTGTTCATGAAGATACTCATATATAGAAAAAACTGGTTTTTGGAGGCTTGGGCCTTGCATCTTTGAACTTCTAATTAATATGTTGATTGGGACACTGATTACATGTCTGATCACTTCTTTAAAATCTATGTATGCTCCATTAGAACACTGATCAAAAGCTCCTCTTTTTTCACATCTCAGTTAGCATTTGTGAAACTTCTATTTCCAACCTGCCACAGAAGTGAAGACATTACAGAAAAAACTTACAAACATCAGTTAGTAAGAGCAGCAGTAGCAGATCATAGAATCATAAAATCTAACCTAACGGTTGGGAAAGACCTTCAAAATCATTGAGTCCAGCCATCAACCCAGCATCCCCACCATGTTCATCATTAAAATATATCTTCAGTCATGAGCCACATCCATACTGGTCTTGAACCCTTCCAGGAATGGTGACTACACCACCACCCTGGACAGCACATTCCAATGCTTTACAACACTTTCAATGAAAAAAAATTCCCAATATCTAATCTAAATCTCCATTTCATCTTGTCCTGTCCATTGTTACCCAGAAAAAGAAATTGACACCCACCTCACTGCAGCTTCCTTTCAGGTAACTGTAGACAATGATAAGACCATCTTCCCAGAGCCTCCTTTTCTCTGGATTAAACAATCCCAGCTCCTGCTCCTTTTAGGACTGGTGCTACAGCCCCTTCATCAACTCCATGGCCTTTCTCTGGGCTCACCCAAGGATCTCAATGTCTTTATTGTAGTAAGGGGCCCAAAACTGAACACAGCACTCAAGGTGTGGCCTCACCGGTGCTGAGTACAGGGAGATGATCACTACTCTAATCTTGCTGGCCACATTATTTGTAATACAGGCCAGGATACCATTGGCCTTCTTGGCCACCTGGGCACACTCTGACTCATGTTCAGCCAGCTGTTCATGTTCATGTTCATGTTTGGCACCTCCAGGTCCTTTTCCTCTGCCCCCAGCCTGTAGCACTGCCTGGGGTGCTGTGATCCAAGCACAGGACCCAGGACTTGGCCTTGTTGTATCTCATACAAATGGTCTCAGCCCATCAATCCAGCCTGTCCAGATTCCTGTACAGAGCCTTCCTTCCCTCCAGCAAATCAGCACTCTCACCCAACTTGGTGTTGTCAGCAAACTGACTGAAGGTGCACTTGATCCTCTCATCCAAATCATCGATAGATATTAAACAGGACTGGCCCCAGTGCTGAGCCTTGGGGATCCCCACTAGTGAGCAGCCACCAGCTGCTGTGGCACCATTCACCAGCTCTCTCTGGGCCTGGCCAGCCAGCCAGCTTTAATCCAGCAAAGGGAGCACCTGTGCAAGCCACGGGCTGCCAGCTTCTCCAGGAGAATGCTGTGGGAGACAGTAACAAAAGCTTCACTGAAGTCCAGATAGACATCGTCCACAGCCTGTTCCTTATCCACTGGGCAGGTCACCTGTACTGAATGGAGATCATGCTGGTCAAGCAGAACCTGCCTTTCCTAAACCTATCCTGGCTGGGCCTGATCCTCTGGTTGGCCTCAATATGTTGTTTCCTGATGCTCAAGATGATCTTCTCCATGACCTTTGCTGGAAATAAGATGGGATCACATTTCCATCTTCTAGTCATTTAGGACCTGCCTGGTGGACCAGGACTGCTAGTAAATTACTGAAAGCAATTTGGTGAATAATATATTAATAAAACCACATAATGTGGCATCCTATATTCATTTTGATAAAAATCTTGTAAAAAAAATGTTTCTTAAACATGTTACAGTATATGAAATAACTCTACTTAGCCATGTAAATGAAGTTGTCCAATTCAAGTTCTGCCATCTCAAAAACTATTGGGTAACATTCCCACTAATGGGCTGTGAGAAGTCCTGGAAAAATCCCAGTCATTTCTAAACTTGAATAAAACCAGTCATTTATAAATGACTACATAAATACAGTAAGATGAAGTATATCTTGTGTAATTTTCATCTTCTGTAGACAGTTAGGAAACAGCCATTCTGGAAAACTCAAAACTATCATAATGACTATCTTAGATTGACTATGTGTTGTACACACTAAAAATGAGAGTACCTGAAAACCCATTTTTCTGAGGCTTTGAAAATAAATATTAATATAGCAGTTCTATTTTGTATTTGCTATGATTGTAGCAATTGTAACAATTCTGTCCCACGGACTGGAAATAATTTTTGAGACTGTAACAACAGAACAGGTATCTGATTGTGGCTTATAATTTGTTTCTGATTTCTCCTTGCTTAATGACCAACCTACACCAGACCAGCTTTTAGTTGAGAGTATTCCCTTTTTGTGTAGGAACAGGTCTGTCTAAAGAGAGAAAATACTAGAACCAAAGCTTAACCATCTCTTCATGTTTGTTCTCTGCCTTCTTTCACTGAGTAACATGCAGTGATGTTCAGCCATGTTTCTACTTGACTTGTAGTGCCACAGAGCAAGAGTATAGAGTGTTTAAGGCTTTCCTCTCTGGCATAAAAGTTCTGGCTAGTTAGACAGAATCTCAGCATAGATCTTAGCTAGTTAGACAGAATCTAAGTATAAAATCTCTTTTCCATGTGACAACCACAACTGAAAAAGTCACAGAAAAATAAAACCTTTTCCAAACCATCTGCCCACAACTCTATTCAATACTCTTAGTCAGTCTAGAGGTTTTTTCTTCCTTCTTGGGGGACACTGACATGATGCACTTCCAAAGTAAAAGGTGACACCTGCTGCGAAAGCAATGAAGATTATTAGTGTGTCTAACTTCAAATAGTTTCCAATCTTTCAGTGATTATGGATGCTTCCTATCAAAACTGTCCAAGATGCTGTAACTTTTATATGGGTTTCTGCAAAAAGATAAACCTTGGAAGTTGCTGGACTGTAAAATAACAGTACACTATAACCCTGGCAAACCTTTAAAAGATAAATCTTGGCAGCCACTGGACTGTACAACATTAACACACTCTGACACCTTTGGATGTCTGAAACCCCAGAGAAGGGTCCTAGAGGTTGTTTTCTCATGTAACAGAATTAAGAAGACAGTGTTACTTCAAAAATGCACCTGGCTTAAGTAAGTTCATTCACAATGTCCTGTGTGAGTGCTTATATCTTTAGTGAGCTCTTTCTAGAAAGGCAACAGTGGCAATTACTTAGTTGGTTTATGTTGGCTTACACACTGTAATGATAACTGTGAAACAAAGTCTGGCAATTCCAGTTCTCAGAACAATGGCTTATCTCTAAAACAGAAGCTACAAAAATAGTCAATAATTTTAATGACAATGTAAAATTGTTAGGAATTTTGCAAGTTTAAAAAGTTTATTCTTAAAAACCTTTCCAGAAATTCAACCTCTAACTCACTTATCTGAGAGACTCTACCTACTAGGAACCTCTAAGAGCTGGGTAGCTAGACTCAGATTTCTCTGTCCCAGCTGCAGGAGCAGCTACCTGAATTTTCTTTGTATGGTTTCACATAGGTCTGATGCAGCAGCATCTGCTTGACCTCCACACTTCCTTCTCACAAATTCCTACCTGGCATTTTCCTCTGTTCTGTTGCAGCACATTTGCCTGCACTCTGACTCCGCGTCCTCATCTTCACGCTTGTCTGCCACTGCTCTGCATCCCTCCTGGTCCCTACATTAGTCTCACTCAATTTGCTGTCCTGTTTCCAAATGCATTTTCCCTCCCCACTGCTCCCACTGTATCTGACATGTCCATATTCCCCTGTCCCCTGCTCGGCCCTCACAGAGTAGCTAACAGACCATTAGCTTCTCTGATGGCATCCTGTCTTCTGCTCGATTGCAAATAACAAGGAGTGGCATCCATCTTCACTGGTTTACCCTCACTTTCTTCCAGAAACCTTAAATGGATCTGGCAACCAACCTTCTGAGATCAGGTTTGGCCTGGTCACAGTCCTGACAATGGGAGGTGGAAAACATTTTACTCACAGACCAAGTTTCACAGGTTTTTAAATGAAAAATTATTAATAAGTATGTCATATGCTAAAATTTACTAGTAATATATTGATAAAACCCCTCTAACTAGTCTTTCCTTTGATTTGAACAGCAGGAAGGCTGGTCGTGCTTCTCACAGAGGTCCTGCACAGCAGCTGCAGAGGTGTGAGCTCAGGGCAGATTTGAGAATGGGGCTTTTCTTTTGGTACTGGTCAGACTGTGCTCCAGTGAAAACCTTACAAAGTGTTAGCATCATTTCCTGAGCCTCAGCCCTAAATAAGTGAATCTTGCTTGCTTCACTGGCTTTCACCTCCCATGGAAAGTTGTTCAGTGCTTTGGAACAATTCTGCCATTTCTATGACATCTGTCTGTAAAAAACTAGAAATGATGGCAACTTCATTATGGTAATATCTAGCTGCACCCTGTAGAAAACTAATCATGACCTAAAACTAAATCCTGGACCTAATAAAATACTTTGCCTTCTATCACTTCAGAAGGTATATTTTATTTCTAAAGCTAATCTACCCTTCATGTATGGGGAGGGAAGACAATAGACCATGTAATCTAAGTGCAGGCTGGGAATCTCAGGCATGGTGGGTTTTGACAGTTTTGAATAGCAATCCATCACTTAACAGACAAATAGAAGCTACAGTCTCTTTGCAGCAGCTCTTTTTCAACACCAAGATGACATCCATCCCTCTGCAAGGGAATGTACGATGTCATCCTCAGAGAGAAATAGATTTCAAATACTACTGGGCTTGAGTTGGCTGTTTGCAAGGTGGTTTGAGTGGTTTTTTTTTTTTACAAGAAACTAGTTCTCCAATGGTGAGGTGATATTTTTGTCACCCAAAGTTTTCACAAGTGCATACCAAAGTACTAACTATACTTAATAGTGAATAACTGCAAACAGAGGATCCCAAACATGTAGCTACATGTCACAGGGAAAACAAGAACTTATACTGGCATATGCAAAACTCCATCTGAAAGCAGAACTGATGCAATGTGTACATCAGAGCATATCTATTGTTATTTTCTTTGATGAAAGTTTTGACACCAGGGGAAAATATTTGTAAAGATTTTTCTAAGGCAAACTGCATTATATATATATACATAATACAGTGACTTTGCTGGTGAATTCTTAAGAGGGTGGGATGCATTACGGAAAGCATAATTTCAAGTTGATTGTACACTTTGACTCAGTATAGTTCATCAAAACATTTTGACTCAGTATAGTTCATCAAAATAGTTGAGGACTTGATTGTAAAATATACTGTACATATAACAATACTGTGTTACAATACTCATAAAGAAAGATTGAAATAAATTAAAATCTAAATGTTAGATTTTCTTAACTATTTCTTTCTTTTACTATAGAGTACTTTTCTTCATCATGGTGACCTTGTTAGAAGTCTGACAGATCATTAGGGACCATGCTTTCCCATGATATTATGTAAAATACTTTAGAGGTCTACAGAGCTTTCTTTTCACTTACATTTGCAAATAGAACTGTGGGATTATGCATCTAGGTATTTCCTTCATTATTTATTATCATGAGCATGTGTTCTTTAAATAAATTTGAGAAGTCATTTGGATTGATGGATATGAAAATTTAATCCATCAGGGACTGGATTTAGCAAAATTTCAATATTAACAATTAACCAGTAGACTTGCTTGTTAAGAACAATTTCCCTGGAAACAGTATATCATAATCAAAAAGTAGTATAACAAGCCAAGAACTCTTTCCTAGTAAACCATTTCCTGCTGTATTTTTTGATACTTATTCTGATAGAAAGGAATATAGTAATTGTTTAATTGTTTCCTGTTGATATGTCCAATTCAGTAGCTCTCAGTCATCAGTCACCCCGTGGCCCTGCAGCAGTAATTTGGCAGTTCCATAGATTTTTAAGCCATCAGGGACCATTAGATCATCTTGTCTGAACTTTCTGCATAAAGCAGGTCAGAGAATTTCATCTAGTTATCTCCTGTATTGAGTGGAGCACTGGGTATGTAACCAAAGCTCATACTTATGTCACAAAGTTTACCTTTTTGTTGTTTTTAAATGGGGAACATTACCTTCTATTTCACGCCTAAGATGTGCAGATCCATTAATGTTTCCAAAGACTCTAAGTTTCTGGGATTTAATGTGCTATAAACGTGAACAGTAGAAATCTTTCCAGTGATGACCTAACCAGAAGTTTTTAATCAATATGATGAATTGGATAGTAGGACAAATTAATCTGTAGTGTCTCCAGCAGGAAGGAGCTTTGCCAATTTAATTCCAGATTTTTTTATTATAATATTTGCTGATAATTTGGAGAAGGAAAGATATACAGTACAAAAATGACATTTTAAAAAATGCAAAAATAAAAATGTCAAACAGAAAGTAACTTTAAATATTCAACGTCATTAAATTTAATTGATGAAATTTTCCTTAGATTTCAGATTAAAAATTCACAGAGATTATAATTACTTTTATCTTCATTAGCCCATATATGTGTTATTAATTATTTGTTAGGCATTTTCATAAGCATGTGATAATTTTAGTGGTGAGAATGTAAAACTAAAATTCTTTTACTCTAAGATCAGTGGGGCTATATAGTGATGTTTGCCCTGCTCACTGTGTGAGCCAAAGAGTCTCCCTCTGAAGTTATGCAAGAGGTGTTGCCCAACCTGTCTGAGATTGCAAAGTGCCTCCCAGTTCCATGCCTGCTCCTCTGCCTTTGCATCAGACAACAATAATTTACACACAAAGGGATGGAGCCCTCTCTGAACATCTGCAATGACAGGAGTAGGTAGTCCACATGATTTCTGACTTCAGTGAATGTGATTTTAGTATGGCTAACTAGGCTTTCTATCAGTTGGGAAATCTACCTGGAAAAAAAGCAAACCTTTAGAAAAGTACTTATGTTCACTGGTTTATATTTGCCTTTTTAGCATCATTGTCCTTCAATTTTCCACACTGAGCACTATTATTCACACTGAGTCGTCTCCGGATCTTTCTTGAAGAAGTTCCTATTCAAGCAGCTTTTGTGAACTTTCTTGATGGTCAGAATTTCAATTAACAACAAATCTCCTTTAGAAGAGGATGTAGTCAAGGCCATTTTAGTTTATTATGTATACTGTCTATTTATATTTACCTGCAGTCTGTGTATATTTAGTCTACTTAAAACACACACACAGATGTATTTGCACAGCAAACAGTAGCTTCTATTCCAAAATTACATTTACAGTGAGCAGAGTGAAACTTTTAAGGTTGGCAGTACTTACAGAGAGTGAACTACTACGTAAGAGACACTGAAACTGGTTTCAATGGTTTAAAACCCTGCTGCATCCAAAGATTATTTTATAAAAAATTTAAGTAATAAATTAAAGATACTAAGACTTCAGGCTTTTTGATTTACCTCTGAACAGCTAATATGGCAACATGTCATTGTTTAAGTCCAGCTGGCAAGTAAGCACCACACAGACACTCACTCACCCCTGACCCTACACCCCCACCACAGTGAAATGGGGAAGAGAATCAAGGCAAAACTTCCAGGTTGAGATAAGAACAATTTAATAATTGAAAAAAAGTAAAATATAATAATAGTAAATAACAGCAACAATAATAATAAAAGTAAAAACAGTGATGCACAGTACAATTGCTCACCATCTGCTGGCTGATGCCAGACCCATGTCTCTGACACCCAATCAGCACCACTTCCAGGTAATTTCCCCAGTTTTTATACTGAGCATGCTGCTCTGTGTTGTGGAATACCCCTTTGGACAGCTCGGCTCACCTGTCCGAGCTATGCTCCCTCCCAGGATTTTTGTGCTCTTCCTCACTGTATAAGCATGAGGCACAAAAACATCCTTGACTTAGGATAGGCACTTCTTAGAAATAACCAAAACATCAGTGTGTTATCAACATTATTCTCACACTGAATCCAAATCACAGTACTGTACCAGAAACAGAAAAGAAATTAACTCTCTCTCAGGTAAAGACAGGACACTACAAAAACAAATACTCTAAAATTTTAAAAATTAAAAGGAAGTTGGTTCAATCCATTGGAAATTTACAGATTCTGTAATTTAAATTTTTGGGAAGCAGTAAAATGAGTGGCATTTTTGTAGTATCTGTTTCTCTGAGCAGTTTGAGTCTGATATCCACTGCATGCAGCAATAGGTAGATTATGGTCCTCCAGTTACTGCTCCATGTCTTCCTTGGTATTGAAAAGCTGTGTCCTTTCTTTATCATTCACCATAAAGGTGTGGAAGAGGAGGAGGAGGTGACCAGTAGGGTTATGGGGGCCCAGAAACACAATCCTGTGGGAAGGGAATCCCATGAAGGAGACTGTCAGAACAGGTAAGGAATCTCAACATGTGAGCCAGAGAGCATCAAGCAAATGTTGGAGATGCCCTCTTTTAGACACACAAAAAAAAAAGAAGCTGAGGGGAAAGAGTTATTCTAGTTTACTTACAATATAAGAATAATACATTTTTTCTTTTTTTTTTTTAATTACTGTTTTGGAAAGGAATGTGGATAGCACCATCACTACCATGGCTTCAAAAATGCAACTGGATTTAGCATATGTGACAGGTAATCTGAAATGTGCTGTTGTTCTTAGGATTTGTAATCACATCTATATACATAAAAACCATTTGTGCCTTTTTAAAAAAATATATATTAAAAGATTTCAGTGAAAAACAGCATAGATACTCACTTAGAAATAACAGAATGGAAATAAAAGAAATTATTAGTTTAGGATCCTTGCAAATCTTGAAGCTTCCTGGCATGCAAAACTCCTACATTTTTCTTGCCAAGACCAAGAAAATACATATTTCATCACAATGGCCTTAACTTTGACCGGTGCATTGTGGCTTTTATGTATTATTTGTATTATATTGATTTAGAGTAGAATTCATCTTCACTACATTTAGTCATTTAAAGTTAAGGGTTTCATCTAAGCTATTTGTCCAGGTTCCCCTTATAGTAAATAGAGAAAGATAAGTTCCTCCAAATGGCAATTCATCCCATTTTAAGATAGGTGTCTGAGATAGACTGGATGAATTGCTCTCCACTGCAGTCTCTCTCCATTGCTCTAGAGAAGTGCAAGTGACTTGCCTAGGCTAAGCACCCAACTTTCAGATGGCTAAAAATTAGTCAAAATCAATCCCTCCCACATACCTTCTTTCAAGGGATGTACTTAACTAAGAAATATCCCATAGTCAATTTGTCATGTGTTATGTTGCTAAAATCTGATAACTGATATTTCTTTGGAAACATATACCTTAATAAGCAACCATAATATCAAATAATAGTAAAATTACATATGATCAAGTGGTTGACCAATACATTACATTAATGTGCACATAAATCATTCTCACATTCTCCTTCAAAGAAGGGCATTCATTTAGACTTCTACTAGAAAACAAAGCTAGGGTTTCTTTTTGAAGCACCAGTTATGATTTCATTTTTAAATATTTCAGAGCTGCAAAAACTAAGTACTCCTGAAAAGCACTCAGGCTGACAATATTATTTTAGGGTCAAAATAGGGGAGGAGTTGCAGTGTATTTTTTTTTTCTATTTGATAGGAATTGTATGTTCAGATTTTATTATGTGTAAGTATGAGATGTGTAGTACCCACAGTTATTAACTTCTTTGAGTGTCTGGGTTTGGATATGATGCAATAGATACCAACACTATTGTCTCTTAGCAACCTCAATTAGTGTTTGAAACAAAGGAGGGTTTGCAAGCTTTGACTTTTTCCCATGTGCTCACAAAATCTTGTTTGTGTGTGAACACATTAGTGAATGAAAGCACTACTAACAGTTTTAAAATGGGGGGGACCGGCCATCAGCTTCATAAATTATGAGAGCAAGCATTGGAGGGCAAGCAAGAATGGCCCTTGTGGAGCCCTGCCTCTTTCCCTGTGCACCTGACAAGATATGCACATCCCCTAGGTGGCTGAGTTAGCCATGCATGCCTGCACATCACAGCATGCTTTCCTTCCAAATGCTGGTAGGAAGGGATAAAAAGTCACTGCAAATTAAGTGTCACACCTGGCAGCAGTGTAGACAGCAAGTTGCTACCAGACCTCCTATTTCTTTCCTGTCAACAAATTGCCCTCTGACCTGGAAGGTTATGTCTAGAGTGAGAAATTATTTGCCCTAGATCCAAACTGGTTCTATGTCCTGTTCAATTAAAAGCAGGAAAGGATTTAAATGCTTTTAGCTCAGTGGATGCACCAGTTTCATTAGCCAACTGCTCTAGAAATAGCAATATTTTCAATGCCTAGTCCTATGGATGTGTCTTATGGAAGTACAAGGTTCCTACTGATAGATAGGAAGATTTCACCAATAAAAAATTTATTTTGGTTTCCTATTTTCTCTCACTAATTATAGCTATATCCTCTGACCATATTTTGTGAAATATCTCTTCTATCTCTAAAATTTGGCACTTGCATATTCAAAAATAAATCACATTCTTGCTTCACAAGAGCTCGGTATGAATAAATTTGCATTCAGAATAAGTTGGTGGGGACAGAAGAGTGAGTCTGGCATTGTAATGACAGAGCTGTATTACTTATATTCATTTTGTGACACTTCATGTTGCTAGAATCACATCAAGCCCTGACACCACTCAGTTTGCAACAACCATGGAAGACTATGTAGACTCCCCCTAATGCCTTGCCATGCCTTGCCATTCCTTGGGTTACAATTCCTTCCCATTCCTTCTTCTGTACTAACACTTTTAAAGAAAAATCTAGAGGGAACCTGTGTAAATCTCACTATGGGTGATCTTGGACATTCAGCATCTTTTAAAGACCTTGCATCTCTGCTGCAGCATCCCTGGCAGAGCAGAGAAGCAGAAGCTGCATCCAAGGTGCATATCCAGAAAGCTCCCTGCTTCATTTATGTTGCCTGTTGCCATTTACATCTTTTAATTCAAAAGGCAGAAGCACTTTTTATCCAATAACAAACTGACTTAAGATTTTTTTCCTAGAAGCACAAGAGAAAACTCCTTCAAGAGTAAAAACCTAAAGCTGACCATTACTTGGCCTGAAGCCACAGTAAAGAAGACTGCAATTCTAATAAATAAGGATCCACAAATCTTGGATTGATTACATATTCAAATTTTGATACTCACAGTTTAATTCCTACAGGGAACTTGTAGAAAATGGGAACTTTTTTAAAATCCCTAAAAATAAATTGCTTAGTCCTCAAATTAGCCTATATTTATTATTATTGTACTGAAAAGAGCAAAATAATGATAAACTAATAGAGGAATATGTTTCTATGTTATTTTTTAATACTTTTTTTTCTTTGAAAGAATACAGCAAATATACAGCTACAACATTCCAGCAGAAATACATGGTGGCTGTAGGTATAGACAGAGAGGTAGATGGTCACACACTGATTGTCAGAAAGACCAAGCACAAGAATTTCTATGGAGAAGAGTGGAAAGATTTGCCAAGAGTGCTACAGCCACGACAAAAGAAAACTTTCAAGATCCAGCTCTGTTATAAATGTCTTAGAAATTCAGCTTATTTTAGTGTGACCCACTTGTGTGTTTACCTGGTGTGCTGCAAACTCTTCTCCATGTTTTGCCTTCTCAAGGCATGACTTTAGCCCCTGGCTTGGCTCGAGGTGCCCGCAGGCACTGACGTGCTGCTGGTGGGACGGCAAGGCTGGGCGTGATATTGGCAACACAAGGGACACGTGGACAGTGTAATTCCCCTCAGGCTGTGCAGACCCCAGCTGTGCTGAGGCTAAGGGCTCTCGAAGCCCAGCAGACAGACAGACAGACAGACAGACAGACAGACAGATAGACAGATGGTCACTCACCCACAGGTTCAGTCCCTACACATCCGCAGGAAACAGAGGGCCTCAGCAAACCTGCATGGTGAGGGAGAAGGAGGTGAGAAGCCCCAAGCCTTGAGGCCAGCTGTCATTTGTACACTGGCTGCTGTGACACAGGACTGGTGTAGCATCCCATGAACTCTCCCGCCGTGGTCAATCCCCAAGCCCTCAGCTCTGGAAATGTTAACTACTTACCACAGAGTCATCCCTCCCAAAGGGAAAAAAGTCTCCCCCGTGGACTTGCTGTCACAACTCCCTCTGGTTTCTCCTTCCATTGTCACTGGTTTGGCATCCCTGGTGGCCTCCTCCCTCCCCTGGAGGCCAGGCCCCTCTGCCCAGCCCTCAGCTCTGCCCCCCACCCCTTCCCCTTTATAAGCTGCCTGCTGCAAGTGGTTTTCCTCTCTTTCTCCGAGTTTGTCCTTCGGCAACAGTGGAATTAAACCTTGCAAAAGAGCCTTTCTTGTCTCTGTCGCTGAGCCAGCTGTGGTGAGGGTTGAGTGGAGGTTTGACTGCATTGCCTGAATGTTCACTCAACTTGCATTTCGAGAGGAGAGGCTTGCCAGGGACAAGAGATAGGCAGCAGCACCTACCACTTTAACACCCGCATTTTTTGACTGGGAACAGGGTGGCATTTGCCAGTGCTGGCTCTGCCCACTCAACAGCCCCTGTCTGACACCTGTGTGTGTCCAGTCTGTGTCTCTGACAGCTGTGGCTGTTTGCCAGTGTTTCCAGGAGCTTTGGGTCTGGAAATCTGGGATGGTACCCCCCGAAGAAAGAAGGTGGTAGAGCTTGCGGTTCCCATGCTGAACAAAACCACTGGATCAAGGTGGGAGAGGACAGACCCAGAACCCTGTGGCAGGGCACACAGCTTTGCATGTGGTCATCGACCTAGAAACCTCTGCCTATGGAATATGACATCCAGTCCTGAGGGTTGATAACAAGCTGGGAGAAGAAGGACAAGGGAGCATTAACGGGAAGGACTTTTCACCAGTAGGCCCTTAAACAGTATGCATAGGCCTTTTAAGACCTTGTAACTCTCCAAAATCAGCAGCAGCTGGGTAAGAACTTTCCCACTGGAGTCCAAAGATTTAAGTGCTGTGAAATTTTAAGTAGTCTGTAGTTACTTTGGTGGTTTCCTTTATTGTTTCTTTCCTTTGGTAAATATGAATAACTTTTTAGAAAGCTGAAGAAAATAATTCAGCATTTGAAGGCAGATGCCTGTGATGACCTAACAGACTTTTTTTTTTTTTTTTGTTTTCATCACTAAATACTTCTGTGGTTCTGTCAACATTTCAAATAAGATTTCCAAGCACCAGTGAAATAGTTTCATGTTAGGGGGTTATTTTTATAATTCAGTGCATCCAAACTTCATGAAAAATATGCAAATCGCCTTCATTATAACCATATCTTGTAGCAACATGCAGCATACGTAGTGCCAAAAATGAATGCATTCATGGCATCTTTTGGGTCCTAAGATCCAATTATGTCTTTTGTTGTTCCTTTTTGGCTTTCTGTGTCAGCTGCATGCTCTGTAAAGTTACTGATTACTGACCTGTTGGCAACTTTACAAATCAGCTTTGAAATGCAAGCTGTCAGTAGCTCTTGAGTACCCCAGTCCCAGGTTACCAAGGCCATGAAATGCTGCATTGAATTTTTAATCAGTTTTCCCTCTGCTTCTGCTTAGCTTTTTCCAGGTTAAGGTCAATTTTGAAACCAGCTGAATTCTTTAATAATCACTGTCTTTGCAGTCCTCACTGGGTTCAAAAGGAAGAACAATTTTTTCACTGCATTAATATTAATTTTTTTACTGTGGGGGCTTATTACAGGGGCATATTTTCTGTTTAAGTATTCATTGTTAGATCACAAAGTGCACTGCAGTCTAGCCAAAGTGTTGCCTCATGAAGATAGGAGTGAACTGCCACTAACCCGAAATTTCACTGGTCCCACTTTTAAAAGGAAGCAAGGCTGCTATTGGAACCCATTCTACATTTTTTCCCTGAAGCCATGCTACTCAGAGAGAAAGCTTGCCACCTCAGACACATGTCCTTTGGCTCACCTTTCTAAATGTGACAACTGCAGTTTATTTAGTAATTCTACCATCAAGCTTTGATCTCTGTTTTAAAAAGTTGCAGCTCTTTGTCCAAGTAGGCAAGACCAGAAGTCATCTTAATTAGAGTGCTAGAAATTAGGGGCTAAACATGAAACAAAACAGTCTGTATTTTCTGTTTATCAACAGAATTTATAATTTAAGAATTTTATTTAATGAGTAGGTGTTTATTTGATTGCAGTAGTGAATAATCCATGAATACTTTATTTTCAAGGATCCCAGTGCTGCTAGATTCTATGAGATTACCTTGCAGAAATGTTTATTTAAAAGTTCCTGTGCTCTGATGACACACCTAATCAGATAGCTGGCACTCTTTTTTCACCATAGCTTCTTGCATGCTTTTACAGAATCTCATAACAATGTGATTTTTTCACCCTGGAGTGAAAAGACACTTATTGTTACCCTTTAGTACCAAGGAAAGCAGGTCAGTAAGAGGTACCATAAAATGTGGTAGCATTTCTGATTCAATAGTCAATAACATATGATAAAAAGATGTTGGTATTTAGTCAGTTCTTGAGCCTATCTGTTCTCTTTGAGGTTACATTTAAAATTACTGGGATTTCTGGGCAGTGATAGCAGTGCCACTCTAAGTGAATTCCTGCAGTTGTTTTAAAAGCTGTTTGCCCTCATACCACTAGGAATCTTGAAGCAGTTGTTGATAATAATTGCTCAGGGGTAATCCAGGACATTTGAAGTCAGAGTCCACTGAAGTTGGATTTACTTATGTCTGTGAACAATGCCTTATACTGAATGAGTAGAGGTGCCTTATAATAAGATTTGAGGAAAGTGGTACACCCAAAAAAAAAAAAAGAAAATCACAAAAATGGAGGTAGCTGGGGAAAGAACTTACTGATTATGCACATTTGATATTGAAAAGTAACTGATGATTCATGAAAAATCTTCAAATACAGCACCTGAAGAATCAACCACAAAGTTAAGCAAACAGCTCTGTGGTTTCCAGGTGGTTTTCTGTAAGGTAAGTTCTGGTGTCTCTTTAAGCTGTAGTCAAAATTGTCCTGTGTCTGGGGTTTAATGAGCAGTCCTTCCCCACACTATTTCTCACACAAGTTGACATTTTTCTGCTTCCTTTTTATGGATGATGGGCAAGAAAAATAATTTGGTCAGTCTCTTCTAACTGATGGAAAATTTATTAGTCATGAGGGAGCTTAATAATAATTGAGAACCTTCTTCTTCTGTCCTTTTCAGTGGAGATTTGTCAATAGTTAACATGTTTTGTGGCAGTAGGATGACCAGTGCATGGAAAGACACACTTGCTGTACTGTTATCAAAAGGTTATTCCCTTATGAAGGCAACAGTAAAGATACTTTCTCAGTGGCATTTATTTACAACATCTTTAAGGAATGTTCTAATTACCTGAAAATAATGTCTTGTTAGCAATAAAAGAAAAAGGAAAAAAAAGAAGCAAATTATATGCTTTCTTGAAAAATTTAAGAAAAATTCAGATTTTCTATCTAGTTCTTGTATTGTTGTGCTGTGGGAGATCTCTTGGCTTCTGGGAGATTCTTACTGCTGGGCCTGGAGCTGCTCCTGTTCTAGTTTTAACACTGGATTTTAACCATCTCTGCAGAGATGAAGAAGAACTGAGCAGGTCCCAGACTGTTCAGAATTTTATGGATGCAGGGGTCTATGCTGTTAAACCTGTCTTAATTTGAAACATTGGAGGTGATAGATCCTTTATAGATTTCCTATGAGCAGGTTGCTATGAATATGTAATTACTGGTCTCACAGACAAGTTGGGATTTCACTTAACCACACAGGAGAAAAGCTTTCAATGAGAGCTCAGTATTCTGGTGCTATTTGTAGTTATTTTATTGAGCCTATTTTAGTAAGTACAGTCCAGCACACTTTATTGACATAGTTGAGAACAAGAATGATCTCTCTTCCCTGTGGCTTGGAAAACAGGACAGCATTGGAGAAAGCAATTATTCAAAGATCTTTGAAAGGAAAGAGGAGATAATAATGCTGAAAATAGCACTGATAAAGGACAAAGACTGGATAAACTGAAACTGAACAAGAAGTGTAGTAAATAGGCAATTTGAGGCAACTTCATTTTGAGAAATAACTCCTGAATCAAAGATAGCTGCTGATGACAACAACAATTATTTGAATAGCTAGCACCCATAACATGATAATTGATGAGCAAGCCACTTCTTCCTTCTGTCATGCAAGACTTTTTAGATTTTAACTCTGTGGTTTTGATCATCATGTTGATCATAGGAGAAATGATAATGGTTTTCATTGATAAGTGACCTGTAAAGCTGACTGATACCCCTGGGACTTAAAAGTTCAGTGCAGTTTACATCACTACCCACACGGTGCATAACTGCATAAAGAAAGTGTAAGGGAGAGTAATTATCTTTTCCAAACATGAACTCAGAATCTCTGAGTTCCGAATACAAAAACTGAAAACTGCAAAGAAAACTTTGCTAATGGTTGCTCTGACATGCTTTACCTGGCAACTGTCAGGGTTTTGAGAAAGTCACAGAAGCTAAAGTGTGACATTAGAGTACTGTGAGGGCCATGAAGAGGATCACAGGGCTGTTTGCACCTTTCCTATGAAGACAGGTTGAAAGAGTTAGGGCTGTTGATCCTGGAGAAGAAAAGGCTCTGGGGAGACCTCATTGAGACCTTCCAGTTCCTAAAGGGGGCTTATAAGAAAGAAAGAGAGGGACATTTAACTCCAGGAGATAGTGATATGATAAGGTGGGATGGTTTTAAACTAAAAAGAGTTATTGAGATTAGATGTTTGGAGGAAATTCTTCACTGTGTGGTAAGGCACTGAAAAGTTACCCAAGGAAGTTATGGATGCCTCATCTCTAGAGGAGTTCAAGGCCAGGATGGATGAGGATTTGAGCAACTTGGTCTTGTGGAAGGTTCCCTGACCATGGCAGGAGGTAGAATAAGATTATCTGTAAGACCCCTTCCAACCCAAACCATTATAAGATTTTTTGATTCTGCAATGAATATTTCTCATGGGCAGGGAAATCCCTCATTATACCCCAACACAATGTCATGCCTCCCTACCATTTGGTAAATCTTAAAAAGCAGAACAGCCAGCTTATATCCCAGTGATCTTCAGACACAACATTTCTAGTCAATGCCTCAAAGATGAACAACATAGGGAACACTGAGTCAGATTCTTTACAGCCCAGATGGGAAAGGTAACACTGCCATGTCCTCTTGCTGTCAATGCAACAGAACTCATCAGGGGATGAGCTCTAGAGAAGCAAACATGCACCAGGAAGTTTTAGGAGTACACTAAATTCTTATTTTACTTCCTGTACAGCAAGACCAAATTGGGAACACTTGTTCTTAGCTTAGTAGTGACCAGGGATAAACAGCAGAGTTTGAGGCATGCCATTGTGTATCACACCCTGGACTTTGGAGTCTGGGTACAACCAGAAAAGCTCAGACTATTTTTTGTTTCCTGGCTTGTTTTGTTTTTTTTTTTTTTCCCAATCATGTATGAAGCAATGAAAAGAGATCACAGGAAAACCCATCTCTTTGCTCATTATGCTTCCTGCTGTTTAGTGTGCAGCTACTCACATGAGGTATGAATTTGCATGAAGCTTTTCCCTTGCTTTGCCTGTGACTAACCAGAGAGAGGAACTCCAAAGAGACTCGTTAAACCTATGAAAGCTGCCACAGTTTGTCACATGTGGCTTTGCAGACGCAAGCAGAGCATTGCTTTATTGTAAGCTGCAAGTCTCTCTTTCTGCAACAATAGTATTTCATGTCATTGCTTTAGTCTCAAGAGAAGCTGCTATTAAATGGTAGATGTTAGTTTAATATTAATAATTGTCTTAACTTCATACATCTACAGGTTTTCATCTAGTAAAAGGGAGCTATTCATTTTTTCTCATGAAAACAACATTCCTCTGAAGGGAATTTAACAGATGTACGGAGGCTGATGGCAGGTGCAGCATAATGAAAGCAAGACACTTTGAACTGTCAGTGGCTCTCTAACTGCTCTTTGTATTACCCTGGCAGAGGTGTGCCTGCTCCAGTTCAAAACAGCTGCTCTCTCACAAGTGTACTCCTGGCTCCCATTCACCACCCTGCAAGGAAAAGCAGGGCTGCAGAAGGAGAAAAAATATAGGAAAAAAAAATCTGGATCAGGTGAAAAACATCTGCCTGAACATCAGTATAGTTTAGAGCAGTCAAGAGAGCCTGTAATGTTTTATATAACTTGCATATTGTCATTTTTAAGGGGGAAGGCTCAGAAAATGAAGATTCATTAAAGCTGTAGCACTGGGTGTCAGGCAAACCTCTTTCATCATCCAGCACACCACCATGGGGAGTGCTGCTCTTCTGCAGAGTGTTCTCCGTTTTTCTCCAGGTACTATTAAATTGGTGCTAGGGCTTCTGCCACTTTTCTCTTGGAAAAGATATTAATAGGTCTTAGCAGTAAGGGATGTTTCTTTCTAGCTAAACTACAAAAAGACTTTCTCCCATTTTATCTTATTTTAATTATGTTGCTAGTTTGTAAGGCATTAAGAGCATTTCATTGTGCCCTTTTTTTTGCATTCTTCACCTTTTTGTCATTTGAATAAAAAAGTTGCCTGTATTCAACATTCTCCACTTATTAATCTTTTGACCATTTAATCAATTTTGTGCCTTTTTTTTCCCTTCATAATTCCCTCATCTCTGTCCATATCTTTCCAGATTAAACTCTCAGAACTCTCTGCAATATTAATAAAGAATGCATAAGACTGTAGTAAAAAAGTTTCTTAACATGGTTTTCAGGAGGCTTCTAAATCTCTGGTGGTAAAGTCATAGTGTAAGCTATACAGCTCACCTGAAATTATTAAGTCTTCATACTAAAGTTGCAAGATATATAATTTTGAGACTGGTGCAGAGGTATTTTCTAATACTATTGATCTTCTAAAACAATTTTTCTAATACTATTCCTTCAAGCCTATTTTTCTTTCATTTTTGTTTGTCTTAGTCAATTAGTGTTTTTTTTCCAAGAGGAATTTTATATCCTTCTATACTGTATATAGAAGCCCTTCTCTTCTGCCATGTTCTTTTTTGTCCATGTGGCTACACAGGGAATGGGACTACCTTTCCTGAGGCAGACATTGGGGCTTCTGGACTGCAGTCAGAAGGAACAGGGATTGAAAACAAGACTATATGCAATTGTGTATGCAATAGTCCCATGTTGTCTGCTTCTAGAAGGCATAGGAGGATGCAATTGCTATTGCATTTTACTATTGATGAAGATTTAAAGAGAAAACAAAATATTCTCAGCGCCCACAGAAGGTTGTCCCAATTCCTGTTGTCAAATATCTTATTTATTAGAACAGGAGAAAAGTTAGGGCCACATCATTCCATGTCACCTTGGAATCTGTCATTCTCTACAAATACCTGAAAGGAGGTTGCAACAAGGGACAGGACAAGAGGAAATGCTCTCAAGTTGCACCAGGCCAGGTTTCAATTAAATTGGAAAAAGGAAAATGTCATCAGGCACAGGAACAAGCTGCCCAGGCAAGGGTGGGATCGTTGTATCTGGAAGTGTTCAAAAGGTGCATGGATGTGGTGCTTGGGATATGGTCTAGCAGGGAACATGGTGGTGCTGGGTTAGCAGTTGGTCTCAGTGATCTTGGAGGTATTTTCCAGGCTTAGAGATTCTAAGATTCTATGAATCTTGGAGGACATACTGCATCTTTAAATAATTAATTGAATAAATGCTACCAAAACAGATTATACCTGAATTATTAGTATATAATCAGAGATCTGTTTCTCAACTATCTGTCTTCCCATTGTGGGTGTACTGCATTCCTGTGAGATCCTGACTGAGAAAGGGGCATCTGCCATCTAGCACACTGTTTTTAATCAATACTGATTCTGAATATCTTGCAGAACAGTGGTTTACTCTACTGATTTAATTTTTGAATTGTATGCATTTGTAAATACATATTTTACTGCCTTTCCTATGAAGTAGCAGCCCATACTACATAGGCTTATTGATATGCTTCATTCAAGAAATGGTGGCCCCAGCTCAATAAAGCACTTAATCATGTGCTGAAAATTAAATATATCCTTGAGTATATGACTGAAAATGCCCCTGCAGAAGGGCTTTGCTGAACAAAAGTGGCTTTAGGCAGATGTCTGGGTACTCTGCTGAATGAGTGAGTACCTACTTGTGAGCCCTACTACTCTGTGAATTGAATGGAGTCACTCAAAATGTATAAAATTAAGCATGTTTATGACATGTTTATGATTTTGAAGGATCAATACTTTATATCTGGGAGCACATATTCATATGAGGAGCCCTTTAATAATGAAAGGATTCAGAACAGGTCTGTTTTAAGTAGCAGTTTTTTAGAAAATCCCTAATAAAAAGTGTAAATTGCAAAGTAATGATGTTAGTTCAATTCCCTAAGGCAAGCCTTATATCATCATGTTTGTGTACAGTAAATAAGCCTACAGAGAAAAAAAAACCCAGACCAATAAATGGATTATAGAAATGAGTTTGGTAATGAAACTTTACGCAGCAAGATATTTGCCAGTGAAGGCAAGATGTGTGGCTGAAACTGTTAAAAATAAAGGTGCTTTAGTCTGTCTAATATTTCATTGGCCTTTGATACATGTATTTAGATAAATATGTTTTCTTATGACTCCCTTGAAGAAGTGATGTAGTGTTTGTATGCTGAAGATTCACATTGGTATTCGTCTTAAAAATCCTTTCTGCAACATAAGGAGAAACTCAGGAAATCAAGTTACCAGCAAAACAATAAGGCAGGTTAGAGTGAGCTGAACATATTTTGTCTTAAAGTGTGAAAAGGCAAACAGGCCTGAAGTTTTAAGCTTCTGTGTTAAAAAACTTGAGGCCCCAACCATACAATGTCTTGTACACATGAAGCATGAACTAGTAGAGTGCACCTTTAGATCAATCATCTGTTTTTATCAGCCTTCTCCTCTTTGTCTAGTGGCAGAGTGGATTTAAGCTATTCTTGTGTGATACAAAATTCAGAGCACCTAGCAGGGGAGGAAATTTAGATAAAACTTCATTTTTATAGACCACTTACATACTGAATAAAGCTGCTCTTATCACCAGGGACATGCTTCGACTCAAATACCTGCACTGTCCTGGTTTGTTTTCTAAGCAGTCAGTGCCCTTCTGTGATGAACACTGAGTACCACAGAGAGACAAAGGTGTAGGCTCTAGCAGCTGCTGCACTGGCCAACACGCTGCTCAGCCAGGCTTTTAGGAAGCATACACAGACAAGGAAGCTATGCTGCAGACTCCTGAGGTCAAACATTTATCATTACAGGCATCATTTCCTGATATTAGAGGCTCCAAATCATTAGTCTTTTAATACACAATATCAATAGATGTAATGAAAAATGCACAGGATGTAGAGAATCCCCTGAATCTTAATGTACTCTCTGCCTTTGGAAGCATAATGCAGTGTCTGTGTCAGCTGAGCTGGAGAAAAACAATGGGTCAAATGGTGAAAATGGAGAGGAAGGCAGCAGCTAAACCTCCGATTCTGGTGTGTGAATGCAAATTGCCTCTGTTCCCTGGGTCAGCACAAGCTGTGCCTCTGGAAATATCCCGAGATGAGTGGGATTTCTGCAGCATTGCATGGCTGTTCTGGCTCCTGCACAGTGAGACGTTTCACACTGTGCACAGCAGATGGGAGCTGGGAAGTTCAGCCCAGGCACTGAAGCTTGCATACACACACAGAAAAAAAATAAATACATTTATTGTGTGTGTCACCAGGCCCTGGCAGAGCTGCTCTGGGAGCCCCTCACTGGGCTGTATCTGGGTGCAGTGCACTTCATCCTTGCATGCCCCTGGCACATCACATGAGCAGGGTTGCTCTACCAGCACATGGGTGCTCACAGATAAGTGATACTAAACCTTCAGGACCATTGCTGAGCCCTTTCTTTGCAGATTCTCCAGCAGACCAAACCCATCTTTTCCCAGGGTGTGGATATTGTGACTTTGCTGAGTTTAAAAGTAACTTTGTGTAAGGATCTCAAATCATTGAAAGTAAGTAGAAAATTTATCTGATTAAAAAAATTAGTTGCCTTTTAAAATTGTAGCAGCAGATGTAGCTGTGAATAACAACAGACTGATGAAATCCCGTACCCCTTGCTCTGCTTCAATTTTTTGTCTGCTTTGAGTTCTCACAGGATATGCAGAAGATCTTCAAGTGAGATGGGGATCCTCCTCCTGTGTCAGGTTTTCTGAATCACAAATCCATCAAACTCAAAGAGACAGCAATAACACCATATTAGCTTCCCCATCCTATTGAGCTTTTATATCGCCCAGTCCAGAGGCTTGGGAAAGCTGTTTTTTGCTCAGCATAAGGCAGCCTCAGTTAAAGCCAGCCAACTGAAGCCTCAGCTAAAGCCAGTCTAACCTCTCTCCATTATTCATGATCAAGAACAGTTTATCCTCAACCGATTTTAATTGTTAGATGCATTTTTATTTTTTTTTTTAATTCTGCCAATTCTGTTGTGCAGTATTACTGCAGTGATTTCCATTTAGGATAAAATAAAACGCTGAATTAAATTTCATTTATTACCTTTATCTCCAACACTCCTTTCTCCATTTCTGTTTGTTTGCTCAAGTGTTGAATATGTCTATATTTTTTAATGTAAATGTACTTTTACAAGTTTTTACACGCAACGTTTAATCTGTACAGCATTGGTGTGGGAGATAAATAACTTGGTTTTGATTGTACATGGCTGTGTATATATGAGGACATTTCTTGAGGCGATGATTTCATTAGTTTAGTCAGAATCTCTAAACCGTAAACCAACAGTAACCCTGATGACAAAAAAACTATGTTAAATTTCATTGAGAGGCTGGTTTCTGGAAAGATAGCCATGAAAGCACAGACAAAAAGTGCTTTTTGAACTGATCTCTTCAAAAGATTTTCTACCCAGATGCCCATGAGAATCTGAAATATACTGACACATATGGGTTTTCTTCAGCTCTTGCTTCTCTACAAGGCTAGTGTGAGAAATGTAGTTCCAGGGAAAGCCTTAAATATTTCTATTTCTCACTGCAAGAAGCATTACTACCAATCCATCACATAAGCTGAGATTTCCAAACTCATTTCTAGCCCAATTTAGCAGACATACAACTTTGGATAATTAGGGCAAGTTCTTTGTTCTTTTCTGAACAAAACTGTAGCTCCCTGAGCATCTCCCTCGCCACAGAAGTTTCCTCAACTTTGTTCCTAGCCAGGAAGCTGCATCCCAGCATTCAAGTGCTGCTCTCAGGTTTTTGAAGCATAATGGAGCTTTAGGCCTTTGAGGGGAGGATGAGGAGGATTTGAAGGAGAAGGTCAGAGATTGCTAAATTAAGGCTTTTCATTTTGTTCTTGAGAAATGAAGAGTGAGATGCCGCACTAGAAGCCAATTCACTGCTCAAGAAGCCAGAAGCATCCCCTGGAGATGTTTCTCCCACACTTCACTCACCACAGAAAGAGCCCAAGGTGACAAGGCTCCTGTCTGGGTGCCTGAAATAAGTGCTTAAAATTAGGTAGACTGATCTCTCTCTCCTTTACATTATCACAAATCCCCCATTTTGCGCTTTGGTAGAGCTTGCACAGGGCAGTTCAGTAACACAATATTGATGTTCTGTGACAAGTGAAGAGGCCAACACGTGCAGTGCTGGCTGTAAATTATTTCACCCATTTGAGACTTGTTTTTTCCTTAATTCTCTTAATGGTGCAGTGTGTTTTCCTATCCCAGTGACATTCAGTTGCATGTATTGTTAATTTTGGCTTTGTAGCTTGCATTTAGATTACAACTTGTGTGTCCCCAAAGTGGTATCAGTTGCTTGAAATCTTGACTCCTCAGTGTTGTGTGGCTTGCAGAAATGTCAGCTGGTCCAAGGGAGCGGCTTTAAAAGAAGCAGAGCTGATCTGACATTCTTCAAAGGAAAGCCTGGGAGACTCATCTCTGCACCTGGGTTTGTTACATACACTGAGCAATGGGAAGAGAGCTATGAATGCTGTCACTCGAGCAGTGAAGAGGGACAGGCAGCCATGTCAAAAATGACAACGTTTCTTTTACTAGTCTTGCAAAAGATGTCTGCAGTGATGTGACTGCAGATGACATCAAACAACATAAGTGGCTGGTTTCTGCAGTAGATTGAAATTCATCCAGTTCCCTGTGTTCACTGTGATGACTTTCAATGCTAATTCTCAGTGAGTGAGGCATGAAATATATTCACAGGCTATAAACTGTTAGGATACTTTTAAGTTATTTGAGGTACCTGTGATGTAAACATCTGTGCCTCTTGCTTTTGTGCATTTTTTTCCTGCATTTCAATTATGTAGTCAAAGAAACACTGGAAAAGGGGAGAACAAGTTTGCTGATCTAGTTATTTTTCCTTTTTGAAAGGAAAGAGTGCCTCATTGTCTGAGTAGAGGGAAACAGAAGCACACTTTCATCTTCACCAATAAGGAAGAGATCAGCTGAATTGATGCAAATGAGTTGTTTTTGAAAGTGATCCCCAAAGCTTGCTGTGTTCACTAAGTAAAATTGTGGGTTGCTTAAACTTTCATTTGGAAATCTAAACAATGTGAGATGGTACAAAAGATCAAAAAGTTTTATCTTGAGTTTGACTGCATACCTGTAATGCTCTTTGAAAATGAAGCTAAAGCCAGCATTGAGCACTGACAGTGTCCCGCACCTCCAGCAGCCTGTGTGCTTCACTGTATTTTAAGAGGATGCTTCTCAGTCCTGACTTCAGATGACACTGTGCTTTTCTTAGGGTTACCTGGAGGAGAGAGGCTGCAGGGAGAAAAGAGGGAGAAACCTCCTGTGCCAGTGCAGAAGGTCACCGGAATGTGCTGACAGAAACTAATCCCTGGCATCTGTAGAACTGGGGGACAGTCTGTCAGAACATCAAATCTAATCCAAGGCAGGTGGGGTTACAGTTGTATAAATAAGAAAGCAAGCTCTTGTTCAGTATAAACTGATACTAAACTTTTTTTTTTAAATAGCAAAAGACTTCTTCCTTTTCCATGCATTACAATCTGCATCTGCATTTTCTGTTAGCTCCTCAGCTATATACTCTGCTTTTACAGTCAGCTAAGAATAAAGAGAGACATATTCCTGTCATGAATTTTGGATTTCAGTCTAATGGCTTTTTCACATAAAAGGCATATGTAGCTTCAGCAGCAAGGGGCTGGCACTTCTCCCTTTTGCAGGGAGCAGATCTAGAGAGTAATGTGCAGCCTCTCTTCCTGACTGCTCACCCAAAATTCTGGGTTTTGTACAATGGAATAGCTTTTATAGGATAGGGTGAGAATATCTTCACCTTGAAGTAGATTACCAGATGAGAAAATAGAATTCAAATAAAGAGAAGTAAGCCTAGGACTCTTGCAATCTGGGTGTGCATCCTCAGCACCGAGCAGCCTGAGTCAGGAGCTGTGGTGGATCTCCCTGGAGCCACCCCAGAGGTTTGCCCTGTCCTGCCACCAGGAGCTTCTGCTGGAGTGGTGTGTCAGCTCCTTGGTTTCTTCATGA
Source organism: Emberiza elegans (assembly GCA_024865655.1). Taxonomy (NCBI): domain Eukaryota; kingdom Metazoa; phylum Chordata; class Aves; order Passeriformes; family Fringillidae; genus Emberiza; species Emberiza elegans. Next base: position 24,021,256 of record JALJVW010000085.1, on the reverse strand, counting down.
CCTCTTAGGCTGCTGGCATTTCACCTGGTGTGCTGGGCTAAGACGTCCAGCACCCAAGCAAGCAAACAGCCAGCTGGGTGCCCCAGGTTTTGGTTGAGGGCACCCAAAGGAGCTGCTGAGGCTGGTGAAGCAGAGTTGGAATGCTGAACCACCCAGTGGTGCTGGGCTCCTACACTGCAATAGTCTAACGTGGGCTGTGGGTTGAGAAGTTGCTGGGAGGGCTTCAACAAAACCTGCTGGATGGAGCCTCTCAGGGAAGAGCCTCAAGTTGGTTGTTTCTGGATCCTCCTTGGCTGCAAGCATGTAAGAGTTGCTTTTCTCCATCAAGGCTGAGACACTTCTGGGTGTAGAAGGAAGAAGAAATACAGATACTTGTGTTGGAATTCATCTCATCTGCCTTTAGGCATTTGTTCCATGAATGTTTATATACAAGCTGGTTACATCAGGATCCCATTGACAAAAAATAGGCCTTGTTGGGATGTGATTCATCAGGCTGATGTTTTCAGCATCTTAGGAGTCTCCTCTGTATTAGTATGTTTATTTGCCATATCTAATTATTGTAGTCTTCTCATAAAGGTGCAGTAAGAACACTGTCCTTCCTTTTTAAAAATTAATTTCTCCAGATATCTGTTTCATAAAAGACTAGTAAAGAGGAAAAAAGATTTAATGTTTCCCTCTTTTGAAATGCCAGGAAATAAAGAAGGGAAGTAGAGCTGAATTTAGATGGATCCATGGGGTCCATATATTTGTGACCTGACACAGTATCCATTTGCTCATTAATAACTCTTCAACATTCAATAAAGTAGAATAAAGGCTTCTATTTTATTAAATATTAATTAACCTTTTCATATTTTTAGGGAAGGTTATAGGAGTAAAGCACTGATGGAGGGAGATAACTGAAGGGATAACAGTAAATGAGACACAATTTCCCCAATTTCTAGCAAAAGCTCTCTTGGCTTTATGCTACCACTTTATCTAATTATATCTGATTTTTTTCAGCAACAAAACATATAGAGAAAGAAAAAGAGAAGAAAGCACAAACAGCTTGGCTCTTTGGAAAAAAAAAATTGTCACTGAAAGCAATTTTTCCCCCTCTTTGTTTACTGATGAAGGTGAAGCAGTAACTCAACATGCAGGTACAGACGTGATAATTTACTTGTCAGTTAGGTGGTGGAAAAATCATTCTTAATGATAATTGTTGTATTAAGGTTTTTTTTTTTTTTTTTTTTTTAACATGAAGGCAGCTGACTATTCTTTTTCAACAGTGCACTCTACTGTTATTTATTCCTGGCCCTTGTCACCCTACATGTATTTTTTCACCCATCAGAGTCAGAGAGGGATATATTGTGTTTTATCATTCAGCACAAAGGCTATCTGTGGTCCTGAGTCTGGTCTTCTCTACCCATTTGGCAATGCTATTCACAATTGTTAAGGATGTGTAGATAGAAAAGGTACCTATGATTTGGTTTAATTCACTTGTTGACAGACTCAACCCTTACTTTCCTTTAGGTGGCTATTTCTTAAATGCAGTAGATCATAATCATAATCAGTGATTTTACAGTATCTTTAGCACATCTGTTGAACTTGTATACATAATGCATTTAAGTGATTTAATAATGTATTTTAAGCATTCAAAATAAAAGGTAAGGGGAGTGACTTCTTTGGAAAGGTGGTGGTTATTTAGTTCAACTGGCTAGAGGTAAAATAATTTTTTTTGTTTGTTTGTTTGCAGTGATGGGGATGGTATGCAGTTGACATAAATGGGAATAATGCATAATAATTTGTTTTGAAAACCTTCACCCTGAAAACTCAGATGATGCAGAAGCAATGGAATGAGGTATCAAGTAACCATCCCAGTTGAGAACACAGTGAAATGACAGGAGAGCAGGTAAAGATTGCAGCTGTCATAAGCAGTAAAAGCTGTACTTACTAAGGAGAACATGCAAGTACAACAGAGGTGAGTTTTTCTTCACTTCTAATTAAGCAAATGCAACAAAATAGAAAGGAACACTGTCATATGCAGGAGACAATGTGAACAGGCTCCTGGCCTCCTGGCTTGGCTTCTTTCCATGACTCTGATGAGTAAAGCCCATGCCCATGAAGAATTCAAGTCCCCAAAAAGATTTCTTAGCCAAAGATCTGTGAAGGACAAGACTTGAAGTTTTGTATGGGCCCTTAGCAAGGGAGATGCCATGAGCAACAACTTGTCGTGAACACGTATCTTTGCCAGACCCTCTACAATCCATCATCTGAGTGCAGGTCAAGTTACAATCTACTTCCATCTACTGCAGCCCCAGTGCAGATGAAACATGCAAAACCAACAATTATAATGTGGCTACAAGTAAGATGTACGCTAGGAGATAAGAAAGGAAAGAAAGATTTGCTGCATGGAAGGGGAGGTGAGAGATGAAGCTGGAGGTCAGTTTCCTGCTCCAGTTGTTACCATTGGGTTGGGCAGCACAAGGGCTTAGCATGCTGCTCTCCCACAGCAGCAGCTGCCACCCCAGAAACAATGATACTTCCCTTAAAAACAACAAAAAACCTGGTTCTTCAGGCCTGTAGTATAGCTCACGAGGTACGGGAGGATCATAACAATCAGGTCAGCAATCTGCTGCCTTATCTAAGCATATCCCTTGGTCCCAGCATGGCCAGATTGCAGATCTGTTCTGCCCAAAATGAACAGTTTGCCCAATCTTACTTAGGCAACATCACCATCTAGTAAAATTTTGATGATGCCACTTTAATAAGGCTGGAGTTTCCTTTTCTCTCCTTGTCTTACTTGTGACATAGCAGAGCCCTTCGGAATGTATTAGCCCTCAAAGCAAGACCTTCACAGAATGAAAAATAAAAACTATTTCCAAAATTTGGTAGTAATAAATAATTTCTTTATTAAATATATTACAATAATTTAATTTTCCTTTTTACAGCTCCCTTTAGTCTCCCTAAATCCACTTTATAAAATGTTTTGCAGCAAAAAACATTTACAGACCAGGTAGTCTTTGTGGATTAGGGTGTTTCAAGTATCATTTTTCTTTTTCCACCAACAGAGGGAGTACAGTTATCTTTCCCCTCCAGAGCTTTTGGTCATAAGGCTTAGTTATGTGAGACCAGTAACTTACTGTGGTGTTACACGTCTTAGGGCAGGAGGTCAGTCAGGTCTTGGTTTGCAATCTTTAGAAAATCTGGTGCAGTATAAACCAGATCAGACTGTGTAAGATTAAACCAGAGTATCTGGTACTGTGGGCTGAATGCATGTTGCAACAATTATGAGATGCATATCAAAATTTTGCAATGTGGTGCATTCACTTAAGGACCAGTGACGAGATCTGTTAATTGCATTATATTATCTGCTCATAACTGCACTATTAATGCATGTCAGCACCACTCCTGACAGGGCTGGCTTCAGGGGTTTATACTGCCGTAGGCAAGCTGGAAAGTGTGTGCCACTCTTAGCCACATTTACTTCCAGAGTAAACAGTCAAAACACTCAGTTTTATCTAGGTTTCAATTTTAAATTATACACCGATGACTTATTTAGGTAATTAGGGCTATATTATCCACCCCAACAGCCAGAAGATGTTTTATGAAGAGGTGTCTTCATAAGAGTAATTACATTTCTTTCCTGATCCCTCCCGGACTGTGAAGTACTAGTGCAATTGCACTGCCTAGTGAGAATTTGGGAAATGCAAAAAGCATGAGGCTGGGAAAAACATATATTTATTGCCCAAGGCCATATCCTCTTTGTGGCATCAGAACCTGGCTGACCTGAAGGGAAATGCCTGAAAAAGTTAATACTGGGTATGTCAGTGCTTTCCACCCTAAATTCTTCTCTGTGTCCTTTTGTTTTGTCTTGCTCCCAAATTACTATTAGACCTCCCCAAATTCCCTACTTCGAATCAAAATTATAGTTCTATGTACTATTGCTCTTCATCATATATTTGCAAAGCCTTTGCCACTGTTTTGGTTTGAAATCACAATGTGCCCTAGAGAGCCAGACTCCCCTGTCTTGCACAAAGCCACCTCGTGCTGCCCACTCACCAGTGCCCGTGAGGACAGGACACTTGTGTTGGCCAGGCAGCTTCCCTCTGCAGTCTTGGTCCTGGTGTTAAACTTCCTGCTCCACCTTTCTGGCTCTATGGGAGGTATCTCTGAATTCCAATGAGCAGCAGCTGACCATAAGATTCTTTTGGTTACTGTGCATAAGGAAATGCAGATTTGTTGGCTCTGTGCATGTAAGCTTTATGTCCTGCTGAGTTTCCCTCAAGATATCAAGCTGTGTGTGTGAGAGAGGAGACTGGCATGTCTTCGTCTTCTGTCCTGCCCTCAGTTTTGTTTCTTGCTATGCAGGGAGTGTGAGGGAATATGGGGAGGAAATGTCTTATGGTAAAAATCAGAATCCATGTATGTGGAGTGAATTTTTTTAATACAAGCTGAGTTATACCTAAAAACTCATTATTTTCTAACCTGTTTTTTCTCCTCTGCAGTCAAAATATCTAAATTAATTGTGAGTCAGAAAGTTGAAAGAATCAGTTCATACATAACGCAATACTTTCTGTAGTACTTTAATTGAAATTAATTATTTCTGCAATCTCAAGTTGAAATACTTCATCTCAGTGTACTGAATCAAATGGAAATGTTTGATTCGTAGAAACCCTTCAGTTTCCAAAGGAAAGTTCTATGGACATTGTACTTGTTGTATTTTACCCTGCCTTGCAGGAAGGGCTAATTTGCTGTAGTATATTTACCATCAACCTTGTAAACCATGAGATTAAGTTTCCTACATGACTTGCCCATAGGGGAAGATACACAGCATCACAGCCAGCCCAGGAACTCCATGAGAAATCATGGAGTTAGGTAGCATCTGCATCACAGTTCCAGTGGGACTCCCACGAGGTGGTGAGCAGATGCAACTTGACATCAGTATGATTCAAATGAAACATTTCTGCTCAATAAACCAAAGCATTTTGATTGAGTGGGACCCCCCTGGAACAAATAACTTTGTTTTCATTTTCCCAGGTTTGGTAGAATTATTTTTTTCTAAGCAGTTAGCATAAATCACTTAACAAAAATCTCCCTGAAAATGCTAATATTTCCACTGCAAAAGAGAGTGTGCAAATGTTTGTGTGTATACATGTATATGTTTAAGTGTATCTGCATATGCACTTATAAATTGAAGGAAGCTTGCATATGTTTCTCCTCATTTTCATTTACCTGGCATGCTTGCCTGCATTTTAGAAATGAAAGAGAGGTGTGACCCCAGAAATTAAACTTCCCATGTTAGACAAACTGGTTACTGTACTTAAGAACATCAACTTCTTTCTATTTCCCTTCTTTTTTTTTTTTCAATTTTGACTGTGTCACCTTGAAAAGTAAGTTGATTATGTGGTACAAAATATGTATTAGAGAGTGCTTGGTCTGAAGGACTGGCTGGCTCAAGGGATCAGCAATCTAATGTGGGACCTTTCACCCCTTAGCCACCAGTCTGAATCTGGCATAGGTGAGTAATAAAAACACAAATCTCTCTGCAGCTGGCAGCCATTTGGATGAATAAATAAACTGAGCTGATAATGTCAATATAATTTGGCAGAAGAAAAATCCCACATCTGTGCAATAATTAGCACTTTTGGGGGTATCTCAGCAAACAGAAAAACCTGAAAGGGCATAAGGATTGAAAATAGCAGTGTGTCATGTTTCTGTAATATTTCCCATCCTGAATTATACCAAAGCATTTTATAATTTATTAAATTTGTTCATGTTTCAGTGTATGTCTCCCTGCAAATTCAAGACACTGAGGTCTGCTTAAATCTGATCATCCACTCTACTTCATAAGGACACCACAAACGCTGAATTTGTTTGTATTTAAAATTTCCTAAAGAGGGAGTTCTGGGGCTCTGCTTGAAATACAAGAACGCAGGGGAGCAAGGTGCTGAACTGGCTCCAGGACTCTCTTCCCACAGTTACTTGGCAACATGGCCCTGGCTCTCCCTCCTCGCCGCAGTCCCCAGGACCTGCTTTTGGTTGGGGTTAATTAGATGTTGCTCAGTGCATTCCCTGGCTAAGGCTAAAGTCTTCTGGGAGCTTTCTTGTGGCCTAAGGCTGAACTCACAATAACTATGCTAATGAATTAATGGGAACAAGCAGGAAAAGGGTGAGTTACACAAAGCTATCTGTGTTTTTAACCCCTGTATGAGCCGGAGTTAATGTAGGGCTGTCAAAATCTGAAGACTTTCTGGACAGGAGCTGGCTTCCCACAGACCCATTTGGACGTCTGCACTGCACTCCCCGGCACACTGCTTCCAGCAACGCGGCACGGAGGCACCCCAGGCTGCCTCTGGAAGCCGTACAGAAGTATTTTTGCAGACCTTAAGCTAATAAGCTCTGCCAGACCTGGGCTAGCCTGCACGGAGCCATTATGGATGTCTGCAATTGTGGCACTGTTTATCAGCAAACTGGATAATCTGCCAGGGATAATGGAGAGCTGACTATATACTGAATGTTTGTTTGCAAGGAAAATTACGTGTTAGGGTTTTGACTCTAAAGCATCAGCGGATTAAAGTCCGACAGCTGACAAGATTTCTGCTCCTATCTGTCTGCTGGCCTCCTTCTCAGAGGTTGCCGCCCCTGTGACAGGGGTGGCTTAAAAGCTCACAAAGCAGCTTCTAAGTAGTTATAACATGTTGTGGTAGAAGTTTTTTTCTAGAATGATAGAAATGATAAACAGCATGTGTTGTAGAAGTTTCAATAATCCAGGAGACTGATTCAGACACCTCGTACCTTTTCCATTCTGTTTTCTGCTGGTATGTCAGGTTTTTCAATTGAGTTGCTGGATAGGCAAATGTTGTCTTGCTTCTGGCTGCATTCACTCCACAAATGCTTAACTGTAGCTGCAGAGAGGATGATGAACACCCTCTTACATCCACCCCAAACTTTGGCTGTTTCAGAGCTGTCTGGATGAATGCATCACAGACTTGATATTAGTGATGTCACATGAGCTCCAGGAGGAAGAACCATCAGCACATAGACAGAGCTCTGGAGTTGTAACCCAGACACAACAAAGAGTTGTAAGGATAAGAGAGGAAACTGGGAAGACCAGTTTCAAATATTCAGTTTTGGATGTTGTAAAGTCATAGATACAACTAAGAGCAAGTGCACATGTTCATTTATATGTGGTTGTGTAAGCATCCTAGAAGGCCGAGAAAAAGTAACATTTAAATTCAGTAAAGAAACATGTTGGAATTATAATATATACTGAAGCTCCCTATTGTCAGGGAAGATCAGATATTTAAATGTAGGAGAACCAATTAGCTAACAACAAGTAAAAAAAAAATAAATTATAATTTTATTCTATTTAAACATATGCATGTATATGTGTGTATATATATAAAAACATGTATGTATGTATATGTATATATATATGGAGTTAGTTTCTAACAGCAAAAAGAGCAAACCCAAGCCTCAAAGTCTGTCACATCACTTCTCAGGCCCTTTGTGCTTTTAAAAAGCAGATGGAATAATTTTTGCACGGTCCTTGCTGGGTGGTGCCTCTTAGTCTGTGAGTGCCAGTCATGGCAAAAGATTAGGTATGAATTTTTAAGGCAGAAGTGTCTGTGTAGAATCCATCTCCACACCATCTGAATGCAAAGGTTTGCACCTATTTTTCAGTGGAGATGTATTTTAAGCTGTAATATTTTATTGGTTCTTGTATGAAGGGAATGCAGATTTTTTCCCCTGGCTTTAAAGCAGCAAGTCCTGGTGCTTACGGTAGGGTCCCAGATAATACTGCAATCTGTTTGTCCTCTCCAGGCTTCCTGAACTAAGTAGGAATCCTTGTATCCTTTTTGCATGCTGTTAAAGTCATGGTATCTTTCTACCCCTGCATGCCTTACATGACACAATTAACTTTGTATTTTCATCTGTGAAAGATCTATTTCTAGGTATCTATTTCCTATTCCCTTTTAATAATGCAACCTGGGAAAGAAGACATAAGAGAGGAAACTGGGAAGACCAGTTTCAAATATTCAGTTTTGGATGTTGTAAAGTCATAGATACAACTAAGAGCAAGTGCACATGTTCATTTATATGTGGTTGTGTAAGCATCCTAGAAGGCCGAGAAAAAGTAACATTTAAATTCAGTAAAGAAACATGTTGGAATTATAATATATACTGAAGCTCCCTATTGTCAGGGAAGATCAGATATTTAAATGTAGGAGAACCAATTAGCTAACAACAAGTAAAAAAAAAATAAATTATAATTTTATTCTATTTAAACATATGCATGTATATGTGTGTATATATATAAAAACATGTATGTATGTATATGTATATATATATGGAGTTAGTTTCTAACAGCAAAAAGAGCAAACCCAAGCCTCAAAGTCTGTCACATCACTTCTCAGGCCCTTTGTGCTTTTAAAAAGCAGATGGAATAATTTTTGCACGGTCCTTGCTGGGTGGTGCCTCTTAGTCTGTGAGTGCCAGTCATGGCAAAAGATTAGGTATGAATTTTTAAGGCAGAAGTGTCTGTGTAGAATCCATCTCCACACCATCTGAATGCAAAGGTTTGCACCTATTTTTCAGTGGAGATGTATTTTAAGCTGTAATATTTTATTGGTTCTTGTATGAAGGGAATGCAGATTTTTTCCCTGGCTTTAAAGCAGCAAGTCCTGGTGCTTACGGTAGGGTCCCAGATAATACTGCAATCTGTTTGTCCTCTCCAGGCTTCCTGAACTAAGTAGGAATCCTTGTATCCTTTTTGCATGCTGTTAAAGTCATGGTATCTTTCTACCCCTGCATGCCTTACATGACACAATTAACTTTGTATTTTCATCTGTGAAAGATCTATTTCTAGGTATCTATTTCCTATTCCCTTTTTAATAATGCAACCTGGGAAAGAAGACACGAGAATGTAAATTTCCTTGGAAAATGTTTTAGTATATGTGTCATGCATATCATGTGACTGAATTTTTTGTCAATTTGCAGCTTTCGCACTTACATGAAATTCAACATTAAGGGCCTGATTCTGGCAAATGCCAGTGCCCTTCAGGAGTACCCTGTTGACCATCTGTGTAACAACCCCTTCACAATGAGAAAAGTTTTACTAGTCCTATAATAAACAAAAATATGGCTCAAAAGTAGGTGTAATTGAAGAAAAGACAGTGGTGGTTTGATAGTTACATTTTCTTCAAGGGTATGTATCCTTCAAAGGATGTATAAAAACCCACTGATAACTGAGAGGCAGCAGAGTTCATGTTATTTGGCTTCAGCTAGTGTGCCAAACCTGGCTGTTGAAGTGTGGATACTCCTGCCATGCTGACATGCTCAAGCCCCCACGGGGCCCTGCTGTGTACAAACCTGAAGCAGTTACACACATTATTCCCAAAAGTACTTTGGGTTGTCCAGTGGGTTGTGTTTCCTGGAATTAATGGTTTGGGATGCTGGACCTCAATCATTTCCCTCTGGCAGATACTAGATTTCATGTTAATGAGCTTGTTAAGGCTCTTACAACCAAAACATTAAGGAAGATGATCTCCATATGAAAAACTCTATTAACAATTTTACTGTATGCTATGTAAACATTTTCAGGATGTAGAAGAAACATCTCTAAAAAAAACACACCTTAATTAATTAGGAATATCACATTCTCAATGAAATTACATGAAGGTGTATAAAGTATTGGAATTAAATGAGTGGGATTTTATGGGTTTCTCTATTATGGCAGCCACAGAAAAGTCTGTTACCTAAAACTCTTTTCTATAGCAGTCTGGGCTTATCCACACTACAGGAAGATCCTCTTAGAAGGTGCCCTAAGGGATCACCTTAAGCTTCTGTACAGATACGAGCTTTGTCTTGGTCCCAGGCCAACCCCAAGGACAGTCTTGCTGGCATTTAACACAGACAGGAGCTTCCTTGGACTCCATGACTCCCTGCTTGATAATATATATAAAGTCAATATGTACAGGATCTGGGCATTTATTAAGTGCTGCTGTGGCCGAAATATGCTTTTAATGCAACAGTTAAACAAGACATATCAATGGAGAAAATAACCATTGGATTCAATGAAGATTGTTTCAGTCTCTTGAGGTTTCAATATAAATATGGATATGTTCACTCTATTGCTATGAAGTGAAATGGTCTGTGCATTATTTGTCTGAAGCAATCTGTGATTACTCTGATGTCATTGCTCTTCAGAACCTTGACTTCAAAGCTAAATGCAAGGACAATTGTGTAAGTTGTGTTCAGTCTCATCACTGAATTCATCACTTAATAAGTAGAAGTTTATCATGTCTACATAGGGATTTTTCTGTTATTTTCCTGAAAAAATTTACAAATGGGGGTCATAATTTTGTTATGATATAATAAGAAACTCTGTGCAAACCCAATGCACTTTTACATTTTCAAAAGGCATGGGTTTTGATCAAAGGGAGGACCGTGAGTTCTGCACAGAAATAAAGTGCATAAAATTGGGAGAACCTGTGTCAGATATGCAGCAAACAGGAAGTCTCCAGTTACAATGTCTTAGATGCCTCAAAAACTGAGATTGAGGTACAAACATACTTATTTTTAAAAAAGTGAAATGGCCTTTAAAGACTTTTCCTAAAAAATAGTATTATGGGATAAGAAAGGCAGGTAGCAGGAATATTTGAGCCTATCAGGTTCCTCTGCCTAGAAAGCCTCCACCAGCAAATTACTGTTTATTCTTAAACAAGAGCCTTAACTTATTTTTGACCAATCCTTTAGTGATTTTTCTTAAGGTAAAAATGTTCAAAGATGCCAAATACCAAACTGCCCCCCAAAAATGGCATTCTGGGATTCTGGGTGTACTAGGGATGAACTCAAAATCTAGAGCCATGAGGCTGAAGACAAGCAGTTTAGAACCAGTCAGAAAAATATTCCCCAGTCCTACCTGTATTTAATTTTACTGCACTATGGAACAGAAATGTGGGGAAAAATCTACATTTACCATGTCAGGTGAACATTTTGTACTGCAGCCACAGCCATGTGGTTATTCACAAAAGCAAAATTCATACTTAGTTAGGAAAATATGAAAAGCCCACTGAGAGATGAATGAACAATATAGAGAAACATTGCTTCATTTTTTCTTTTAGGAGTTATTTCTATTACTACTATTTTAAATCTATTCTAGGCAATGGTTAATGAAGAAAACTTGAAATAAGAAAAAAATAATGATAAACTTTAGTTCTGTTGCAACACAATTTAAACTAAAATCTCTGTTTGTAATAGTTTATCCATATATTTATTCAAATATATGAAAATTTATGCAAATTTCCACCCCATTGTTTTGTGGTTAGGTATACTACAAGGGATGTTTCAGGCTATGCAGCTTCCCTAGCTAACAACTCTCACCATCTTCTATTGTAATAAAATTCAACAACAACTGGTCTTGAATTCTGAAACTGAAGAAAGCAAGCAAAGGTGAAGTAATATTATCCAGCATCTTAAAAGAAAATGGAAGAGCTACCCATTCTTACAGGTGCTTTATATAACAAAATGCCTTTAGATCATTTTTTAGCTTCTTGTGTCCATGCAGTTAGGTATTTAATTACCTGTTTACCAGCTTACATCTTAGAAATTTAGCATTCAATAAATTGGTGATTGCATTCAGATGAAATTCAAGAGAATTATCACCACTCTAAATAATACTTACATTTATTGCAATTCTTAAATGACCCTTTTTAAAATTGTAAGCCTCTAAAGTACATCCTTTCTCCTAAAAGACACAATAAATCACTTAAGCACCCCTCCCGTTCTACTGAAGAGGCATCTGATTAACAGTCTTTTTCTAATAGAGGTAAGAACCTGGGAGGGTCAGAAATGAAATCTAAATGTCTCTTTTCACAGCTATTCAGGAAAGAATCTGTGTAAGTAGTTTGATCTGTATCTGCACTTGGATTGAGCAATTGTGTTCAGGCAGAGAATTGCCTGGCATTATCTTATGACTCACTTGACAGAGCTTACCCTTACTTTTCATTACCTGAGAAGAGATCATTACAAAACATACAAGTAGTATAATTTTATAGCAATCTATTTTGAACTAGCAAATTAAATGGGAAGAAGAGAGGAAATGGAATGCAGCAAGCATAATGCTTTGAATCGTGTTTTAAAGAAATAGGAGTTTAGCAGAAGTGTGGAAGACAGACTGGGTTAGGGAGCAGGAGCCTTTTCACTATCTTGTGACATGGCAGAACTAACTGCACTAACCTAATCCATGGTGGAGAACCCTCTCATTGAAAAAGAGTGAATATGTGTGGGTGTCACAGGTGAAAAATATCTTCAATTGTGAAGAGTAATACATGCCAGATAACTGGGTGTATGTGTGTGCTTCAGCAAAAGTCCAAAACTGTCATTTTGAGGTTTCAGGCTGAAGCCTGCTGCTTGCTAACTACAACTAATAAAAGTTGGCAAGCATTTTCCTAAAACTTGGACTAAATAACAGTGAAATGTCTTGAGCTCTCTGGTTACCAAAGAGACACATGTCAGGACCAACAACTAGAATAATGATCATGTGTCTGCTTATAAACTAGATTGGGAGAACCCTGGGCTTGGGATGCCCACAAAAAAGGAGGCTGAATCACCAGGGTTTCCAAAGAGAAAAAGTGGTTTTGGAGAGGAAAAAAAAACCAGGAAAGAAGATGGGGAGAATCCTGACTGGGGAAAGGGTGCTAGTAGTCAGAGAGATGCACAGAGATGGAAACTAGGAAATGCTCAGCGACTTTCACCACCGATAGTCCAGAAGGGTCACTGGGAGCACATGGAACCCACAGAACTTCCTGCCCAAGTTTTCCAGAACTGCACTGACTTCTCTACCAGGGTGGAAATTAGGGGCTAGAAAGGGTGGAGTTGGAGAGTAAGGGAGTATAAAATAACCAAGCAGGCCAAGAGCTCAAATCTTTCAGGTTATTAAGCCCAGTATACAGGTCCACTACCAGTTACTGTCTATTCTGTCTCTCCTGCAGCAGTGGAAGAAGGACAAGGTGACCAACAGAAAGACTTGAAAGCCAGGCTTGGGGATTTGGAGGACTGCATTTTTATTAAAATCTGTGAGGAATGGCAAAACCAAATGGAATCACTGTCCTCTAAATTCATAACTGAAGCAAGTCCTTAGTAACATTTCTTGGGAGAGGAATTAATTAGAGGGAGAATAATTTTCCAGCCGAGGTTTTCCCATTCATTTGGTTTGCACTTCATTAATGAAGTGTAGGGTTGTACCTAAAAGTGGGATCTGTGGGGACCAGCACACCTCTTGGTCCCTTTGCTTCCTAAAGATAAGGGTTGATACACCTGCAAGTCCCAAAAGCAAAATACAGCCAATTTTATGGGATACTCCTGAGAGGTGTTAAATAGTCAAGCATCTACAAGATATAGATAAAAGCTATAATTAATAGAGGAATAGTAACAGAAGATGCTGCTGTCTCTGCAGCCTCTTCTTGAGCCTAAGTTTTCATTATGAAGTCACTCAAATTGTCTTACCAGCAGGACAGTCAAGCTGCAAGTTATCCACCAGGTTTCAGGCACTTTTCTAGCACATGGCTGCAGAAAGCATTTTTGCAGATAAGATCATCTTTAGGCAGAAATGTAAGATGCCTTAGAATGCTTTAAAGACCACAAAGCATTTTTTGGCACTTGGCAGCTCTTATCTCCATGCTGAATGCCTTTGAAAGAAATGCAGTCTCTCTCCCAAGCCTCTCTGCTCCATAGAAAGCTTTTCTTCCTTCACTCCTGTGACCTGCCTGTCTGCTCCTGTTGCTGCCAGCATCCTCTCTGCTGGAGCCACAGACTGCCAGCTCCTTGCTGCAGCTGGAACAGGAGGATTGCTCCAAGGGCAGGAGACAGCTCCCAAGCTTCTCTGAAAGTCTCACCTGCCATGGTCACTTCTCATGAGGGAAGACAGCCTGCAAGGCAGGAGCACACAGTGCAGCAAGCACTGTCCTGTCTGCCATATCCACACAGAAATGGAAACAAACAATACTGCCACAGGGACCAGAATGTGGGAATTCTACATCTTTTGTTGTGGAATTTTATAGATGCGTGTTTTACTTCTGTGTCCTCTTTCCCTGTGCCTTCTCTTTCACAGATCCACACAGCTACGGTGGGAGGGTTTCAACCACCCCCCTCTCTCCAGGCCTCATGTACAGCCTGGTGCCTTCCTCCTGCAGGTTTGAAAGGTGAATTTAAATTAAGTGAAATGACTGGTGTGGCCAGGTGTGACCACAGCTGTCTCCTCTGTTTAAATTCATTTTGTAGTCCTCTCATAAGTAGCTGTCACATGTTTTTTCTGGAGTTCAGGGAGGAATGGGAAGAAAACGAACCTGTTTGGAGGAGGAGGCTGGCAGAGGTGGCAAGGTGCAGAAGCAAAGAGCCACGGCAGGGATCCAGGAACCCCAGGGAGGGCTGTGCAAGGATACATGGCGCACATTCAACATTGCAGAGAGAGACAGAAGCAAGGACACTGTGGGCCAGGGGAAGGATTGTACAGAAATCTTTCTGCTTTGTTCTGTTTACACTTGGTCAGTTGGAGAGGTTTGTCATTAAAGATAGTGATCCTACTGTTGTTCTAAGAAAAAGCTGCTTTAAAGAGGTTGCTGTCAGAAAAAGCCCAAGCAGATCTATCACAAACCTCTGGCCTGCTCAGGGCCTCAGTGCATTTAATGCCTACATGGGTGCTCCAAGCACAAGGTACTGACCACAGGAATTAAGGTGGCTGCAATTGCCACTTGTTGTCATGGCTTAACGTCAGCCAGTTACTGAGCCAGTAACACAGCTGCCTGTTCACTCACCTGCCACTTCCCTCCACCCTCTCCCTGTGGGACGGGGAGAAGAATAATTAAAAAAAAAAGGTAAAACCAGTAAGTTAAGAACTGTTTCATACAGAAAGTAAATGTGAAAAGTAACCACAATGATAATAGTGATGATGATGAAGATGATGATGATGATGATGATAATAATAGTAATAATAATAATAATGATGATGATGATGATGATGATGATGAAAGAGAGACGGAGAGAGACAGAGAGACAGAGAAACAAGTAATGCACCATACAATTTCTCACCACCCCACTAATCAATGCCCAGTCTGTCTACCAAGAGAAATTGGTGGCTCCTAGCAAACTCTTCCCAGTGAATATACTGAGCATGACATTCTTTATGATGGCCTCCCCAGCAATGTTTCCTCCCAGTATTTTTGTGCATCTTCTCACTAGCAGAGCACGAGACACTGAAATGTACTGTTGGCTGTGAGTAATAGGTACTTAAACTTGGGGCACTTTTAATTGATCTGAGTTCTTGCAATTGGAGATGCTAAAGATAACTGAGCAGATAGTTGGGAGGCTCTTGCTCATTTTAGCTAATGATACCAATGGCATCCTTTTCAGTTCTTTTCATCTGCTTTGTCTATTCTTTCTTATTAAAGCCAATTAGAAAATTTTCCAACTGAAATGTATTATCTCTGATATAATTACCAGTAAGTCATGAATACCAGTCATATGACTGCTAATGAAAAGCTGTTCTGTTTCTTAAATTAGCAATCTTAATATTTTCTGCAGTAAATTTTCTTCTTTATTTTTCTAAATCAAGTTTAGAAAAGTGCAATAGAGCAGCAATGGGACAGGGGTGCTATAAAAAATTTTAGTGAATAGAGCAATTGTAGCACTTACAGCAGATGAAATGTTTGCAATTAATTTTGCAGTTACTGCTCAAGACACTATTTTGGGAAATAAAATATTTTACTAACTTAAATTAATACTGTTTGTAGACATTTCATGTTGGAAAACATTGGGTAAAAATTTACTCTTCTGGTCTCCTTAGATAACTAAAAGATGCATGTTACCTCCACCTCATTAAACTACTATCAGCTCTGTGAGTTCACCTCTAATATTTTCCTAAACCCTTGTTTTTATTTTTAATTAAGTTTGAGACTAAGGTAAGGGAATAAAATTATAACTAATATAAAAGTTTATCTCTAAAAATGTACCAAAATATAACAAATGGTTATGCTTCTAGGTTGCCATGTACCTGTAGTAAACAAAAGAAAGTGTGTGATGCAGCCCCTGAGAATGGAAGTTATTTTCAGGAGTAGTACTTATTCTGTTAAATTTTAAATTCTGTTAAATTTTGTCTCATCTTACAGGCAGACAAAAAGCCACCATGCACATGGACATGGTTATACCACAAAGGCTGAAGTGGGAAGGTTCTAATGGTGCTAACTAAAATCTAGAGACTGAATGAGATGAGGAGTCTGCTCCACATGGCGTGTCATCTCTTGCCTGCAAACAGAGCCATTGCACAAAGCTGAATATTTCCCTCAGTTTGCAGACCCAGACAGGCTCCTGAAGTCCCCAGGCTGGCTGCAGAGAAGCAGCAGCAGCTATTTATCTTATCCATTTAGGAACTGAATGATGTGAGAGACTCACATTTTGTGGAAAAACAATGACTGGAACAGTCCAGATAATGTTATCTGATACAATGGGCATCCAAAATGTCTTCTAGGATTTTATATTTTCCTTAAGAAGATAATTCATGAAGGAAACCCATTGTACTGTAACTTTGCCAGGTATGATTTTAAATCTTGTTCCTTTTCACCAAAAGTTAGCAGCACTGAAAGCCAAGGTTCACTGTATAACATTATGAAGACTGCAGCCCCATTAAGATGAAAGTTCTAGAGAGTGAAACTAGTTGAGGCTATTGCCTAAAGCAATCCCATCAGGCCTCCTGCTGAAGGTATATATTCTAATGAAGAAAAGCCACTATATGTGCTTTCTGCTTTGTAGCAATGCTTTTCATTTTAATCTAGATGTATTTGTTCTTGTGCTTTTTTTCCAAGCAAACAAAAATGAATTCTTAGCAATCTGGGAATATATTTCCAGATGCCCTGTAGCAAATACACTTTTTTCAGTGATACAGGCCACTGGAGAGGGAAAATGAACCCTTTGTTTGGTAAGCAAAGACATCTAAAAATGGAAAAGTGCAAGGGATGTTTTCTGACCAAGAGTAATTACAGTGAATAGAAGTATTTTCTATTTGCAGAGCAGGTAAGCTAACTCCCCCCTTCTTCAGGTTTGATCTAAAGCAGGAGCTGTGGTGTGTGATCTCCATGGAACTGAAGTACGAGAAGGTCACTCATGGACCTGGCCTTAAGAAGAAGAAACAAGCTTGTGAAACTTGTTTACTGACCCAGTCTCTATGGGGGACATATATATATATACAGTTTTAATGGCTCTATGTGGAAATGTGTGATAACAAAATATCCAGTGCAGTTGTAGAAGCATCAAGTAAATCTTCATCAAAATATTGTAGGCTGTAGCACTACCATAAACCCTGCAGGCCCAATCATTAATGTGAAAGCCTGCATTAACAATAATGGAGTTTTATTGGCCTAAGAATTTGGCGTACACAACTGGCATGAGATGATTTTTGTTGTTCTACTTCATGGTCTAATGCACTGACTATGAAGCACAAACTTCATAGTCTGGGGGGCTGGGGAGGGAGAAATGGGGAGTGCACTGCCTTGATTTGTGTTTCCCAAGTTAACACTCGTCTCCAGCCACATCACTGACTAGCATGTCAAGTGGGACTGTAGGCCGACCCCTATGTCCAGCAAAGGATTTGCAATACTCCATGATAGGCACTTTGACCCCTTTTCCAGGGCTCAGGTTAGGCTGCCAATGGGTAGGTGCATGTCCTCGTTTTGTACCTCAAATCAGCTACACTGTGCTATTTTTGGGGGAGCTTTGCCTTTGAGGAGCAATTCGGAGTGCCCTCAGCTACCTTTATTTTTAGATAAGAGGAGAACACAATCCCTGCTTCACATATTGCAGTTCAGTGTCTGGAACACCTGCCCAGGATGTGGAAAACTCCTTTGGAGCCTAGTGCCATTGAGCTGAAAGGCCTGAAACTCTCTTCCCTGCCCTATCCACAGCAGCCTGCAGCACAGTTGAGGGCTTTCCTTCATGCCTCTCTCTGGGACTGTGTCACTGCAAAAAGTCAAGGGTCACAGGAACTCAGAAAACTGGAGGGAAAAGAGAAAGGGGCTTTGAGGCTTGGCAGTGAGCCCACCAATAAGAGTAGGAATGAGTAGCAATGACTCTTCCATTCTGCCATATTCATAACCTTCGGACAAAGCACGTGAATCATTCCCATAGACTTCAGAAAATTAAACAACCTGTTTGAAGCTTGGCCAAAATCTACTCTATGTACTAGGGGATAAGAATTGTGGACTTCACTTCCATTAGGTGGATTTTGGACAGACTGTCTTATCTGAGTGTTCTACAGCACTGTAAGCTATTGTAGACTAGACTTATTTAATCTATAATTGTTTGAGAGACACCTTTTGCTTAAAGATGATTAAAAGCCCTTCTACTTTATAAGAACCCTTCTAATTTATAAATACAGAAACTCTGAAAATCATCTAGACCTCTTCTGTTGTTGCTTTATTTTTGTATACTTGAATGTGATGAAGTAATTGCACAGAGAGGACAATTATATTTTCTTGCTATGAGAAATTCCATAATTTCTGACAATTAAGTTATTTAACAATAGGCAATGTTGATCTGCCTGTGTGCCTGCAGTCTGGTACAATTTATAGTGTTTGACTGAAACAAACAGATCTATTTTACCCTCTAAATTTCTAGTACATGATAAATACATACCATTCTTGTATTACCATAAAGCTGTTTTCACAAAGTCTGGGCAGTAAAGGGATTCATATAGAGAAAGTTCATGTTGCAATTACAAAGGCTTTCCATTCTTTGTACTGATGTTTTTCATTTTTATTTTTATGTTTATTTTTATTGAAGGTTTATACTGCTATTTTCATTTCTGTAATGACAGTCCCTATAAATAAACAGGAAATAAAATGTGATAAAACACCAGTCAGTCATTTTCTAGTAATGTCTTTGAAGACTAGAGAGCCTAACCAACTTTATTTGGTGCAAGGTAAGATGCAGTGAAATGCAACTGCTCTCCAAGATGCTGGACACAACTGTGATGGTTGTGATGCTGAGAATCTTCGTACAGTTCTGCATGTGCTCAGACATATGTTCATTTCTCCATTTATCACTTGAACTGGACATAAGCACATGTGGACTACTTTTGCTCATTCATATAAATCCAGCCAAACTTCACTGGCAAGTGTTTTTGAAATAATTTAGATTGAAGTTCTACTGTATGAAGACCTGTGATTTTCAGACTCTAAGAGAGGAATAGCATCCTGTCTAGCCTGTTGCATGTGTCTCCACTATTCCATCATTCATGAATCTTCTCTGTTTCCTTATCTCCCTGAGACAGGCTTCAGAAAGGTTTTTACCCTATTTGTGTTTTGAGGTGAAGTTTTTGAAGCTGTATAAAGAGCATTTGAAACTGAGAAGTTGTGATTCTGGTTTTAGATTGTTTGCTCACAATTCTGGCTGAAGCCGAACCATCTCTTCTTCTTCATGGATGGCACAAATATTCAAATATTTGTGCTTTTGTATCTAGTTTATTTTCGCTGAAATGAACAGTTACATCTATAGGATAAAAAGTAAAAAATATCTAGTTAAAACACTTTTAATCACGTTGCTGTGCTCTTTTCTCTAACTTCATAAATGTTAAGCATTTTAACCAAAAATTTGTAATTACAATGCACTTTAAATTCACAGTTGAGTTGAATTTGTACATGAAACTCCCAATAGTAGAGTTGTCAATATGCTCTGGTTTTCAGCTCTTGAGCATGTGATTTAGGGGTTTTGTGTTTCTGGAGCTCCTTGTGTACTACATACACTGTTCTTTGTCGCTGATTCATATGATGATTGTTGTTGGCCATGAACTCTGGAGATATGCTCTGACAACCTTAACCATTGATTATACTAGATACATCAGATTTTACTGAGTCAAGCCACACTTGAATCAAGTGTTCTACTCAAAAGGAGAAAAAATAATGGAAAAGTTGAAAATTAGCTATCAACCAGGCGTTCTGGAAATGGATTTAAAATATCAGCTTTGAAATGTGGCTTTGTTTGGATGCAAATAAACATTTATGCAATTGTTATTACAGCCTGGAGAAAAATCCAAGATTCACTTTTGCATTATTATGTATCTATACTAGCTATTGTGGTGTTAGCACTGTGGCCCATGCATTATTCTTGTCTCCCTGGGGAATCACATTTTTCTGAGGTAGGAATACAGGACTGCCTCTGGGTCCTACTAGCCTTCAATTTTCTACAGGAACATGAGGAGCTCAGTGGGCTCAGTCTACAGAAAACACAACTGGGCCATCTATGTTATGACATTACAATATTGCAGCATACATCAATGTGAAAGAGAAGATCAGCCAATCCCCTCTAACCTCATCACTGGTTTAATTTTTTTCCATGAAAAACATACAATAAACTCAAAATTGTATCAACTCATTTGTAGGACACATTCAGGACTTGCAAGTCCAAAATGATTCTGCAAAGCTGTAGCTGCTTATGTGAGCAGGAATAGAGTCAGATATATTAAATGTGGTAATTAATGCATGCTAAGTGGTCAGGCATTGGAAGAAGCTGCCCAGGGAATCACTGTCCCTGGAAGTGTTCAAAAGGTGTATGGATGTGGCACTTGGGGACATAGTTTTGTGGTGAATATGGTGGTGCTGGATTAATGGTTGTACTTGGTGATCTTAGAGATCTATTCCAACCTATGATTCTCTGACTGTATAATTCTATGAAAAAGGCCTATCAGGCACCCAGGATGCATGGAATTTGTTATCTTTGGGATTGAGCTGGGAGAGCACCCAAGGGGAGATATGAGGGAGGCACCAGTGTCAGCACAGTAGAAGAATGGTGCCTGTTGGACCATCTCAGCAAAGAGCAGGTAAAGGGAATGGCTGGAGGCTGCTCTGAAAAGCCAATTTGGGAATCCCACATGAATTTAGCAGATGGTTTTGTTGAATGCGATTGTACAGCCTTTACCATATTCCCATATAAAATGGATCGTTTTTAAACATTTTTTTCTTAACTTATAAAAAATTCTACATATTCAAGGGAATCCACATGCCTGAGCCTTCAGCAGCTGCCATCTGAAACACTGCTCTGTTAGCACGATCAGTGCAGCCTGGGATATTTCACCTCAAAGAGGAATAATTTTTGACCACTGCAAAGGAACATTGCAATACCTTGCTGTCATCACAATGGCTTTGCAGAATCCATACCTGCAGCAGAAATGAAATGCATCCCTTTTTAGAACATGCCTTCATGCTGGCTACATGAACAGCGACAATGTACTTGAGGCCTTCAGCAAATATATGAGTTACGTAGCTGTGTGCAATTGTGACAGTGTCCGAGGATCTTCCACACACAATCAATGGCCAGTGACATCCCCCAGACCCCACAGGGTCTCTGGCACTTCTTGGGGCCAGTTGTGATGTTACAGCTCTTGAACTGAACAGCAGTATCTAGTGTGTGCTGTCCTTGTAACACCCAAAGAAAGAAATGAAACTGCTGGCTGTTTACTATCATTTCCAATTTTGAATGACTGTTCCCTGCCAAATATCAGCTGGGTTTTTACACCAGTGGTGTGTTGGAAGTGGCTTCCTGAAAGTAAAATATGATGTAGGCACTGCACTATCAACTACATACCTTTTCTCAAGTAGTACAGCTTTTTGCTAGGCAACCATGAAAGTGTTCTCAAATGCTCTGCTGCTGGGGTTAACTCTATATTTTCTTTAAAGCAAGAATTTAGGCCATTTCTGTTTTGATTGAGTCAGCCCCCTCCAGAGTTACATATCCCTGCCAAAAGGGATGCACAACAAGTTAAGTTCACTGATACAGATCTCTTGAGGCCTCTGGTTTGGCTTTAGGGTCGAGAAAGAAAGTTCAGAAGGTGCAACGTTTGAAACAAAGTTAGCTTTGCTTTTGCCTCTAGAGAATAAGATCAAGGCAGATACAAACACAAACTGAATGTGCATTAAACCAACTAAAACCTGCTCCATGCCTATTCCTTTAAAAGAAAAGTGAGTGCTGTGCTGAAGAAGTCCCACAGAACACTCCTCCCTGTAGCAAGCAGCATCTTCAACTTCCTACTGATTCCTTACCAAGGGATCTGCATGCATGCACAGACCCCAGCAAAAAAGGAAAGGATAGATGCAGGAACCATCCTAAAGATACAGAATGGTTCCAGTTTACTACATAGATTTTAACCAATATGTGTCTTTTATTTCTGTGAGATGTCCTTGATACTCTGTTGAGGCTAATTGTTGGTTTCAACCAGAGAAGCAAGTTAGAAACTTTGTGCAGATAGTGCTGTGTTAGTAGCAAGATTTGTTCCTGCCCATTATTACACTTCTTTAGAAACTGAGACAATCTTGGGTAATGTTATGTGTCTTCAGGAAGAGCCTCAGAAGTGCTAAAGAGATCTGATAAGATGTAAAATTTTTTTTTGTGTATTTCATCTGAAAAGGAGTTTTTTGAGACACTGGTACTATATGTGCACACACACATATATGTGTGTGTAAATACACACCTCTATATGTAGTATGTATTTATGGAAAATGTTCCCTGTTAGTTTACTAAAAGCCAGACAATGTAATTACTTTCGCAGACACAAACAGCCTCTCTGAAAACACAAAAATCTTCCAGAGGCAAGGCAGAGTCTTGGTGTGATGTACAGAATGTTCTGAGGTCTGCTGATATGTCAAACGCTGTTTCCCATTGTCCTCATGCTCCTTGAGTTGTGCTGCACACAGTATGGAATACGCACACACCAAAACCTTAGGTGCCTTGATGCTCTCTGCTTCCTGAAGACTTAGCCAGTGTTTTTCTGGATTCCAAGACACAGCACTGCAGTGCACATTACAGAGATGATCTTAGGCCCTAAACTTCTGGAGGCAAGGAACCCTGATACAGGCACAGGGCTCCTGCCTTTGTGGTTCCTCACACATCCCAAGGAAAGACAGGCGTACAGGCAGAGTCAGTATGCAAGTCTGTGTCCAACTTTGGATGCAAACAGGGTATATGTGGGGACCAGGACTGCACAAGGCAATGTACTGCACTGTAGACTGCAACTCCAGTGCACTCTGCAATATATGACAACACAAATACTGTAGGTATCTCTGGAGGTACCTCTAGGGACACTTGTGACTCAGGCCATCAAAACAGGAGTCAATTCCTAGCTTTAGTGCACTTAGTATTCACCAAAAGATTTTAATTATAAAAGAACCTACATTCCTAACCTAGGCATATTCATTTAGATAACCAACCTTCCCTCTCCACCCAGTGAGGAAGAAAAGCAGAATCTGGTTAAAAATCACAGTGATGTAGGATGAGGTCAGTGTAAGCAGCATTAGAACTGAAAAATTTCAAGCATTTGTCTTGCTGGCATTTATATCGAAGTTTGTTTGCCATTTGCATTTCTTTGTATTTCACTGTGAGTCTAGGATTAAAATGCACACTGAAACTCAGCTGAATCCATAAAGCATCCACTATAAAAATTCATGCTCAGTCAGAAACTTTGCAAAATTTTAATGAAGCCATAACTAAATTCAAAGTTGAGTTAGCTGTGCTTTGTTATTTTGTAATGAAAGTTCTGTGCAGCCCTGCTCAAATGGAGAGGACTGCTGCTGCTCCTGTGATTAGTAAACACGGGAGACATGCTGAGCCAATGTCTCCCTGCGGCATTCTCACTGAAGTCAAAGTCACCCTCGAGATGAATTTGACCTGTTGAACCCAGTGTTTTTAGAACTAATAGCATAATTTCTTCAACACACAGCTACAAGGGAGAAGACTCGCAACTTGAAGGCCGAGTTGTGCGAATCCGGTTTGACAGTGTAGAGAAAAGGTGTGGAAGACAAATCTGCCACAAACCAGATTAAATTCTGATTTTTTGAAATATTAGCTGAAGCCCCCACACATGGTACCTGCTTAATCTGAGGCAGAATCAGAAGATAGGACAAGGATACCACTGTTTATACAGGTTGCCCATGAAAATTTCCATGAATCACATCTTGAATTTTCACTACCTTTTTTGTTGTTATTGCAAGGTTATCAAATCAAATGTTTTTGAGGCTGTGGAACATTTTTTATGGGAAATTATTTATTCTTTGTTTTGATGACAAAAAAATGGTTTTGTGTTTTCAAATTGGCTTAAGTTGAGCAACTTACTTTCTCTCAACCTTAATTTTTCAGCTAAAGAGCTAAGTCTACATGATTAGTAATTTATATAAGAGCTAGGTTATATACCATTGTTGGGTTTTTTAATGCAAATGATAATATTTTGAACATTCCAGTTTGAACTATTATTGTTGGGATTTTTTCATTGATATATCATCAGTAATTTTCCTGTGGGATTTCTCTGGCAGCAGAACCACAGAATTTTTAGTCCTAATACCTGCAGATCTTTAAATACATGTATGGCAAAAGAACACGGAGGCTATCTTTTCTTAGTAAAGCTTCACTAAATCCACAATCCCAATGGAATGTGCGTTTGGAATATTTGGCAGCAATGAAAGTGAGTTTTTTGTAAATGCTGTCCCTGAAATACAACTATTGACTTGAAAAAAAAGATTATTTCTTAAAAAAATAATAATAAAAGAAACCACCAAATAAACAAAAATATGGTAAAATGTCAAAGAAGACCTAGAAAGATGACGTTTCTATATTTTTTAGATATTCATCTCTCATATCAAGGTCACATAAAAGTCATGCACTAACACTTTCTAATTTTCATCCTTTGAGTACAATTAGCCTGTTTTTTCAGTGTTGTTAACACCATAAGTAGTCAAAGAAAATAGGTGTGTTTTCTTGAAGTGCCAGTCATGAGACAGTAAAGCCTGTACAGACTGGAAATAGTATACAAAGGTATTTCTTTTTCAGCTCATACTATGTTTTATGGTTTCATCAAAATTATTTCTGCACAACCTTCCAGGAATACAGGAATGGCAGAACTTAAAAACATTAGTGCTGAGTAAGAAAACCTGGCCAGCCTAAGGGAAACCTTCAGGACAAAGTAGATAAAGCTGCTCAGTAAATACTTGCATCTAGAGACAAAGAGAATTAACAGCAATTAAAACAGGCATGACTGAACAAGAATGCTTGAAAACATGACCTTGAATTTCCTTTATGTTTGCTGGAATTTTTTGGCCAGGATGAAAGAGTGTGTGTTATTTTGCTGGATTCCATGGTATCCTGGAGAAAAAGCAGATGTGATACACCATAAACATCTGGCAAGGATAGAGCAACCAGCCTTTTTTAGTGTGTAGGATGGACAAATGGAATAAAATTTACAGAAGTTTCCCTTTTACTGTATATGGGATTATCATATCAATATCTTAGTCCTTACTTTTATTAATTGTTTCTACTGCACCTGTTCTGGAGTTCAACTCCATTGATCTGCATATATCCATCCGACCAGGAGTGCTATTTTCCACTTCTTGTACTGGATGGACCACTGTGCCTTGATATTGAAGAGGAAATCAAAAGCAGCCCAGGTCTCAACATTGGTTCAGGCAACTCAAATGTGTCCCTTTTATAAAGCATAGTCCATGATTAAGTCAGTAGTGTGAGACTTACTAATGACTGTGTATGATAAAATAAAAATAAATATAACATGTATGTTGTTTCTGTGTACATAGAAAAGACAGTTCAGAAAATATTATCATTCACTTTAGGAAGGAGGTTAATGAGGGTAACAAACTGGTTGGTTTTTTAAGACCTTTCTAGCACATTTGCACTGCTTTTAAGCCACAAAAATGGTAATCTTCTGCAGAGGAGGGAAAAAAAGTGATTTTACAAAGGGACACATAATCATAGTGTTATTTTATGAAACTATATTACATTGTAATCAACTGGAAGAGCTAGCGGGTTTTAATGCCAAGTGTGTTTTCTTATGATAAACACTTGTCAATATAACACTATCTTGTGCCTGCTATATCTTGTTTCCACCATGACCTTTCAAACCACATGCATGTTCTTTTCTCTCCCTCTGAGAAAACCTTAACAACATTCTAATCATCATGAAGAGCAATTAACTGTCTTCAACCAGCTGTGCTGCTCAGCTCATCTGGGAATGGGAAAAAACCTGCTCCTTAGTGCAGATCCGCTTACCCAGGCATGGCAAACAAGGCTAGTGCAGAGCAGTTCTAAATATGAAATACTGGCACTTGCACAAAGTTTGGAAGCTTTGGCTGAAGAGCAATGGTATCTCTTCTAGTAAAGAGAAGCCTCATTCCTGCTTGCTCTACAGTCTCTGTAAGATAATGTATTAGTTTTAATAATGTGCTTTTTAAAGGTCAGCATTTGAAGAACAGCACTTATTTGTTGACATCACTGCAGAAAGCAGCCTTGCCCTCAGTGAGCAAAACTTTGGGGCAGAGGTATTTTCTGATCACTGAAGAAAGAGCAATAGCTTCTTGAATGTGCAGTTGCTGAAAGGGCACTGCAGAGACTTTCAGAAACAATAGCTGGAATTTAATTCTATTGATTGAGATGTATTTGACTTCTTTCTTTCTACAAATCTGGGACTAAACTGTGCTATGTATCAGTTCTAAAGCTTTTGCAATTTTTTGTCCATTAGCAAATGAAACAATAGTAAACATAGAGCAAGTAAAATTAATCTGTGTACAGAATGCTTTCATAAATAAAAAGATGGAGGCAAAATTAGTAGCTAACATTTGATAACTAGATTTTTGAGCAGCAAAATAGGATAAAAAAAATCAGGCAGACCATATGCTCTTTCCTGAAATCATCAGGGATTTTGGTCTGTATAACTGGAAGGAAGTATGCATAAAAGAGGTGTACCTTCATTTTTAATGTATGTGTACTTCAAACAAGAGAAGTAATTTTTGTTTGTTTTATGTAGTCATTTTAATGGCTGCTCCTAACTGCCTTGCAGATTGCTCAGAAATTTAATCTAGCTAAACAAAATGTCTATAGTATGCCTAATGAAAACTCAAATATAATCAGTTTATAATGGGGCAGATCCTACAGAAACTTTTTGGAGTTCCTTGAAAAATACAATCATATTTTGTTTTGGTTTTTTCTCATTATTTTTATATATATACTACTAGAAAAAAAATTGTGATTAACATAATTTTCAAAAATGTCTAAATTATGATTTTGCAAACCAGAATTAAACACCTGATGGAACCGCTGGCTGCTTTCCTTCATGTCTGAACCTTTGTCAAATTGCTGATTTTTTTCATCTCAGATCTTTGTTTATCCTTATGCTACATATTTTCTAAACATCATTCTTTCTACTAACATTTTCTCAGAAGTAAACCACACATTCTAAGCCCATTTTAATGTGGAAATCTAGGTGCCTGCCATTTAGTTCTTGGAAAACTCAGGTCACTTTTCTTTAGCAGCCTAACCATGAGTTTAAACACAGACATATCCAGTGTATTTTAGTTCAATCCAACCCTTTGTGTGCAGGCATTGGAGCAGGAGGCCAGATGCAAAGTACTCACCTCGTGTCAGAATCCACCTTCCATTAACTACTGAAGAATAAACTGCATGTCAACTAAATTAAGAATAAGATTAGCAGTAGGTAAGCTAAAAAAAGTCTTAGTACAACTTCCAGTGAGATTTCAATTTATGGGATCTCCAAATAAACAGTTTTTAAAAACTGGGAAATAAAGCAAATTAAAAAAAAAAGAAAAGAAAAAAAAAAGAGGAATGGTTTAATGCCTCATAGTTTCATGCCTGGAGGAAGCTGGAAGACCCACAGCATATTATATGTGGTGCACTGAGAAAATCTATTTTTATTACATGGGGAACTAAGAATAATGGTTACTATAGAAGTTATTCAATTGTTTAAAGGGAGGGTGGTAGGTCAGTTGCTTATAATTTTGCTATATTGAAAAAGTTGCTACAGAATTTTTAAAAAAATACTTGACTGGATTTTATTGGGAATATTTTAAGTGAAAATAGCAGAGCTGTTTCTGAGACAAATGGATCTTCAGCAATATCTACTAGGACACCTGAGTTGGACAGAGCCGACAGCATGAAAGAACCACGGATAGCCAGAGGACAGACTCTGTCTCCTTGAACAAATGGAACACATTCCACTTAGCAAGGTTTAGGAGGCTTGAGCAGAAAGCACCATATCCCCTGCATGCCGTGGGGAACAGCTCTCCCTCTCAGTGGATGAAGTGTAAGAGCCATCTGCCTGGCCAAGCCAGCTGAAGGCTGTAGAGGAAACGGCTCAGGTTAGAGAGCCATGGTTACGTGACTGCGAGCTGGAACAGAGACACGCTCACTGGGGAGACATGAGCGCAGCTGAGGATCAGATGAAGCCTGTGGACAGTCAGCTTCACAAAATCCACAGGCTGGTGCTGGTAGAAATGAAAGGTTTATTGATTGTATGTACCTAACATCCCTACTCCAAGACAGTGTCCGATAAATATCTGAGAATCTTTTGGTTTTGAGACCCTTGTGTGCAAGAGCCTATATTTTCATTTCCTTCATGGACAGGCAAATCTTAGTCTGCCTTTTAGGAAGGTGAGGAAATGGGACTTGACTGTGTGAAGGAGGCTACGCTAGAACACCTTGGTGTGAGCAGAAACATGTCTTGTTGATGCTTTTCCTCTGAATCCTTAACACATTCAGTAAGTCTTTCTAAATATCAGCCCATCACATTAACAGAAAGCAAAACAGTGGTTGGTTCTCTGTGGCCTTGTACAGAGAACATTCTGCTTTCACCACAGAAGTGCCCTGTGTGGCCTGAAACAGAAATAGGTCCATAAAATCCCAAACTGAGACAGGCAATACATTCACCAGGGCTTGGCAGATGGCAGCGTGCTTCTGCCCTTATGGAGTAATTACAGACTTCACATATATCTCATGGTTTGGGATAATGCAGAAATCTCTAAAATAAAGGTAGAATAAATTGTTTTGCTGTTGGTTTAGAAAAGTAAATGTGAAATCTTCGGAAAAATTGTGGAAGATCCAGTTCCTTGGTTACAAAACAAAGTCCCTGGATGAAGACCTGTTCTGCTTTTCTTTGGGCCTGGATGATCCTCTTTCAAAAGTTTATGGATTGCATTCTGGCTCAGGATACTTGTCCATGAACAGCTGCCCTCTTAGACAAGGATGCAGTCTGTACCTAAAATGATGTGTATCCATTGTAATGGGAGTAAGCATACAGCTGCTATCTGTGAAGCACAGCTCTCACTGTCAACATGATTAATGTGCTGCCCTTCTTTGTGAGATAGCTCTTTTCTGACTCAGTTGCTGACTTATATCATTGTGCAATCTTGAAAACCAAAAAAAAGGCGGGCAGTTTTATTTCTGGGTGTTATGAGACTAATTTAGAGAGATTATTAGGAACACTATTTCCACTCTAGCTCCCCTAACATTAAAATTCATTAGGATCCCAAAGACAATAGTTCAGAAAATGGCCCGAGGAAAAAATCTTTTTGATGCTCAAAGAGAAATTATGTACACTCTACATGATGAATTGTTCAAATGGACGTACACAGAAGAGAAGTATCAGAAATATCAACAAGCAGTTTTCATGCTGCTGGGAGGAGTACTGAACACATGCTTCTTAGAGCATGAGGAGGAAATACTCAGCAATTGAGAAAGCCTAGGAGGAAATGGCCTATTTAGTTACTGAAATTCAAGCAGCATCTCCTGATCAATTATTTTGTTTATTGATCATGGATTATGCATTGCTTTCAGGGATTTCTTCAGCAAAGGGAACAAATGCTAGATTTCTAAAATGCAATCCATTGTCTAAGATAGGTCTCAGCATGATCTGCAAAGGGAATTTTGTGTCAGACCGAAACAACTTATCACAGAATCATAGAATGGCCTGGGCTGGAAGGGACCTTAGAAGTCATCTAGCTCCTTCTCCCCTGCCATGGGCAGGGACACTCTCCACTAGACCAGGTTGCTCAGGGCCCAATAAAATCTGGCCTTAAGAACTTCCAGGACTGGGGCATCTACAGCTTCTCTGGAAAACCTATTCCAGTGCCTCACCACTCTCACAGTAAAGAATTTCTTCCTAATATCTGATCTAAACCCATTCTCTTTCAGTTTGAAGCCATTCCTCCTTGCCCAGTCACTATGTGCCCATGTAAATAGTCTCTCTTGGTCTTTCTTGGAGGCTCTCTTCAGGTAATGGAAGGGTGCAATTATATCACCCAAAGCCTTCTCCTCTCCAGGCTGAATAACTCAACTTTCTCAGCCTTTCTCCAAAAGAGGTGCTCCTTTCCTCTGAACAACTTGGTGACCTCCTCCAGACTCACTCCAACAGGTCCATGTCCTTCCTGTGCTGGGGATCCCAGAGCTGGATGCAGCCCTGCAGATGGGTCTCACCAAAGAGAAGCAGAGGGGCAGAATCCCCTCCCTCACCTGCTGGCCAGACTATGTCGAGATGGAAGGTACCATGCTAATGGGATCTAAAGCCTGAATTTCCCAGGCAGATTCAGATATTAAGTGCAGTGCACATAACTGGAAAGATACAACCAAAAGGAAGTTGTGGTTGCATATGAGAAGTCTCACTGAAGGCAGAACAGGCACTTGGCCTGGATAAAATCTTAGCCTGTGGCTTCCCAAGACAGAGTATCATTCTTGGTCCAACTGAAGACAAACAGAATGACAGAACTCTCTGTTCTGCACTGAATCATTTCACGGTTTTTGGCTCACCTAGGGTGGACCAATATCTGTAAGTAAGAAGGAGAAGAAACATAGGCTTGAGGCAAGGCTGAGCATGTATCAGACCTAATCCTTTACAGCATGCAAACAGATTGGCTTTTCATGTTGAGAGCAGTCACCTCTATTGGGTACTTTGTATGGATTAGTGTTTGAGAAACTAAGGATGCTGATGATCTGGATTTATTTTTTTATTTTTAGAATGTATCTGGTTTGTATCACTTTTGGGTTTTGCTCATTGATTGATGAGATTTGCTTAGGGGGAATAAAAAACTGGAATAAGATTGCAAGCACAGAAGTGTAAACTGTTCACAGTGTGCAAGAATGTGCTAAAGCAGAAGAACAGTATTGTAAAGGGAGGACAACAGAAGAGGGATACAAAAATAAAGAAATTGACTGAGGATAGTGTTACTTACTTGGTAGGAGCTGAGAGAGTAAAGGTCTTTTTAACTTAGCAGTTGAGGCAGGACCATGTATATGACCCATGAGATAGGTCCACTTTGTGCACAAATAATTGTGCAGATTATTTGCAATAGAATCTGTGTATGCAAAAGCATGTCAGGGCTTCTTTACTGTTGCAGTCTAACAAAAGCTTTATGGGAGATAATTTAACCAATGTTTAGTTCAAGCTGACAGCTGGTTTGCTTTCCCTTGAGGCTATGATACATTACTTTTTTCTCCTCTTGAGTCCTGTCAAAAAAAAGCCAAAACACATAAAACCTAAGTTGCTTGTATTATCACTTGAAGTCCTTTCCTTTTCATTCTTTTCTTGTCTCCAATGGGAAATTACAAGTAACAGTACCCTTTTACAGGATTAAAAACAAGATTATGAATTATTAAAATCTTTAAAGAAAGCTAATTTCATACTTCAACAGTGACTTACCTTTATCATCTCTGCTGATGTCATTTTTAAAGTCTCTGAGAATGGTATAGCTAGCTTTTTTCTGAAGAAGTACCAGTCCATGGACATCTGTGTAACGTTAACTTTATCAACAGTCATCACAATTGGTGGATTCCTCAAAATAGACACAATAAATGACATATAAATGCAGCTTATTTCACATTACTTTTATGCAGTAACTAGTTCTTGCACCTATTCTTGGGTCAAAAGAAGCATCCTCAAAAATACCAAATGAATGAATTCATATATTGCTTGTCAGACAGAAGTACTCCTATTGCTTTCCCATGATTTTAAAGAACCTTAAGATGTGGTCTAAGCACCTAGAAAGAAGAAGAAACATCAATTTTTTTTAATAAAAAAAAAAAAGAAAATGTTTCTTAATATGTAAAAATAGAAAATCGTAATCTCTACTGAGATCTTTGACATTTACCTTTCATTTTTTTCTTTACATAATTTAAAACATTTTATTTGGACTCTGTAAGGACTTTAGCAGGGTACACCACACTATCCCTCTCTCTAAATTGGAGAGAGAGGGATGGGCTGTCCAGTAGAGAAGGAATTGTTTGTATGGTCACATGTGGAGGGTAGTGGTCAACAGCTCAATGTCCAAATGGGGGTCTGCACTGAGACCAAAACTGTTTTGTATGTTCACAAGTGGCACAGATGAAGGGATCGAGTGCACCCTCAGCATGCCTGAAGGTGACACTAAGCTGAGTGATGGGCTGGACCACCTGAAGAATGGGATGCCATCCAGAGGGTCCTGGACAAGCTTGAGAAGTGGCCCATGGGAATCTCATAATGTTCAGTAAGGTCAAGTGCAAGGTGCTGCAGCTGGGTCAGGACAATCCTGGTTATCAGTCCAGGCTGGGGGATGAACAGATCCACAGCAGCTCTGCCAAGAAGGACTTGGGAGTGCTCCTGGATGCAAAGCTGGATGTGACCTGGCAATGTGCACTTGCAGATCCATATCCTGGGCTGCTTAAAAAGCAGCATGACTGGCAGGTTCAGGGAGGTGACTCACCTCCTCTACTTCACTGTGGTGAGACCCCAGTTGGAGTACTGCATTCAGTTCTGGGGTCCTCAGCCTAGAACTGAGATATGGGAGATGCCTCTATTGTTGAGTGCTTAATAACATATTTCTGCTCAAAATAATGCCACAGTTTAATTATCTCTTGTTGAAAATGCTTGATCTAAGTTTTCTGACTTTGCTCTGTGAAAGTATAAGATTACTTAAGGACTCAAATACATCTGAAAAATGCTTTTAAAAGTTGTGCACTGTCTCTCCACTGCTAATTTTTGGTTGTCAGTACTACTACTAATTCTTGTCCTGGTAATGTCCTTCCAAGAGGCATCACACCAAAAGATACTATTTACATATCAAGACTATTTGGCTGTCAAAGTCACAACCGAAAGCTACAATTGTATGGATACAAAAGCTTGACAGTGTGAACTGCAAGCAAAGTAAGGCTGAAACCCAAGCACCCACTCTGGCATATGCAGAGCAGCATGCTCTCATTTAGCTTTGAGTACCAAGCATGACTTTGGGTGTTGCATCCTGGGTCAGGTAGAGTCTTGAGAAGGCAGGGTGCATCTTGCATGAGAGCACATGAGACCTGGAAGGACAGAAACATTCCATGTGGGGAAGGAGAATTTCTTCAGAGTGAAGAGAGTGAGATCCCACTCACAGAGTGAGATTCTGATGGGAAACTTTAGCTTCCACAGCAGTTAAAACAACCTATCAATAATAGAAATTAACCTGCTCTTTCTACTGCCATTTGAACATACTAAAGTCTCTTGAACCACTGCTCTTTTCCACTGAAATGCTGCTCTCTTGTCTCACCACCAAATTTTATTTTTTTTCAAAGGCTAAATTTCTCTGGCAAACTTCTTTAAACATAAATTCAATTTCTGTTCTAATTCCTTACGATACTGTAAGACCCATTCTTTAATGAGCATACAGACCTTTTCAGGGTATATGACTTGGGAATTCTTAAAACATCATCATAACATTGAGTTACATAGCCAATCAGGTTTTTGTAAAAACAAAACGCATTATACTCCTGGTCTGGATTGAATGTGACACTAATTGCAGACACTCTTGTTTCTGGCCCATTGCCTCAGGGTGCCATTGTTTTAAAAAGTGATCTCAAAAGACAGTAGTGTCTTCAGATTGGGGAAACTGGGATTTGAATTCCTGGTAGAAGACTGACTATCCTTTGGAATTCTTATTCTAAAGAGGAATAGAAGATGTCTCTAAGTAATCCTAAAAAGAGACCACAGTTAATAGTGGCTCAACAACCTCAAAAGAAGTTTAAAAAATAGTTGCAAAAATGTCAGAAATTCTCAGAGTTATCACAAAAAAGTAAAGCTATCAATGATAGATCCATTATAAAAATCTGAAATGAGACTTTAGCAAACCAACAATTTTAAATTGAAGTTTTATATTTATGTTAAAAATAACCCTCTGTCATATTTTCTAACTTTTTAATAATCCTTTTGACTTATACTGAGATTTCCAGTCAAGGCTTGCCAACTTTACAGATATCACTCATTATTTGTATTACTGTGTTATATGACTGTGTACATCCATATTTTTATGTACATGAACATATATAAACATTTATATAGATATATGTACAGTCATATGCATTTTGTAAAAACTCACACACAAAGAATATCCAAACACTCTGGCCTATAGGCCACAATTAACCCTTAGAGTTACCAGCCACCTGTATTTTATATTTTTAACAAAAACAATCATGAATATTACTGCTTAATAAAGAATAATGGACACATTGTAGCCTGCTAATCCCTGCCCTCACAAAACAAGAAATTACTAAGGTCTGGGTTTAAAAGCATTGCAATATGACTGAGTAGGAATTAGGAATTGATTTACAATTATGAGGTAATTCAGAAAGTTGGTGCCATTTAGCAACTTGACTAAATTTAGGATATGTATATTGTTTTCTGTGCAAAATTCTGGACAAATCACTTCCTTGTCTTTTATTGCATAATGATTTTGATCCCTTTCACAAAGTGGTTTGAAATCTACTAAATACTGAATAAGCATTATTTAGAGATAAATTGGGACCCAGATGTTTTGAAAGACAGAGACTGTATTGCATAACAGACACAACAACCATGCCTCCTTTTCTCTCCTCCAAGTCTTCCTATTTAAACATGTCTGTGGTTTCCCTTCAAAAGCTCAGAAAAAAAAGATTCTAGATTATCCAGATCAAGTTTCATGAGCTGCACACATTTAAAATTAAGCAAATTAAGTATGCTCTAAAAGGGGTTTTTAGCACCAGCATTCAAGATGAAATACTAAACTTCCCTCTGTAATGTTGACCGTAAATCAATAAGGGTTCTGGAAAACTAGAAATGCATAAATAACTTGGCAGAACAAGCCTCATGGAATTATGAAAAAATCCCATATTTTTAATTAAAATTTGTTGTGATAAAATATTTTGAAATAAGATATTTTAAAAAATTCTTTGAAAAGCAGTTGTAAAATTGTGGCATTTGTCAATAGCATGCCTTCCTCCTTCTCCCAGGCCAGAAGTAGTCTAAATATTATGATATTTAGTTCTCAAAAGTTTACCCAAGCATATTTTCACAACAATTTATTTCAGTGCCTTTCACCTAAACACAATGGACAGAAATATTTCAAGCACCTTAGTATAAATATGGGGGATTTGGACAGTAATTGCTGGCTATTGTGGACATTATTATTTTCACTTTTCTAGGAAAATTCAAAAATTAAAAGTTCCATAAATGAACAGTAATTCTACTGTCAAACTGAATAGCCATATTACTATTAGAAAAAAAAGTTCTAATTTAGCTATTTGTGACATAATATTTTTTCTCAATATATCCAGAAATAAATCTAAAATTTCAAACAATAAATGGTAAATTGAATTTCATAAGCAGGAACAATAAAAAATCCATCTAATAATAATTGTTCATCAATAAAAATTAATGGAAAAAAGTTCAAAAATGCAAAAGGCAATATGGCTGGCAGTCACTGAGATCTGAGATCTGCATTTTCATCCTGCTCTTGACAAATTCGCCCTAAATAAAAGTATACAAAAGGCAGGACAAAAGCACAAAGAGAAAGGATACCTAATATGAAATAGCTGTACTGACTGAGAGCAAAGGTCCACCCGACCTGTTTTTGACATTGACTGCTAAAGGAAGCTTAGGGATCCACCATAAGACAGCAAATACATTTCTACTAGCATTTTCCCACTTTCTGAGAACAGCTCACTTAGGGATGCTAAGACTGTATACACAGTTCTTCATTTAACAGCCTTCTATGCAGCCTTCATCCAAATGGGTCTGATTTCCCTTTGGTATTTTTGGCATGCAACAGACAATAAGCTATAAAAATGAGTTCCACAGCATACATATGCTCTCAGTGAAAAGGTATTATCTTCTGTTTACTCTACAGGCTTTGGCTGGTGTTTTTATTTTCTGTTCCTAGTCCTTGTTATGAGAACTAGACAATAATTATTTCATGAGCTGTAGGGAGCAGGTGAACGAGAACTTAAAGACCTTCACTGTGTGCCTCTTTCGGAATCTCTTTTTGAAGTCATGGCCAAGGCTGTGCTGAGCTTAGGCTGCATTCCTGAGGAGTGTGAAACACATGGGATCAACACCAGCATGTTCTGGGAAATGTTACATGGCTTCCTCAGCTATGTGCTACTTGTCCTTTCCTGCTTGGGATCCTAAAGCAATAATGAAAAAGTACACCATCTTCCATTTTTGTTTAAGAAAGCCTTTGAGAGTCACTTTGATACAAACGAAATTGCAGTTTTGTGCCTCTTCTCTATGGTGACCTCATTTTCTCTGCACCTTTGGCAATATATGAAAATTGCAATAATAATAAATATGCTCTCCTCAAAAGTCTTCCAAAAGCCTGCTCTTTCAGCCTCATCTCAGTATTCAACTACTTCCAGTTGACACCTCAATGGCCTTTTTTCTAAAAGATAACTTTTCAGTTTTGCTTTTCCTTTCACCATGCCAAGTCTTCAATACCTGGAATGTAAAGTTCCATGGACATAGTAAGATCAGTGCTTTCTGAAAACTGCTTGTGATATGAAAAAAATCAGCATCGGTGTGTTCTTATTTTTCTTCTAAAATGTCTCATTAATGCTGTAGTCCATCCACTTGAGCTTTCTAAACAAATTCATTAACTTTTGCAAGCTAATTATATTCTAAAGCTTTCAAAATGAAAGGAAAAGAAAGCATATAAGTTGGAGATTGAGTAGTTTGTCTGGAATTCTTTTCTACTGGTGTAGTCTTTAGTGATCCTGAATTTTCCACTGACAAAGACAATATAGGAGAAAATTATTCCATTTTTTTCTTTTCTTTCTTTTTTTTCTTTTTTCTTTTAAGAAATGCTGAAATAAGTATTTTTCTCTAATATAAATTTAAAGCATGTCTGCTCCTGAGCCACATATACTATTTGTGTAGTTATATATTTTGAATCATAAATAAACCTGTTTGTGCAGAGGTTGCTGGCTAGTGCTATTTGAATTTGGCCCTCCAGAGGCACATTATTAAAAGTTAGGTGAAGACACATTAACACTGATTTTCAATCAGTATGGCTGAGACATACACCAGTAATTAACATCCATTCATCAACTCTGGCACCTATCACAGTGCAATGATAGTGCAGAAGCAAAATAAATTTAAAAAAAAAATTAGTATTTTAAAGTCAGCATGAAAGGTATATTCTTGGTCTTTCTTTTTACCATAAGACTATAGGATTTCTGTTTCTTTTCAATAAGTTGTCAAATACCTCAAAGCCAGATAAGGCCTTAAAAATATTACAAATCCTCAGAGATTCCATGTAATTAACATTCAATCATGCCTGTGAAAAAAAAAAGAGCTTTAAAACAGTATTTATAATAATGGAGAAAAGCATGTAAATACAAATATATATAATATGCAAAAAAGGTTCTTGCATATTTTAGCATTATGTTTCCCATCTTTCAGGTACTGGCCCTGTGGCATTTCAGCCTGACTTTCTTGTAACTTTCCAAGAATTTTATTCCCCCAGAGACTTCATCAGAGACTTCATAAGTGCATCTTCCATCTTCCCTGGGGAGGTGGAAAGAGGGTATGTGGTTATTTGCTAAAATGCCCAGTGTCTGAGGGACACAGATATAAAATGAAGAGAGAAAACACTTTTTCTCAGTTTTTTTTCCTATGTATTTAAATACTTAGGGAAAATAAAATTTGATTTTTTTCCTATTCATGTGTTAATTATTGACAAATTAAATGTAAATATAATAAATTTATGAAGTTTAACTGTGCTCAATGATCTTAGAGGTCTTTTCCAACCTCAAGAAATCTATGATTTTAGGTGGCAGAGATACTTCAACCTGTGAGTGGAAGATACTTTCTCATTCTTCCCTAGGTTTGTTCCTTAACTGAAGGAAAGAGACAGAAAAAAGTGTATCTAGTTGTCACAAATATTATATCTAAGAGCCAAATAAATGGAGAAAAAGCTCAGGGTAACTGAAGCATTTTCTATCCGTTTCATTCTTCAAACTTTGGACTCTAAAATAGTGATAGATTAACTTCCAGACATGATATGACACTTTGAAATACAAAATGCATTTTTTTAAAGTATAAGAAAATGAAATATTTAAACAAATGTTCACAAAAAAAAAATCCAGCTTATCTGACATAGTAAGAAAATCTAAAAACAATGTTGCAGATGGAGTGAAACTAGAGTTTTATATTCACAGGGTTCAGGGATCCTTAGGTGAAGTGTCTCCTTTGGATGTTATTTTTTAACTATGGGATCAATTAAAAACTAGAAGCACTCTAAACAAGTTGCTCAGCTGGAGAGAGGTATGCAGGAACCAGGGTCAAGAGAAAATGCCTAGAATAATGGTTCCTATATCTGTAATGTGCATGTGAAACATAAATTGTGACAGTTGGATGACCATGCAACCTTGAACAGTGGGCTCCTATGGACAGAAGTTTTAGGGGACTCACAGCCCTAGGACAAAATAAATATGTTTTGATTTGAAAGTAACTACCTAAAATATTAGGAATCATGAGAATGAGTGTATGCATTTTGACTGCCTGTAAAATTTGACTTGCTGCCCACAGGTTTGGTGTAGGCCCTTGGTCAGACTTACCAAGTGGGTTTTCCTCTATCTGTCTTTATATATATATGTATATATATATATATATATATTAATCCGCTATTACTTTACTAAACATGCCATGAGAACACAAACCAACCAAACACTGGCTGCACAAAACCAATGCAATGCAAACAGCAACATAACATGTGAAACCATTGAAACAATTGATTTTTAATGATTGTCAAATTGATGCTAGCTAACCCAGAGAGCATACAAGAAATTGCAATCAAGGATAGACATGAGAGAGAAACATTACTCACTTAGAGGAAAAATGGAAGGCCAAAACTCAGCTGAAGTTGAAATTGCCTAGTGACACAAGGAGTAACAAGAAGAAATTCTGTCAGTTTGCTCACAGAAAAAGGTTCAGAGCAAAAAGTTCAGAGGAAATGTGGCACCATTGACAAAAGGGAGGAGACAGCCCAGTGATGGATGACACAGATAACAGTGAAGTACTTGATGCTTTCCCCACCTCCCTACTTCAGTCCCTATAGGAAAAGCATGAGATCAGATCACTGCATCAAGCCAGTCAAGCTTGGGAAGGAGCAGAGCAGTCAAGAGTGGAATTGTTTCAGGCTAGGGGCTACTTGAAGGATCCTGATGTACTAAAACCCCTGGACCTGGACGAGATTCATCTGAAACTGCTGAAGCACACAGCTGAGGTGACTGTAAACCTGCTACTTACCTGTGACCAAAAAAATTGAGGCAATCTGGAAAAGTCCATTACAAATTAAAAAAAGAAAATATTATACCAAGCATCATAAATGGTAGGAGGAGCCATTTGGGAGTTACAGTCTATTCAGATTAATCTCAGTCCCTAAAAATAGGTTTTTTCTAAACAGTTGTGCTGGCTGTATCTTGGATAGAGGTGGGGTTTTTTTTTCAGAGGACCTGGTTTGGGGCTGTATTTTGGATTTGTGACCAAAATAGTGTTGACTACACAGGGATGTTTTTGTTATGGCTGAGCAGTGCTTACACAGCATCAAGGCATTTTCTGTGACTCTCGCCACCCCACCAGTGAGGAGGCTGGGAGTAGACAAGAAGTTGAGCGGAGACACGGCCAGAACAACTGATTCCAAATGACCAAATGGATATCCCACACCATATGGTGTCATGTTCAGCATATAAAGATGGGGGAGCATATAAAGATGAGGGGCCCCCAGCTCAGGGACTGACTAGACATTGGTCAGTTGGTGGTGAGCAGCTGTTTCCACTTGCATGACTTGTCTTTCTTGGGTTGTATTTTCTCTGTTAGTTTTTCATTTTCCTTATATCATTGTTGCTGTTTTTATTGTTATTAAACTTTTTTCATCACAACCCATGGGTTTTCTCATTTTTTACTCTTCCAACTCTCTTCCACATCCTGCATTGGGCAGAGTGAGTGAACAACTGCATGGTGCTTAGTTACTGTCTCACGTTAAACATTAAAGGACAAGTAAGTAACAAAGGTTTACTAATGACTGATAATGCTTTTTATCTCAATTATCTTCAGTGATAAAGTGACTAGCAATATGAGGGAAGGGGTAATAGTGGATGTAACACACCTTAACTTTGCTGAGACTTTGGAAATCTCTCAGAGCATTCTAACCTGTAAGTTATGGGTTGTATGAATGCACTTTTAGGTAGGCTTAATATTGGCTCGACTTCAGTGCTCAGAGGGTAGGAATCAGGCATGTGATGTCCACTGAATCTGGTAATGAGCACAAGACCTAGGTGGGGTGACAATGGCTCCACAACTGTTTGGTGTCTTTGTCAACAACCTCAGTGATGACAAAATAATTCTCAGTAAACCTATAGAAGATATTAAATTTGGTTCACACAATGAGTATTAAAGTTTCAATTGATCTTAAGATGCTGGAGAACTGGGCCAAAAGCATGTTCATGCAGCTCACACATGAGTAGTTCAAAGTTGTTTCCAGAGCAGAATAATTCAATACAGCTATGAGATGACCAAGTGGCCATGCAGGTGTAGTAAATCCCTGGCTGGAATCCCTGGAATCTAAGGCTCCATGCGTTCTCATCACATAGGAGGCAAACTACATACTGGGTTAAGTAAAAAATTTTCTCTACTAGAAAGGATCAAAGGAACTTATTGTTCACTTCTACTGCATGCTGCCACATCTCAGCTATTTCATCCAGATTTTGGTCCCCCTAATCAGGGCTGATGTGGAGGAACTAGAAAGGGTCCGTCAGAAAGGACATCTCCTATGAAGACAGGCTGAAAGAGCTGGGGTTGCTCCTCAGTGTGGAGAAGTGGAGACCTTTGGGGAGATTTCCTTGGGCTTCCCAGTACCTTAAGAAGGCTTATAAGAAAGAAGGAAGAGGGGGGACTTTTCATATGGGCAGATAGCAACAGGACGAGGGGGAATGGTTTTAAACTGAAAGAGGTCAGGTTTAAATTAGATGTTAGGTGGAAATTCTTTACCCAGTGGGTGGTGAGGCACTGGAACAGGTTGCCCAGAGAACTTGTAGATGCCCAGTTCCTGGCAGTGCTTGAAGCCAGGTCAGATAGGGCCCCAAGCAACCTGGTCTAGAGGATTGGATCCCTGCCTGCTGCAGGGGGTTGGAACCAGATGATCTTTAAGGTCCTTTGCAACCCAAACCATTCTGTGATTTATTTTATACCCGGACTTGCTGACAGGCAACAACCACAAACTACAGGTTGGAAGGTTCAAGCAGGGCATTATGAATATATTTTTCAGCACTGGAATGCTGGAAAATGGTGGTTTAGCACAGCACTAAGATTACAAAGAGGAGTTATGGATTCTCTTATGAAGGTTTTTAGGATATGATACTACTGCTTTTAGTAGGAGGTTGGATGAAATAATTTAAAGACCCTTCCAATGATTCCCTTGTTCTAAATCTAATTTTTTGCTCCCTAACGAACTGGTGTTTTGTACTGTTTCCATGTTCTTAAGCATGAAGAAAATGTACTTTGGTTTATATCAATGCAAGCAGTGTTGTAGTCTGGGATGTTGGCGGTCTACATTTGTTTTGAAGAAACAGGAAAAAGTGATGAAGAAGTTAGAGCTGATTTGCTATTTATCTCAGTAAGGTGGTATGTATTGCAGCTAGAAAGACTCTGACATGAATTTGGGTAAGAAAATAGGTTTTTGTGTCTTTGCTTCCTCCAGTTCAGGGATCAAGATCACCTTGGTACAACTATCTAGTAACCAAAAGAGCTATGGATGTTCTCATCAGTTAGATCTCAGTAAGTAGAAACTGTCAAATAGTGGACTGCAGAGAAGTGTTCTATATTACCAGCCACTACAAGAACACTTTGAGTTATAAATATCCATAAGCTTTAATGGAGAAGAGAACTGTGCCTGTCAGCAGAAAAAAATACTATCAACCTGTGATGCCCTACACAAATAATGTCAAACTTGGGGCACGATGCAGATTAAGGTGCACTTTAAGCCATCTACTAAATGGAGTATTAGCTGGAAACTGGATTTCACCATCAATGAAACATAATTTAATATATCTGAAGGCCGGTATTGGTTCACCTATCTCAGCTGCAACTGCAGTGAAGAAAAAAATCCTTCTGACTGTAAGAAAGTGCTCTCTTTTCTATTACTGATCTCAACAGTGAGTTTTGATCCTGATTGTGTTCCATGGCAGCATCTTGAAAGGAAAATATTTTTAGCCTTGAACACAAGCATACTCCCTGCTTCTCTGAGTATAATACCACTGTATCTCAGTGGAGGATGAGCAATGCTTTCCTAACTTGCTGCCTTAAGAGTAGAAAAGGATGTATTTAATTTGACATGAACATCTGATAGAAAATGTTAATCTGGGATTATCTACCCAGGTAGATAATCCAGGTTTAAGATATTACAATCTAATCTAATCTAATCTAATCTAATCTAATCTAATCTAATCTAATCTAATTTCTGATGATATTTTGCAATTTGGCCTTTAGCAAGATATTGGCCTTGCTCACCTATGTAAGGTTTACCCTACCAGTACGGTAAACAGGCTTACAAGGCCTATGCACTTTTTATAACACCTTGAGACCTATAGAAACCAAAAATGCAAAGTATTTTAACAGGGCAGAAAAGATAAAAGGGAATGTGAAGCCAACCTTTGAAAATTCATTCTGTAGATTTTTTCATGATTTCCATGACTATTCATGATAGAGGGTTTCTTTGATTGCAGGCACTTTCACTTTTGGTTTATATGTTCACCCTTGACTCAAAGAATCCCCAAAATTTGAGGCCTAAAGACAGGAATAGAATAATAAAATGAAGGACACATGACTTAGAGGATACAAGGACAAAGTTAAGAAATTGCAGAGAAAATTGCCAATAATGAGAGTAGAGTTATGCAGAGTTTGGAAGTCAGGAATGGCGATAATGAGAGGTTAATGAATAGATCATAATAGAGGTTGTCCATAATGTAGATGATTACTAGACCAGCATTTTGGATGAAGCTGATAAAGGAAAAAGCAAGGGAAGGCCAGTGATGAAAGATGCAAATGAAGCAACTGAAAATCAAGTTTAGACCATATTTTGCATTGATACCAAAGAAAATAAACTAATTTTAAAATACAGAAATTAAGGAAATAAAAGGAACTAGAGAATATTAAAAAGAAAAATATGTAGGGAGAGAAAGGGAGAATATCTGTTGTATAAACTTACAAAGCATCAAAGAAGAAAAATGAATAGAGAGCTTGGAAGAATGCTCAAGTCAAGAGTACAGCTCAAGACAGACAGTTTGTCCTATTGCCACTAGGCTCTTATTTTCTAGCCAACTATGTACTGCCTCTTGATTACATCCTGAAGAAATTCTACACTTACACAATTAAAACTGGTTCAATATTTGGAGAATA
The DNA here is from genome assembly GCA_024865655.1 of Emberiza elegans. NCBI lineage: Eukaryota > Metazoa > Chordata > Aves > Passeriformes > Fringillidae > Emberiza > Emberiza elegans. The sequence continues at coordinate 23,977,740 of JALJVW010000085.1, read as the reverse complement.
CTTACAGAAATGCTTCAGATGGCATTCCAGACCTATGCCTACAGATTAGCTTCCCAGTTGTCTCACCAAACTCTCATTATACTTCATATAACATATTGAACAGTACAAAAATACGTGTTGTAAGTATTCTACATTTAATGCATATATTATACAAGTTAATAATATATAATATATGAAATCATATACAAACAAATATGTATATACAAATAACATATGGGTAGTATGTAGCTCTTCATTCATGGAGTATCTACATGGAGTTAAATTAAGTACATGGAGTTATGTTAGTCCTAAATTAATACCACAGACATGAAGAAAAAATATGTTGGAAAGTTTTTTTACAGCATATTAGGATGAAAATGTATCAAATGAACCCTTTGAGATCTTTGTGCAACAAGAAAGGTGTGGCAGCTGAGTTGGTGTCAGGATGTATGATAACATGGATTTAATAGAAAAAGGTTATGGACATGAAGAGGTCCTGGAGTATCAGGCTTTATGTGGCAAGGTTTTGGTAGCATGGTGGTTACAAGGGTGACTTCTGGGAGAAGCTGTCAGAAGCTTTTCCCATGTACAAAAAAGCCAACATCAGCTGTCTCCAAGAAGGACCCACCACACTCGGCCAAGGCTGAGCCCATCAGCCGCAGCAGCAGCACCTCTGGGATAACATAGATAAGAAGTGGGGGAAAACTGCTTCACAACAGCAACCCCAGAGAGAACTGAGAACATGTAAGAGAAATAATCCTGCAGACACCAAGGTCGGTGCAGACATTCCCGTGCAGCCCATGGTGAGGCAGCTATGCCCCTGCAGGAAGTCCCTAGTGGAGCAGAGATCCACCTGCAGTCTGTGGAGGACCCCATGGGAAACCCACACTGGAGCAGGCTTCTGACAGGACCTGTGGCCCATAGAGAGAGAAGCTCCTCTGGAGCAGGCTTGCCATCAGGATTTGTGACCCCATAGGGCACCTATGCTGATGCAGTTTTTTCCTGAAGTACTGCACCCTGTGGAAGGGACATGCACTGGAACAGTTTGTGAAGAACTACAATCCACAGGAAGGACTTACCCTGGGAGACTTTCCTGTGGCAGGGTCCTCACACTGCAGCAAAGGGAGTGTGCAAGGAGGAATGAGCAGCACGGACAACCTGTAATGAACTGACCACAACCCCCATTCCCTATTCCCCTGCACCTCTTGTAGGAAGGAAATAGAGAAATCTGAGTGAAGCTGAGAAGAGAAAGAGGGATGAGAAGGGAAGGTGCTTTTAGATTTGATCTTACTCCTTCTTATCCTACCTCATTGTTAATTGTTGATAAACTAAATTCATTTCTCCAAGTCAAGTCTGTTTTGCCCATTACAGTGATCTCCCTATCCTTATTTCACCCCACAAGTCTTTTATTTTGTTCTCTTCTCCCCAGTCCACAGTCCAGTTGAGATGCTTGGTGGGCCTGTGGTAGTTAGACATGGTCAACCCACCAGAGATACCAAGGATTTTTCTTATCTATTGTGAGTGAACATAAGATGCGACTTTTGGGTTTGTTGTAAGTTATCCCTTGAACTGTTTTTCTTCTTTGCATTCTGCTGGTTATAAAAGAAGACCAATTCAGCTCCAGGCTTCCAATGCTCTTTCCTTACTCCAACACATCTATCATCTTCCTAGGGATAAACATAGTGTGCACAAAGGTAGATAACAGCAGAGACCATTATTGGCATTTTCTCAGGGTTTTACATAAGAACATGGGGATCCTCTTGCTAAAACAGGTTGTCTAGGTCCATCACTCAGACTCTGAGGGCTAGAAACAAGTTTCCCACAGGAAAATGTGTGATTCAAACCATAAGAAAAATGCTTCATTAAATGGCTCATGCCTATTCCCTGAGCCTGATTTCCTTTAGGCCTGAAATGTGAATTTTGATCTCCCTTTCAGAAATTCTGTTGTTGTTAGTACATATTCTGAGACTAGATTTTTCTTTTCCTGCTAGGCATATAAATATCTAACCACCATCTAAAACATGCTCAACTATAACCTTCAACAACATTCTGTGACATTGAAAATGAAAGGTTTGTTACAGAGTGAATGTTTTGTTTTAGCAGTATGAAATTTGCCCCCTCTTGAATTCATTGAACATCTCTGTTCTTGTGCTAGAAAACAAAAAATACAGTCACAAAGGGCTTAATGGATATTGGGAGGCATTCCTGCATTTGGAGCTGACTTAGTGATGAATGGTAAAAAAAAAGTTACAGGCTTTTCTGCAGTTATCTATTTTCCCATTCAACTTCCAGTAACAAAGAGAAAAGGAGTACAAATTATACAGTACCACAACAGAATGATCAGTGACAAATGTCTGTCAGTAAGATTACCATTGCAGATAGAATATGTAAACATACGTTTCGAAACCAATTTTTCCTTATGCATTCTGTCTCATCACAAAGATGCCAACTGGATAGGCTCACTTTGCACATAAGATGAGCATATTTAATAAAATGAGAGTGGAGAAATGATAACATTTTATTATCTTGTTTTAGAACACTTTCTTCAGTCCATTTTTCTGTGGAAATAGATTAAGCACAGTTAATCAAGGTCTGTCACTGGGTTCCAGTGGTGACTTTATACACTGCAAAATAAAAAGGACAAATGGAGCACAAAAGGAAAGCACATTTGGAGTTGCTTGTGGTTTCTTACAGACTTCAAATAAAGAACAGATTTTTACAGACTTTTAATACAGAGAAACTCAAAATCATACTATTTTGTCTCTTCAGCTGTTTCTGAAAGTAAATAAAAATATTACAGTGCACATGGTGTTGCAAGTCCTTCAGCAAGGAAGGGCTCCCTACCACAAGAATCAGTACCATGGTATCACCCAGAGGAGATGATATTCTCCTGTTTTCTAATATCTTTAATTCTTTATAGTACTCTAGAACTAACTTAGGATCATAACTTCTTTCATGTTTGGTTATTATAGCACACCTGTTAGTTTGCACATTGCCCTAGCAAAGCTGTACCAGCACAATGAATAAACCCCACTGCAATAAGATAGTCATAAACTTGAGTCTAGAAGACTGCTACTGATGGAAATCCAATTTTTCTTTTACTTTAGAGGTTCAGCTTAATTAAAATTTATTAATTACCTGGAAAAAAATTACAATGCTGTAGAAGTGGAACCTCACAAGTATCTACAGAAAGACTTTTAGAGAAAGCTGTCCTTTAGTAGTATATAGGTAACTTGGTTAAGTTAATTTTCTAGATTTCCTCAGTGGACCGTGGAAAGAGGTAAGATGGGACAGATCATTCTTTAGAGGTGCCTAAAAAAGGAGTTTAAGAAGAGGGATGCCCTTCCCTCTGGAAGCAGTGCATTGTGCCTACTAAGGCAGAATCTACTCTAGACTAGAGAAGTAGCCAAACTTTTTCAAAAGTTAAAAAAAAGTAAGGTTCTGTTTTGGTTTTTTTTTTGTCTGAATCAAACTCTAGGTGACTAACTGTACAGAATTTTCTGAAGAATGTTAAACATAATCCAGAAGTTCTTATGCACTGAATTACTCTCCAAATCACTATTTTCTCCACAGTATTTTGGTAATATATTCTTTCTATGACATATAGTACAGCTGTAAAATATGGGATTTTATGGTTTGTCTCATTTAATCAATCTGTTTCTTTCAAATTTTTTCTTTGAATCTGTTATTTCACTTTTTCTTTACCTACTTTTCTGAATTAATACAATGCTCTGAATCCTGACATCTCTAAATAGTTTAACTGAAGTTGGAATGCTCCCATTTCTTCTGCAAAGTTCATACTTAGACATGTATGGGCTGGCATCTTTAACACCACTCACTGTGTAACTAATTGCATTGACCCTTACTGTGAATTTCCTGATTTTCTTCTACTATAAATTCACTCATTGTAACAATGCACAGAAGTGCAAGTTCACAGAAGTGCTGTTAATGGAAGTCTGAGCTCTTCAAAAAACCAGGATCAATAATATTTAAGTTCTGAATATTCAATAGTATGAATTGTTATAGTAATCATATGATTTCAATGTGACAGGATTTATTACCTTTAAACCTAGGTGATTATTTTTTTCCTGATTACCAAGTTGAAAATTCTTATCTATTTAGAATTTCAAGATTCATCTCATTACTCTTTCTTTGGTAGCAGTCTGTTTTACTGAAATGTATTATAAGTTAAAACTAAATAAATCTGCATTACATTAAAAAAGAGTTATCTATAGAATAGCAAAGCTAGACAGAGAGGACCTTCTTTATGTTCTGGTACAAGGTGAAGAATCCTCTGTGCTTAGCTGAGCTGGAAAGGGTTTATGCCCCAATTTTCTATGGACAGCGAATTTTTTTCCCCTTAGAAAATACTCCCTATTTTTAAGAGGGCAAATTATTCCTATTGATTACAGTATTATCTAATGGTGAGGAAGAAGCTTGCCCCCTTTGCTGCTGACTTCACCTGAGAATCAATCATGACTGCTACAGCTGAATCTGGAGGAAAACTACAAAGCATTTTACTGACTGAAAAATGGAAAAGAATGATGTCTTACTTGGGACCAGTAAGCAAGTAGTAGTGAATCTTTATTTAGGAAATTTCCTGTTTCCTAATATTTCATTACTTGGCACAATCTATTCAAATTCCAACTTTCAGATGCAATATGCTGGGTGTCAATACATCCACTGTTCAGAGATGGGGCCAGGTGTTGCAGAAAAAGTGCTACCATAAACAAGCAACACATCTCAGTTGTACACAGACTTTCTGTGTGATTTACTGTCTTTAAGCTTGTCACTTACTGGTCTCTAAACACTAGTCAATAAGCTTAACGACTGGTAAAAAAAATGAGATGAAACTGCTTAAGAAAAGGCAGGTCAGGCATGAACACAGCTGGATGAGTTTGAGTCATTGCCAGATATCCAGGTATTTTTTATCAGGTTGCAGCTTGTGCACTATGGCAGGAATATGCCAAAAGGAAAAACGTAAGAGGTCAAAGAGCTACTTGAGAGATTAATTTAGTGTACTTATTTCTCTTTCCAGGTTTTAATGAAACTTATGTTTCATTTGAATATTTCACAACTATCTGAACAAAGTGCAATTTATTTGAAACACATTAAAAACTGATAGTCTTTGAAGCTTTAAATAATAGAACCACAGGCCTGAAAAGGACCTCAAGAGGACATCTCTTCCATAACCCTGCTCTAAAGCAAACTGATCTATGCTTATATCCAGCTGACTGATGCTTGTTCTAAAAATCTTCAGAGACTGAGTATTTACAATATCCCATGCCATTAGCTTCCTGGTTGTCTCAATCCTTAGTGCTGGAATTTGCTCCCTAACACCTAACTTTGTTGTAACTTAAGCCCACTATTTTTCAGCCTCATCTACTGGTGATGCAGAACAAATTCTTCCTTTCCTTTCTGTGTCAACTTTTCATGAATTTGGAGTCTATAGTCATACCTTGCCTTTAATTATGTACTGACAATCTTTAGGCTTCAAGAGAAACATAACTAACCAGCTGGAAATGCAGTGAGTTTATTTAACAGAAAGAAATATGTGATCAAGAAAACAAGAGTCTTAGTTAAGTGGTTACCCCAACTGATTAGCTGCTTCACTGGTTAGCCTGCCAGTCTGTCCTTAGAAGGTCCAAAATAATGAAGAGTGCTTTGTCATTCTCTTCTTCCTCCAATATTAATGAATCTGAATTATTTTCCCAGTTTTTCTTTATTCATAAGGTCTACTGTTTGGGAAAGAGGCTGTGTTAATTGTGAAATATTCCTCTGTTAGGCAATATTTGTCACCATAGCTAAATATACGGTTATGTGTAAGCCAGACTAATCTACTCTGAGAATCTAAATGAAAATGAAAAAAGAGTACATATTCATTTTCCCTTTTACATCCTGCCTTACACTGACAGCCTCTACATTACTTTCTCAATTAATTTTATTGCAAATCTGTTAAATATCTGAGTCTCTTCTGCCTAAGTCAGGAGCTTATGTTAGTTAGTCTAAGGTTTAGGCCTGTAATCCCCCTTCTTACTGGCTGTATGACCTTCTGGCAAGCTGGTACACTAAGCTGGCACATTTCGGTATCTCGTGTATTCATTTTCATAATAAAGTGGAAAGAGTTTCTCCCTGCCCTTTTCAGAAGTGGTTTGAAGTCACTACAGCACCTGCTTGCTTTATTTAAGAGAATCCTTTTGTGGCTTTGTCCTTCTTTATCACTGCTTCACAAAAATGCTGTGGGCAAAATATTTAGGACACTATTTTTACCTTTGATATCAAGTTTTCTACCAGCACTGTCACACTCACAACCCTCCCCCAAGGTAACAGTAATGACTAACCTGCCTTTGAACAGTCTTGAAAGGATCTTGTTGCTTGGACTTGAAAGACCAAGCGGACTTGGTGGTCTAGGCACCTCGTATAGTGCCTGTTCTTCAACCTCTAATAATTTCTTACAAAATATTTAAATAGCATGCCAGGCGTCATATAAATACTTAAAATAAACTGATGATAGTACTATATTATCATAAGTTTAATAGTTTTTTGGCTTAGATATAATGCTAACAGTTTTACTAGTAATGTACCTTCAAAAATTGTTTTGAGTTTTTAAAAACATTTTATTTTTAATGAAACATTCAGAGGAAATGTTTCAGCCCATCAAGCTAAACTATCAAGACTGGAAACCCAACAACGATTTAGTTGATTCCATTCAGCAATCAAACTATTAGCAATGATTGACATAGACATGGTATTAAAAAATATGTTAAAGCTTCATGACAGACTTTTTGGGTCTCAGAGTGGCTAGTGAGGGTGACATTGAGGAGAAAGTGTGTTACTAATCACCTGATCAATGTGTTGAAGTGGATAAAGTCTACTAAAAACATTCAAGGATGTCTTTGGATCCTATGATACTGGTTCTTATAGGAACTGTAACATCTGTTGGAAGGACACTGTGGTGAGAAGCAAGCTATCCAGGAGGCTTCTGGATTGTATTTGAGGTAAACTCATGATACAGACACTGGAAGTGCCTCTGGAATTCACTAGGTAGCAACAGCTCTTTGGGACTATGATAATCAATAGAAACCATGGCTGTAATGACATCAAAATAGTGAAGTTCAAAATCCTGAGGAGGCAGAGGAAGGCAAGCAGTGCAGTACAGAGGCTGCACTTTAGGAGAGCAGACTTCAGCTTATCTGGGGAGTTGAAAGGTAGGATTCCATAGGAGGAAGCTCTGACAGGCAAATGAGTTCAGGAAATTTAGCAGGTCTGTAAGGACATCACCTTTCGAGCCTATGAATGTTCATGCTGATAGTCAGGAAATCAAGTACATTTATCAATAGACCAATTCAAGACAAAGATCCACCAGAAAAGGCAGCAAAAAGGAGATGGAAGCAAGGATAGGCTTCAAAGGAGGAATTTCTGAAACATTGCATTAGTATGTAGTGATGCCATCAGAGAAACCAAAGCTCAATTAGAATCAAGGCTTGCCAGGGACATCAAGGCAACAAGAAGAGCTTGTAATTACTAATAAAAGCTTGACAAAGGAAAATACATGTACTGATTGCTGAATGAAAAGGATGATTCAGCAACAGTGGCCACTAGTAAGGCTAAAGTGCTCAGGGCCTTGTTCTTTTAGGCCTGTGTGCTTAATGAGAGAGAAGAGAGGGAATAACAGCAGTGGATAAGGATCAAGTCAGAGACTGCTTATGAGAACTCAACTCATAAATGCTCATGAACTTGACAAGCTGCATCAAAACTTTCTAAAGGTTCCAAAAGGACAACTCAGAGAACTAAAGGCAGGACAGCCTTACTTCAATCCCTAGCAAATACCCAGAGCAAATACTCTAGGAACATATTTCTTGGAACCTGAAACAGGAACAATGTGATGGACAATATTTTCATCAAGTTTTCAGATGAAACGCATATGGAGGCTACAGTTGAAGGACTTGAGGGGCAGGCTGCCATTTGGAGGAACCTATAGGATGAATGGACAACAGGATCACGGAACAAAAGCCCTTCAAGGAGAGACAGAAGGAAATAGAATTTTCCAGTCTGAAGAACAGTTAGTTTTGAGAGACCCAGCAGCCTTCTAATACCTAGGAGGAGGTTATAAAAAGAGTGTTGCAGGTTTTCCAGTGATGCATGTCAGGAGAACAAGAAACAATAGACATGAATGAGAAAAAGAATGTTTCCATCTAGGTATAACTCATGAAGATACCAGTAAGTGAAGCAGGTTACTTAGAGAGGGTACACAAAATCTACTCTGATGTTTTCAAGACCAGGTTGTGTAAATCTCTATGTAACTTTGTTTAGAGCATGATTTTACCCTAAATCTTTCTCGAGGTTCCTTCCAACTTGAAGTATCTTACATCTCTATTACAAGAAAACAAACTTTTATTTCTGAAACTTGTGGAAGCTTGTTTTGTGTACTCTTTTTCTTTCTATGTGAAAGAATTCTTCATTGGTGTTGTTTTCCAAAAGTGCATAATGCCCTAATATTTCAACCATTTTAACACATTGGAACCATCCAGATTGTAAGAATGGAAGTTTAAACTTCCCAGACTTGATGAAGGAGTATTGACTGTTATCTGTGGCGGTTTCTAAAGGAAGCGGTTTTTAACTTCTGCAACTGTGAGTTAGAGATTTCATGGAACTACAATACAAATGTTGCACATGTCTTAACTACATGAAGAACATGAAGAACATGATGCTACTTTTAGCAGTTTTATGAACACTGGTTGAAGCTTCATTTATGAGCATTCTGGATTGTATTCAGAATTGATATGTTACTATAGTGTTTTCTGTAGTGCTACTTGATATTATTTGTTCTCTAGAATGTGTCAGTACATAGGACATATTTTGTCTTTTGGCCATTATGTAGCACAATTTATAATACTGTGCCTATATCAGTCATTACCAACAGAATATTTGATGAATGCAATCAGCTAAGTCCTTGCTGGGGTTACAGTCTCAATAGTTTAGTTTGATGGGCCAATAGCTTTCTATTGCAGAGCTTCATTTCTTTTACAAAGCCTATTTGCAAACACTGTAACATTGCTAGCATTTCTTGTTACCTGTTGTGAGTCAGAAGAGATTTTATTCTTATATGGAATTTCTAGAATTATACGCATTCCCAATGCTTCTATTGTTTCCTCAAAATTCAGCTCACATCCTCTTTGAGACTAAGACTGGCTAAATATTCCATATTTCATATAAAGCACATTGTTGGCATCACTGATGGTCTTACAGTTGTATATATTTAATCAGTATACTTTAATCCGAACTTCCTGTAGGATGAGGTATAAGGTTGTAATGTGGTTCTTAGTTTTCTTTCCCCTTTCTGAACATCATATTTATCTCTGACATGGAAAGAGGGAACTTGTATTGTTTCATTCAACACCATAAACTGCATGGGAAGGCCTTTGTTTTGGCTCTGTGACTATACTCTACATGAACATGAATATTCTCCTCGACAACTGAGCATTAGCTGCTTGACTGTGATTTCTCTGGAGATTAAGCATTTTGTTGTGGTGTGACAAGTCTGTAGAAAAACTCAGTTTATTCCACTGAGATATTTTGGTGCTCTGAGGCACAGAGGGAAGCAAACATTTGTCTCTCATACGGTCTGCACGTTTTTTTTAACCTTGCTGACAAATATGTGAGACATAGGCCATTTGTTTTAGTTTTCCTTTTTTCTCCTGGCTCAACACTGCACTCATTCAGTGCTCCCTAACTTTTAACTCAGAAGGTCTTGCTGGCTATATACATCAATAAATAAAATAGGGCTAAGGGCTGTTTTCTGGCTGTGAGGCTAAATGGCAGACAATGGCTGCAGGCATACTACATAACACTTGGCCTTGAGTGTCACCTCAAGGGGACAAAGTGTCTGAAATAATGTGAGGGTCAGATTGCAGCTTTTAACACAGGTGTTTTTCTACCATGGTACAGAACTTGCTGCATGTTGTGTGTGTGGCAGGAGGTGTGTGTCAAGGTCCCAAATCTTCAGAGACAGTTTCAGAGAAACCATCAAGGGTGATGTTGGGTATTGGGAGAGATTCCTGGCAAATGCTATCCGCATGCTTGGGCATTGTCTGGCAGGGTGCCAGTTAGCAACCAGCAAACTGAGGAGAATGAAGTCTGTTAGCAGTCAAGCAGTATGATAACCAGGGGCCCAGTGTTGGAAGTCAAGCTCTGTTTACACAGCATTATGGCTATATAGGCTTAATGCAAGTGCATGCTCAAAAATCGTGTATCTGTATTTGTACAGGTACATGCACACTGAAGCTTTTTGTATAGCCTCTGCCCCTCCTTCTTGTTTTCTGTGTTTGGTACCTCTCAAGGAAGCACCGTCACCTTTTCTGTACAGATTTCAATGACATGCTGTCTGAGTCTTGTCCCAAGAAATTCTCAAAAGTTGTGACATATTTAGGCAGTCTAAACCTCAGTGGACCAGAGAGGGAAAGAGAAAATAACTGTATGGATACTGCTTCCTAGACCAAAAATGACATCTAACCACCATGATGTACATGTAAACTTAAAAAATGTTGAGGTTTCGTTTCATAGGTAAAAGTGTGCACAGATTTATCTGTTGGATAAGAGTACTTTGCAGAAAGAATTTAATGTCAATAGTTCAGATACTACAGATTTAATTAGCAGTGGAGAAAATGATGTCCTACACAAAAAGCAGACCACACAGCTATGAACAGTTTCTGGAGGCTGTTAGGTTTTAAGCTCATTCTGTGGAAGCCTGTCTGTTATCAGCTCTAAGCTTCTTTAAACAACAACAACCAATTGTATGGTAGTGAGGGAGCAGACAACTCCCTGATGCCATAGCACTTTTGCTAATGTTACCCGAGCTGAGTAAATATAGTATTCCTGGCACACTAGAATGGGTATAGTTAGTGTTACAGATTAAACAGCTATAAGCATATGAACTTAACATGCCACTGGGACAGGAATCCTTTTTGTCAGCCCACTTGCACACTCCATCAACCAAAACTGACAGTGGATTAGCTGTAGAAGTTGAAGGGCAAAGGCTCTGGTTATCAGGAGGAACAAAAGTAAGCATTGTACTGATAATACTGGGTAATAGTAGATCTCAAAAGCAATGCAACAAAAGTGGTTCTGGGTGGACATACTAACATTTGAGGAAAACCAGAGGAAATACTTCTGGCATGAATGAATAGTGGAATTAAATCTTGGTTATGTTTCTCCAAATAGAAGAGTAAGCACGTCCTGGACCTCCTGCCACTGAAAATCAACAGTGAGTGAATTCAGTGAACACCCGTCTGGAGCTTATTGATTCTGGGAAGAGAAGTCCTAACGCAAATTCCGAGCAACATGTGTAGATTTGCTTTTTATGGGATGAGGTAAAACAGGGTAGAAGAAGGAAACTAGTGCATATATTTGAGTTAGAAAAACTAGACACAGACTCTTCCCTGCCATGACCTGCTGTGCAGTGTTTTATTTCTTATAGTGCAACTGCCTCTACTCCTGATTTTTTAATCCAGGGTTTATATTTCCAGATTGTATGATCCTCTGAAGAAGGAATCTGTTATTAATACTGAGCCTACACACTAACAAGGGCTAGATCTTTTAGGGATTTCTTGAAATCAAATAATTCAACTTTGTCCATTTATTTCTGGGAAATAGGGAGGCTAAGAGCTGAAATGCCAAAAGGAAATCTATTTTAATTTTGTATTCCTGCTACCACCTGGGAAGAGAGATACCCCAAGAAATTATCCCTTGTCAAATTTTATAGAAATTTACTCCAAGCCTAGGGAATATGTCTAAGCTTTTGGGCTTCTCTGATTCTGATGCTTCACTCACCATTAATTTAATACATGCCACTATTTAGGGAGGTAAGAAGCAGGCCACTGAGAGCTTAAAACAAAGAGAAGTAGTGCTTTCACATTAATTTTTTTCCCACCTATAAATTTTCCTTTGATTTTATTTAATTTGGTAAACTTGGCAAGTTGCTGCCAGGTGGATCTCCTACACAAGTCTGTCTCAAGATTTCATTATCCTCCTTATTTCTAGCATCATTATTCAGACATCTCTGTTTTCTCTAGCTAATTAGCCCGCTGTTTAAGAGGTGCACATTTCTTAACATATGGTACACAGTTGCACTGCATGTGTGCTGTATTTTCATTTTCTAGTTTGAATCTTATATTTCTGATACAGTATGTCAGAAATATCAGATGCCCATCTTACAGAACAGCACTTACAGCTTCAGATTGAAATATACCCTAATTATACTTTAGAAATCCTTACATCCCCATGTTTTCAATTAAGACATCATAGCCATTACAGCACTGTGGCAACAGATTGTGATTTAAAGATTATAGTATTTGGAGGTCAGAATTCAGCAGGAAATAAAAGCCACAGGAATTAAGTGTTTAAAATAATTAAGATTTTAAAAATGTACCTTTCCAATTCAGTGGAGAAAACAAACCCCAAACAAAAATCCTCCACATGGTGTGATACTGTCTCTTTGAGACACTGGCATTGCATGCAGCTGTTATAAATCTTCTTCCTGTGTAAGACTGCAGAGGGAGGACCTGACTGGCAACACAAAGGAAGGAGCAGGTCTGTTCGCCTGTCTGGGAGAGACAGAGGGAGAGGAGCGGGTGGAGGGGGAGTGAGGCACACACACACACACACACACACACACACACACACACACACACACACACACACACACACACACACACGAGCAGCTGAGTACAGAAAGATTCACTCCTTCTGCACAGCCCACAGACCATCTATGCCTAAGTGATTCTGGTCCACCATTTGCATGATATATTAGCCTTTCAAGCTGTCTTGTGGTATTATCTGAGAGACCGTAGCTTTTGCTTTTAGCTAAGCTCCTCCGCAATTGGTGTTATCTCCAGCAGGTCTCCATTTCTAACTAGTATTAACCTTATAGCAAGGAAAATAGTATACTTAGAGCTGTGCACATGCTGAAAATACAACAGGACACTCTAAGGGCTGAATTAAACAGCTACAGTTGCACAAAATTAAATTTCTGCATCATTTACTGTAGTGAAAAAATAGAGGTTTTTTCTTTTAAAAAAACAAGCAACAAAAAAACCAAACCAAACATTTCACCTATATACAATATCTCTGTGAAATTATTTAAAAAAAAGAAGCATTAATTATGGAATAAGTGTGTTCATACGGTTTGTTACACTCATATAACCATATAAGCTTCACTGTGCTGGTGTAACTGATAATATGTGCTGTACTTACTAGCTCTCAGGTCCCTTGAGCTGCAGAGATGCAGATGTAACCTTAAATTCTTTCTAAAGCAAATCCTGCAGATGCTTTCTACCTCCCTCATCCTCCCTCAAAAAAACCTTCAACTCCCTCTATAGGATTAGCTTTCTTCTGTACCTACCCCCTCCATAAGGCATCGAGCCTGAATCGCTGTCAGTCATCTGGTTACATCCCAGCTCCTCCAGACATCCCCTCCAGCCAACGCACACATCCCTGCAAGCTCCTGCCTGAATCAGGAACTGACAGCTGCGAGACAGGTAGTATGAGGATCATATTCAAGAGATGAACGAATATTTTCAGCAGAAGCAAGCACCTATCCACTAATACACCATTTCCCTAACAAAAAGGAAAATAATGTAATTTTTTTTCTTCTTGTATAGCTAGCTCTTTTATCATGCACTGAATACAACAGAATTATAAGATTTTGAGTAGTTTTATGACAGCAAGTGTAACCACAAAATATATAAATACCTGTGAGATGTACAGTTATTTCTAACATCCGGGTCAGACATGAATGCTTCTGTGTTCTTATATCAAAGATGCAGCATGATAGCAGAATTTTATTTAACGTAAGGACTGCACAGCACAGTGAGGGTAAGAATTATACCAAAATGGCTGCAAACATTTTCCAGCCTGTGGGTAGAGAATGGGGCACCTAAAGAGCTGGACTGCTTTTCAATAGTACTCAGAGGCTGCAACTGCTATTGACTTAGTGCTCAGCTCATTTAAAATGCAACCCTTATTTAGATGCTTAATATAGATTTAGGCGTCTGACTGTAAACACTTGATTAAAAATATTGGCCTAGCTTTGCAAATAAAGGTCAAAGGAAACACATTACTGAGCGCTGGAAAGCAAGAATAAGACAAGGAATAAAGACAATAGTAGGTTCTAAGGATTTGAGGGGGACAAAAGAAGGAAGGCATTTTGATGCTATTTATTATTTTTATTATTAGTTAATTTCAATTTCATTTATTGAAATTATATAACTCTTATACAGCCATTGCTACTCTCCCTCTTGTTTTTTATTATCCCTTACTGTTCTTTGCACCTATTCAGCCTGAATGAGAGCAGAAATTTCTGTGCAGAAATCCTGAGAGACAGCCTGTTCACACAAAACTTTCATCCAAATTTTAGTAGATACCAAAGGGTGAACCTTTAATTGGGCAAGGAAGAAACTTATGGATACCTAGCTAAAGCTGTACATTTTCAGATGTTCTCCTATCATAATGATGTCCTGCTGCCACACTTTCTACTTTTTAGCTGTCCAGCATGAAAATAATAAAACAGAGCCACTAGCAACCACCAAAAGAACAAATGCTTTTATTTATCATTCACCTGGATGTAGGATTTCAGTCAGACTTCTAAAGCATGTATGTGTAAATGCTGTCTGTGTGGCAGTTATTCAAGTTCCCTTTGAATTCTGTCCACCCATTTAGTAATCCCTGCCAAGTCAGTCTCTATTACCCATACCTACTAAGATGTGTTTTAATGGTGAAAGTAACAGGTTGACTTAATAAAAATGCTGGCAGTGACACCAAGGAATGCTGGGACTTCACTAATCTGAAAAATAATGACCTGATGGGAGCTTTGTTCCTCTTTCTCATGGGTCCCTGCTAGAAACAGCCAAATAATTATAAAAAGGAGCCAACTCAATAAACACAGTGGGAAGTACTGTGGATGTTATTATATAAATGCATTATAGATATTTTTCAGCTTTGATTTTTTGGATATGAATTTACTAAAACTTTTCATGCTGTTTGAATTTTTTTTATTATTTTTAATTTTTTATCACTACTTCAATTTGTATTACCAAAGCTTTTAAAAAAAACTCAGGCGAACACTCAAGCAACCCCCCCTGAATCAAACAGGCCAAATAATGTATGAGTCATATTTATGAAGCACTTTTAGTTGCACCAAAAAAAAAAGCTCAGATACACTTTTGTATTTGATTCCATACATATGGACATTTTCAGGGTAGATTTATCTCCTTTACACTAGGGACAATCTATTTTAAGCGAAGGCCAGATTCAGATTTATGTGGTTTCTAGGGACAGTGGAGGCCACAGTTCCTATGGTGGGTCTATGGCTGTGCTCAAGAGGATTAGGAAAAACATTGATGCCAGACTGAAAGGGCAGTTAGGTCAGGTGTAATACTGTGCAAGCACATGGCATTTGTATAATATTCCAGTAGTATTTATTCACAACCCTGATTTCAAATAGAAGTGATTAATGAAATGTTCCCCAAACAGATACATCTTCTTGACTTTGACTGAAATCTGTTTTTCTAACAGCACATGTCCACAGCACCATTTGTCTTGCTCTCAAAAGAGCACTGTGCCTATGGTGCAAAAAATGTTGCCATAAAAAAAGCATGTTCTCTGTTATCTGTTCAGTGAAATGGGGTATGTGCCAGATATACAGAGGAGAGAGGGATGGACATGAAGGATTTTTCCCCCTTAAGCCCATCATAGTGAAGAAAAAAGAATAGAGGTGCTCTTCCATCCTGACTATACATTTGGTTGACAGTTTCTCTTCTGTCTCACGGCAGCATATCTGTCATAGATATAAGTAGCCTCAGCTAATTCAGTCAAAACAGAAAGCTTCTTGTCATTTAAATAAAATAGACCCTCAATAAAGCACTGATAAAAAAAAAAAAAAAAAGTAATACATGTACATAAAAAATGTAGTCCTCTCAGGATCTGGCTTTTTTACATAAAGGTGAATTTTAATCCAGTGGCCAATTCCCTTAGAACTCTTTGTCACAGCCTCTAGCATCTCTTTGGAAAACTTTTCACTAGAAAAGTAGGTTAAAGGAAAAAAACAGAGCCATGTTAATTATCAGACTGAAAATTAGTGTCAACAGGAACAATTTGAGTTTACTACCAAGATGAGACTCGGTTGTGATTAACCCCATAGTTTCTGTAGTGTTTAATCTCAACTGTTTCATGCTATGTATATATTCTTGCCATTTCACTGATTACACAATCATGATAATACTGTGTTAGCTGAAAGAGGAACTCACAATTCTATT
This sequence comes from Emberiza elegans, assembly GCA_024865655.1. Classification (NCBI taxonomy): domain Eukaryota; kingdom Metazoa; phylum Chordata; class Aves; order Passeriformes; family Fringillidae; genus Emberiza; species Emberiza elegans. Next base: position 23,961,451 of record JALJVW010000085.1, on the reverse strand, counting down.
TTAACAAATATTTTAGCAAATTGAGGCACTGGAAATTGAGGCTGGCCTGCCACATGTTCAGAGGGAAATCTGTGTGCTCAAACAGTAGTTGAAACTGTATTTATTGGGTTGGCTCCTTTTAATAATTATGTGTCTCATCTTAGCGGGGACCTGTGAAAAGGACAAAAGCTCTCCTAAGGTAACTATATTCTATTTTAGTTCAGCCATAGAATCATGGAGTCAAAGAATGGTTTGGGTTGAAAGGGACCCTAAAGACCATCTAGTTCCAACTCCCTGACATGAGCAGGAACACCTCCCACTAGACAAAGTTGCTCTGAGTGCCATCCCACCTGTCCAACCTGACCTTCAGCACCTCCAGGAATGGGGCATCCACAACCTCCCTGGGCAACCTTTTCCAGTGCTTTACTACCCAAGCGTTTCCTGGTGCCACTGGCAGCTTTTCTTTTTAAGTCAGCCTGTTATTGTCACCATTAAAACACATCTTAGTAGGTATGGGCACTAGAGACTGACTTTGAAGGGATGACTAAATGGATGGATGGAATTCAAAGGAAGCTTGAATAACTGCCACACAGACAGCATTTACGCATACATGCTTTAGAATCTGACTGAAATCCTATTTAGGGTGGTCAGAAGAAGCTCTGATTCAAAGTTCAAGATTGAATATGGTACCTTGTCATGGTATGTCACTAAAGATGTGATTCCTAAGCACATGTAATACTTTAGGAGCCAAGATCTTCAGTGAATCAGGAACAAAAGTAATTTAGATTGAGATTAATCATTCATTTTTCTTCTGTGTCAAGACATCCAAAAAAACCTATGCATGCTCCATGGTATCCCAACGACTTTCATGATGGTAACTCAGAAGAAATACCAGGAAAGTTTCTTATTTCATGAAATTGTTTTTGTAATGGGCATGATCCCTTTCACTGATTATGTTGGTAAGACACTAATGTGGGCAAGCCAGAGTGACCCTGAGAGGCTCCTGAGAGACCTAAAACAATGAAATATTTTCATGGTATGCTTTGCTTGATGTACAAAGCGGGTAAGATTTGTCCACAAAATCTCTTAAAACTTTCACAGAACACATTCCTCATCATGGCAACATGATGCAAAAAAGGCTATGGAAGAAGAAAAGCCCCAAAATATTAATAATCTCGATAAATATAATACGAATTAAAGATACTTTTGATTTCTAACTTCTAATAGCATAGAGAAAAATCTTTGTGTGCCATGCAGGGCAGGGATTGGGTTGGGGTGAGGTAGAGGAGTTGGCAATGATGGAGTGAAACTGAGCATTGGAAAAGAAAGAAGGTGGGGTGGAGGAAGGTGTTGTTTTAGTTTGTTGGTGTTTATCACTGTCCACATCTATTTTAATTGGCAATGAATTAAAATATTTTTCCTTTAGTTATATCTGTTTTGCCCACACTAATAATTGCTAAGTGATGTCTCTGTCTGTATCTCGACTCATGAGCTTTTCCATCGTATTTTCTCCCCCTGTCCTGCTGAGGAGGGGAGTGAAAGAGCAGCTGGGTGGGCGTCTGGCAGCCAGCTGCTCAAGACACCACAAGTACACTAATAGGTTAAGTGGAATACTCAACTATATTGATATATAATAGTAAATTGCCTGCCTTTAGTGAGCAACACAGAGCTGAGAAGTACTGGGTGTAGATGTTTAGCACGATTCAGATAAGATTCCATTTTAATTCCATAAAATCTTTTCAGATTTAAGCTTTTGCAGTAGAAAAAAAAATGTTACTCTTTCTTGATCCTCTCCTCCTCAGCATTCTCCAACACTCATTTTTGTAATGCACTGTCCAACTCACATGTTAGAGCTTCTGTGAAACACAACCTGTGGGAAGCTTTTGTAAAGAACAGTAATAGAGGAAAGTGCAATCAAAAGCAAGGAAGATTTTTGGAATTATAGATGTTGATAAAAATATAAAAAAGAGTATTTGGGTTAACCAATAGCAAAACATGAAAAATCTTAGCCTTTTTTTATTGTAAAAAGGGACTTGAATAAATAGTTCATTAATTCCTAGAAAAGAGTGGAAATATTGGAGGAATCAGAGAAGCAAACGTGGTATTCCTCTTCAGTGAAATAAAAAGTGACACCCTGCCATTTTGCAAAAGTAGTTTCCCAGTAAAACAGGTAACTATATGTTTCAAAAAAACAAAACAAAAAGCTCCATAAATTACAGGAAAAAAAAATTAAGATCAATCCATCCCATAAAATCTTTGACCCTGAAACTCTAAATGAAGTAAATACATCAAGAACCTAGTCTTGCTGATTTGCAGGAAATAGCTGTCATTTATTTCTATCCCAGTCTTGTTCCTAAGGTCTTTTGTCCAGGACCCTAATTTCAAGGAGGCTGTAACACATCTCCCAGCCTGATTGGAGCAAATTGAATCCACCTGACACTATCACACAGGAATAATAATATTGCCCTTTCACAGAGATGTGAAGCCCCTGAGATCAAAATAATTCAGGGATTCAAGTTCTTACAGTCAGTTGCTCTACTGGAATAAACTGTCATGGCTCTATAATGGGCAATGAAGTTGTCACTATTTACACAACCTGAGATTTTTTCCCCTCATATCTGCCAAATCTGGCCTCTGGCTACAGCTTTCAACAGAATTGCCAAATGGGTAATAGCTGATGTATACCCTGCATACTTAACAAGTTCTATTACACATACTCCATGTATTGCTGTATTATAGAGGAATCCTCATCACAAACTTAGTTTTTTTCAAAGTACTGTAGCAACTCAGAATTCAAGAACTTACATTGTAATGCAAGAGACAATGGCTGGGCAGCAGAAAATACAAATGCAGTGAAACCATGTTAGAGATATTTTCTTATTAATTCTTGTATTCTGAACTCAAATCATCTTGGATAGGAACACCATCACATGAATGAAAACTCTCCCAAAGATTTTCTCTGTGCAAAAAATAACAATATATAGGAGCATGTGACACCTTTTGCACAAAGTTGCACTGATTTAGTGTAGCTAATGGCAAATATACTTATTCAGAAACAAAATCAGAATTGCTCACTTTTTGCTTAAAACAAAAGAAGGTATTCAAAGCACTGGGAAAGGGAAGGCAAAACAGAGCCAAAAAGTGATGAGAAATTTGAGGATGGTCCTTTACATTGCCTTAATGAGCTCCACAGATTTTGCCTACCAATAAATATTTTTCTCAGTGCTTAGCTACCACCCATGCATAAAAACACCATGTACAGATGGTGTTTTTAACAAGCAAAAGAAATCATGACAGGAACCAATGGCTGAAAGTTGGGCAAGGGAAATCCAAATAAATTTCAAAAGGAATCAATTGATTAACTTTTGCAAAGATATTAAGGCAAGTTTTGAATTTCCCATCTCTTCATGTCCCAAATCAACACAGTCTTTCGAAGAAATACAACCAAACTTGAAAGCTACTGGGCTTCAGGTAGGGTAGCTGAATGTAAGGTGTGTCACAACACCTCCTGTGTGTACAGGAGGTCTGACCCTTTGGCCTTTGTATCTGATATTCAGATCTGGAAAAACTTGTCAGCAGATTTAATTCCTGAGAGTAGTCCTATTATAACCAGAAGATTATTTTATGAAAGTGCTATTCATAATACCAGAACTTAAATTTGCAGATACTGTTAAATGGAGAAAAGTCAGTAGCAAGATACAAGACCAAGGGAAGGAAACTAGATAAAATAGAAAGCCCAGCTGCAAATCAAATTCAAGTAGATATGAATAGTCCAAAGTAATTCTCATGGAAATAGTATCAAAAACCAAAATGAAATTTCAATTTGAAAATGAAAGAACTGTATTTACTGTGCTTTTGCTAAGTCAATACTTGTCATTTCCCACAGTAAACTGTACTACTATATGTCACAAATGAAAACATTTTTGAAAATAGGAAAGTATATACTAAAATGAAAATATTACTTTCCAAATAGATGTCTTTATCAAATTGAGCAACTGTAGTTAGGAAACATTAATGTCAAATGAAATATAAGGACAGTCACAGATGTTAAACTTGACACAATGATAAAAGAGGTTTCAGCCTACATATGTAGTGTCACATGCAGAAGCTGATTCTCTGTTTAAGTGGGATCACTGAGGTGAGTTCTGAGGCAATGAGGATCAAGAAATGTCAGAAATCTATGAAGTGTTTACAGAACACTAGTCAAGGTAGTGGAGAAATTAAAGTGCAAGACAATAAATATAAGAAGAATTAGACTGCTGTGTCCTAAAAATGCAGTGACCTAGAAAAATGTTCCTAATCCTAACATGAACAATTAGTCAGTATTATAATTTTACTATTAGTTTTATAAGTTGAAACTGTGTAGATAGTCATATTATTGATGACATCCAGTTACATTACTTCTCTCATGACACCAAAGGCAATGGGAATGAAACTGGGAGAAATTTCTTTTTCCAGAATTCTCAGTATTTTTATTTTGGCACATTCTATCAAAATGGTCCTTCTATGTTTTCTCTGTGTCCCACCCTCATGTTGTTCAGGCTCTCTGTATACCTTTGGGAAACCAAGCCAAACTGGAGAACTCCCTGCCTTTGCAATGAATGTCAACGCAGCATGACACAGACATGCTTCTGATCAAACCTCTGTTTGGGCAATGGTTTATTTTGCTGCAATATCTTACTATAAAACCCACCGTAACTATTTCTCACATTTGTCCTTGGGAAAAGCTTTTTCCAGCTTTCTTCAACAGCTTCAATTAATCACTGACAGAGGGGTACAAGCTAAAAATCCCAAGTTTTGAAGAGAAGACAGGAAGTAGGAAGGAGGAATTTTTAATACAATCTACAAATATACAATGAAAATTGGAGTCTAAATTAAGTGTTAAAAAGAGAGCAAATATGAGAAAATACTTTTCTTTGACAGCCTAAAATATGAACTTTTTAAGGAGGTTGTAAAAGCTGTTAAAATGAGGATGGGAAAAATTAATAGAAATGATAGTGCATCAACTAACAGATGGAGCCAATTATTTCAAATTATTTATTGTTATGATCTCTTTCTTTGTTTCCTGTCCTTTACATTTTATGACATTATAAGGTCACAGTCCTATATCTCAGCTTGAGTACTAGTTTTGAACTACTGAACAGTGGCTATGCTTAACTGAGTTGAAGAAAGAAAAGTTTTCTACCTCTCTTTACTTCACAGAGTTTTTTATTTATTCAGGTTCTTAGAAATTTGTATTTTATTGAACCTTCACAACATTTCTGAATGCCTTGAGGTATTTTTTCTATCTGAGATTTACCAAAACTCATGATTTGCCATGATTTAATAAAATTTTACCCTTTTTATTATTGTTGCTCATTCTGGAGGGTGCATTCATTCTGGAATCATTTTTTCCTGCTCTGATTTTCTTTATTATATTTTAACAACTCTACAATTTCTCTGTTGTATTTCTAACACATTCTGTGCTACTTTTCCTGAAATTTACAAACACTTTAAAAAAAAGTGAAAATATGAAGATTAATTATTCATTTTATCTTCTAAAATTATTCACAAGGCCATATCCTTCAACTGTTCTAGCATTCTGTCTTCATGGTCATCCTGGACTTAGAACATTATTATTTATTTTCCTAGTACGTATGTTTCCTTTTTCTTTTTTATCTTCCCCAATAATTATAGTCTATGCTTAGTTTCTTGTCCTAATACCACTTTAAATGTTCCACATCTAATAGGACAGTTATGACAAGAGGCAACAGACAGAAACTGATGCACAGGAAGTTCAACCTGAACATGAGGAAGAAGAACCTCTTTACTGTGCAGGTGACTGAACTTGACCAGAGAGGTTGTGGAGTCTCCCTCACTGGAGATGATTTCAAGAGCCACCTGGATGCAATCCTGTGCAGCGTGCTCTGGGATGACCCTGCTTGAGAAGGGAGCTTGGACCAGATGACCTACTGCGGTCTTTTCCAACTTTACCCATTCTTTGATTCTTTGACAGGACACTCAGCATACTGAAGAGAACAGAAAATTGCTAGGCTAACCTTCTCCCAGATACAGTTCACTCCATAATATACTTAAAATACATTGCAATATATCAGAACTTCCATTCAGCCACAGAAAGACAAAAAATGTATGATTTGAAGTCATTCTTATGAGAAAATAAGTGTTCCAGATGTATGACCTAAAGAAGCTACAATCCATACAGAGCCACATAAACTAATGTGGTTAGAAGAAAGGAACAGAAATAACCCTTTAATTGTGCTAAACTCCCAAATATTTTCATTTGAATGATTCAAGCTCCTTGTTCAATCTTTATGCTTTCTATTAATTCTAGTCTCTCCTCTCTGATTTGCCATAGTCTCGTGTCTTCCTTGGTACATTTCTGAAGATGTATTCTGGCCTGAGAATGTAATTCATAAAGGACTATGCATTCCTCATTAGATAGACATTATTTTCTTCACCCTCTTCTCATAAATAGCTAAATAGTTAAGTTATAATTTTTGAAAAATATTTGTTTCAGTGAAAAGGAACTTTTAGCTTTTGAAAAATCAAATTTGCCATAAAGCCACACAATTTAATATAATGTTGATGATGGTGAAGACAATGAATATGAAAATAACAATATTGTGTTGCTGCTGTTGCTGTAATTATTATGAACACTCAGTAAAAAATATTCAACTAGTCCAAAAAGGAATGAGTAGCTAACTTTAGTTAGTCCCTGAAATTGTGCTGATTGAGACGTCATTAAAGTAATAATTTTTTTTCAGAAAGTATATGCAAAATGTACTATGAAAGTAGTTAATCCATCTGACTACACTATACTTAGTTTATCAGTAGGGATTAACTACTGAAAGAAAATATGACTAGAGGTTGAGATGGAAAGGTTAATTTTGTTTAGGTAATTCTCATGATTTAAAAAAATCCTTTTTTAAGGTTTTTTTTTTTTTTTTTTTTAGACTTTGTGCTTTGACAAAAAATAAAGTTAATTAACAAAAGTCATTATTTCTGTGAAGAGAAACTACTCACACTTCAACTTCCAATACTCTTGTGAAGGAGGCAAGGACCTGTTATACCCATGTCTTCATTGTACAGCTTCAAAATATTAGATGTGGGATGAAGTCCTGACCCTACTGAAGACCAAAACTCCCACTCTCAGTAGCAGGGGAATGATTTCACTCCCTCCTGAGGTATGGGATCTATTCCAGGCCACACAATAAAATATTGACAGAAGGAAGATTTTTGTACACAGACAGACACACATAAGGAGAGATCATGTTGAAAACACAGAAAAATACAGGAGGTAGAATCTTTTTCTCCCTGAAGTTCAATATTCAATTGAGTGTTTTGATGATAGCATTATGGTTCCTTCATCCAGGAGTCAAATAAATCTGGTTACATTGAGGTTAGATCAGCAGCCAAAACTTCATGTTAGCAATAGAAGATAACAACACTCACAGTAGAGTTTCCTTCTCAGTGTCACATCTGTAAAAACATGTCAAGAAGATTGCTTTTGGCCATGTACAGTTTTCTCTACAGCTGTAGGAACCATGTTCTCTCTTTCTTCATTTGTCTGTTACTGATTCTGTAGCTATATCACCTTTAAAAGTGCAAATGTTTTCTTATGACTGGAAAAGTCAATCTCAGCATGAGAGAAACACTGTTTACAACACTGAGGGCTTTCTTGTTTTCCATATTGCAGCAGGGCTGAAGATCTTTTATATCTACTTTTGCATTGTGTAGTATGGAGCTGCAAGCTTCCTTTGGCTCTTACAGTGATTCAAGTTCCTTATTTTAGCTTCCATATTTCTTATCTTGACTGGGTGGTTACATCAACTACTGCCATTAATGGACTGCTAAACACATTTCTGTTCATGGTGTACCGTAAAGAGAATGTGTCTACCAGAATCAGCAGCAGTCAGCTGCATGTGAGCAACTTCAAACATTTTTCAATTTATTCATTGATTATAACTGAACCACGCAAAAAAACCCGCTATGTTGTGCCTTTACACAAGACTTTATATCTAGTGGTCAACTAGTTCATATAGTGAGGCTGGTGATAAAATTATAGACAGAACAATTTAGAAACTAATATCCTATATGAATATTTTTTTAATGGTTGAGAATAGGCATGAGTCCTATGAACAGCATGCCTTCAGGAAAGGCTTACTGCCCTAGCACAGCCTGCTATCTCCAGCTGCACCTCAGAATGAGGATGTGAACAGGAAGTAATTTTGAGGAGATCAATGTTTTCCCCACTGTGTAGACAATAAGGGCATTTGAGATTTGGAATTGCAGCTTTCTTTGAAGGTTAGAGGGTGAAAAGATGGAGTGACTGAAGGAGAGAGAACTGTAGTTTTTCCTCATTCAAGTAAAAGTTTCATTATTCAAAACCTGTATTTTCAATCTGGAATTAAAAAAAAAAAAAGAACAAACCACAAAACATATACATTCCTGAATATGGAATCTAAATGTAAACATTTAGAGATTTGGTCTAAGCAAAATAAAGCAGACTTCAAGCCTATCCTATGCCACTCATTATTATTAGCATGGCTGGAGTTTGGAATAATTTACTGTTCATACAATAACATGGTAGAACTATAATTGGCCTGTTTGCTTTCTCAGACCATTCTTATGCAGGGCCCCTGACAATTCCTAGTTACAGCACAAGGAGGGACCTCCACATGTGCATCTACTTGTGAGTATAGTGAATGGGGACACACATGCTTTCAGTTAGTGAATTTGGCTCCAAACAGCTCAAGAGGAAGAAGAGGACTTAGCTGTAGTCCTGTCAATGTCACATGTCAGCGCTGCAGAAAGCAGCACCTGGTCTGTGGTGGTACTTGTAGCCAGCTCTGCCTCTTTTCTCTGTGTGACTGCACATGTCTCCAAAACACATGCTCAGCCTACTGGCTGAACCTGGAAATGGGAAAGAAGTAGACATGTCCATCAGCTTGGGATGGACACCCCTGAGTCTCTAGGCTTGGATCCAGTGGCTGGGTAGAAGAACCCTTGGCCCTGTAACTGATGGAGATGACATTTATTTATAATATCCCTTAACAAGATGTAGGTGTGAAGAAACTTGTGTTGTTTTCTTTTGTGATGGTTGCTCCTCATCCAACATGCAGGACATGAATGAAAACCCAAAAGCTAAACAAGTTTTCTTGTGGTTGGAGCTTAAGACCTAAGCCTCTGAGGTTCGCTAGTACAACACGCATAGCCTCTCAGACACCAACACATGCAAAATACTGAATCATGAGTCATATTTCACATATACCTTCACTTGTTATAACTAGAACACCATTTATCTAGAACTCATGGATGCTTTCCTCCAATCATGAAGTATTTGGAGTGTGTGAGCTAAAAGTCATTAAAAGACTTGGATGACATGGTCTGACTGTATGCAGCTACCAGAGAGCTGCAAGAGGAAATACCAGACAAAACACCATATAGTGCAACAACACAGCCTCAAGAAGAAGCAGGTGGCAAAAAGCTAAGGAGGATGACTTAATTTATTCATTCTCTTATGTGATTTATTTTTGAGACATATCTTCATTATATAATTTGTTTAATTGTAAGCTGTAGATATGAAGTCTGACGATTCTAAATTTAAATGAGAGTGATATCAGCAGAGCAAACAAATTCTGCAGAAAATAAAAGGATATGCAAGACATTCTAGTGCACATTGCAGTTACTGGCTCATATGAATAGAAACTCTTCTTGTAGGCCAAAAGGACACACTAAGAAAATACTGAAATGAAAATACTTGAAAATGTGCTTAACACCACACCTCATTCCAGGCTGCTTTATTAAGCAGCTTGAAAAGTCTGTCAGCTCAGAATAGCTTTCAATGGTTTGGTTGTATTCTAACCAATTCTTCCTCTCACAAAAATAAATATATGGACAATTCTCAAGCTTCACTTCCACTGAAAGTAATGCAAAAGTAAATTTTTGGCAGGTATTTAACACTGCTTCCCCATCAGTGCTGTTGCTACCTCAATCTGAACACAGAATTTTAAAATATAATACAACCTAACGCAAATGGAATTACTTTGATCATTTTTACTGATTAATATTACCTTTATTGAAGGAAAAAAAGTTTAAAGAGATGAGAAATGGCTGTGAGTGTACACAAAGCAATACAGTAGATTTTTTTCTGTTGGACAGGTGAGTACAACTGGAGAAAATAACAGCCACTCTGTCGTTGGTACTGATTCACTGACTATTTAACATTTGATTTGAATTCAAATCACATAGCATAAAAATTATACTTCACTAAAAAAAACCCTGTTGGTAGAGTCTTGGAAACTTTTAAAATTATACCTTTATTTTAAAATGTGTATTAGGCAAACTGGAGATTTCTACTGCTGCAAAACAGGTACAGTTATGGTCCAACAGCTGTGTTGTTATCCATGCAGTGAGATTACTGAAGTGCAATTCCATTTTGGGTTAGCTTTATGGATGGATATTTTACAATGGGTTGTTGTTCCTTCCTTTATCCTGCAATGAAACCTAGCATCTAAATTTAGCTAGTGATAAAAGGAGGAGAAATGCACATAAATGTTGAAGTTAACATCCACAGTACAAACTCAATTGGCATGTCCTGAGCATTGATTCAACATGTAAATGCACTTCTGCCTGATTAGTGGTTGCCTAAATTAGAGGCTGCACATGATTTCAGAGTTGGAAAATCCAGCAAAAAGAAATGAAGAGTAGGTTGCAACAGGAATGTTTATCTTGCAAAGCAGGCACGCAAAGACTGAGTTGTTTAATCAAGGGAATGGTTACTGTATCAATTAGCCTTACTATATTAAATGCTATTCGATTAATGTCCCAGTTGTAGCTAAGGACAAAGACTGGAAGTAGTCTTACAAAGGATGGAAAAATATTAAGCAAGATAACTGTAAAAATTCTGTAATTCACTTATACAGGTAGGCAAAATGTTTTCACAAAAGTCTGGGATCATGTGCAAAATATCATTCTGTAATTTGCTTTACTGTATCTGTCCATTTTTGTTTCATTTTGTCTTGCATTTTCAGTTGCTCTAAAATGCATCTGTATTGTGATAGTGCAAAATAATTCTAGTCATAGGTGAGGGTAGTGTTCAAATGTGCACCAGAAAGGTTACAGAAGAAAAAGAGAGCTTATCACATCTGCTCTCTAACACATATCACAGCATTTCTGACAGGATTCTAGAAGAAGAGACTTTACTGTAGAACGACAGGTATCTTGTGCTCTTCTGAAAATGAAATTGTATGATCTGTGTGATGACATCATCTGTAGCCTGAAGATGGGACTCAATATCCCACTTCCATGTACAGCTTGAAGCAAGTTAACTTGGTGTCTTAAAGCTGTCTCCACAGTGAAAATATTCTTTGAATCCCAATTTCATGTCTGAGTCACTTCAAGTACACGGAATGAAAGAAAGAACTGAAAAACCCTCATATTAATAAATTCCCCAGTCTATATGTAAGAGATTGTGCCATTCCTATATTCACAGGTGTCACATGTATATTACCACAACATATATGAAGAGATTTTCCTGCATGTGGTGTCAAAGACTTGCAGTCATTTGAAGTACATGCTCAACCAAGTGTTTGAAAGTGTTCTGAGTCTCATTAGTAGATCCAAGTACTTAAAATCAAAGTAACATAATTACATAATTGCAATGGATATTACTGCTTTATCTTGAAGACAAAGTATTCTCAGATATGAAATAGGTCTTGCCACAGGGTAGAGGTCATGTCCAGCAGGGCATTGCTATGTATGCCATTGTTTTATTTTGAAGATTTTCCCAGATGAGGTAGTCATACAAAATTAAAATAACATATTACTTTCAGCATTTTTCCCTTCCTGTAAGGGGTCCCAGATAAATCCGGTTGTGATTCCAAGAAACTCCTTCTACATAGTTTTTTGTGAATGGAGTGTCAGGGAAAAGATTATGACAAGGAAGTGACATTTACTGGTTGCTATCAGGACCACTGCAACTGCACAGCAGAAAGCAATCAAATACTGTTGATGTGCTTCAGACTCTGCTGAAAAATGGATACTAAAGCAGATGGCACAAAGATCTGAGGCCCAATATTAGTGTCTGTAAGATCTGCATAACACTTGCAGGAGGCAGGAGATGTCTTGTTCCAAGAGCACATCTTACTCTGTTACCAAGCTGTGAAAACTCAACAAAAATTTTCATAAATAATGTGACCTAAAAAGAGTTATTCTGAATCACAGTCTGAATGCTAACAGGGTTTTCCATGTATTCACTGAAGACTAAGCTTACATTGCAGAGATCTGTCTAACTTATTTTTTCCAGGGCTGAGTCAATGGACAGAGAAAGGTTCCTTCAGTAAACTAATTCAGAGCACATGAAGTAGGCTCTGAACTGCCCTCCAGAAGAACCATTTGTCAATAGAGCCTTGGGAGGAAAGCCTGCCTTAGCTAAAATTAGCCTATAAGGTTACATTCCTTAATGCAATAAAGAAACCCTTTACAGCAAAATGCTAATGAAAAACAAAGTACTACATCTATTGCGGTTATCAAAGGGAAAGAACTTTTCTCACACTGGTTATGCATACTTAATACCTCTTAAAACCTCTGTGACAAGTTAATTCCAATTGTTTTCAATGTCTCTCTGCTTCTCAAGATGGACACTTAAAGTTTTATCATGTCCTGTGGATCCCAGTCTTTGCTCTCTACAGCTTTATTGATTCTGTACTTTTCAAACATACACAGAGACTTGCAAATTCCTTAGGTGTGTAGTGAATCCATGGAGAAGAGCTAATGGTTTATACAATGTATTCACCTCATACCCGCATGAGCTTTTATTCTATTATGCCATAATCAAGTTTAAAATATATAATAGCTTGCCTCAACTTGCATTTTTTAACTTTAAAATTCTCTTACATACATAAAATAACATGAAATCCTAATTGTGCCAGGGATTACAGAAACATAATAGCATGCATCTGCCCTTAACCGTTTGAAATATCAGAAAATTGAAAGAGGGGAAACAGCAACAAGAAATTTACTGCAGCAAATCCTTCAAAAAACCCCAAGTGTAAACTTCTCATCAGCTAGTGCACCGTCTTCTGGACTACACAATTCCTGAAATTTGAGACAAATTAAAAGGTAAAACATCAACAGCTCCATTATTTTTATTAGACTGATTTGAACAGAAGAAAACTTAAGTAAACATGCATAGGAAAGAGGTTTTTGAATAATAAAATTAATTATTTCCAATACTTAATGAAGATGCAAGATATTAAAAAAACCCATGCCCTCTCTTAACATATGATAAATATATGACATTTGAATACTGTTATTCTGACAGATCATTAGCAGTCGTATTTCTTTCAAAAGAAATCACACTAATCTGATCAATGCCATTAGAATTAAACTGGCAGAAAGAAAATCTTTGACCAGTAGAGGACTTTACACGTTACTTGCATGCATAAATGTAATTGTGTGATCTCATTCTATTCCACTGTTACCCTAGGAATATTTTCTTCTTTACAGTAAATATTATTCCTTGGGTTTTATCAATATTTAAAAGAGATGTAGTATTTGTTTTTCTGTTTCCTTTCTTGGGAAATGAAAATGTTATATGTAGTAGGTCATTCTACATGACTAACATTTTTATGGTAGAAAGAAAAATGTCACTACACATTTCTGTTCTAGAAGAGAGACATCTGAAGCCTCTCCATGTCAAGTATTGCCTTTTTCCTCTGTAAAGGAATGGTACAAAATGCAAATTATAAGGTGTTGTATATATCCTCTACTTGTTCTTCTCTACAGATGGCATAATGAAAATTTTCTTCCCTTTCCCATGGTACAGGAAGGAAGACTTAGACATCAAGTTAGAAGTCTACACAGCTTTAACCTGAACAATTCAATAGAAAGAGCGAAGGACCATAGGACATGAAGAGATTTTCCTGAGCATCTCAACTTAAAGGATTACCTGGCCTTTGGGTGTGTAGAGTTGCAACTATAGGTTCATAAGGTTCACACAACAATATGAAGGCATCATCCTCTAAATTTCTCTACTTTATTACAAATTATCACAAGTACCACACACATTCCTACTAGGAAATCCACGTCATTAATGAAATCCATGTAATTAATAAATTAATATCTATAAATATATATACACAAGGCATGAAAAATACTGTCAGCAATCAATAGTTACTATCAATCAATAATATGTTATCAATCAATACTGCAGTATAACCAGTAACAGCAATAACCAAACACTGCCTCAGGTTACTACAATTTACCATTAGTGGAGCAAACATACCAGCAGTGTAACAGCAGATTTGATAGGTTTTGAAGGGGCCACACTATCCAAAAAAGGGCAGAAGGATCCCAGAAGGATCAAGTCACCTCAGACAAGGGGAGGACAGATTGAACCAATAAGGTAACAGTCTCCCTTCAAAACTGATCCATGTTATAGAGCCTGGAGTCGGGCAGGTGTTCCCTGTGAGAGCCCAAAAGCTCACAGAAAGTTAATGTGGAGTCAACTGTGAAGTTCTCAGAGACAAAGAGGCTCCATTTTGAATAAAAAAATAGGTTCTTTTTGTAACATTGAGATAGTGTAGGATATCCTACTTTTAGCAACCACTAATTTTGATTTTTTTTTCTTTTTTTTGCCTGTTACGGCCATTAGATGATGGTGGGTTTAGTTCTCACAGAGCTAGGTGATTTTTCACCTTATCAGATTCTAAATTGCCATTGAAGTCCCATGGGTTTGTGTTTATCCAAGGTATCTCTGGCTTCTACATACCCTGTCTGCACTTGAAAGTGACCAGCTTCACTTTTCAAAGATGTCAGTATTTTTTCAGCAGATAGTTTATTTTGTTCATTATTTGCCACCTTCCCACCAGACCACTTTTATGGCATCACATCACCAAAGCAATTAAAAAATGAGTGCCAGAGATTAAAGGGAAATTCAGAAGTTGTTTTAAGTATCCAATAGTCTTTTACACAGAATATCTTGCTTCCTAATACTGGGCTACTTGCTTCCCACCCTAAAAAATGAAAAGACTACCTGGACCTGGCTGATATGACCTCCATCATTCTTTTGCAATAAAAAAATTACACTAATGTGTGGCAGAAAGACCAGAGCAGTAAGTCAAATATTACTGAGTGAACAAATGATATAAAATTATACTGACTTTACTGATTTGGACATATATAAAAGCCAGCAGCACAACACAAATGGCCTTTAGACACTGTGCAACTAAAATGTCACATTCCCTCTTCTTTGAATGCTTTGATCTTGTGCATCCTGCCTAGATGTAACAACCCCCAGGTTTTACTGTAAGATGCAGTTAGTCCCTCCTAATATTGATTAATATTGTTCATATATAAGAGCTGACTATGATTCACTGAATATAAAGGCTTACCAAAGGGACTACTGTTCCTTTATTTGATATGTTACTCTTTGCAGATGGAAATCAAAGGAAAAACAACAGAAAATGACAATTCATTTAACATATCAAAAGAAAGATACTAATGTTAGAAATTCTCTTACTAATTTTCAATTTTCTTCTTTACAGTAAATATTATTCCTTGGGTTTTATCAATATTTAAAAGAGATGTAGTATTTGTTTTTCTGTTTCCTTTCTTGGGAAATGAAAATGTTATATGTAGTAGGTCATTCTACATGACTAACATTTTTATGGTAGAAAGAAAAATGTCACTACACATTTCTGTTCTAGAAGAGAGACATCTGAAGCCTCTCCATGTCAAGTATTGCCTTTTTCCTCTGTAAAGGAATGGTACAAAATGCAAATTATAAGGTGTTGTATATATCCTCTACTTGTTCTTCTCTACAGATGGCATAATGAAAATTTTCTTCCCTTTCCCATGGTACAGGAAGGAAGACTTAGACATCAAGTTAGAAGTCTACACAGCTTTAACCTGAACAATTCAATAGAAAGAGCGAAGGACCATAGGACATGAAGAGATTTTCCTGAGCATCTCAACTTAAAGGATTACCTGGCCTTTGGGTGTGTAGAGTTGCAACTATAGGTTCATAAGGTTCACACAACAATATGAAGGCATCATCCTCTAAATTTCTCTACTTTATTACAAATTATCACAAGTACCACACACATTCCTACTAGGAAATCCACGTCATTAATGAAATCCATGTAATTAATAAATTAATATCTATAAATATATATACACAAGGCATGAAAAATACTGTCAGCAATCAATAGTTACTATCAATCAATAATATGTTATCAATCAATATTGCAGTATAACCAGTAACAGCAATCACCAAACACTGCCTCAGGTTACTACAATTTACCATTAGTGGAGCAAACATACCAGCAGTGTAACAGCAGATTTGATAGGTTACCTATAAGAATATCTGAATAATATCAGCAGGAAGTGAATTGGATGGATTTTTGAAGGGGCCACACTATCCAAAAAAGGGCAGAAGGATCCCAGAAGGATCAAGTCACCTCAAAAAAGGGGAGGACAGACTGAACCAATAAGGTAACAGTCTCCCTTCAAAACTGATCCATGTTATAGAGCCTGGAGTCGGGCAGGTGTTCCCTGTGAGAGCCCAAAAGCTCATAGAAAGTTAATGTGGAGTCAACTGTGAAGTTCTCAGAGACAAAGAGGCTTTTTTGAATAAAAAAATAGGTTCTTTTTGTAACATTGAGATAGTGTAGGATATCCTACTTTTAGCAACCACTAATTTTGATTTTTTTTCTTTTTTTTGCCTGTTACGGCCATTAGATGGTGGTGGGTTTAGTTCTCACAGAGCTAGGTGATTTTTCACCTTATCAGATTCTAAATTGCCATTGAAGTCCCATGGGTTTGTGCTTATCCAAGGTATCTCTGGCTTCTACATACCCTGTCTGCACTTGAAAGTGACCAGCTTCACTTTTCAAAGATGTCAGTATTTTTTCAGCAGATAGTTTATTTTGTTCATTATTTGCCACCTTCCCACCAGACCACTTTTATGGCATCACATCACCAAAGCAATTAAAAAATGAGTGCCAGAGATTAAAGGGAAATTCAGAAGTTGTTTTAAGTATCCAATAGTCTTTTACACAGAATATCTTGCTTCCTAATACTGGGCTACTTGCTTCCCACCCTAAAAAATGAAAAGACTACCTGGACCTGGCTGATATGACCTCCATCATTCTTTTGCAATAAAAAAATTACACTAATGTGTGGCAGAAAGACCAGAGCAGTAAGTCAAATATTACTGAGTGAACAAATGATATAAAATTATACTGACTTTACTGATTTGGACATATATAAAAGCCAGCAGCACAACACAAATGGCCTTTAGACACTGTGCAACTAAAATGTCACATTCCCTCTTCTTTGAATGCTTTGATCTTGTGCATCCTGCCTAGATGTAACAACCCCCAGGTTTTACTGTAAGATGCAGTTAGTCCCTCCTAATATTGATTAATATTGTTCATATATAAGAGCTGACTATGATTCACTGAATATAAAGGCTTACCAAAGGGACTACTGTTCCTTTATTTGATATGTTACTCTTTGCAGATGGAAATCAAAGGAAAAACAACAGAAAATGACAATTCATTTAACATATCAAAAGAAAGATACTAATGTTAGAAATTCTCTTACTAATTTTCAAAAAGTTGCTTAATTCAAGAAGAATTACTTTCTTTCACTCACTGCTTTTGCAACTGGTATTTTGTGGCAATGGTTTCTAGCTTTTGTGTTAAAATTTTGGTTGTTTTTCCCATACAGTGAAAAGAAAAAATGGGCAGAGCTATGGTTCAACAATTAAACCAAAAGAGTTCTATATGAGTCGAGCTGCAAACTTAATTAATTATCGCTATATGTTACCTGAATTTGGTATCTGAATTCTAAGTAAACCCTGGTAAACCTCCCATTATATGAATAGTCGAAGTGGCATTGCTAAGTGAAATTTGTTCCCATTGTTTGCCTGAGCATCTCTTGGACTTATATAATATTTACCCTACCCATTTTCCCCCACATTCCACAGATGGAGAGTGAGCAAGTGACTGTGGGTCTTAGTAGCCAGCTGGGGTCAAAACAGAACAATTGGTAATAAATTATATTACTGTTCCCAAGTTAAGTCCATTTTTGTGTGATGGCAATTATTGAGTGATCTTCCTGTCCTTATCTTGACGCCTGACTCTTTTTTTCTATTTTCTCTTTCTCCTGTCCACTTGTAGAAGGGGAATGCCAGAGCTGCTTGGTGGGACCCTGGCATACAGACTACATCAGCTCACCATACACAGGCATGTCTAATTCCTGACTGCTGGAAATATTCACAAATTAGGGGATTAAGCAGGAAAAGAGGAAGTCAGATTGAATTAGATCTGTGACCTGAAATCAGGATGGTCAGTCAGCTAAATTAAGAGCTAAACTAATCCTGCGCCTGCTAGAAAAAAAGATTGTCATGAACTTCACAAAGCTTTGAATCAAGACCTTTATACTGGAAAATTAAATCTAAGGTACTCTCTAAAATCCAGAGCTGCCAATGGATCCTTCTGAATATTCAATGCTCTTTACTGAATGAAGATATATTTTTCTAGGCTGTGAAAGCATCCTTCCCATGAGACCCCCATCTTGAATGCTGCATCCAGTACTGGGATCCCAAACACAGGAAAGACATGGACCTGTTGGAGTGAGTCCAGAGGTTGCCAGAGGAATGGAGCAGCTCTGCTTTGAGAAAATGCTGAGAGAATTGAAACTATTCAGTATGGAAAAGAGAAGGCCTTGAGGTGACCTAATTGCAGCCTTCCAGTACCTGAAAGAATCCTACAACAAAAATGGAGAGAGACTATTTACAAGGGCACATAGTGACAGGACAAGGGAGAATGGCTCAAAAGTGCAAGACAGTAGGTTTAGATGAGATACCAAGGTGAAATTTTATACTGTGAGAGAGGTGAGGTACTGGAACAGGTTGTCCAGAAAAGCTGTGGATGTCCCATCCCTGGAGGTGGTCAAGGCCAGTTTGGACAGCACTTTGAGCAACCTGGTCTAGTGAAAAGTGTCCCTGCCCATGGCAGGAGGGATTGGAAATAGATGATCTTTAAATCCCTTCCAACTCAGCTCATTTCATGATTCTATGATTCCAGTGATGTTCTGTGAAGTGCCTTGGATTCCCTGTGTAGGAGGCAGATGGATACATGGTCAGATGAAAGGCATGCCCTTTAACACATTAGGGTTCCTGGGCAGGGGTAGGATGTGCAGGGTTTGATTGCAACAAGAGTGCATGTGTGTTAATTAAGGCCTCCTTAAATTATGGTCCTAGTAGGAAATGCTTCCTTGCTTTTGTTCCAGCGTTGTAAGGAGCTGTAGCCTCTCATATAATACATACATCAACATGTGAGGTAAAGCTGCAGCAAATTAAAATATGCACTGAAGTGCTGCGACTGGCACATGGCATCAGAGACATGGAGAAGTATGCAGATCCATGCAATATGGTCTTTATTGTGGGAAAGCATGAAACACAAATCACCTGTGAAAGCTAGGCAAGCACTGTAAACCTGCAACCAGTCACACTGCCAGCTCCATGCATTAAAAATTACCATTTGGATTTCCAAGAACTCCTTAGGAATGTCACATGCCTCTAACTTTTAAAATCTTTCTTCCCATTTCCCCGTTTTGGCTAACCAGAAGGACTGCTGAAGCTTCTTACACACAAGCAGGAGCCTGTCGGAGGCAGGAATGGCCGTGCCCCACAGGAGGCCCTGCCGGCCAGCTCCCCTGGCTGCCGGCCAGCCCCCCTCCCTGCTCCGGAGCCCTGCGGCCTCCTTCCATGCCTGTGGTCCCCGGCGGGCCACATGCATGCGGCATGGAACCATGCCTCTGGCTTCCCTCGCCCTCACCACCACGGCAGGCTCTGGGAGAAGAAGCGGGGCTGGAGCTCAGATACGAGTTAGGCAGCTGCTTCTCGCAGCCCTGCTCTGCTTCCTGCTGTGCAGCTGCTCGAGGTGAAGCGAGGTAGGAGGTAAATTTAGGAAACCTCAGATATAGCTGCTCCCTTCCAGGATGTTTCCCTTCACTCTTACCACAGTGGAGGGGCTGGCAGACGGCCCTGTAAACAGCTTCAGAACATTTCTATACCAACCCCAGCTCCTTATTTCTCTTTCTGCTGACGCTGTTGTAGCAGAGACTTGGGAAGCAGCTGCTCTGTCCCGCTGCTGTGGGCTGTTGCCAGTCGGGGGCACAGTGCCCGTCCGTGCCGTGGGGACAAGCCCAGCACAACATGCTGTCTGCATGGGCCTCTAAGTCCGGCATCGCCGATTCCCTGCTGCCTTGTAAAGCTGGAAAATTCCCTCCTCTGTGCGGCCGCTCCTTTAAGGGGAGGTCGTAGAGCCTCGGTGGCACAGCCCACACGGGTGTGTGAGGAGAGGGAGAGATGGAGTCGGAGGAGGACTTGGGGAATTATTTTGGGGTATTCGGAGAACAGAATTGGAGAGTTATTTTCAAACATTAGAAAACCCTTTAGGGACAAAAAAGAAGTAAAGACGTGGGAGGATTTGTGGAGTGTTAAACAAATGAGATAAACTTAAGGCGGTCTAGGAGAAGTTCAGGTAGAAGGTGAGAGACCCTTTGAGGGGCTGTGAGGGTGTTGCCTTAAACTCACAGAATTGTGATGAGGCGAAAGCACTACCTTGGACAAAACCTGCAAAGATATGGTGAAAACAGGCTCTATTTGGAAGCAGCATGGTTAATAATTGTTTTGGTTGACTGTAGGGTCGCAAAGATGACCTTTACCTATTTCTGTCAGCTGCCTTAATTTTGATCCTTTTGAATAAAAGAGACTGCACAGGGGTGGGGGTAGGCCTAGAGAAGGTCTGCTCCATGGAAGCCGAAGGGCTGTGTGAAGTGCAAGTATGTTGGAATGCATAAGTTACAAGTTTTGCTGGTCTGTGAAGGTGACTAAAATCACACACAAAACTTGACCTACTGATATGGGAAAGAGAGCAACAGTCAGCTATTACCAGTCAAATCAGTTAGTTGGCAAGTGCTCACCTGTCATTCTAAGGCATCATTTGCCTATTCCTAATGCTTTGCGTCTTCACGTGAAGCACACAACCTATGAAGACATTCTGTATGGTTTTTCAAACTGATTTAGATAATTTGTTCCCTAAGTTTTGTCTTTTTACTGGGTTTGAATAGTACTTCAAAACCTCATTATCTGTTTGATCTGAGTGCTTAAAGTCAGCCATCAGCGGGGTTAGCCTTTGGAAGGAATGATACCTGCTTGTTGCCCCCTTTAATTCAGTGCCCCGTGGGTTGCTCTGGGGTTTTTTGTTTTCCTTATCTTTTTGTCAGGACAAGAGATCTCATCAGCTGCTGACTGACGTTTTGCAGGCTGGTTGGTAAGTATGTCTCAAGGCTCTGTATAAATATCTGGGGAGCACTGCCCGTGTACAGGTAAGTTTGAACACAGAGTTGGCTGTGTGCTAGTGTCAGCAAGGAAAACATGTTGACGGCTCCCTGGCCTGCTCCCACAGGCTGACACGTTTCTGCTGTGTAGCTAAAGCAACATATGGGGTCCTTTTCTGCAGTCTTAGTAAAACATTATTTTGAAGTACATACATGGACATGTTCTTTATTCTGCTGCGAACTTCCAGCAATGCTTGTATTGAGATGGGAAAAAATGCCATGTCAGTGATCCTCATTTCTCCAGAAACCCCTGAAGAAACCTGGTTTCTTACATGCAGAATCTTTTTTCATTCTAGCTGAAAATACTAATAAGTGGAAAAAACCTCACATCCTTATTTCTTCCACACACGTGTGAGTGTTCTAGAAGCAGTGATAATTACCCTCACAGCTATTAATCCTTAAGTACTCAGAAACCCTGAGTTTAAAGGAAAACAAAAAATTACAATGCTTTAAGAATTTTTTACTTAACTTTCTTCTATTTTCTCTCTTCCAGTCCCTAAAACCTTAATCTTCTAGTGATGGCATTGCTCTTGTTTTCCTAAAGAGTTATGAGTTGAGGCAGAGGGAGTAAGCAAAGGATGGAGCACAGTTTCATTGGGAGTTTTGGAAAGGCTTTGAAGTGCCCTTTAGGATGCAGTGAACTGCTTATAGAACTGGTGTTAGAAATCCTGATGCTGAACCACTGTACAAAAAAGAATTATTTTCAAAGCATTTAAATTTTTTTTTTTCAAACACTGAGACTTTTCATTGTCCATTGCATCTAGCTTTTAAAGTAAACTATCAGGCACTGAGAGATTTTCAATATGATTAAAGCTGGCAAAATAGTGTTCTAGTTAACATGACTGCACAGCCTATCTGTACCAGTAGAAATGGACTCTACATTTAAAAGAAATGTGTCTTGGCTTCTACTACAGTGGAACTTTACATCCAGAGATGTTCCCTTCAGAAGTTAAAATAGTTTTTCCACAGTTTCACTCCTTAATTTGGAATAATTTCTTAAAAAGGCTACGGGGAAAAAAAAAGGTTATATTGAGGACTAAGAGATTCCATACACAAATTAAGATACAGCATAAACTACTTCCGTGAAAAGACATTAAACTTCCTTTAAAAATGAGAATATAATAAAGAAAACCCCACTGATGTTAAATATGGACTTAGTGTGCAATTCATTTTATTTTAAAAAGTAAGTGCCTCTGATTTTAGTCCATATGAGTAAGTCTAAAGGAAGACTGCCAAATGCTGTATTTTTTACCATGGGCTCTCCCACTCAAGGATATAGCATCACATGCAGCTGAAGCTGATTTCCTGGGTGAGCCTGAAGGACATAGTTTAGAGCATGAGGAAGGCTGCACCCTAAAGGACCTGTCCTGTGGTTTCATTGATGCTCCTTTCCTGCTACATAATCTCCTGCAGTAGTGCTTCATGTTGTTGAATGACTGCAATATGTATTTTTCATAGGAAAAAAAAAGTAGAAAATGTGTATTTTGCTTGCATTTGCAAAATGAAGTTGGAAACGTGACACTTTTGAGTAGGCATAAATTTACTTGGGGAAGATACAGCTATGTTTGTAAGACACAGAGCTGTAACAAAACATGTATTAGTTAAAACTCAACATATATTATTTAAAGGGCTTAATAGATATTCATTGCATAATCATTTTCCAAAATGACTACTCTCTCCCTCAAAAATAAGTGTTTTGATAGAGCGGTTCAGTCCAGAGCACTTCCAAATTGTTTTTGCCAAGTAAGAGAAACATTTTTGTGAGGCACCTTAGACATAGGTTTTGCACTAAGAGTCTCTTCCACAGTCATATCTGGCATTTAAAAAGCCCAAAAAGTTTTAAAGCATGGTATTAGATAGAGGGGAGGGGCTGCAATCTGTAAAGAATGGCTGTATCTGGCTTCTTATCAAAGTGTTGCAGTTATTGATAATACGTGTAGGGCTTGCAAGCTTTCATGCATGCTTTCTCTTAAAGTGGGAACTACCGTGTGACTGATTTGTTCTACAGCATCTGAGCAAGTGTGTGCATGGGCAGAGTCAGAGACCAAGTGGAAGGAAAGGAGCTGCTGGGTTCTTAAATCACTGTGTGGTACCAGTGAAGATTTCACTCTTCCTGCATGAGGTACACTTATTAAAGTATCTTATTGGTTTAAAAATTGGATCTTGCAATTTGACCTTTCCTGCATATTTCTCTTCTGCAAATGAAGAAATAAACTTTTCATTTGAGACTGAACCAAAGCAGAAGTGCATTGCTTTTCCTTGCAGATCCATAATTAATTTCCTACATCATGTTCCCCTTCTCTGTATGTCATTTATCTTTCTTTTCTTTGCCTCTCTTTCGTTGAAATAGGTTTAAAGTCCCTCACCTGCTCCTCTTTTGCTCACATATATAAAATAAGGGCAGTGTATCTTTTAATTCAGGATTTGTGTACACATAGATTTCCAGTGACATTCAGCAGTCAGCAAAGGTCTCTTAATATCTGAACTCTGAAATCCTACATTTGACAACCTTTGAACAAAGCCCTGCCAGGGAAAAAGAGTTCAGTAGAGACATTCAGTGAGAAAATTCTGGTGGCTAGAGAGTAAATTTCACCTTCAGAGAAATTACTTTCTAATAGACATGACCTAAAATGACAAACATATAGCTCATTGCTGTAGCTGTTCTTAAAAATATGGCCCTAGAAAGGGTGTTTCCAAGAAATAAGTTCCAAACTGCAATTAGAAGTGTTAAGCACAGTCCTGCAAGTGATTAACACTACGTCGGGAAAGAATGCTCCGTGTATCACATAATCACAGAACAGATGACATTGAAAGAGATCTCTTGAGGTCATCTGGTCCAACCCCTTGTTCATGCAGGGACATCTAGTGCCCAGGGCCATATCCAGATGGCTTTTAAATGTTTTCTAGGGAGGGAAAGTCCACAGCCTCTCTGGGCAGCCTGTGACGGTGCTAGATCCTCACAGTAACAAAGTGTTTCTTGATGTTCAGACAGAGGCTTCTGCATTTCAGTTTGTGCCCATTGCTTCTGATCCTGGCACCACTGGAAAATATCTGACTGTCTTATTTTCACCCTCATTTCTGGTATCTGCATATACTAATGACATCCCCCTGAGCCTTTTCTTCTCAAGCCTGAACACACTCAGCTTTCTCAGCCTTTCCTCATACAAGAGACATTTCCACCCCTTTATTGTTGTGGCCCTTTGCTGAACCCTCTCCAGTACGTCCATGTGGTCCTTGCACTGAGGGTCCAGAACAGGACCCAGCACTCCAGGGATGGCCTCACTAGAAGGGAGGGATTAGAGGCTTCCACCTTCTGTCTGGGATACCATTTGCCTTCTTTGCTTCTTGCCTTCTTTGCTTCAACTGTGCATTGCTGCCTCATGTTCAGCTTGTTCACCAGGACTCACCCCCTGGTCCTGTCAAAACATTTGGTGATTTGTGGGTTTGGGTATTTTTTAAGTGAGAGCTGGCTTTTAAAAATGTTAAGTTAGGACCTGAAGATGAAGAATATTTTTACGTAAGCATACAGGCATATCAGTCAGTCTGATTTACTGTATCTCTGTTTTGAAAGTACACCTGTATTTTTCTGCCCTGCTTGGGAATGATAAAATAGCTACAGCCATTCAAACAGCAGTGCATGCTTTTTGTGGAACCATTTTTGGGGATTAACTCTGAATCCTTTACCTATTCCATAGTATTATGAAGTGTGAAGAAGAATAGAAATATCAAAGCATGAAGCCTGTCTAGAACACAAGACCAATACAGACTTTTTCTAACAATACATCTATGTAATATGCTATGTAATGTGCTGACCACTAGCAATTTCTAAAAATGCATCTATGTAATATGCTAACCACTCCTGCTGTGTGGTTAAATCTGTATCTTAAAGTTCTAAAATACCAAGATGATTTTGTTCTTAAGCACGCTTTTACATAGTGTTTTGCATGTGGAAGCTAACATGAATGTCTAATTTCTAGCCACAAGGATAGATATCACAAGATCCCTAGCCTTGTAAATAGGCCTTGTCACAGTTCTGTCTGGCTGTTGATTTGGGAGTATGCTAAACTGGGAAACTTGGCTATGAAGGCAAAACAAACGAAAAGTATGTTTTAAGGATTTATAATAACATTATTCTTTCCACTTTGTTAAAAGTAGTAGAATAAGCTGCAAATTTTAATTTCATAGTGAAATATCATGCCATTTCTAATAGCTCAGGACTAATAACTTCCTGAGCAATGTAAATGCTGAACACACAACATGTTTTCTTACTCTGATGGGACTCGGGTTGATCATTACTCTGGTATTGTTCTGCCTGTCACCATCCTTAAAGTGGGTATTATGCAAAAAGGTCTTCAAAACATATTTCTTATTCTGATGAAAACCCATTTTTAGAACAAGATAGGTAAAGCAGAGAGAAATGCATCAGCTGGGTGAAACAGAACACAGCACATCTTCCCCTTACTAACTGTGTCTTCATGGGTTTTACTTTCAGTCCTGGTCTTATCTCAGTGACTTTTGGAGGCTCCCTGGGTTGCAGCAAATTATAGATGATCCTGTCTGATCTCTGGGAAAATATTTTTTTTTTCTTCTCTGAAGCCCGATT
The DNA here is from genome assembly GCA_024865655.1 of Emberiza elegans. Classification (NCBI taxonomy): domain Eukaryota; kingdom Metazoa; phylum Chordata; class Aves; order Passeriformes; family Fringillidae; genus Emberiza; species Emberiza elegans. The sequence goes on along the minus strand of JALJVW010000085.1, from coordinate 23,935,452 downwards.
GCTTTTGTGCATCTTGCCACTGCTCTCTTATTCCTCTCTGCTGTGGGCATACTGGTCTTTGCCCCAGCTATGTTGGAAGCTTATTTGTACATGTCTTAGCAGGTTTTTTTGGAGAAGGAGGTATCCCCTATTTACTCCAGATGGTTCCATCTTCCAGGTCAAAGTAAACAGCTGGTTTTTTTTTCCCTAAACTGCCCAGTTGCTTGCTTTGAAAGGAATACACATATTCAGGATACTGCTAGCAGCCAAATGAAAGGAAATATTTTCTTTCACATCCCTACAGTTATTCTTTTCTCTTGTCTGAGATGTACTTAGATAAATACTATATTGCATATCCTATTTGATAGCCCACATTAAAGTCTTTCCAAAAACAACTTCATGTTTCTGCCACCATCTCATTACTGATTGCAGATTTGTGTGGTAGTTATGGGGCTATTTACCCTTATAAATAAGTACATAACATTAAATAGGTTTTTTAAAAATGCTTTCTACTCTACCCTCATTTAATTTCTGGAACTGGATTATATAACACTTATGTAAATTATTCCAAAATGTAATTTTTTACATTATCTGTGGAAGTCAGTAACTCATGTAGTATGGAAGGATATAGGACTTAAAATGTTGTAAGTCAGAGGGAGAGGCAGCAACAGGAAGAGTTAAAATGAGAGAGATTGAGATGGGAAGCATGGAGGTGTGTTTCAGTCATTGATAAAACCATAGAACAGCCTTTACTAATGTTCATGAACATCATTTGGTCTGGCCAAGTTGTAAATTGAAATGTGGTGTGATTATTTCAAGGTGGGATATTTCAGATTTTTGTACAATGGTAAATGGATCTGTGATGAGAATTATCTTCATGTTTTGTGCCCATTTTCTCAATGTCTGAAAGACAGTGCCTCCTTTTTTCTAATATTGGGGTTTTTTGTTTGTTGACTCATTCAGGTTGTACCCTATACTGTCTATATTTGCCTGAAAAGAGATTTTTTTTCTCTTTGAAAGGGGACTTCCCACTTGTCCTTCACTTCCACTCTTATCTGCAAATGAACATTTAGTCATTTTGAAGAAGGAGAAATGGAATTAAGAGAGAAAGATGAGTCAAAAGTTTTCTCTCTGTGTATACTATTGTATTCCTGGACCCTGTCTGGAAAAAAGAATGCAAAGGAAGGAAAAAAAAATTCAGCAGCAAACTGCAGAAAAAAGGACTTCTCATTTTATAGTGCATTTCCCACTCACTTTTTCCTCCTCACTCCCTGTGAAATCACCCTACTTTGTTGCCATCATTTTTATTATGAGTGATGTAAATTATATTTATATTTGATTTCTGATTTTCTTAAAAATGGAGGTATTTTAAATGTGTCAGGGGACTCTTTATATAGTCAGTTTGTCACAGGCAGCTGATTCTTGTGAATGAACAACTGATACAGCCTTCCTTTGGGGTAGCAGCGAGGTGTTGGTAGTTGAAGGTTTTGTGTGTAGTAGAACTTGGTGAGCTTAAAGAAACACCTGGACATTCATAGGAAAGGGAAAAGGAAAAGAAAAATGCCAGCAGCTAAAAATGGAGGAGAAAATGAGAAAAGCATTTCTGTTGAGTCGCAAATACTGTGTGCTCTGAAGCACTGAAGGAAAGGAGGAAGAGCCATCAGGATGTGCATAAGGAGGGAGGAGAAAAAGAAGGTAAGATCAGAAAGGAGTTTGAAAGGAAGGGAGCAAATGGGTGGTGTCTTTTTTCCTTATCTTCTGTTGTGCCTTTTTAAAATGGTTTATTGTTTCCTCTTCTTTTTTTTTTTTTTTTTTTTTTAATAGGGGGCTAGCTACATAAGGTTTCAGAACTGACTTTGTACAAGCCATTAATTGTATAATTGTATAGCCAATTAAGAGTTTGACTGTTTATGAATAGCTGCTTAGTAAAAATAAGGAAAATTGAACACTGATCTCAAGAGTAGCTTCTCTTTAACAACAGTGCTAACAATATACATTTTTTCAGTTTGGATTCTTCCATAGGATGATAGAATCATTGAATATCCTGAGTTGGAAGGGCTCCAGAGGGATCATCATAGTCCAACTCCTGGCCCTGCACAGAACACCCCAAGAGTCCCACCACGTGGTTGAGGCTGTGACCACTGGCCCAGGGAGCCTGTTGCAGTGTCCAGCCACCCCCTGGTGAAGAATCTTTTCCTGATATTCAACCTAAACCTCCTCTGGCACAGCTCTGTACCATTGAGTCCTGTCATTGGTCAGTCTTAGGTATCTCTTTTATTTTTCTATTTACTTCTTGACCAATTAATTTGAACACTTTGTTTTTAACTTCTCTTAGGAAAATATCAGTTGTATTCCATCCTGTTTCACATCCTTTTTATCTTCCTTGTGGCTGACTTCTGCCTGAGAATACTTTGCCTCTTGTAAAAATAGAGACTAAATCCCTATTGATAATTTTATTTTAGATTATGTCAGAGTTCAGATGCATGGAGTTACCAGTAAGTTTGATATGTCAGATATACTCCAAGTAGCGGTTTACATTATGACTGTGTGGTTGAAGGTAGAAACCTCTTTCTCATTTGTATTTTCTCAGCATACAGTATGCCATGCAGACCATGCTTTATAAAGAGCCAAAATTCCAGGATTTTTAATTCTGTTTTCCTCATGAATTTTTCTCTATTGGATAAGTTGTATTTCACTTGTCTCTGAGAATTTTTTTTAACTTAAGGGTAATGATTTACTCAGTCGTGATTGTAAAAGCTCAAACTCAATTTATACCAATTCGTCAAATATAATAAACTTTTGTAAATTTTCCTAATAAAATCTCCAGTCACCTTGCTGTTGTGTGTGGGTTTTTTATGTACAAGGCCATTGCTTCAGTGAACCAGAAAACAGAATATAGGAATATGGTGAAGTAGAATATTTTTATACCTGGTTTGACTCTGTACCAGAATCTGAAGTGACTTGCATATGCTGAGAAGTTTTTCATTGACTTACGTGTTTTCAGTGTGCAGTGGGGTTGGCTCAGATATGGCTGTACAGAAGCTGATGGAGAATGCACATTTTTTATTCTGTAAATAGTGCGCTGGTTAAACTAATAGCTGTGTGTAACTAATATCAACAGGCTTGACCCATGTGTTCCCACCTGCATGATCACCTACAGACAAGATATATAACATTATGTGCAGGTAGCAAATACAGGCTCTGGGTTTTTTTTTAATTTCAATGAAAAAATTTGAAATGTCTAAATAGAAAATTCTTGCTCTCATCCCACCCCTAGAATGACAATGTCAGCTTAATTGAAAGAGCTGTAATTTTGTTCCTGTACTGTTTAGCAAAATTGTTTGTGTAAAAAACCACTGGAAATTATTCAAAAATTATTTCAAAAAAACCAATGGAAATTATTAAAAAAGAATGCTCTTAATTCTCCAAAATTGAGACAACTAGCAAATATTTACTTGCATAGTTTGTACTTTTGTAAGTCTAACCAGAGGTAGAATTCTGAAGTTTTATACCAAAACAGACAATAGCTTACAGTTGAAAAAGGTGAACAACTCATCTGCTTTCAACCTCCTTTTACATTTTATAATGTTAACATTAAATGGCACTTGGAAATAACTAAAAGAGAGAATCTGGAGTCTATGCATGATACTTTCTGTCCTAGAAATATCTTTAAAGTGAACACTGGTAGAGGATTTGTTTCAGTTTATCATAGTTGGTTTTTCTAGATGTATATTGTTGATTTCTTTTTGTCCTGAAACCTACGTGAATTTGACATTGAGTTGTGGAGAACTGCAGGTAGAGCTACTTTCTTAATATGAGGCTATAAAAGTCTTTATTTCCACAATATGTGCATTTTAAAAACAGATAAAGAACCTCAATTGGATCTGTAAATTCCTTTGTACCTTTTGCAAATATTTTATTTAGTTGCTTTTTTATTTTCATGCTTTTTTTTAGATTTGTGCATGATACACAGGCTTTGGACAGGACAGTAAAATGAAAAATTATTAATTTGTCCATAGATTTTGATTAATTTATATGAAAATAGAACACAATAGGACTTAAAGGTCAATTTTTGCTTCACATTAAACCATAAGCTTTTAGTTTTCCTTCTGAGAGCTCTGAGCACTGAAGTGTTCGTTGCTATGTGTAAAAAAAATAGTGTCCTGCCTGTGAACAATGGAAAAATAAAGGCAGTATATCTAGAAAACAAAAACCAGTTGAATAAAATGTAGAACTATGCTAATCTCTCCAGTGCTTTTGAAAATTAATTCCTACTCATTCAAGTGAGGTGAGAAAATGCTGAATCATCATCCTGATTTATTGTGGGATTTCTGCTGGTCTGATTGCTTCTAATCATTGTATAATCATTGTATTTCTCTTTAGCAGAGAAATGAGTGCTCCTGTACAGATGGACTTTGTGAAAGATGAGGTGATAAAGAACATGAGAGGGTTTTTGTTTTCGAACTTGTTAGTGCATCTTCTGATTTGGTTTCCTCCGAGTTCAGCTATTTTATCAGTTTTTCAGTTGATTCACAAGAGCCCTTTTTGAATTATTCCAGTTTTGTTGAAGAAAAATGACATCCTATAACATATTGACAATAGTAATTCCTTTTGACGAAAGTAATCTTTCTAATATATGTGAGTAGGGGAGTGTTAATTTTACCATACTCTCCATTTTAATGCACAGAACTTTTTTTTTGTTTCGTATACTCATGTATCCATCCCCTTTCCATGTGTTGGATGTCTTTCCATTTCATGCTTGCCTTATATTAAATCAACTTTAATTCATTTTCCTTTCTCCCCATGCTCAGCAACATACATATGCATGCTTTTCTTTTAACCCACACGCTGTGCCCGTCTTGGAGGGAGTACACCTGAGCCTGTCCTGTATGGACAGGTGTGGGAAGAGTAACCAGTATATTTATGGAAAAAGAGGAAGAGGGTTTAACTGTAGGGACATTACACAAGATGTTCATATAATTGTCTTTGCTTGACCTTATTCTTGCTGAACAAACACATCTGATTTTGCTATACTTCCACAGTAAACTCCAAATGGTATTTGTGGTGTTAAGCTGCTTCTGCTTTTCTTCATCTGCATCTTCAGCTTCTTACAAACTTCTGACCTGGTGACACTCTAGGTCTTAGCAGTTTCAGAGGAAACAGGCCTTATTTTGAGTTGGCAATAACTGATTACTTTTCTCCTTAGGGATTTTTAAAAAATGTATGGAGTTCAGAAATCCAGTTTGGATGTTAATTCATTTCTGTGTACTCTCAAAATTCAAGAAAGGCCAATACCATGGTTTTCCTTTTACAATGCCAATATAGTAAAACAGCTGTGATCACAAAAAAGTGACATTTTATTAGCACCTCTGCAACTATTAATACTTGCTAATTAATCTCTGTAAATGGTACTAGTAAAGAATTTTTATATGCCATTTTTCAGATAGTAGTAAAGCAGAGCTTGAAAATAAATTCCTTATTTATAGGCATAAAAAGTTAGCTTCAGAGAGAGGATTATAACCTGATCTCTTGACTTTGAATTTATAGGTAGGTCAAACCTGGATTCTAGAAATATTTTGGTTGTCTTTCACTGGGGAATTTGCCATCTTAAAATCTTTTAGAGTTTTTTTCCCTAGCTTTTTAATGAATTACTGAAACTAACTATTGTGGTTCCATTGCAATATGGTGTAAACTATTATTTGTTATTTTGACCTAAATTGCTTTGAAGTGGGGAACCGTGCACTGTGAAATAACTTTAATTACTTCAGCTTTGCCAAAAACACTTAAATATTCTTCTGGTACAGGAAATTCATGACCAAATTAATGTGGGTTTTGTTTAATATATAATTATATAGCTGTGATGGATACTTGAGTTAATTACAGAAAATACATAAATTAAGAAATTGATGGAAATTGAAAATAGTGAAAATACTTCAGAAGCAGCAGCAGCAGAAGAAATGACAATGACTTGCTACAGATCATTTGCAGAGCCTTAGGGTACAAGTTAAGTAAAAAATCTTTTTCCCAGAGCTGATAAAGTTAGTGCTGTGCTGACAGTCCAGCCAAGAGCGGGACAGGTGCAGCTTTTACTCCTGGGCAGAAAATGAGAGACTTTCTAACGTGCAGAAAAAATGAAGTTTGGTGAATAGAGGAAAGAGTACAAGGCAGAAAGTACGTGTTCTGAGCCTTTTTGTGGCATGGATTTTTTAAAATCCTTGTAGGATAAAGCAATATCTTCTGTTGGTGCATATTGCCATAATTGCTGTAATTTAGAATATCTGCACTATTTTCACTTAAACTGAGGATTTAGCACATTTTGACAGTCTCAGTGACAGAATATGTTATAGATATTTGCTTGACAGAATTTGTACCATTTAGAGTTGGCTTGCATGATTAATTCTTTGTGCTTGTGCCTGCCCCTTTGTCGACCATGCTGAGGGCTCTGTTACTTAGCTTGACTCCAGCCTACTCAATTGAGCAGTGGCTGCAGGAGGCCAGACTGCACATGTCCTAGGGCCATACAAGTGCTATTTAGCAGGATGTACTCTGCAAAGCCAGAGGCACTCAAGGGGCTACAGAAAGAGGCACATTAGTGACATAACACTGAGAATGTGAGCCAGGTTATGTAAATGCTCACTTGTGATGAAGTGTGTTTGGTATTTGTTCTCATGCTGTTGTATGTATTTATACAATAGGTTGCTGCTGTTTGCAATAAATAATTTGCTGGTAATGTTGTTGACAGTGCTATTGATGAAGTTTAAAAATGTGTTTAATGGCTGCTGTTCTCTTAAAACCTTTTTTTACTTTATCAGACAACTTTCCTAACTTTCTGTATGCCACTAGAAAGGAGAATGGAATGAGTTGTTTGAGGTGTGCAGAATTAAGGGATGGGCACACATCCAGGGAATCTCAGAGGGAAATATGGGCTGTGTGCCATGCACTGAACTTGCTACATATGTGCAAATCCGATCTAGCACATGCACACTACACAGATGGTTAGCAATTGCACAGATCAGCTCCACGAGGCATGTCCAGATCCCATTAACCAGGGTGTCTGGAAATCCTGGTCATATGGCCAGTCTGTGATATCTCTCCTCTTTCTTCTTCCAATCCTGAAATTCTGTCTAAGGAAGAGGAAGAAATGAAAAAAAGGACATGTTGAGGCATGGTAATGTTGGACATGCTGAAAGTGGTGAGATTACCATAGAGCAATGAGCTTCAGGACCTCAGCTGAGCCATAATCTACTGTGTGTGTATTTTTAGTTTACTGTTGCAGTGTGAAAAGTATTCACTTCACTTAAGCTATGTCATAATAACTTACTGTGAATACTGAAATGAAATGCTAATTAGATACAGTTGGAAGAGAGCACATGGCAAATTACTGTAATACCACTGATGGCTGGTAACTCATATGCCTGTGGTGGCATGATCAGTTTTGATCAAGTGCTTTCCCTTTTAATCTACTTGCTCTTTAATAGTGGGCCTTCTCTAAAACCTGCACCAATTTAAAGTTCAATTAATATAACTTTTATAAGTTAGAATGTTTTTCTTAACCAATTAAAACATAATTAAAAGGAGAATATTTCCTAAATCCTTAAGGCCTCTTCATTAAAATGGAGAAAATTCTTCTCACAAGACTCTGGCTCATTTTAATTTCTCTAAATAAAAATATAGTTCATGTTCCCAAATAATTTCTGCCTAAACAATCTACTTGCCATTGTTTTAAAGTATCAATCTTACTTTAGGTAATGACTATTCTCCCACTGGTATGTAGATGTTTATGCTAATATTTTACATTGAAAATTATGATGGATCAAATCAGGACTTTGAGCTTTGTGAATGTAATGCCATGTATGTATATTGCAAGACAACTTCAGGTTTTTTTTGTGGGTTTTGTGTTTGCTTTTTGGGGTTTTTTTGGTTTTTTTTTTTGGGGGGTTTTTTTTGGTTTGGTTTTTTTTTTTAATCTGTGTGGTGCATTTAAAAATCCATCTTTTTCCATGTCAGAATTTCTCCAAAAGGTGTAGTCTCACTGATATCCATGAACCTCTCCTCTCTTTGACAGTACAGGTTTATTAATTTTCTGAAGAGTTATACATGTGAATTATCTATGCGCTTCATAATCCCAGGCTATTATGTACCCAACTCTGATTGATTACCAGGATTCTCAGGCTCTACCTGTACAAATGGCAAGCTACATGAGTAACTTAATTTCTGTAAGAAGTAAGACTTTTTTATCTGCAAAAAGTTTTGATCTGATAAATCCTGCAACACAATTAGAGCACCAATTCTTATGGTGCTGTCAATCTCTCTTAAATTATCATTCATACTTTTCAGAAAATATTAAAATAATATACAGTCTGATGTTTTGCACTGCACATTTACTGTTCATTTGGTTAGAACCATACTGCTTTTTTTAGTCTTGGTTTTTGAATGAATTACCTAATGGTCACCTATAGGTGTCTTAGTAGAATTTATTTAGTCCCTTTCTGAGGCAGTTTGGAAAGTAATGGTAAATTAGGTTTAGATGAGAGAAAAGCAGCTATTCCTTCAGGAACTGGAATTTCCTGTACATAGGGAAAAATAACATCAGACTTGGCTTTCTCCTGTATTATGTTGCTTATAGAAAACATTAAATTAATTCAAGAATTAGTATATGAATATTTAGGGACTTGTATCTTTCTGCCATTACACTCTGATTCTGTTTAATTTGAGGGGTAAAACAGAGTTCCTTGATGCCACCATTACTCATATTTGGGCTTAAGTTGAATTTGTGTGTTGCATGGATGTAGCTAAAAGATTTATTTTCAGTGTTTGGACCAAACAGCTATTTTCTTCCCTCTTATACTTGTTTTTGTAAGGCAGTCAGCGAAGAATAAATCACTCTAGCACAGTGAAGAGGGAGTTCATCTGGTAGAATTAATAATGCCTTATACAAGTGTGATACCCTCTATTGTTTTCTTTTGATTTGTCACATGCTGCCATTTCAACCATAGAATGAGCTTGAAAATCATTCTCCCTTTACCTAAAATCATATACATTTGGATTGCATGATTGTATGGGAATCTTTATCCCTGCCCCAGAGCACAATGTTCATTAGTTCTTAAAAGATATGATTTATTTGTCTTGTGTTTGTCTTCTTACTTCCTTTTAAATTTCTCTTTTACTTTAGATCCTGCAGATATTTTTTTCCTTTAAAATTCACAGATTTTGTCCCTGATTCATTTCAGAGAATATGCTTTGCTTTGCAGATCTATGTTGCCCATGAATCTTGACTACAAAAATTTCTTTTAAGTAATTTTAATTACTTTTAGTAATGTCAATTAATAATAGCAATTAATAATGTCATGATTTATAAATTTCATAAGCAGTATGTTCTTGGGCTAATTCATTTTTTTGCAAACACATTATTATTTGAGGTATTCTGAGTACAAACATGTAAATTAATATGCTATATAGTGTAAATATATATGTATATAAAACCTTGGTCAGGTTACAGCAGACTCATGCTGTCTTTTTTTCTGACTATACTCAATATGCTTAGTTTGGGAATGTACAGTTAATGCTGTCTTTTTTTCATATCATATATATTATTACGACTGGTCTGTAATCTAGCAAGTACATTGTAGTTAAAAATGGTTGAACATCTTTCTAAAGCCTAACTTGAAGATTTTCTACCTGGAAATTGAACTTTAACTTTGAAAAAGTCCTTGAACTTTAAATATGTGATCAGAATTACCAAACAGTTTAGGTTAGAAGGAATCTTTGGAGGTTATCACCCCCAGCTCAAAGTTTTTCTAACATCACAGTTAGATCAGCATGCTCAGGACTTGCATAATCAAGTTTTGAGTATCTCCAAAGATGAAAATCCCACTGCCTATTTGTGAACCTTTTCAGGACTTGAGTGATCACAAGATGAGGAGTGTTTTCCTTAGGAACTTCCATTGTGGGAATTTGTGGCCATTGCCTTTGTGCTGTTTTTGCACCCTGAGAAGAATTTGGTTCAGTCTTCTACATAACCACCTGTCATAATGTTGAAGACAGCAGCTGAATATTGCCTTTTCTTTCAAGCTGAACATACAAACACACTTTTCTTAGTCTCTGCCCATATGTCATATGCTCAAGCTCTGTAAGTTGATGGCCCTCCTCTGGAGTTGCTCCAGTTTATTTATGCATTTCTTACAGAGTGGAATGCTCCAGTAATAGTCTCAGATGTTCCATTTAGAAGTGAATAATAATTTCCATAAGCCTGCTGGTTATATTCTATCTAGTACAACCCAGTGTGCAGACAATCCTCATTGCCTCAAGGGTATGCCACAAACTCCTGCTCAACTTCCTGTCCACCAAGATCCCAAGTACTTTTCTGCAAAACTCCTGTCAGGATCAGTCTGTACTGATGGATGGAGTTTTTTGTTTTTTTTTCTTTTCAGGCGCAGGAACTTGCATTCATCTTCATTTGTGGGGAGGGTAGAGGGAGAGAAAAGGACGTTGCTGGGAACAGTTCTGGTAAAGATGTGGATTAGAAGGTGTATCAAGTGACAGATTGTTACTGATGCCACTTGCATCCTGCTTTTTATTTCACCCTCTTCATAATGCTTCTTGTGGAGTCACATATTTCAGGTTTGTGGTTTCTTTTTTTTTCCCAAATATGCGTGCATAACTTCTTAACTGCAAATAAATGATGTAGTTAAAATTTGTGTTGGTTACTAATTTTGGAATCAGGAACAGGTAACTTTGGAGTGTCCCAGAATGTATCCGTTTTCATGGTTCTGTTAGCAGTTTCCAGATACGGCTTCATGCGACTTGAATTTAAAGAGCTTTTGGTACCCATGTGAGTGAGGCAGACCACCTGTTTTAAAACACCAGTTTCTGCTGTGGTCCTTAAAACTCACCAGCTTCCCTGTTTGGAGGCCTGGGATTTGAAGTCTTGCTCTCTGACATTCAAGGCTTAGGGGGATACCCTTAGTCCCTGGACAAATACTTTTAATTTTAAACATTTTTAATAAGTTGACATGTAAGGATGAGCACCATTTCTTCTAGTGTAGCTTCTTTTAAAAAAAAATATGGTTGCAGTTGCATGCAGAGAGGTTAAGGAGGGGAACACATTCAGAGGTGAGCAGTAGCTTCTGTGCATGAACTTTTACAGAACTATTTCATTTGGCATTGAGATAATAGTGGAAGAGGGATATAGGAGTGATGATCCATGAAAGCATGAAGGGTGAGAGGAATGAGCTGATTGGCCAAGCAATATAGGAAGGGGAAGATTTCCAATGAAATTACCAGACATCAATTATAAAAGAAGCAAAAGGACATTGTGAAATACATAGTAAATATATTTTACTATACAATCATTGCCCAATTCTTTACTATTTAAAGCATATGTTAGGAAAAAAAAATCATGGGTTCAAATAGAAATTGATCAGGTTTATGCAAGAATATCAATTGAAATGTTGAGCACAGTGGTGTCAAGGCAGACTTTGACTTAGAATGTCCATACAACATAAGATATGCCATTGTAATGACCAGTCTATGTCCTGTTTTAAGTTGGTTTGATTGTGTATTAAAGTATTAATGTGGATCAGGTAGTTGTTATGCTTATAAATGGAGTTATGGAATTATACTATGTCATGACTGAAGTTTTCTGAATATTTTTCCTCTGGATATTTTTTGTAAAATTAAATAGTTTTGAGATTCACCTATGCATAGTAATTAAACAGTAAATATTTTAAAAAGAAAGGCAGTGTATGAACTGAGCAGTTTTTTTAATGAAAATGTGCCTGGCAATATGAATTCTTTTCTGCTGAAAGCAGAAACTGTTAGTATTTTAAACAGGCAAAGAAGAAACAAAGCAAAAGAAAAATGCAAAACATGGCAAAACTTTTCAGCTTTTGGGTAGTTTTCTTTTTTTTTTTCCTATTAAGAAATAATAAAAATGTGTAGCAAAACATAATTAGGAACTGTGTTAGTGGCTGTACCCTACTTCAGTCTAAAAATGGCGTCTTTATCAGAAAATTGCACAGGGCTGGCAGAAGTTTCCAGGAAGACCTACAGGGAAGCTGGGGTGTGTCAGTAGTACATGCCTGTTTAGAGACATTAATTTGCTTGAAAAAGTAATATTCATGGTGAGATTAAAGCATCTACATGTAATTCTTTGGCTCTGTAGGCTGGATCTTTATCCTAATTTAACTGTCCTTAATGGGTATTTCTCATCTTTGTTCCTCTTAAAGAAAAATGAGATTGGAGAAACATGTGATGGAGGCTGGGAGCTACTCACCTCTCTCTGAAGTAGACATATTCCATCTGACCACCTTAATTTCCATCAGGCAGTGTGGACTGTCTTGACTAGATTTTCACTGACTATAATGGGACATCACCATCTACATGTGTATGTCTTAACCTTAAAGTGAATTGTGCTTTCAATTGCAGTTTTTAGAAACTATTCATTAGTATTTTCCTGCTCTCTAAGTTCCTTTGCAACCTTTTTGCTATGATGCCTCTTTTATGCCCCATCCTTTTTTAGTCAGCTATTTCTCCCTTAATTTTTTCACATCCCCTTAAAAGGCGCACTTACTGCAGGTGGTCTGTTCTCCTGAGTCCTGTCACAGAAAAAAACTTGTTACAACTGTGGAATGTGTAGTACAAACAAAGAAAAAGGTTATAATCTGAATGTTAAACCTATGGATTTTGTCACAAACCCTTCTTTAACTGTCTTTTATTTAGTTGGCCATCTTCTTTAAGGTGTTTAGAACTTCAGATCACAATTTTTTTGCCTGTGTGTTCATCAAGTCTTTGATTAAGCCATAAACCACTGCAGTAATGCAAATAAATTAAATGTATGTGAGTAGGCAGCAGGACTTCTTAATGTTATGTAGTTATCCTCCACTGAAGTATTAGTAGCAATTTTAGGTCCAAATCCAGCAAATAATTTAAGCATGTTTCTATGCTAAAGTCATCACTGGGAAAAGCAAAGCATGCAATCTGACAAGATTTGTTTTTTACTTGACTGTAAAATAGTCCCCCCTGTATGAAACACATGCCTTGGATTGATGGGAGTCTTATCAAGAAGTAGATTCAAGATTGTAGTCTTTTCAAGAACCACAAAATCCTGGAGCTAGTTAATTTTTCAAATAATAAAGAAAATTATTTTCTGCTAAGTTTATGTATTCACTTCTGCTAAGTTTATGTATTCACTTTAAGGAAAAGTTCTATACTTTCTATAAGAGGTTTTCTTTATCTCATTTTTTGCTCCATTTAAGATTTCCAGTACCCTTTATGGATTATTGTTTAGTCAAAAGTGTTTACAGTAGCAGCTATCACTTAAATAGGGATAACAACTAATAATAACTAGGACCCATGAAAACTAGAAGCTGAAAAGACCTATTAATTTGTTTGAATCTTTCCCCTGCCATTTTAGGGTTGTTCCTTGTAGTGTAATTTCCAGTGCTTCCTTTGGTCCAGCTCTTCCTTACTCTACTCTCCTAAGAACACTATCACAATTTTCAGTGCCTTCTTGCAATTTCCCCACTTCCAGAATTCAGCTATGACAATTTTAATTTACTCTGATTTCTCATATATGTGTGTGAGGTATCTCTTTTTGTTACCTTTAACTTCTCTTTTTTGCAGTTTTGGACCTTCCACCATCCTTGAGGTTTCTGCTTTTCTTTCAGTTTGTATTTGCATTCTATGAGCTTAATTTTATTATTTTCTCATAAGCTGTTCCTTCCATTTCCATAATTTTTATTGCCTTTTTCAAGTTCTGAGTTCTCCAGTTTGTTAATAACTCTGTGGGCTTGCTCCTCCTTCTTGCTGAAGCCAATGGGAAAAACCAAAGGCATACTACTGCTCATAACTCTTTCCTGCAATTTTTATCCCGTATCCATAATAATTTTTTTTAAGGTGACTCAAATTATGAGTATTTTGCAGTTTCCATATCCAGTGGTACTAGGACTCTTGTATGTCCTGAGTGAACATAGTCATCACCTATCTCAGATGATTCTTCTAGCTGGCAGGCCTTTTATTAACTTCACCATGGCTGACTGGCTTCCAGACCAGATAGTTTGCATTCTAACAGCTGGAAGCATGGGCAAAATTTGCAACTCAGTGTGTGCCTTCATGGAAATACCTTGAAGACAAGATCAGTAATTTTGAGAAGTTGAGGCCAACAACAGTGATGAAAATACTGCTTAGAATCCTTTGCCAAATTTCATAAGTACTGCCTAAATGAAAACTCCAGTGTGAATATTCTGAAGCTGTCCTCATGGACATACCTGCTACTTTAGGTGCTTTCTCTCCAAAATAATGCTAAGTGTTTGTATAATTCTAGACAGTAAAATGGTTTCTTCGTATGTAAGGTGCCAAATGGAGAATGCTCAGGATAAGTGTTTTAATGGAGCCACCAACATTTTGGCTGGAGTGGGCATCAGGATAAGTGTTTTAATAGAGCCACCAACATTTTGGCTGGAGTGGGCATTTGGTCCCAGTGATTCTTTACCCATTTGTAATCGCTTTGGATATTTTGGACCATATGTTTGAGGAAGATGTTAGCTTGAGGGCTAACAGCAAGCAGTTACTCAATATTCTATGGGATTTTTGCACATACAGTTGCACTTATATACATGTTATGGTTTTTTCACTCAGTGGTTCCTGGGGACCAGACACTAGACAGTTCAATATAAATAGCTTTATAGCTATTTATAAGAACAAGAACAAAGTAGTGTACCCCACTTTAGATACTAAAGAATATTTATGCCCCACATGCCTGTAAATGACTAGTTTTGGTACACTGTAAGCTGAGTGAGCTTGGGTGAGCTGTATTTTGTCTCATAAGTGAGACAAGGTCTGCTTGAAATAAAATAAATTATTTTCCTCTGAGTCTTACCTGCATTTACATTTTGTCTGGGTGAAGCCCACTTTTTTAGATGCACTTTCCACCATGTCCCTGTGCTGTACTGGAGCAGTATTTTCAAGATGTTCTGCTGAGTCTCATCAAAGATCTTTATAATGATCTTTATAGTCTTTTACTGGGGGGTCACAGTGGCACAGGGTGTAGACAAAGGCCTCACACTAGTGATGTTCAATACTGGGCCCAATATTGTGGAATATATTTATCAATTGTTTGGATGAAGGTGCAGATGCCATGTCAGCAAGTTTGCTGACAGTGCAAATCTATGTGGCTGGTATCCCAGAGGGCTGTGCAGCCCTTTAAAAGGACCTTGATAGGTTGGAGAGAACTGTGAAATTCAGCAAAGGCAAGTACAGTGTCCTGGGGAGGAACAACCCCATGCAGCAGCACAGGCTGGGTCTGATCTGCTGGGAAGCAGCAGCTCCATGGAGAAGGACCTGGGGGTCCTGGTGGACAACAAGCTGCTCATGAACCAGCAGTGTGTCCTTGTGGCCGAGAAGGCCAAAGATGTCCTGGGGTGCATTGGGAAGAGCATTGCCAGCAGGTCACAGGAGGTGATCCTGTCCTTCTACTCAGCCCTGGTGAGGCACATCTGGAGTGCTGTGTCCAGTTCTGGGCTCCTCAGGACAAGAGAAATGTGGAGCACCTGGAGTGGGTCCCATGGAGAGCTACAAAGATGATTAAGGAACTAGAACATTATTGTAGCAGGGCGTCCCCAACATGGTAATAATGAGCATTGACTCCATGACTGCAGAAGGCTGAACAATTGCTTTATTCTTACTACACTCTACTATACTACTACATTCTACTATATGAAAAGCCCATCGGCCTTGCCAGACAGTCCAATACAGCTTTAACCTAATTGGTCAATCATTCAAAACACCATCACCAGAGTCCAATTAAGCAGTCACCCTTTGGTAAACAATCTCCATAACACATTCCACATGTGCACAACAACAGGTGCAGCAAATGGAGATAAGAATTGTTTTCTCTGAGCTTTTTCACAGCTTCTCACAGTTTCCCAGGAAAATCCTGGGAGAGAACTGTGTCTCTCTCTGTTCAGAAGATATGTTGTTACTACAGAGCATCTCTCTTATTCTGAGGGAGCTGGGCCTGTTCAGCCTCCAGAAGAGGTGACTGAGAGGGGACCTCATCAATGTTGGTTAGTATCTGAAGGGAGGCTGTCAAAAGGATGTTTCCAGGCTCTTCTTGGTGGT
Source organism: Emberiza elegans (assembly GCA_024865655.1). Classification (NCBI taxonomy): domain Eukaryota; kingdom Metazoa; phylum Chordata; class Aves; order Passeriformes; family Fringillidae; genus Emberiza; species Emberiza elegans. The sequence continues at coordinate 23,919,354 of JALJVW010000085.1, read as the reverse complement.
GCCAAGCAATAGGACAATAGGCAATGGACAGAAACTGATGCACAGGAAGTTCCTCCTGAACAGGAGGAAGAATTTTACTGTGCAGGTGACTAAGCACTGGAACAGATTGCCCAGAGAGTCTGTGGAGTCTCCATCTCTATGGATATTCAAGAACTGTATGGATGTGATCCTATACCATGGGCGCTACGATGGCTCTGCTTGATCAGATGACCCACTGTGGTGTCTTTCAACCTTAACTATTCTATGATTCTGTTAACACTAATGTGCTGCTTTAACAAAAATCACTAAGATGGGAAAATACCAGAAATTATAAGTATATTGGCAAGACTCCTATGGACTGGGAAGGACTATTTTCAGATACCCATGGATTTGGAGGTGGGGACTGAGCTACTGGAATGGCCAGTATGTGCTAAACACTTTGTTAGAACCAGCTTTGCTGGTTAATCCTTTAGAAGAATTTAACCAACAAGCCTGTGGTGCCCCTTCCCACCTAGAGATTTCATAGGAGCCACACAATAATTACCAGAGGGGTTGCTCAACTTCAGCTCAAAAGGTAGCTACCTGATGTACAGGTACTCAGCAACTGCTCAGGCTTAGTAGCTGTCCTAAAGCTCTAGGCTGGTGTTTCTGGGAATGCTAAATGCCAGTGTTAGGAAAAGATAGGGAAGATTAAAGAATGTAAGGATTAGTGGCACTGTTAAGGGCTTTCTATCCTTGGGCAGTTGCCACTGTTCATTTTCACTGATATTAATAATTACAGTGTGAGCCAATTTGTAGTACCCTAGTAGCTTCATTATGTGGAAATCTGCTTTTTTCATAAAAACAATATAAATTTTAGCATTTAGGTTATAGTTCAAACTCTAATTTCATATTCCAGGACAATAGTTAAACTGTATGCTTTAACATTTGCCAGTGATGCTATGGTTATCAGTCTGGTAAACAGTCTACTGCTAGGCTGGGCAAGATACCTTGTAGCTCTTGAAAGCATACACATTTTAATGGACAGCAATTACAGTACTCATGCAGCCTGAGCTTTCTGTCCTGTAGAAAAGGGGTTAAAACTTAATAGGGGTTGGGCAGGAGGGAGGGAAAAAAATCCTAGGCAGAATGTCTCCACACAGAGAAGCTGAGAACAATTAATACATGCTCCAAACTCCTAAGGACAGCAGAAAAAAGCAACTAGTATAAATAATTAAAGCAGAGATTAGATAAATATTTGGGGAGGGGGTACTGTGGTGGTGTAATTGCTGATGGTAAGGCAAAGTGGACTTCTGTGCTTCCCTTTTGTTCTCAGGTTTACTACAGTCCATTACTTAGTAACCTGCCATATGCCATAATTTTTAAACCATGTTTTTTTAAAAGCTTGCATAAGAAAGAACTCTTGAACATAGGCTGGGATGTGACTTTGTCATGCAATATGGCTTTATGATTCATTCGTTTTCCCAGATTTTATTCCTCCAGAGCAGGTCTTGGGTTGGCATCCAGAGCCCTGCAAAAGATCCACAGGGCTGAGTGGAAGGAATATAAATGCTTCACTGGAGCCAGACTTCGGCTGGGGCAGTGGCTTTCAATAGACTAAAGTTGAAATACAGAGACAGGGAGGTGGGGGAGGTGTTTTGCAGTGTCGCAGATCCCCGGAATACCTGATTTTAGGAGTAGAGATTTAGGATTTTTTTATACGTTCACTAACAGGGTTGTTTCTTGTTTCAGAGAAAAACAGCTACAACATCAGGAAACCAAGCCTGAGGTTTATTGTTTAAAAGGGGAAAAACCCAAACATGTTTTAGTAACAAGGGGTGTCCTCACACTTAACTATCTATATAAAAATTACTTGAAAAACACAGAAAATTAAATTGTGGACTAATATTCAACAAATTAAATATTCTTCTATTGAAGAAAGGGGAAGCAAGCAATTTACATCAAAATATTAAATGTTCAGTGGATTATTTCAAACAAAGCCCTTAAAAATAAAACTTTCATTAAAATACTCTTCAGAGCTCGGAAATACTTGCAAACACATCCAAGGACATAAGAGCTCTAATAATCTATCAGTTAAACAGCTGTGGTTTTTTTGTGTCTTGTTTTTCTGTGTTCATATTTTTATCTTTCAGAGTATGAATGGGTAACCTTATACAAACATCCTGTATGAATTGTGGGGTTCTGTGCCTTCTCAGTTTCTGTGGTAATCTGGGGGAGTCCTCCGGTACCTGCCTGTACCCCGAGCCGAGCTCTCACACACTGCAGCCAGCCCGTGCGGTGAGCCCAGCCTGGTGCTCTTGGAGACAGAGAGATGCAAGGTACCATTTTTTTCCCCAGACTGTAAATGATTCCTTTTCTTTGCTCCACAGAACATCCGATGTGGTGCCCAATCGGCTGAGAAAGCTCCACAGACGTCAGTGTGTGTGTGTGTGTGTGTGTGCGCGAGTCTGCACAGCCAACTGCAGCTGGAACCTCCATTAGAGCAGCCCTATTGATTTCTGGTTCACACTGCAGTAACAGGACTAGAGTGCAGGGCAGGGGGAGAAGAAAGCCGGGGGAAGGAAATAATCCCAGTGGTTTGAAAACAAGGCTTAACTGAAGGCACATCAGGGTGTATGTGCATATGTATAGCATATACATGCCGGTTTCCAGAGATACGCCACTGCTTGCTTAAAAAAACACCATCAAAAATCCCCAGGCAGAGCAATTCCCAAATCTCATGAAACAACAGTCTTGCCAGATTTCAGACCCCCTACACACATGGATTGATGTTTTCTGCTTTGTCAATGCTGGGTTTGCACACCGGAACTGGCTGCAAAATATTTCTGTTTTGTTAAAGGACTACAGGAGATGCGCACTTTAAATGGCTCTTTCTCTATGCACGCATTCATCTGCTTGGGGACTGTGGCGGCGGGGCGGGGGGGGTTAGAGATCCAGCTTGAGTGTGTCAAGCACAGGGCAGAGAGAGCTCCAGGAAGCTGCTCTGCGTTTACTGGCAGTCATTTTCTTGTGATGCATAATGCACAAGGTGCCAATGCAAGCTGAGGTGTAAAAAACAGGGGCGGGGGGGTGGTGTGCTGTGTGTGAAAATGGTGTGTCTGGTAGTGGCTGAGCTTTCCTCTTCATCTGAGGTTTCTTTCTCAGCTAATATCTGGGCATAATTTATAGCTGCATGTTAATAGGTTTTCTTGGTATTTCAGCACATCTGTGAAGAAAATCCTTGCAAAGCAAGTGTGTCTTTTCACAATCACTGCATGTCAGTCTGGCAGACTCTAGCTGTGAGCAGTATACAGCGAAGGGGGGGAAAGCCCCCAGCACCGTTATCTGTTTAGGGGGTGGGGGAAGGGTCGACGGTAATACCTTTAAAAACCCGAAAGGCGGTAAGCCATTATTAGCAAAAGCTATATTGAGCATGCTTGCCAGACAGGCAGTGCAGCGCAGCTCAGCTCTAGTTCCGCCCAGACATGTGCCTTGCCATTTTCATTTTAATCAGACTGCTCAGGATGGCTGCTGATTCATTTTGCGGGATGGCCCCCTGGGAGCCAAGGTGAAAGCCTGAGGCGAGCTGCTATTGCATCAATGCAGCACTCCACATCAGACACAGGGAGGGGAGGCAAGGCTTCGGCAGCAGATAGAGTTCAAAATACCAGCCTCACTATTAAAAAAACAAACCAGTACTCCCCTTCAAAAAAAAAAAAAAAAAAAAAAAAAAAAAAAACAAAAACCCCAAACAAACAACAAACAAAAAAATCCCCAAACATAAAACTCTCTGTAGAAGTAATAATATTTTTTAAAAAGAAAAAAAGAAAAAAAGAAAAAAAAGGAGTATATATCCAACACCCCCCCTCCCAGAATCATGAAATAAAACACAATTATTGAAGAAAAATCTCTTCTGCTCCTTCCTTCCCCTCTTACCCTGGAAGCTCTGGAGCTACAATTTCTTTCCAGTGTCTTGTTTAAAAAGAAAAAGGATGCTCTCTATTTCTCTATTTACCTGATAACTAGCGGGGGGTGGGATACCTGATTTAGCTGGAGACTTTGATTTGTGGGATTGACAACCTTATTATGCAGTGAGCTTATTATTGATATTATTCTGCTCTTGGTTGCCATGACCACCTTGTGAGAGACATTCAATTTTCTCTCTTCCATCATCATTATCTATGAGGCCATCTGTTGTGGAAAATGAATTCAGCCTCATTTGCATGACTGATAAGCAAATTTTTTTTTATCTATTTAACAGAAGGTCATATGCCGGGGATTTGGAGCTGGTGAAAAAAAAAAAGTGGAGGAAAAAAAAAGGCATCTCGAGAGGATGAGTGGGAGTGCGTGCATTAGAGGATGTATGTGGAAGTAAAACAGATCCCTCAGGCCTGCTAGCCTATCCTACTGCATTTGTCATTTCTGCCAGGGCGACATTTTTTCCCCCTAAGCTTTTGCACACTAAAGAGAGTGAGAGCTTTTTCCCTGCAGTCTTCTTGAAGCCCCCCTGGTTTTTTTTTTACTCAGTGTGGTGGGTGTATTTTAATATACATACGTATATTTTTTTTTTTAATTCCCTGGAACATGGGGTATCTTTTCTGTGTTCAGTGAAGAAAAAAAGCAGCCTTTTCTGGGTCTCTGTGGTATGCTTCTTACTCCTCATCCTTTCAAAGTTGTAGTAAGCCAGGGCGTTTCTTAACCATGCTGAAATGTCTTGCTTATGTTTAACTTGCAAATGGTTAACAGTGCAGGTGTGGGCTGTGTTTTGTGCAGGGTGGGGGTTGATTCTTGCATCTAACTGGGAAGATTATTGTGATTTTTGTAGTCATTCTGTAGCTTGTAGTTAAATGTCCATTGTTTGCTCTTTTCAAGTTCTTCTGGCATTACTGCTGTGTAGCTGAAATTGTATTCTACAGCTGGGCTGTAGAATAGCTGATAAAAAAATCCTAAAAAATGTGTTTAGTATATGACTGCATAATGTTGCATGCATTAAGCATGTTGTTGTTTATATAAACTTGCTGCATGTGGACAGGACTTGTTTGATATGGAGAACCCGAGACAGAAGCTTCACAGATTGGAATGCTCAATGATAGCCAAATGCAATTAAATAAAAGAACATAAGATACTGTATTTTGCACTGAAACGACTTTTGAAAACAATGGATTTGTACTTTTAAGGGGAACACTTGTATAAGAGCAGCTTTTTTGAAACAACCCTATCTTAAATGTTTCATATCTGTAATACATTTTCTTTAAAGAGAAGAAGCTTTTAAATAAGGAGTGGTTAATTCAGTTAACTCTTTGAAAACATCACAGTATATATTTCACTTTTAAAATAGTTGTGATAAGTAGTCCATGTACATTTAGTCAAGATCTGTTAATCCTATTAATTTAGTGCTAAAATGTAGACAAACAGTATAAAGGAAAACAACTTGTGTCAGTAAAAAAGAAACTACCTACTGTCTTATGGAAGAGGTGTTATACAGGTTTGTTTCTTTTAATTGTCACTAACAAAGATTAAACTCAACGGAACAGAAGCATGGCATTTTCTTCTGAGTTCTGACCAATGTGCACAGCCTCATCTAGGCAGAGGAGGTTTTTTTAAATTTTTATTTGTTTTCTGAAGTAATGTGAGGATAAAAGTAGGCTTTTTATATGATAAATGTTTTGCCTGGTTGATGATACTCCTTTAAAGGTAGAAAAGGAGAAATGCAGTACTCTCTTTCTTGCAAATAAATACTTGTGGATTTTATTTGTAATGTACGGGGAATATTTTTTTATATTTCACACTTGCCATGGAGAAATGGTCATGGGTGCTGGATTTCAGGTGGTGAGAAGTTTCACTTCTGTTGAGGGCAGCTAGAGACTAGATCTCTGACTTGTCTACATTAAGTAACTTACCCTAAATTACTTGATTAAATTTCCTATTTTTTATGGGTTTATTTTAGTTTGTTTTAGAAGACACTCTGCAACAGACCTAGCATTAATTTGTTGTGATAATCTGTCGCTGATAGTTTTTTAAAGGGATAGTTTTTTTCCTATCACTCTGATTTCAGAAAGAGTATCTTCCTTGTAGATTTTTTAAAAGGAGTAAGATTTAATGCTTTTTTGGCATCCGCCATATTTATCATGCCTTTTGGGATCTGTGGTGGAAGTTAGCTCGCAGAACTAGTTTCACACTCTGAGCTCAGCCCAGTGCAGCTCTGGCAGCTGCAGGGAGTGGAGGGTGTCTGACACGATGCTGGTTTCCTCAATGGACTTCAGCTGGAAGTAACGGGATACTGTGCATTAGCAGACTGTCTTGTAGCACACAAAGGTTGAGGTCTCTGTCTTATCCCCACCTCCCCCCTCCACTTGAATTGTCAGCATCTTCCCAAGGCTGGTGAACAAAACCTGCTAAACTTTGGGAAAAGCCTAACAGATAACGCAGTCAATTCCCTTTCCCTGCCCCCCAAAAGTTAATTACCGAGCTTGGTTGGATTCCTCCCTGCCACCCTGACATTTGACTGCTGCTAATTCACTGATTAATCTCATTAATGTGATTATAGCAGGATTTGGAGTTGGCTGCCATTGTTCTGCAGACAGCGCCATTCAGCCCCAGCCCTCGCCGCCCCCCTCGGCGCTTCAGTGCGGTTCCTTCAGCACCGGGAGCTGTCCGGCTCACGGGGAGCTGTCCGGCTCACGGGGAGCTGTCCGGCTCACGGGGAGCTGTCCGGCTCACGGGGAGCTGTCCGGCTCACCGGGAGCTGTCCGGCTCGCCGGGAGCTGTCCGGCACGGGGGAGCTGTCCGGCTCACCGGGAGCTGTCCGGCTCACGGGGAGCTGTCCGGCTCACCGGGAGCTGTCCGGCTCTCCGGGAGCTGTCCGGCTCGCCGGGAGCTGTCCGGCTCACCGGGAGCTGTCCGGCTCACGGGGAGCTGTCCGGCTCACCGGGAGCTGTCCGGCTCACGGGGAGCTGTCCGGCTCACCGGGAGCTGTCTGGCTCATGGGGAGCTGTCCGGCTCACGGGGAGCTGTCCGCTGCGGGAGCTGTCTGCACTCACCGGCCCCGTGCCCTGCGACTGCTCCCGGAGGTAAAGGCAGGAGAGGCTTCATGCTTTCTAATTTGGTGGCGGGAAGATGGCTGTGGTAAAGCGCCAGTCTCTTAATTTAAATGCATTTAAATTCTTCCTCTCTTCCAAGAGCTGTTTTCGTCTGCATTCTGTTTTATGGGATCGATCCATGGGGCAGTGGAGTTTAAACACCACTTCTTTGCAGCAGTGCAATTTAACTCACAGAAGGTGAGGGACATTACAGGTGTTGTCATACTTAGCCAGACTTTTTCATCCTAGTAAAAAGTGCTTTGTTGAGCTAAATGCTTTCATTTATCTCTTTGGGTTTTGTTTGGGTTTGTTTGTTTGTTTGTTTGTTTGTTCATTGGAGATTTTTTGTGCAAAACTCCCCAGCATACTCCAGCTTGTCACCTCAAAAATTATGTTTGCCCTCATCAACACTATTGTGCCCAGGGTCTTTCCTGCAACTGCTCTGCAAATGCCCATTTTCCAGAGTTTGACAATAGGAAGCATTTTATTGATTTAAAATTGATTTGGAAGATCTTTCTAAGGTGTCCTTATACATATAAAAGACTTTTGCAGTCTTCAGTTGCAACACTATTTTATATTCAAGTTCTCAGGTTAGGAAGTTTTAAATCAGACTAGGAATAACTTCCTTAAAGTCAGTCATTTTATGTAGCTCTGGGGCTCTGCCCTATTTGGTATTTTTACCTTTATTATCTAGAAGATACATTGTTATCATTTAATAACAGCCAATTGCGCATGCGCAGTAACTTTTTTTTTTTACCGTCTTCTCTTTCATTTGTATTCTTTATGAGTGTGACCCTGTACTGGAAAAACTGAAGCTACACATTAAACTCTCGTGTGTGAAGGATTTGCCAGGACAAGCAATGAACTCCTGCAAACCACTAAATTCAAAATACTTTTAAGAGAAAGTGTCCTGCTGAAATAAAGGGGTAATCTGTTAAAGAACACACTGCATTTTAAAGGATTTGAGTGTAGTAAATGTCGGTGAAACATCTGCAGCCACTGCAATCTATGGATAAATAACAATTTATGTTCAAAACTGAGAAAGTGCACTTAGCCCAAAAAAGTCAGTTGCTATTTTCTACTATGACTTTCACATAGGTTCTCAGTCACTGATACTATACTCTTAGTAAGGTTTCCTGTTTTTTTGTTTCCTTTTCTTTTCATTTCTTTTTCACTCAAAATCAAAAGCCCAGTGAGTAAAGTATTGTCTTCTTAACTGCTTTAGAGAACTATATGTTTAAAGGATGTATAAAATAGGATTGCATAGGAACAGGTTTTAACAGTGACAGCCACAATATGCAAGCCAATTAAGGCTGCTCGTTAGCGGGTATATTCTTGTAATACTCCTGTCAAGCTGAAATTGTACTCCCTTATTGACAGTAGTGGGTTCTCTGATGCTTGAATTCTGTTTTCTGTGTTTGTCTAATGTTTCAAGACTCACTAGAAACTGCAACTAGCCAAAAAGTAAAAGAAATTGAAGGTTTTCAAGCATATTTTACCTGAAGTTTGCTAACCTGGCCAACTTAACCTGCAGGAAAAATACTGTGCTCTCATTAACGCTGCTTAAACATGACCTGCATCTCCTTTTCCCCATGGATAATGCACACTGACGAGACACAGGCTGGGGGAGGGAGAATCCAACCCACACTGTTAAACCCATACCCTAGTATCTTATGGAGGATAATTAGGCCAATGAATAACGAGTCTCCCAAATTTCTTTCCAGACTGTTTTTTTTTTCTGTAAATGCTTCTAATTTATGCAGTGGCCTCCCCCACCCCCCCCTTAACACTCACCAGTACAAGATTTATGTACATTTTGTCCTGATTAGAGAAAATACTCTTTTTGTCTTCAGTGGGAGAAGCACTGGCTCTTTTCTTTGTGCCATCACAAAGGCTGGACAAGATGATGAGGGTTTTTTCCCCATAGAAATCACCTTCCAAAAGTTTGACAACACCTACCGTGATACATGTACCACATAGTATATGTATATATTCACTATCCTATTAGCTCCTAGCTAGGATCTAACATAAAGAAGCTAGCTCTAACAGAGGGAGAAGACTTGATTTTTCAAATGCAAATATCATTATCCAAAGGTTCTGCATGTAAACATGACGTTAGAAAATGCTGAGATTCATCGGTAGGGGTGTAGATACCCTATACACTTACAGGGGGACCCTTTAATCACCACGTGTGCATGTGTACTTCTCAGGCTACGTTGATTTGTGTGGAAAAAACCCAAACCGACATGCCCTTGCTACGACACAAACATGGTAGATCTCCCTGCCGCTACGAGGAGGTTTTTCTCCCGGCAGACCGGCTCCCCCCTCCCGCCCCCGCCCTGCGCGGTGCCCTCCGCGCTCCCCGGCCGCACCTGCGGCCCGACCGCTCCCGAGGGCTCCGCGCCTCGGTCTCGGGGGAGCCCTGCGAGTGCAGGGAGATGTAATCAGAGATGACAGAGAAAAAATAAGGAAAAGAAACCCAAACAAAAACCCCAAACCACGAGCGAGGTGGAGATGGCGGGGGGGGGGGGGGGGGGGCGGGGAGGAGACACGTAAGTCCCTTTTTTTTCCTTTGCTTTCTGAGGGAAACACTGCGTTTTCCACCAAAAGCGTGGATGTCGTGAGGACTCTGCTATTGTTAGTCGCTGCCCCAGCAGGCTGGCTTTCCCCCGAATCCCTATGAAAAATTCCTCCCCACCCCCTAAGCCCTTCTCCTGCCATCGGAGTGCGGCCGTGGAGCTGCTCTGACGGCTTGGGGTGCGAAGGGCTGGTACGCGGAACCTCGCCTTCCCTCCCGAGCGCAGTGTGCTGCCCGGCAAGGCTGGGTGGGGAGGGAATGGCAACCTCTACAGTAACCGACATGTCTGCTGTTCACACGTCAGGCAGAGCGGGCTCGGGAGGGATTACCTCCCAGGGCAAGCTTGAGGAGGGTGTTCCTCCTGACTTTTGGGTCAGACCCCCCCGCTTCTGTCGTGGCCAGCAGGGGCTGCCCGCGGTGCCCTGCCAGCCGCGGGGCTGCCCGCACCGAGCACCGCGGAGCAGGGCGAGCCGCGGCAGGGAGGGAGGGAGGGAGGGAAGAAGGGAGGGAGGGGTGCGGGGAGGAGGGGGCTGCAGCAGCACAATGGCAACGAGGAGGGCAACGACACCGGCAGGCGCGCGTGTGTGTAGGGAGGGCGTGTGGGCTGTATGCGTGCGCTGGCCAGGGTCCTTCCCGTGCGGAACAGCCTGCCTGCGGGGATGGACGGGACCCGGCAGGAGGCGCGGCGGTGCCCGGGGCAGGGGCCGGGACACGGCAGGGCTGAGGCCGCGGGGGCGTGCGGAGTCGTGCCAAGGCAGGGGGGAGCCGCCGCCTCCGCGTAAAGATCACAGCCTGTCACGCTGCCACCGAAATGACATTTCGGGGACGGGTTTAAACGAAGCGACTCCCCGCTGTCAAGCCGCTCCCGTCGCAGGGACATCCGGCAGCCTGGGGGCGAGCCCTTCAGGGACGCTGCCCACGGGCGGGTGACCGCCGGAGAAAAGCCTCTGCACAGCCGTGGAAGGCGGTGAGGCGCCTCTTCGCAGTCATTGTCTTTGTGACACGTTTAGTAAAGCAGTCCCTGGCTAAGCGCAGACAGGAGAGCCACAGAACCCACGTCAAATGGCTGGGGAAACGCTGTTAAGGGTTTGTACATGCAAAGCTGGCCCTTTATGCATATGAGCCCTGGTTTCTGTTTGGGCTCTTGATCGCATAAAGTTGAGCTGCGCAAGTAGCTAATGGTGTAAGGCTGCTAATCTTTTCTTCTGTAAATAGTTAATTTCTTTTGTTTCAATGGGGAGGAGATGGTGTGAACAGGTAATATTAGCAAAGCTTCAGCAGAATTAACTAGAAACCCTGGTGAGGTACCCCAGCAGAAAAAAACCGATGCTTTCGATCATTATTTTCTTTAAAATATACATTTAAAAACCTAATTGTTTGGACTTCTTTTTCTTTTTTTTTTTTTTTTTTGGGTGGGGGTGGGGGAGTTCTCAATCGGAGACACCATTTTACGCCAGCACAGCGGCAGGGGAGTATTTTTAGCGGTCTCCCCTCCCGGGCGGCTGCGGCGTTTCGGCGTTCCCCTCCATTGGGTGGAACACAGCGCCGGCGCGGCGCCCCCCCGCCGCCGGGGAGCCCGGCCGGGGTGCGCGGCCCCAGCCCTGCCCGCCTCCCGCCGCGCCGCGGGGGCCGGGCCTGCGCGGCCGCGCCGGGCACTGCACCGCGCCGCGGGGCCGGCGGGATGGATGCGCGCCGCGCTGCTTAAAGGATGCGGGCTCAGGCGGGGTAAGTCAGCAATCTGCTACGGATGCTGTTCTGCTGCAGTAATGTGGTCTCTAGGGGAACTAGGGCTTGATGCATGCTATGCTGCCTAAGCTTCCTCCAGCCCGTCGCCTCTCTGCTGCTCTTAAATGGAGGTTACAGCTGATCCATCAGCTACAGAGCTGCACGCATGCCCACCTTCTCAGCCTTCAGTGGTGGAAACTTATTAATTTCTGCCTTCGACTTCAGGCCCGTTGGTTTCCTGTCTGAAAGCATTATTACTTTTGTCCATGTGGCAAAATAATTAGCATACAGATGAGAAGGGATCCTGCCTCTGAGCCTCAGTCGCAGGAGAAGATGTGCAGTGGAAAGTTGATTGGATGAATGGAGAACAAATGGTGGGCGTTCAAAAGCGTTAGGAGAGTTTTGTTGTCGTGGAGCAGGTTTGTCAGTTTTCTGGCTGAATCTCGTAAGATGGAAGGCAGGGTGGCTGGTGCTGAGACGGCTGCGTGACAGACTGTGGCCTACTTGAAGGTGCACGTTTGGACTGCATGCATAGATAATTCCTTTGGACTACTTTGTTTTGCAGTTCTGCGGCTTTCCCTGTCCTGTTCTTTCAAGGTAAATATGTCCTTTTATCACCGTTGTTGCTTGCAGGGCACTTTGCTGTTGTTGACAAAGTGATGGAAAGTTCAACTCTTTGGGCACTTAACAAAGGAATAGCTTGTGCTTCTTCCACCCCAGCTCCACAACACAGACTCCTGTGCATAGAGCTGGAGGAGGCTGAGCAGCTCGGGGCCCGATCCTGCTCTCCCTGAAGTCAACGGGGAGTTTGACATTGCTTCCAGTGAGAACAGGATCGAGCTCTCAGCGATTGTTGTTTTAATAATGACTGTTGGAAATGTCAGATTTCTGCTTCCTATTTTCTAGAACAATGTGGGCAGACCTGTAAAATTAGCAGCTACTGTTTCAATGAAAGCCCTGCTGTGATTAGTTTTGATTGGTGTGGTATGCATTTTCTTGGTTGAAAGGGAAAAAATGCTTATTTAACATGAACTCGACAGTAATGCTAAAGCCCAAGTTGCAGATTGACAAATTGCTAGTGATTCTCTCAGCTCTATGTATCTCTGCTACATATGTGTCCTTATAAAGGCTTCTTTTTTGAGAGAAGAAAAAAGAAAAAAAAAACAAGCTATCTGTGAATTAGATATTTTTTTGTCACATAATAATACTGAGTCAGATTGGAATCCCACTTCTCGAACAGAGCATCCATTGATAGGCATTTCTTATATAATTCTGATGCTGTGTATAAAATATGGGGTACTTGAACATTTAGTTATGTTTGCTTTTTTTCGTGTAGTCATTTACGAATATTTTTATTCAATTCTAATGATTCCTAGCCTCCTTAAAAATGGTGATTTTCATTTTAACTGACCTAATTTTGAAACTGCATTTAAGGTTGTGGTTAAGTAGAAATTATTATCTGGTAATTGTCTTTACATAGTTTTTGTGACTATTGTAGAACAGTTTAATAGATTATTTGCTGTAATTTGAGTGGTGTGGAGGTTTTGTTACCTTTAAGTATATTGCTGGGGAGAACAACAGCTACAGTTCCAAATGATGTTTAGTTTTTACCTTTCTCTCCCTTTCTTTTTTGTTTTTTTAATTGCTATTTCAGTTCACTGTGATAGTTTATTATGAAAAATTTCCAAACAAATAAAAGTCTTTGTCATGTCACTCTAACAAAAAAGCCCCCCAAATATTGGAACATACTATTAACCCTTCCTGGGCAATTCGCAGGTACCCCATATGATTTATTAAGGTTGGATAAGTTTGGAATGATAAGGTTAAACTTGGTTGCTGTAATGTCATCTGATAACTATAGATTTATACTTGTTTGCAATATGACACATTTAAAAACAATTAAGATGGCAACACAACACTTTGAACATAAGAAATTCAGAGTGATGCAAGACTATGTAAAAACCAGGATCTTTCTAAGTAACTATATTTTTCTAAAAACTACATTGATTTATGAAGTGAAACAAAGAGAGGAGTAAATTATTACAATGAGTAAATGTAGAATTAGGTGTATTTTAATCTGATCTTAATAGTAGATTCAATTTTGTATGTATTTTACAGCTTGAACTTTCTGGAGAGTGAATGTTCTTCCTCCCCCTTCCCCCCCCCCCTTTTTCCCCCCATTTTCACCAACAAGGGCAATAGTTAAATGCTAAACATTTGCAGCGGTTTCTTTGTTTTAGATTCAAATACTCAGTTATATGCCCACATTTTCAAAAAGGGCATCAGTTTTATTGTAGTAGTTCTTGGTTCATAGTATGACTTTGTTGTTTTACTCTATAGTCTTGGATGTTACATATTATAAAATTGAGCAACTGTGTGTTTGGAGACAAAGACAATTAAGAAAGAAGAGGAGCTACTTCAGTATAATCAGAGATATATGATTTCTCCACATTTGTTAAGGACTATTGTTGAGGGTTTCTCTTTTTCTTGTTCTATTTTGTTTAATTCTTGTGTTGAGGAGATGAGTAAGATATGCAAAGGAATATTTTGATTATGTACACATACATGCTACACATATGCGGCAGATTATTAGCAAGGCATAGAAACTTTGCTATATGAATGGCAGAAAAGAAACTGTTTTGAAAACTGTTCTGTGCTGGTCAGGCTTTTATATGGACTCTAAAAGAATGAAAATATAATTCCCATGCATTAGCATTTCCATGGGAAATGAGCATGGGTATTTCTAAGTGCATTGCACAAGCACATTTATAAAACAAAGTTGTCTGTGTTAGAATCATTTCTTGATCAACTTTGAGAACAGTCATTGTTTTTTTGAGAGAGTCAGTGGTGGAAAAGTACTTTGATATTAAATAGGTGTACAGCACTGAATATCCTAATGGAAATACTCACTTTGTCTGAGCTTGATAAATGTTTGCATCATGATGATCAACTTTCAGTAAAGATGTGGAGTTCCTGACAGTATAGTACCAGAAAACTTTATGGTTGTGGATTACTTACTGACCTTTTCTTTATCATAATAGGAATAATGAGAAATGCTAATAAGATTATCAGTGGTGTTTTAAGCAGAAGTGCAGCCAGATTTCTATGGAGTAAAAATGGGTGCAGACCAAATAGCATTGTCTTCTCCACATATCCTAGATTAAAAAGTCACAAGGAGAAAAAAATTCAAAGCTTTTGTAGCTTGTTGACAAAGATTATCTCTTTAGAATCCTTCACAGTATTTTGCATTGATTAGAATCACTCTGTCTATTTCAGCCATAGAAGAAAAAGCAGCAAAATGTAATGAAACTGAAATGAAGGGGAAACATCTTGTGTGGGGAGAGGGAGTTGAATTTGGAGACAGACAAAAATCACAATAGAATTTTTGATCCCTTAAAGGGATCATACTTCTAGTCATGAAAACAGTAAACATTATTATTAGATCGGATTTAAAATCCGATCTCGGATCAGATTTTCAGTGTGTATATACTAGTTCAGCATGTTTGCACTGAAGCTGCAGATGTGGAACACAGTCGCCAAGTAAGGAAGCTGGCCAGCTTGGTTGTGGAAATAACCAGGGCTGCAGGGTGCCCCAGAGAGAACCATCAAATCAGGTCAGTGTAGAACTGTCTGGTAGGTTGTAAACAATAGGAAATCAATGTTGTGTCTGCCAGTAGACCCTTTGGTTTGCTGAAACTCCCACCTGCCTAATGCATCTGGGCAGTTGGTTTGAGAAAACAGTTTCCTTCAGGATAAATTTTATGTTTCTTGAAGGTCTATCATAGCCAAATTGATTATAGTTCTGCACAAGGCAAACACATAAACATCTGTAAGGTCACAGATTTCCAACCAAACCAGCACTGGGGTCTGTTATTTTGTGAAGTATTAAATAGGCATACAGCACATTAAAGGTCTGCATTTCTCATACCTTATGTCTTCTTGGCATTTTTTATCAGGAAGCTGGTTAAAAAGGGCATGGTATACAACAAATATATGTTCACTTGGTTTGGCTTCAGCTGGTTTAGTCTGAATCTGGCAAGTCCTGTGCCTTGCTTGGTGCAGTAATGAAGAGAATTAGGGCAAAGCAGCAATTTAAGAAAAAATATTTTTATGAGAGGTTTTAAAAAGGCTGCTATTTTGTTCCTACTTTGCATGATCCTACTTCTGACCCCAAAGAAAAGAGAGCAGTGAGCTTTGGAACAGGCTTGTAATAGCATTTTATAGAATGACAGGCCAAACATATTTCTCATGTGGCTCCAGTAAAATCAAAAGAGAACATCTCCTTGCTCTCTCAAGATTTTTTTTAAATAATATTGTTTATAGGAAGAACATAATGGAGAGTATAGTTAACATTCAAAACAGACTTTAGACTGCTCACTGAATGGCTCATTTTTTCCAGGCTTTCTGGTGATGTTGTCTCCCTCATGTCCTGTCCCCCCAAATAGAAATAGTGATACTATTGCAGATGTAACGCTGCAATGTTTATATTTCATATCAACAGCTTGCTTTATTTTTCCAAGGAAAATCCCCCTTTTTCCTCCTGTCTCTAGCCAATACTGGAGGATATTACCAAGGGAATAAAATTTTTATGCCTAATTTTAGTGTTCCTCTGCCTAATGTAGTGTGAATAAGTACCATGTTACAGCATTTAACCTAGTCCATCTTTGTCACTTTCTGAACAGTTCCTCAGTTCAAATAAAATAGTCAAAATGCAGAAAGAGAAGATCTCCAAAGATCTCCAAGTTTGTTTGGAGGATAAACTGTAGGGAGTAGATGTTCTGGCATTTCTTCAGTGCTGCAGCAGGGCATTCTCTCACATAAGGCATACTATTGGAAGGGGCTTCCCAGGCCTCTTGTGATACTGTAAATCAGTGGCTCATCCTTTTATTTCACATCTCCTACACCAGGACTGTTGAATTCAGTGTATTAGTTTTCAGCACTAGTGATTTGTTTTAGTAATATTTTCAGAGATACTAGCAATTCCTCTGTTGTTCAAAGAGGAAAAGGCCATGTTTGAATATGAAACTATCTTTATAACATAGTTAAAACATATATTAGTTGTTTGCATACATTGTGGCTGTCATATCCTATGAACAAATACTCAGAATTTTTTAGGGGCTGTCCTGGGGTGACTTTATGATGTTTGTATCCCAAATCATCTGTTCTGTTTTTGCTGAATGTTAAGTTCTGCACCTTTAAGACTGGATCAGAGGGTGAAGGGGGGAGAGAAGAATGTGCATATTTAGGAAGAACTCATACTGTTATGTCATAGAAAATGATGAGGGTGACTACAGATGCTTTCTTTGTATATTTACTCTTGGTATGTCTAACACAAATTATTATGAATTCAGAATTAGGTTTCTGCAGTGTCTTGGTTATTCTGCATGGTTTGAATTAAAAATCCAGAAAAACAGATTTCTTGGGCTGGGAGTTGACACTAAAAAATAATGCTTGTGTTTTTTCAGCATGTGCAAGCACAAAGTCCATTCCGGGTCTTGCTAGGAAACACCCAGAATTTACACAGGTCAAGTTAAAATACCCTCACACATAGAAAAAGATGTCTGTTCCAGCAGTGGTAAGATGCCTATACAGTTGATATGTGTTTACTAGGAGAAACAGATTTACTGCTCTTCAAGAATTTCACAATCCTCTGTTCCTTTGGCTGTGATCAACCTGCACCCAATTTCAAACTCCAGTTTTCATCAAACTCCAGATCTTATCACTTCCAGTGATGAATAAATGTTTTTCTCAACCTTTTAAAATACTCTGCATGTTTGGATCTACTTGAGCTAAGGGCTTTACTGTGTGTGGAGTTACTGGACCTCCATATTCCAGGAAAATAGCATACTTCAGTCCTCAGGGATAGTGGGCCAGGCTGCAGCATTCTCACAAGAACCAAGGTGGTTTTTGGACATTGCATGTGTAATATGGAGAGGTTGTGATAGAGGAATGAGTAACAATGTCACATCAGGGAAAAAGAATCAAACATTCAATTAAAAGGAAACTGCTGGTGGAAAAACTGAGGTTCTGTTAGCCAACATACAGAGTTTGGATGCTAAGAAAAATCAGAATTCTGCGACCCTTGGACATATGACCTCAAAAAAGTGAAGGAAAAGAACCTGAGAAGTGGATATGGACAACAAGCTTGTTAAGAAGGATTACACAGAGGAGTCAGGAGATGTATGTGGAGGGAAGTCAGGAGTACTTCATGAACCCAAGGACCAGCTGGAAAGGCAAAAAAGCTCAGGTAAGTTTATTTTCATATGCTACTTCTGCTAGTTTGTTCTGGTTTTTTGTTTTTTTTCCCAGCTCTAGGAACTTGTTCTTTCTCTTCAGTTCTTTCATCGCTCTCTTAGAGTAGTGTCTGATTACAAAGGGAAGGAAACAAAGAAAATGCTTTTCAAATAGCCAGTTTATTTTAGCACTCCTATATGCACTGTCAATTTTAAGTAGAAACAAAACCAAAAGATAAAATACACCACACCCAGTATTCATAAATGTGTGCTAAATATAGATAAATATATGTGGGCATGTAGAATTTCTGTGACTAAATATCAGTTCTTTGCATGCAGGGGCAAAAACAATGGCAATGAAACTGACACCTTAGTATGCCATTAAAACAGATGGGAAACAAGACTGTTAAAAGTAGACTTGTAATTGTTTGCTGAAACTGTGTTTTCTGTGAATAAAATGTATACATGTGGTGGAACCTTCATACATGTAGCCCCTTGCTTTCTGAGAGTAAGCCAAATTCAACATTTTTTAAAATTTTTATTTCAGGAAACAGAGCCATTTTGATGTTGGCTCAGAGAAGCTGCTCACTGAATTAAACAATAGCAACTATCTATTTCCATTCATGGATTTTCAGGTTGATCTTTGCATGAAGATCCCCTTTTATCTTCAGGACACTGTCAGCATTTTTCAGCAAGTATTCTTTAAATGTTGAGAGTGAGGAAGGCCTCTTTTACATCTCCTTTTACAGTGTGCTAGTGCCTCACAAGTGCTCATAGCAGAAGGGCTGGTAAGGTGTCTGGGTGAACTCCAGCTGCTCTGAAGAACTTTCTCAGGGGTCTCTGCCCTTTCTGAACAGATTGCTGTCTGTTCAGTCACTGCCATGTTTCTGCAGCTGGTATCTGTGATAGTCCACCATCTGTATCCAAGGTCTTGTAAAGGTGCTAAATTTAAGGTAGCCATCAGTGACAGACTTTCTGAACTGCCCACTATGAGGCTGATCCATTTAATATCTTATGAGGAAAAAACAAAGTGGGAAAAGGATGGATATTTTTATCTATGACCTGTCCAATCTAACGATGCATTTTTTGTTTTGTTGTTGCTTATCAGTGACCTTGCCTGAGAAGAAGCAGATGATGTTTAGAAGAAAGAAAAGAAAGAGAAGGTAGATATTTTCCATAGGTCTCTTTGGCCTTTGTGACACAACATGCTGGAGAAAAGGCACACTTGAATAGTTTACCTTGAAGGCTGAGCATCCTGATTTAGCAAATGCAGGCCCTGCAAAGAGTGTGGGATAAAACACCCAGTCATTTCACTGCAGCAGTCACTGTGTTTCATAGACAGCTCTGCAAAGCAGGTCTCATCCCATATACCTTCTTCCTTTACCTCCTGCCTGCCCAAGAGCCAGCACAGATTGCCACAGTGTTAATTCCAGCCAACTCCAGTGGAAAATAAGGGCATATGACAAGATTGCACATATGTTAATGACTCATGCACCCTGCACTTTTTATTTGTCATTTTATATGTTATTTGATATAGTTAATAAATTTTTATTTTGCAAAAACTGTGATGGATGTGTTCTGTTTGAAAAACTGATATGAAACATCCTTTTCCTATGCCCATGCTTCTTGCCAAATTCAGTAAAACGTGGTTAACTTGAAATTCAGTTTTTTTTAGCAGTCATAAGTGCAGCTTACTCAAAGAGCAGAACAATCAGATTCAAAGCAGTACTGCCAATAACACATATCAGAGTATGCTTCTGAGACTTCCAGGAATTGTATTCAGATTGACTCCTGTAATTGGTCTTCTGTATTCAGAATCATAAGTATTTCTGCTCTTAGTGAAAGCATCTTCCTTTTTGGGTTTAAAGGCGTTTTTAATTTACCAAATATACATCAGAAGCCACTGAGCAATACATGTATCTTTGTTTCCAGATGCCAGGTGAATCACTTCAGGAACTAGGAAAGAAAAGATAAAACAGCTTTTTGAGAATTACAGTTAATGAAGTAGCTATCTTTATAAATATTTTGGTCTAGAAAACTGTCTTTGCATTGCAATATTGAAAAAGGGTTCCTAAAAATATGAGCTCTACATAGATTTCATAATTTAATAGAAGTTAGTGAGCCACATCTTGTAACTACTCAAAAGTCTCACTTGTGTTTATATACTTAGTAGTTAAGAGAAGTGTGAATGGGATCTCTCACTAGCTAATTTGCTTGCTTTTTTGTATACTTTAAAAGAGTCACAGTTGCACCTTTATAGTAATATATATATATATATATTTATAATACCTTTTTGTAAGATTTGTCAACACCAAGTTGCTAACCACAACTAAACAGTCAGGGTTTGCAGGTTCCCAGAGCCACCACACCACTAATTTTTTAGTGTATAAATGCTTCTGGTTTTGAGGCATTTCCATTGACAGGTTGATAGAAACTTGGTGCAAAATTTAGAACTGAAATTACAGTGTCACGTATCTTAAAAGCTTTGCTTCTGCTATTGATGATGCTAGATTTGCACCATGAGTCTTTGTGTGTTTAAATCAGTTGTGGAGTGCTCCTACTTCATGGCAAATTTTATTTTATGCCTCCATCTTCTACTTTTCCTTGATTTTGTATATATATTTTAAAATCTGATGAAAGTGAAATGCTGAACATGCAGGGAAAACAGGTACTGAAATATGAAAAGATATGAGAACTCCACTGATTTGTTCCATATGTTTGTAATGGTACTAGAGACTTGAGTAAGCAAACATGGAAACATTAATATGGGGAACTTAAGGAAGAACCAGGACTCTGAAAAAAAACTCTCCTGTTTTTTCCCACAAAAAAAACCCCAGGAATTGTGGGAAGCTGAGTTTAAATTCCTTGAAATTCCTTAAGCAGAGTTCTGGGGTCCCACAGTGCTAAGCATTTCCTTCCAAATTGTCTGAAAATTGCCTAAACTATCCTGAATTCCAAAATTCTCCTGTCTAATGGTGTCTTTTATTTGTATGGAACTTCATGACTCCCTGTATGGAGTTCAAGGAACATATGGATGACAGGGTTATGATTTACTCTTGCATAGTCCTGTAAGGAGTAGGGATTTGGACGCCATTCTTAAGAGTTCCTTCCAACTTGAGGTAGTCTGTGGCCTCATGATTCAGCTAACTTGAGTTCTAGACAACCTCTATTCCCAAGAGCTGTTCAGTGGCTCAGCTGCTTACTGGAAAATATTTCTACTGTGAACTGGACCTTAGAAGTATTTGCTGTAGGAGAAAGGGAGCTTTTTCTTACTCATCTGTAGTATTTTGGTGTAAGGATGCAAGTAAGTTGGGAGATTCCACCTGTTGCTCATTTTTACTAGCCAACGGATGAATAGGAACCAAAAATTTAGTGCTACAGACTGAGAAAGAAAAATCAGTAGCTTTCTTGTTATTTTTTTGTTAATACACATTCTGAATTTTCATATATGAGAATTACAGATTTCAGATTATAGTTTAATGTTTTTTAAAAAGAAATTTTTACATCACTGTTAATTGTAATCCTTAAATGTTTAAAAATGTCTCAGTGTTCAATCTTACACCTAAATGTTATTTTTCTGCTGAAACATCAGAATATTAGAACCATGGTAACAGCAAAAAGAAATTGCCAGACATCTATATTAGTACAAAAAGACAATACATTTGCATGGCTACATTTACAGAGCCAGTGGCCTTATTCTGTTCCACTGAAGTAATTGAGAATTTCTTGAAGGGAGGTAAGCATTCTGTGTTAATTTCTAGGTTTTTCAGCTGTTAACTTACTTTTCCAGTATGGCTTTCAAAGCAGTTCCATTTAAGATAGAATTATTAACTCATGCTTTATAAATTGAATTCTTGATTTCTTTATTGTTTTGTCCAAACTTCTGAATACTAAATTTGGTCTTGGCATTTATTTCTCTAAATTGTCCCTTCATCAACCAGTACCTTGGTTGTGGTAAGCTTAAAAACAACCTTCCCCAAGAGGCATCACACCTGTGACATAAGCCAAGGAGTATTTTTCTGTCCTCTCTGGAGGCATGTTGCTGCCTGTGTTTACAGGTAGCCTGTAGCACTAATGATCAAAACAGTATGAAATTGAAAGGCATAGGATATCAGCATTAATCAACCTTTCTCTTTACTAAGAAATGTATAATTGATACATTCATAATCATTTGTGATAAGATCCTAACTATAAAATAGTCTTTTAAATCCAACCAGTCTATTTTCCTTCATTTTCCTTGAAACTGTTTTGTTTGCCTTAAAGTATGCACAGGGATTTCACTCACAGAATTGAAAAAAAAAACCTGCAAACGATAAATATACAATTTGCTGTAAGTACATAAACTTTTATATTCATCATACAAGACAGTAGATAAGTTGGAATGCATTGTCGAAAATATGGAGAACCAGCTATGTTATATATTAATAATGTTGGAAACATTGGGAGGAATCACATGCTTTAGAAAACAAGATGTCTGTTTTCTGAAGTAGGGCAGTAATGGAAAAGCATCACAGTATTTCTCCTTTCAAATGAGGTAGTTTGATTTTCTATTAGAAATTAATTTTTTAATACTTTCTTAATTTATGGTACGAAATAAACTATGATTAAGTTCAAAATTCTTTTCTTTAAATCTGAGGATCTGGTTTGACTCACATGACTTTACTATTTGCTTTGCCAAAGATCCCATTTTAAATTAGTGAGAATTAATCCATTAGCCTTGTATGACAAAAAATTTCTGGAGCTGAAATTTGGAGGATTTATGTGGTACTGTCTTATACAAGTTTGTTTAGTCCAGTGGTACTGAGATCTGTGGATTCCTAAATTTTGTGTAAGGGGCTGGTTTTTCCAAGCACTCAGCAGGCACTGCCTGAAAATCTCATGTCTCTGGTTAGAAGACACAAGAGGAAGGAGATTGTTTGAACATTAGACATCTACATTTAGGTCTGTGTGGTTAAAAAATTGTTTTCAACAAAAGAGCTGTAGTCACTTGAAGATCATTTATGGTTGTAGAGATTCCTACTTTGTCACTGTATGGCAGAGATACAAAAAATAGATTAGGATACACCTCATTGCTTGTGTAACATTGTGCAACTTCTTCTATCTTGTGATATGCTTATCTGAATTACAATTAGCTTTGCATATAAATTAGCTGTAAACTGCTTTGCAGTACACCATTATCCTGAGCCTTTTTCCTTTTTGTGCTTTTTTAGATCTTAAGAAAATTGTGTAATGGCTTGGGTTGGAAGGTGCCTTAAAGACTGTCTAGCTCCAACCCCTCTGCCATGGGCAGGGACACTTTCCACGAGACCAGGTTGCTCAAAACCCCATCCAGCCTGGCCTTGAATGCTTCCAGGAATTTGGAATCTACAGCTTCTCTGCACGACCTGTTCTGGTGCCTCACCACCCTCACAGTGAAGAATTTCTTCATCATATCTAATCTAAACCTACTCTTTTTCACTTTGAAGCCATTCCCCCTTTTCCTGTCCCTTGTAAAAAGTCGCTCTCTAGCTCTCTCATAGGCTCTCTTCAGGTACTAGAGGGGGCTTTAAAGCAGAACAACCCTGACTCTCTCAGCCTGGCTTCATAGGAGAAGTTCTCCAGCCCTCCAGTTGTCTTCGTGGCCCTCATCTGGACTTGTGCCAGTCGCTCCATGTCCTTCTTATGTTGGGGGCCCCAGAGCTGAAAGCAGTGCTCCAGGTGGGGGTCTCCTGAGAGTGATGCAGAGGGACAGAATCATCTCCCATGATCAGCTGGTCATGCTGCTTTTGATGTGGCCCAAGAGGTGGTTGGCTTTTAGGCTGGAAGTGCAGAATGCTGACTCACATCCAGCTTTCCATCCACCAGCAACCCCAAATTTTTCCCCTCAGAGATGCTCTCATTTCTTTCTCTTCCCAGTCTGTATGTGTGCTTGGGTTTGCCCAGCCCAGGTGCAGGACCTTGTACTTGGTTTTGTTGAACTTCACAAGCCTATCCAGGTCCCTCTGGGTGGCATTCCTTCCCTCCAGCATGCTGACTGTGCCACACAGCTTGGTGGTGTTGGCAAACTTGCTGAGGGTGCACTTGTTCCCACCATCTGTGTCAAAGATGTTTGATGATGCTGGTACCAGCTCCTGAGGAGCATTACTTGTCAGTGGTCTCTGCTTGGATATTGAGCTGTTGACTGCAACTTTTTAAGTGTGACCATTCAGCTAATTCCTTATCACTGCGTGGTCCATGCATCGAGTCCATGTCTTTCCAGTTCAGAGATATGGATGTTGTGCAGGACACGGTCACAGGCTTTGCACAAGTCCAGGTAGATGACATCAGTCATTCTTCTTTCAACGACCTGCACTGTCACCCCATCATAGAAGGCCACTGAATGTGTCAGGTGTGATTTGCCTTCAGTTAAGCAGTGTTGGCTGTCTCCAATCACCTCATTTTCCATCTGCCTTTGCATACTTTTCAGGAGGGTGTTACTTTAATCATTGCATCTCTTTTAATACAAAAACACTTAGCAAATTGACAGTGTGGCTTGAGAGCAGATCTGCAAATGTTAACACTAGCATTTCTAAGCCAGGCTACTCACTAATTTGAGTGACTTTTTATAAAACCCCATTTCTTTGGGCCAACATGGAAAAGAAGATGAGGAGGCAAAATAAGAACAGGGTCTCCTTGATGGTGGTAAATAGCATGGTGTTCTTTTTCAGGCACTACTGCTGGGAAGAAATTCAGTTTGATGGTACCACCTGAGAAGTAATTTGCAAAGTAGCAAATAGGAGTAAAGGTGTTAGATGAGTCTTGACTCACCTTTTCCTGCTGAGCTGGGTGAAGGGATGTGGTTCCTTTCTCATTCCATCTGGTGAGTTTCCTTTCTGTCATCTCCTTGTTTGCCATTAAGCCAGCAAAATATGTCTCCATCAAAATAGTCAATATGGGTGCATGGTGTGCAAATATACCTGAGCTGGTATTAATCCCTGACTTTGGGCTGGAATAGCTGTAAAAAGTGCAAAGTGGTTGAGATGATCCTCAGTTGGGTTTGGTTTGGGGTTTTTTTGGAAAAAACTGGTATGAATGAGTAATGTGAAATATTATGAGGCTGATAGCAATCCAGTTGGTTAAATAAGGATAATTCATGTTTCCCTCCTGTTGTGTGTTTTGCAAATAGGTTTTTTTGAGAGCAGATTGATTATTAAGTGCCTGAGATAGCATGTTATGATCAAGTGACATGAAACATTTGTACCTGACATGCCTTAATGAAATGTTAAAGCAGTGTATGCTGATCTAAGAATTAAAGAAGTGTAGAGGTAACAGTGCTTTATTTGATGACAAAAATAAAATTATATTTGTGCTAGCCCTTGCAGTTAATGCTAATCCAAGAGCTCATTTTGCCCTAGAGACCATATTGTGTATAATTTAGAGGTTTGTAGAAAAATCATGTTGAAAAGGATATCTGAGTGTCCAGTACAAACTTCTTCTCAAAGGCATTGAAATCAGGATATAGCCATGATAATGTCCAAAGTTCAGTCTACACAATGGCACACAAATATTGTGGAGGCACATGAGAGATGTGAGAAAAAGGTGTATTTAAAGTCAGGTTGTCTAACTCTGTTTAAATGTGATGATAGAGTGTGCTGCTGTATACATACATAGATTTAATTTTTTTTTTAAATGAGTTCACCTGATATTGCCGTGTACAGGTAATTTTATTTCTGGCAACTCCACATGTTGGTGGGAATAGAAACATCCCTAGAGCCAAGAGCTGACTCTTCTGTTGGATCAGGTGGTGAAAGGGAATACACAACATCTGTGCAGGTCAGAAGGGTGGGAGGAAAATGCAAGTTGAAGGCCATCGTATCTGGAAAATATCTTTAAAAAATCCTCTACCTACTTCCTCTGTTCTGAAAAACCATTTGGGAGAGGAAATTCTGTTTTTACTCATAGAAACACATTTCTGTTGCAAGTTAGAAAAGATGCTGTAGGAATCAGTTCAACACCAATGGGGAGATACCATGGTTGGCCAAATAGGTCCTCCCATTTTAAGTTCACATAAATTAAAGTCAGAAGTTTGAAAAAAATGCTTAATGTCAAGAGAAGCTGGAAAAAACAGGTAGTCATGCACTTCATTAAACATAGCATAGAAACAAGATAGAAGTGGGTCCTTTCAGATTTTTTGGTTGCTTAATAAATCTCTATTTTGTATTAAGGAATACATTTGCTTTAACATGAATGTTGACACTGTGGAATAATGAAAGCTAGTATTTTTTGTGTTTCCACAACTCAGCATTAGGCTGCTATGTTTCCTGCTTGTTTTTATGCTAGGTAGTGTTGACCCTAAGCATTCTTGGATTTGTGAGTCTGAGGTGACACTGAGATGCCATGATACAAAAATTAAAATGGAGGAAACCAAGAATCCATGTCTTTTTCTGTGCATAGGGCACAAGTGGGTTCGTTTTGTTTTGGAAAGGCAGCCTTGGCCCATCTTGGACACTGTTAGGATATTAAGGATCAAACTTCTCTTTGCAGTACTAATATGAATATAATTTGTCCAGTGATTTTACTGGCTGTTTTGAAAGTATCCAACTGCTGGATTCTATTATCTTTTATTCTGTTATCAAGAATAACTTGAATAACCTGGAAAGGACTGCAAGCCTAGCAGAATGTCAGGTGTGGACACAGAGTAGAGCTACAAATTTTAATTAAATATAAACCCCCTATAATTTACAGTTCAAATTAAAAGTCAGAATTTGGGAGGTCCTTTTAAAGAGAGGCCTTCTGCCACTAAACGCTTTACTTTTTAAGCAGGCTTTCAGGCACATTTCTAACCTTAAAATACTCAGAGGTTTGACATGATTTAGCAGTTTATGGAATCATCACTCACCTCTAAGGTTTAGATATTTTTTCACATCGCACATGCCGTGACATCTGTTTTGCAGAAAATAAGATTGTTCTCAACAATGTCAAGTGGAGAGAAAGATGGAGTCATAGGGGATAGTGAAATGTAGAATCACTTGAAGCTGTATTTTAAGTTTATGACTGACAAAGCAGATGTGCTTTTTCTGCAGGGACTGTCTTTTTCTTCTGTGTCTTTACAGCACTTAGCACAAGGTGTTCAGTTGCACAATTTGGACTGATAGCAAGAATAACATATGCATGTTAGAAATCCTGTAGAGACAAGACTGCTGTTTCACTGTGAGTCAAGGTCAGCTATGGGTGAAGAACATGGTGTTGACTTTCTTGGCTAACTTGTGGGAAGTGTAATTTTAACTGTGTCTCTCACCATGGATTTGAGAGTGAAGCAATTGTGGGGCAGTGTTTTAAAGAAAACAGCTTACTCTTTGTGTTGTCTGTATCAGTAATGACATAGCCAAAACCTCTGGAGATTGGTTTGTATATGGTTATAGATATGTATAGTTGTCTTGTATACTGATGCCATCCAGCTGAACTTTCCATCATCAGTTGTGCTTTACAACAGTGTGTTCAAGAGGAGGTCCAGCCCCTTACCAGCTGTAGGTAAGGTAAAACACACTTATAATTGTAGGTGAGGCACAATTCCCATTTGCCTCAAATGCAGGTATGGTGAGTGATCCTGTGCAGGGGGTGCTGAAGATAAGCTGTTCCAGGATATCTTTCTGACATACAGTGTTCCATGTACTGAAGACTCGGTGTACTTTCATAATTCCAGACAATTTCAGCCATAATCATCTCTGATTTATGTAATGTATGGGTGTGGATCTCTGTGGGCAAGCTGAAAATTCAACAGAAGTGTTAGTTAATTATAAAATTCCTGAATATATGATTTTTCTAAAAATATTTTTGAAATTAACGTGTACGAATATGTCAGTCTCTGTAGTTGCAAGCTACAACTTGTTGCAAATTGTTATTCATCCTTGGAATGAGTGACACTGTTTGTTTCTTGTACCCTAGGAAAGACTATGTAGTTACTCAGTTGTAGATAAGTGGCAGGATAAAAAAGGTTTTATTTACAAAGCAAAGAAACCCTTCTAGTAATGAGGTAGTACAATCTCATATATTTGATCTTTTTTTGGGACAGAGAAGTGAGCTAGGTGACCTCTTTCCAGTGGCCCTGTTTCCTGTGACTAGAGAACTGCAAAAGAAAATGTTAGAAACAAACAAACAAACAAACAAATAAATAAAAGCAATGCAAAAAAAAAAAAAAAGTGAAAATAAAGGATTTGTTGAATGAGACTGATCCTGTCTTTCTGTGAATATGGAGCAGGTGGAGACTAGCTAGCTGCTGCAGATACCAGTAATGATCTAGTCACAACCCTGTGGAACTTTGTGCCAAGGAATTTATCAAGGTGCAAAGTGAAAAAAGTCTTATCTCTGATTAACTCAAGCTTTGACTTGAGTCAGTCTCTTAGGAAAGCAAATGCTTGTAAACTAGAGAAGTTTTGTGGGAGAAAACTGCAAGTCACATTCTAATAAAAATATATGCAAATTTTCACACATCTGGCAGAATTAGGTGCATCACAGTACGTGTGATAATCTAGGACTATCATAATAGATGTTTTAGAGAGAAGGATAACCATCTTCGATTACTTGATTACTCTAGCTAGTATATTTAGTAAATAGACAAATCCTTAAAAACCAAAGCTCTTCTTTGATTCAGAAATGAAACAGTGTCTTTCACAAGGAAGCAGCTGTGATCTGAAAGGCTGAGAATTGTAAGCATGGTGCAGTGGTCCCCCCCCCAGTCAATTGCCATGTGATGTTAAAGTTACTTACAGTCATTGGGATCTATTGGTAGTTTAATGTTTGTATTTTGATAGTGCTTAGGGCATCAGCCAATTTAGGATTTAGGAGGAGGTTCCTCAAATATGGTACGTAAAGTCCTCTTTCCTAGTTTGCACTCAAGGGATGTAGGCTGAAACTGAGAGTCTTTGGGGATTCATCTTTAGGCAGGCTAGTTCTTTTAATTGCAGCAACAGATGACAATTTTTTTAATATCCAATATTTGCAGTGGGTATTAAGTATTCAAAAGGGAAAGGTATCTCGGGACCTGTATGTGCTTGCATGAGCGGCAAAGCTTGTCCCTGCTGACCTGTTTTGATTATTAGTTGGGCCTCTGCTGTACATGTCCAAAGAGAATGGCAAACTGTTAAAGACTGATCCTTTACACCAGTAGAGAAGTAGTTTGAGGTGATGAGGAGAAACAGAAGATAGGATGGTAACTGACCCTTTTGAATATGTGAAAGAAAGAAGGATTTTTGCAACAGGCAGAAAGAGTTCAGACCAAGTGAAGTAATTATTACCTGAGATAATTGATCCTGTGTCCAAACTCTGATAGCTGATCAGTGTGCCTGTTTACATTGGGGATTTAGCATTTCAGCCTGTTGGTGACTAGAACTTTCCTGCACAGGGTTGTTAAGCTCACTGTAAGCAATTCTGTGTAAAAATTGGGCCAAAACAGTTGCCTCAGACAATCAAATTGCTGTCATCTGCATATGTAAATGCTGCATAAGTTTTTGCCCCAGTTATGCAATTTGTTTTTGCATTTTGAGGGTTTCAGGAGGCTGATTGTGATTTTAAGACTGCAGCTGTTGATGGGTAGCAGTACAGGAAAAGGAAATCCATGCATTTTTGTTCCAGAGTAACAGGTATTCGCATGTTCCTATATAAGTATTACAATTTCATTAGAGAAGTGTATGTACGTTACTGGTTGGTACAAATGCTCTCCAGTGACTGGGTCCCTTACTCAGACGTGCAGACTGTGCCTCCCAGAAAGCTCACCTCTGCTTCTGGGGTCTTCAAGTGCTTCTGGCTTCAGAAATGTGGCAGGCATGACCTGGACAAACTCTGGTAAAATTCTGAAAGTCACAGGCACTTTTGTTGTTGACTTTAATTCTACCAGGATTTCATCACTAGCGTCCAGCATATTTTGAGCATGTTACTGATCAGTTGATGATGATTACTTTGAAAAGAATATGCTCACCAGTTCACATTAGGAGCACTGGGCAAGTTCAGCTTCTGCAGCATTGGTATCAGATCCAAAGAGTGTTGAACACAGTGGGAGGACTCCCATTGTCATCTATACATTTTGATAAGTAAAATTTAGAGGGCTTCCAAAATTTGTAGGAATTAGAATGATGTTTATTTAATGGTTCTGGAATGTTTACAGAAATAAATTCATTTTTCAGTGCTTTAATAATGATCTGAGATACAGAAGAAAATATTTAATACACAAGACAAATGTACAGACCTTGTTAGACATTTTTCCTTGCATATGCTCTATTTCTTTCACTTACTTTATTCCATATCCTCCCTTGCCAATATTCTCCTCTTCCTTTCTTTTTCTGATGGTATTAAATTTCTCCATTTTACAGGGTGGCCTAAAGATGCCTGTAATTCCATTTTTGATTATTTCTGTCTCAATCTGTGGCCACTGGCTGCTGGGAAGACTTCTGAGACCTATAGATCAGATCTTTCTCAGAGAGCTGTTGAAAATACATTATTATTTTCCATGTATCTATTTTTTTCTCAGAACTACCATTTGCAAAAATCAGTTGTGTTTCTGTTATGCAATGATGCCTCTTGAAAAACAGACAAGATATGAAGAAAAGATAACATGAAGCTATTAAAAAATGGGTATTCTTTTTGCCCTATAGAATGCAATAGCTGTTACTGGATAAAGATTGCAGGACAAAATCTGGCCCTTCACACTTTTGTGATTGACTTCCCTTCAGCAGTTTCTGCAGTGTGGGAGACAAAGCAATCATCAGAATCAGCAGTGCACTGTCCTGGGACCTCTTGGGGTTGGAGAATATTCCAGAACAGCAGTGAGGTTGTACTTCAGCTGAGAGTGATGATCATTCTGTCCCAGCCCACACAAGGAGCATTTTGGCATCTGCTTCTGATGAAACCATTCACCTTCTTACCTGCTCTGAGCAGAGGTGTTGCTGTGACAGATGCCTGAGGTCAAGGGGCACAGAAAATGTGAGAGAAAGGGCTCCAGAAGAGAAACTGGCTGTAAGCAGTGAATTACTTCTTTGGCTACCATTAAAAAAAAAAAAAGGGGAAAAAAAGGGGGAAAAAAATGAAGCCCATACCAGCAAGCCCAATGTTTTAGTACAACAGTAAGGATAACTGTAATTGGAACACATGTCTGCACTTTTGTAATTAATTAATCATTAATTGCAGTGAACATTTTATAGGTCACAAATTGTTTAAAGGTAAATGCTCCCATTATGTGAAACAGGTATATCCAAGTCACACACCCTATCAGTTTGCTGTATTGATTTTCACCATTAGTCAGTATTTTGAGAGGAAATGCACATTAGTAGATACGTCTTGGAAATGATTAGTGTTGGCTAGAACTAAGTATAGTGCAGGTGGGAGTGTGCAATCTCTCAACCAGTACTGCTCAGTACTGTAGTGCTGGCAAGGCAGTTCCCCTAATATGCCACTGTTGAATAGCAGCTATAATTTTGCTGCAAGCTGAGTAGGGCTTCTGTGACAGAGATAAAGCCAAGGGCTATAAGTAATCTCTTTGCATTTAGCTATGCCTTTTATCCTAAACGGGGCAGGGACCAAATGCTTAGAGGTGAAATACCAATCCATTAAAACACTGCACCACGTAGATTTCAGAGTCTGCAAGAACATGTTCTTGCACCTCAGTATAAAGTCTGCTGTCCTCAGACATGCTGAACTAAAGCTTGATTTAAAAAATGTTTTAAGAGGGAGGTAACAGTGAGATCTGGTAGCAAAGGGCAGCTCTGAAGGCAAAGCAATTTTGCATCTGAAAGCAATGCTAGTGATAGGTCTACTCTGGGAAGTCCGTAGTGCAAAACTTTGCACAGGCCTTTGTTCTCAGAGAAATCTTCCCTTGAGTCTCAGGTAGAGTGGCAAGAACATAGTCCACAACAGCCTTCTTTGAATCAAGCTTTCTAGTATGTATCTGGGGATTCCTGTTCTTGTGTGTTTTGCACCAAGGGCCCAGTAAAGGCTATTAGACTTGGAAGGAGGCCACAATAGGCTCAATTAATATTTTATTCAGTATAATCCTGCATTGGGTGGAATTTGGCAGTCCTGTAGTGAGAGGCTGCTGGCCTCAGTTGTCTTTCAAAGCCTCTTCCTGTCTCATTGGTTCCCTTCTTTCATTGTATATAAAAGCTGTGTTTTTGTGTTGTCTGATGGTGATAGAATCTCTTTCATTATCTCCAAGACTGTCACTCAGCCAAAAGGATTAAATCTTCATTCTTATGGGATGGTAAAATCTATGCCTTGTTCATTGTTATCCCCTAGCAGTACCCATCTGATAACAGTAACTTGGAAAACAAGTTTCCCCATTTTCAAGGGGAAGAGGAAAGGTTATGACTGATTAACCAAAGAATATTCCATCTTTGAGCTTTGTTTCTGGGAGGGCTCAATTCCAAGTGTGGATCTTCACCTGCATTAGAAATTACCCACAATTCTTCAACCATTTCCTGTAGTTTAGAGATCTTAGATCAAGAAGAGTATTGTGGTGTCCTAGGTGTTGTCTGCTCTCTGTAGTACACGACATAGATCCTCAATATTTTATGCTTTGAGCCTAGCAAGTTCCAGCTGAGTACTTTCAGCTGGTTCTTCTGAGTTGTCATGTTTGACCAAAGGTGCAAATACTATGAAGTGGATATTTTATGGCTATCCACTGGATAAATGGTTGCATTGAATTTAATTCAAAATTCACAGAATCAGAGAATCAGTTAATTTGGAAAAGACCTTTGAGATCATTGAGTCCAGCCTGTGACTTAGCACTACCATATCAACTCGACCCTGGCACAAAGTGCTCTGTCAAGTCTTTCCTTAAACACATCCAGGTGCAGTGACTCCACCACCTTCCTGCACAGCCCATTCCAATGTCTAATCACCCTTTCTGTGAAGAATTTCTCCTTATTGTCCAACCTAAATGTACCCTGTTATAGCTTGAGGCCATCCTCTTGTGCTGTTGCATGTTGCTGGGTTACAATCTCCTTTCAGGCAGTTGCAAAGAGCCATAAGGTCACTCCTGAGCCTCCTCTTCTCCAGGCTAAGTAAGCCCAGCTCCCTCAGCCACTCACAGGACTTGTGCTCCAGACCCTCCACCAGCTCCATTTCCCTTTTCTGGGCTTGCTCCAGCACCTCTATATTCTTCCTAAGTTGTGGGGCCCAGAACTGGATGCAGAATTGAGCTGCGGCCTCAGCAGTGCCGAGTACAGGGAGACAATCCCTGCCCTGGTCCTGCTGGCCACACCATTGCCAGCATGCCATTGGCCTTCTTGGCCACCTGGGCACATGCTGGCTCATGTTCAGCTGTGGTCAACGAGCACCCCCAGCTCCTTTTTTGCTGGGTCACATTCAGTTCATGTTGTGCTTATTCTTTCACATGGCCTGTTCATACTTCTTGGATCAATATAAATATACAAGTCTAGATTTGTGGTGCATTTTTTGCTTTGGGTGCTGTAGTGAGTTTTGCTAGTTTCTGTAGCCTCTTGTCAACTTCATGGTGATGTTCTGCAGACTGATTTGGGGCTGTTTACTTTTCTGAGATATCCATCTGAATGCATCAGACTTTGTCTTCCTTGGAAAAACTGAAGATTTATTAGTAGTAGGAGATGCCAACTAGTGTACTACTAAATATTAAGGTCTTTCAAGGTCTTGGTTTTCTTTTTTATTCTTTTTAAGTTATAAACATGAGTATGAATGCTGATGCAATGCTAATGAGTGATATAATCATTTAGCTTGCAGTGCAGTTCATGAGCAGGGGCACATGCAGAACTCTAGGAAGCCGTGATTGGGAAACTACAGGCCACTTATTTTTCCTGTTCCTTTCTTCTCCGTTGGGTAAATTGGAACCTGGTCCTCATAATTCTAACATCAAACTAACTTTGCGTTGGAGAAAAAATGCTCTTTCTTTTCCATATTACTCAGTGTTTTAGAGAAGTATCCCAGCAGGTCAACTGCCAATGAAGGATTCTTTCTATAAGAAGCACACATCATTTATAATTGCTTTCTTAATTTCTCGGGAGCTATGAGGTTAATCTGGGTACATAAGCTACTTCACTTAGGACTCATCCTTTTTCAATAGGGAAAGAATTGTCTTAATTTATAATTGTCATGAAACAAAATATCACTTTTGTGCAATTAAAGTGGGTAGGGTTGACTTCTTATTCCAAAGCAACTTGTTCATGCATGTGACTATGTAGATTTTAAACCTGTAATTTTTCAAGATGTTGTAATAGTTGATAATCAAAGACTTCTTCAAGCATCTTCTGTCATCTTTGATGTCTACACTGAAGTTGGAGGATTTTAGACACAGTAGTGATAAAATTATCAATTGATAACTATCTACAGACTAAAGAAAAAAACATTATGTTTTCATGGTGATTTAATTTAGATGACAATTTCTGGACATGACAAAATTCTCAAGAGAACTTTTAACATATTAATAGATACTTTGTATTAGATAACCTGTAGCCAAAATGGTGCACCTCACTCTTGGATCTCTTTTAAGATACACTGATATGAAATTAGTAAGTTTCTAGTTAGGACCTGGTTACACTTCTTTATAGTGTGTGTGTGGAAGATTTGGAGGATTTCTCTGGGGTATGAGAATTGTTGCACTTGCTGAATCATCTTGATGTGTTCTAGCTGATCATTTTCTTGCCATTTCTGAAGACGTTTCTTATTTGTGGCAAAATGGTAACCCTTGTGTTTTCCTTTGACACAAAGCAGATCAAAAGGTGATTATACCATTTCTATCTGATGCCACTGAGGCTACAGTGATAAGCTTGAGCTTAGACTACATGATACAATAGTTGTTTAGGGTTATAATGTTATTGAAACCTTTTGGCAGTTTGGCTGCTAATAGTGAAAATTCTTTTGCTTGACCCAGTATTTTTGTTTTGGTTCATTGGGAGTACTGGAAATACCAGTAATTAGCTTTATTTCACAAAAACATTGAACTTCACATTCATGCATACACATGCAATCAATAAAGGCAGAAATGTTCCTGTAAATAGTGAAGAAGTTGCTTCTGATGAACAGAAAATGTATTACTTATATTTCACTGTATTGTTATAAACAAGATCGTCATAAAAAGAAGAGTTTATGTTGAACTTAGCAAAGATTATCAGTATTGATAGAGAACAAGAATTGGCTGAGTGTAAACATTTACATACATTTTTGACTCTGGCAGCAGGCCACTGGGGCCATCACTTTGTGCTTGGAGTCCACAGTGATGAGCCAAGTTCCAAGGGAACTGGGAGGAAGGAATATTCCTGGTGCGTTTGTTGAGTGCACCGAGGGAAAAGTATTTGACCTTTTGGTATGGATGATAGGGCAGACAGTGGCCTCTAGAGGAAGTTTTTGGGTACAGACTCACTGGTCCTGAGAGGCCAGAGACTCCTGTGCTATTCCATTCCTTCTTACAAGTGATCTGGTTAGATTTGTCGGAGCAGCTGAAGATGATGAGAATGTTTAGAGACTGGCAGACAGACAGGAGAGGACATGACTGCACGGCAGCAGTGGTTCTTTGGGAAGAGCAGTGATCCTGCACTACTTGGTAGCCTGCAAAGAGAACAGTAACTAATCCTGACTTAGGGTGGGGGTGGCCCAAAGCAGCAATGAACTAACCCACACTATGTCAAATAACAAATACACCACTAAATTAGGTTAATTTTCAAGAAATGCATCAAAGTTTAACCTGATAGCTGATGTCTTCACAAGCATCCACATGTGTAGCATATCTGCTGTGTATGGAAATTTGATTTGTAAAGTAAGTAAAAGAAGAAAAAAAAAATCTTTACATATTGTTTAAAAGATAAATTCACTTGTGTTTAATGTGGCTTTCTTTGTTAATTGAGGATTCAGTCTTTAAAATGTGCTTATAACTGCTTTTCTGTTTATCTTTTTTTGACATTTGAAACGTTTAAAGATGTAGGTACCAAAGGAAAAAAATCTAATGTCATGGCATAACATTTTAGCATGTCCTTAATCTGAAAAATATTAATAGTCCCATTGAACAGAGAGAGGATGTTAATGATCTTCAAGCTGAGTATTTTGGTCTTTGAAAGACTTAAGACCTACTGTCCTTACCTTAATAGTTTTAGACTAGCTGTCCAATAAATTCCATCATGTGCTTCAAGTAAGAAATCTGAAAAAAAGTGGAAGAAATATTTTGTTAGGATTTTTTTTTAGTCATAGGTAATTTTATGGGATACTTTTAATATAGTGATTATGAAATTTTCAAGCAGTTTAATTTTCAAGCTGTTGGTATCCATTTAATGCAAAAAAGTTTATCTCTCTCTTAAACTGAGTACCTGAGATTTAGTATGTGATTTCTTTCCTTCTGCATCTCTATGCTGTTAATCCAGGACAATGCTCTTTGCTTCTGTTTCTCCAAGGGCTTGATGCATTCTGAGATGATAGAGGGGCTTGTTTACACATGCTCTTTGCTCTACATGTTTGTGCCCCAACATTACTTTAACAATAAAGCTGACTGGCTACAAAAAAAAGAAGCAAGATTGGAACTGATGAAGCTAAATTGCATGCAAATATCACTTCAAACTAAAAACATTTACTATTCGTATGTTGAGAATTAGTGAAGCCCTGTATTCTGGCTCTGGGGTTTGCAGCAATTCCAATCCCAGCGGGGTGAACAGTCTGCATGATCTGTCTCTGCTGAATTCTGTCCCCTGCTGCTTTCCTTGTTTTAACAATGTCTGACCTTCCTGCACTATTTTCATTTCCCCCTTTTCAAAATGTAAGTGTACCAGAACCTTATCAATAGTAGGAAGAATTAGAGAGAAGGCTGTGTGGTTATATCTAGCATGGATGCTGCAGTGAATCCTTATGAAGTTTAAGCAGTACAGTATTGCTTACTCCATGGGATAGATGTCTCCAACTGGGATTAAGGTCCTAATTTTGCAACATAACTAGACTTCTCTTACCAAAATCTAAAGAGTGCCAGAGTGTCAATTTCCTGCCTGTTCCCCCTCTCACCTTTAATTTACCCTGTAAGCGTGCACATCCCAGCACATATGCCTTCTCACATGTGATCTATTTGTATTCAGTGTAATCCCATTACTATGGTTCCCATGCATCTGGCAGTCTTTAATGTATTTATGTTCATGACACTCTTTCCAGACATGTATTTTTATCCTATATTGCAGAGAGGAACCTATGTGCCTTTTTCCAAAGTTGTATAGGAAGACTGTGACAGAGTTGGCATAGGTATTGGACATGGCACTTGCTTATCCTTCTTCCTTTTAGCAGCAATGTTGTAATCTGGCAGAAGGTTTGAATACCTTTAGTTGCTCTGTTAGGAATTCTGAATCCCTGTATCTGTTTGCAGCAGCCATTTTACTGGCACTTGCAACAATGTCACACACTCAATAGGAAAATTTCTGTGAGCTTTTGTGAAATGTTAAACAGTTCTGTGATTTCATTCCAAATTATCTGAAAGAAAGGAAGTAAAACTAAAATAAGTGTCAGTGAAAGAATGAGTTTTTCAGGTGGAGATATGACTGTGCCTTTGAGAAAACATGTCATGATAAAGGATTCGATGACATTGGGTAAACCAGGCAAGAGGGTAGGAGTGCAGGGGAGATTTAAACAAGATAAGTAAGATAATGAGGACAGCTGGGATATCTATGCATAGCAAACAATTTGCTTGGCAAATTTGTTCTTATTCCTTCTTCGTGAGTTGTGTATGAACAGATTTTTCTCGATTTTTTAGTTATTCAAAACTGTTTGACAAATGTATCTTTTGAACAGATTTAACATACGCATTGTTGGTGGACTTTCTTTGTAGCATGTTCTCATTACTGTTGTCAGATGGCTGGTGGCCATAACCACATAGTGTTGGTTCTGTTCCTTCACTAGTCAGGCTACTGAGCTGCTGCTGTGTGACCTGGGTGACCACTCTCAGCTGCTTATTCCTTGCAGTGTACATTTCAAGAACAATCCATGGATAAAATTATTTTTAAGAATCTCTGTGATAAGATTTAGGAATACTGAACACTGTCGGTAAGGTCAAGGTCAGTTTACATGGCAGAAAAAAAGGGCTATTTTTCCACATAGAGTATATTTGCAGTGAATAACTTAGCTAACAGTAGACACTGTAAATCCACTTTGGCAGATGGTTAAGTCTATGTTGTGACCCTCTTTTCTGCCCCAGGGATTGTTTCTTGAGTATGGCCTCATCTGGGTAGGCATTTTAATCTGAAAATATTTGTTAGGATGTTACAAAGCTGTCTAGATGAAGTTAAAAATTTCAGTGAATAAGAAATCAAATTTTTACTGGGAAATTAACATACATCTCACTTGTTTTAATTTTTCATGTCTCCCAACCTGCTTAGCAAAGAGTACTATAGTAGTAAGCACTATTTATGTAGAGAACCTTACAGGTTTTATGGAAAACCTATTAGTTTTATGTGATTACCTGTGTGTCACAGCAAACATTGTTTCTGTTGTTTAAGAAATACAAGTAATGTGGTAGAAGCCCTACTGAAGTACTGCAAGCTTTGGCGATTCTAACTTGTCTTTTTTTTTGCTAACAGAATGTATTTTGCAAAGAAGGCCAGCATACAGTGTTTAATCTTTTTTGCCCTTAGCTCACAGATGCTACTGTAGGAGTACTGCAGAGGCTGACGTAGTTTTTAGCAGTTATGTTGGTGTAACTTTGTCTCTGTATAAAAGACACAGTGAGGAAGATCTGTTAGGCAACAAATACGGAGAAAAATCAAATACTGTGTAGACTTCAACAGCTTTCATGTTACAGAGGTCTTTGGTTGCAGAAAGGAACAATTTGTTTAAGACCATAATGTTACTCAGCTGGCTTTTATTGTGATGGAGGCAGAGACTCGGTGAAGTCTCAGCAGCTGTGTCAAGTGGTGCAGTCTCTACTGGGAGACACGTCTTTCTTTCCAAAGTGAGGGCAAGGCTGCGTAATGCAGTCAGTATTGGGTACCTCTCTTTGGCCTGTAAAGGACAATCAGCACCTTCAGCAATGTTTATTGTGTGTAGGGGGCAAGGTGTTGGTGGGAGGCTGCAGGGGTGGCCTCTGGGGAACGTGTTCAGGGTCTGCTGTGCCAGTTTCAGGTGGCTCCACGATGTACCCGCTGTAGGACACAGCTGAGCCCATCGGCCACGATAGTGCATCTCTGTGATAACATAAGGAACGGCAAAAGCACTGCATAGACACAGAGGAGTGAGGGGGAAAAAGTGTGAGAAACCTTGCAAACACCAAGGGCAGAGGGGGAGGAGGGAGAGGAAGTACTTATAAGCACCTGGGTTTAAGACACTCCTCAGCAGCCCATGGAGGAGATGATGGTGGAGCAGGTATTCTCCTACAGCCAATGGAGAGGGCCATGGTGGAGGCATGCAGCCTGTGGAGGATCCCATGCCAGAGCTGGTGGGTACTTCCAGAGAGAGCTGTGGTCTGTGGAAGGCACATGGAGGAGAAGGTTTGTCATGAAGGCCTGCAGTCTATGGAAGGACCTGCACTAGAAGAGGGGAAGAGGGGGGAGGAAGAGTGGCAGAGAGGAGCTGTTACAGACTGATCCCACCCCCTGCTTCCTGATTCCCTTGGGGCAGGGAAGACAGGAGATAGAGTAGGAAGTGAAGAGGTTGAGCCTGGAAAGAATGTGCAGGTGAAGGGAAGGTATGTTAGTTTTTGTCTTTGTTTCTCACCATTCAACTCTATCTTTAATTCCCACTAAATGAAATTAATTTCCCCCATATTAAGTCTGTTTTGCCCTTAATGGCAATTGTTAAGTGATCTCAATGTTCTTGTCTCGACCCATGAGGCTTTTCATCTTTGTTTCCCCATTGTTTTGAGGAGGGGGAGTGCAAGAGCCATTGGGTGGTTGTCATCAACCTACAGTCACATTACAAAAGGTTGCAGTTTTGCATTTCTGAAAGTAATGTATCAGAGCAGATCAGTTAGTTATTTGTTCTGAAGAGCAGTGTTAACAATACATAAACATTAACAAACTAAAAGAACTGGCATTGTGAGATGGTTATGATGGTTCTGCAGGCATTTGGAAATACAGGTTGAGTTTTCAGACTTTGCATTCTGAAATGTCCCAGGATAAGTTCTGTGCTTTAACTTACATGATAATGTTGCCCTTTGGGTTGAGAGAAGGAGAGGAAGAAACAGGCTTTACTAGAGAAACTTTGTAACAGCAAAAGAAAAGGAAATGTAGGCCAGAAAACATGATTAAACTTGCAGATTAGTTGTGTTTGTGGGTTAGTTTGTCCCTGTTCAATTTGACATTATTGAAGTGTAGTTCTTAGAGGTTCAGTGAGGTTAAGAACTAACAGGTTTGGATAACTGAAGTTAATTAGAGATGCAATCTGCTTTATTGTGTAAATCTGTTTACAGATCAACTTGAAATAAGCATTCACAAACATCTTACACTTTTCTGAGGCTGGTTTGATAGATAGAAAGACAGATAGGCATTTCCTGGAGAGGTTGTGGAGCTTGTGGATGCCCCATTCCTTGAAGTGTTCAAGGCCAGGTTGGATGGAGCCCTAAGCAACCTGATCCAGTGAGGAGCATCCTTGTCCTTGGCAGGGGGGTTGGAACTAGATGATCTTTAAGGTCCCTCCCAATCATTCTGTGACAGTCACACAGGTACATATGTACATAAAAATACTTTGAAAAGTTTTATTTCTTTGTATTTGTGTTTTGAAAAAGAAGCATAAAATCTGAACACATGCGTACACACACAGAGACTGCTTCTCTTTGGTTAATCTTTTCCAGCTGCCTGAGAAGAAAGTTTGCCTTGTGCAGTTTCTTGCATAATTTTGCTGACCAAGAGGCTGAACTGTTTTATTCACATGGAAAACTTCTATTTGATTCCATGCTAATAAGAGTAATATAATATGCTTCAGGTACTGCTTGAAGAATATATGTGATTGGTACAGGTTTATATGTTTTCTGTAGCTTTTTATGAAAACATGAAACACATGGTTTTTAAGTGCATTTTTTAAAGCTATGCATTTCATAGACAACTCTTAAATCTTCTATTTTTTTAAATAAAGGGAGATAATCTTGGTTTAAAAAATCACATTTCATAAGCTGAAGCAAACTTTTTTCTGTATGAGGGTAGCACTAGGAGTTATCATTTGACAGTTATTTCATGTATTCTGTGAAAAGCATGGATGATGTTAGTGCAGTGTCTAGTGAAGGTTCCAAATCACAAAACCACTGCCTTGATTGGTGCTAATTGGCACCTCCCTTGTTGGAGGTATCAGTAGAAAGGCCAAGGACTGAATATGCATGAAGAAGGAATTAGCCTCTTGCTCCTGGGGCAGAATCCTCCAGAACACACATGAGGCACGCATGCTCAATAGAACATGGACTGACAGTTGAGTTGAAACTGCTGCCAATCTTTTACTTTTTGGGAGAAGTAAAGTTATTTATGGAAAAAAAAAAGGTTATAGAAGATAACTGAAAACCTACTGTGATTATTAGATTAACAGAATAATATATTAATCTTTAAAATATATTAGAAAATAGCCTGAGGATCTAGTAGCCAAGAAAGAACAGGAGAATGGAATAAAACTGTAGGATTAATCTGAGGGAGTAAAACATGTAACATAAATAGCCACATGGATGAAGGGCTTGTTTTTTAAAAGAGGAGGACTTATGTACATGATGACTGCCTATGCAGTTGAACACACATACCAGAAAAAAGTGTGAAAACAAGTCAAAGTGTATTTTCTACATCTAAACTTTTTTTCCCTATTAGTTTTGCCTTTCTTTCTGTAAAAGGAATATATATATATATTTTTATATATATCAGTTTGTGTTGTGGCACTAGTGTATGATAAAATACAGCAGTGGATACACCCAATATGATAAATACTGAGAGGATGACATAAATCAACCAGCAATATATATGGGAATGCCTTTGCTGTGATTCCTTATACTGAACCTATCCTCTAAGGTGTCTTTGAGACCTTCCTGTGTTTATTCTGTTTCTGTGTTTGTGAGCTCTAAAATGTCAACAATTTGAGTTTAGTCTTTCAGTGATGTTCTGTTCAATGGCCATACTTACTGGCTTTGAGTGGTCTTCACTGCTGTTTTAGAAGATCCTTGTAAAATCAGCTAACTGCATACATTGCAAAGTGGGAGAAAGTACATTTATTCTAACAACAGCTGCCTGTAAAGGGTGTCCAACTGAATATTTGTGGGGTGCAGCTTTGTGGGCACCTTTCCTGTGCGTTTGATGGACTGCATAACAACCCCCTCATAAGCTCTGTGCTGGCTTCCATTCTTGTAGTTGACTTAGTCTCATTAGAAATGTTTATTTCTTGTGTTTGATTAATAGATCTCCTTCCAGAGCACTGACTGTGTGAGTGGTAGCAGTAAAATGTTCTTACAAATCAGAGGGAAAGTCTGCCTAGATCCTTGAAACTTACATCTCTCAGTTTCCCATTCATTCTTTCTTCACCCAACAGAAAGTCAGGAAGGATAAAAGGGTTTTCTGATGTTACTCAGAAGTTAATGAACTAAACTAGCAAAGCCATTCTAAATTAACAGCCCTCTCTCACTCGAAGTGCCCTGCCTTTTGGTATCTCGCATTGTATATCAGAGAAACTGCTAACTTGAGTGCATCAGTTCTCAGGGAACAGATCAGCTGTCAGACATTGTCTCAGAGCACTTGGTTTCTCACGTTTGAAACTTTGTACCATAGGCCCCCTTACTGACATGCTGAACTGGAGGAAGAAAAATCGTTGTTCTGGTTCTGACATACCTCACTGGAACGTGCAAAAAGACCTGTGCTTGCACAGCAGCTGGAACTTGTCAGTGCATTTGCTGAGCTGAATGCCCTGCAGTATAGACAGACACGTGCAGCAGGGGCAAGAGCTATCTAAGATAGAGGCCAGTACTAGCACAAGAATCAGTTGGGAGTGATAAGAGGATTTCAGACTAGGAGATCTGTAGGTGTCTGGACCAGCTTCCCAGAAGGAGTTTTATGGGATACTTGTGGGTTAATTTGTATCTATAACCTGTCTTCACAATAGGAAGGGCCTCTGATCCATATCTATCTTTAAAAGTA
Organism: Emberiza elegans; assembly: GCA_024865655.1. Taxonomy (NCBI): domain Eukaryota; kingdom Metazoa; phylum Chordata; class Aves; order Passeriformes; family Fringillidae; genus Emberiza; species Emberiza elegans. The sequence goes on along the minus strand of JALJVW010000085.1, from coordinate 23,876,753 downwards.
GCCAAATAATGGGAATGCTGTCTCCTTTGGCCAGGTTTCTGCATTGAGCTATAAGACAATATATATCTTCTGGTTGCTTCTATCTGATTAAAAGCTTCATTATTAATTCAGCTGCCTACTTGAGCACTGTCTAGGTTTTCAGACTGCTGTGGCAAGACTACTGTCTTGTTCCAGGAGACAAGACTCTATCACCGCATCCTGTGTCACCTTCATTGGCTAATTCACCTGATCTCTCCCAAATCCAACTCTGCCTCTGTTCCTTCCCAGACTGCCTGTGCTGGTGTTTTCTGTTCTCTGACCTTCTCCCTCCATTTTTTTTCCTGACAAGTTACTTGAGTTGTTTTTGCTCTGGGAATTCATCCCTCTCCTTTTCTAATGGCAAATAGGGACAGGTCACTGATGCTGTCTTTTTTACACCTAAATATTTCCCCTGCTTCTGTTATACATCTAATCTCTATGCTAAACCTTCCCATTTATCACTTCAGCATATGATGAACTTTAAAAGTTGTTCATTTAACTTCATCACTGGAGCCATCTGATCTCTCAAGTGAGTGCTCTATTGCTTTTCTTTTCAGCTTTTTTTCCCCTTCATTCTTGCTACTATATTTAAAAATAGCTTACCTTTTTTTAGTCTTACAGCATTATTAAATGTGTTTGTCTCTAAAGGATTTCCCTTCTTTTACCTTGTCAGAAGGAGCCTGCATAAGGTGCATATGCACAAGAATTATGTACTATAAGAATTATGTTAGAGAGCTATTATATCTTATACTTTATCATTCTTCTGTGTGGAGATGAGAGAAACACAAGTTGGTATATGCAGACATATATCTACACTTGATTAAATGAATTTTGAGGAAAACTAATAGTCTCATTTGTGTTTGGACCCACATAAATACTGATCACAGTTAAAGAAAAAAGTCTAAAAATGGGAATTGCATAAGCAGCCTAATTTTCATTCTTCAAATGAGGAAGTAGTCTGATTAGGGACTTGGTTACAGGAAGAAATAAAAGCTGTTTCTTGTCTATATCAAGGGATTTGGAAATAGTGCAAAGATTATGTAGTAGTTAAGCAGTAAGGAAGATGTAGTTTGGAGGTTTGAAGAAGTGCACAAATGCAGTTGCTGTCAGCATCTTTTCATAAGTCCTCATGGAGTGCTTCACTTGACACTTACATTGAGTCAGTTCCTGAGTGAGCAGCCTTAGGCCCATTACTGAGCTGTGCACTGTGTAACCACACTGGCTTCACTTTAGTTGTTCTTGATTTCTGCTGTTGCTTAGAACAAACAAAAAACCTCTTGTCACACAGATGTGCACAGAGAAATGGCAAGGAATATATTTGAGATGCGCATATAAAAAGATTTTTCTACTGTCTACTTAAATATGTGTTTGGTATCTGAGTGATACCACTGTGAGTTGCCTCCTCACTCAGTGTCCTTCAACTGCACTTCAAGCAGGTGCTGTCCTGAACGGCAAGCCCCAAAGTCTGCACACTCTCAGGCCTGTATGCAGAGGTTTCTGTTAGCCATTTCTTATTTGCCCTACCAGAAGACAATTGCTCCCTGAAGGACACTGCAGCAACATCTGGCCTGTTTAGTTTAATGGGTTTTGTTCACATCTGCAATGGTCTGTTCTGAAGTGACCATAAGTGTAGCAATGAGGAAGAAAAGCCTGTGGCATAGACAGCACTCATGTGTTCTGTTATCCCAATGCCTACATTCAGATCACATAACATTGTTTTGAAAACAATATTGGAGTTCTTAATATACCATGCACAATTATTTTTGTGTGTTATTTATTTTGCAGTATATATAACTCCTCATAAAAGCCAAATGTCATTCATGTAAAATGGTCATCAGTAACCTTTCAATGTTGCTTGGATCAGCAATCCTGCTGACTTCTGAACTGAAAAAGAAATGTGATAAGGACAGAATGGTAGAGTGTTGGTCCTCAGACAAAACCAGAGTAATCGATTAATGAGAAATAGAGAGAAGTAGAATGTTCCTTTCCTAAACTTGTTTTTCTCTAAATGAGAAATAGAGATAGGATGATAAATAGGATTTAGGAAAGGAATTATTTACCAGGGAGTAATTAAAACAGGCAGAAAAAAAGAGCTGGTGTGTTGCACTAATTAACACCTTTTACTACCCATTGTTTCATCTAACAAATTCCTTCTGTCTCTTCTATTAGGCCTTTATTTTCTATAACACCTGCCTTCTTGCCACCTGCATTGGAAAGAAAACAAGTAATAGTTTTCCATTTAATGCAATAAATAAAAAAAAACTTTCTGGACTTACAAGCTCATGTGTTTGCTTGGGCACTGTTAGGCCTGCTGGCACATACCACTGAAGTCAACCTGAAGAATAAGAAATTTTGTTACATTCCTAACTTCTTTCATTCAAATGAAAGGGAATTAACTTGGCTAGAACTGATATAAGATACATTACAGTTATGGGATTGAAAGCAATAACAATTTTTTTCTTGGAAATTAATTTCCTAAACAGACCTGTAAAGTTACATAAACAAATGATTACTAAAATATATCCACAAAGATTCCTTTTTCACTCTGCAATATATTTAACCCACCTAAAGTACAGGAAAAATACTAGGTGTGCTAAAAAAAATAAAATACACAAAAGAAATGCAAAATGTTGGTTTGAAAGATTTGTTATGGTATTTAAAGATGTGAGATTAATTAGAATCAGAGTGTTGCTTATATGTAGAAAAGCATTTGATAACTGAGTAAAACTCAGTCTTTGTCTTTAATCTTCCAGGATTTAGGTTCATAACTCCTTTGTACAGCTTTAAAAAGATGCCCTGTGTGCCACTCTGCAATTTTAGTTTGGAGAGCTGCTCCCTTTGCTTCAGTGTAATCTCTCTGAAGAACAGCACCTTTTATCTGGAACAACAGAGTCTGCAAAGTGGCTGTGAGACAGAGGCTGGAAATCACACCATCATGTGAGCAGGGTTCATGTGTTAATATGCTGATCCACTGTGTCAGACACCAGCTTAGAACTGAATCTTTCCAAAAAGCACAGGTGAAATATGCTTGGTGAGCTGAGTGCTGCCCTGGGTGAATAGAAATTCAGAGCTCAAAACCAGTTAATGCCAGCTGGGAGGAATAAGCAGGAGCAAATTTAGGTTGTAGGAAGGAAACACAGGAGCAAAAAATCATTACTTTTGCTTTTAAAGAGTGCTGTGAGAACGTCACGTAGGCAAGGAATTACGTAAGAGAGTTTGCTTTCATCTACCCACACAAAATTTTGCCTGTGGGTGCACATGAGGATTTAAATCTCTGTGCAGTGCTCAGAACTCTTTACCTCTGCAAATTAAGTGCAATGGAAGTTTTGAGCCAGGTCTTTGTACTGCCATAGTTCCCTGATCTGAGAAACAGGGCACAGTCTTAAGTCAGAAACTAGTCTTTTTACTCTTTAGTCCCTAGTTTCATTTAAAACCAATATTTAAATGTGCTTGTGAAAGATGTAGCCGAGGGACAAAGGGCTTGGAGTGCCTGGCTGCATCCTTTGGAATTTCAGATAATTCAGACACACAATGAGTAATTTGTTAGTTGCTAACTAGATTTCATCTGTATTTTGATTGTGTTGAGGCTACTTTACAGATTCATTTACACACAAGTTACATCAGCAGGAGGCTGATCTGTGTAAGGTCCAGCTGTCTTTATATACACATATATACACATATACCATTTCCTTGTGCAGCCTGTTCCAATGCTTGATAATCCTTTCAAGGGAATAAAATTTTCCTGATATCCAGTCAAAACCCCCTCTGGCATAACCTGAGGCCATTTCCTCTTGTCCAGCTCCATGTTACCTGGGAGATGAGGCTGCCCCTACATGACTAAATTTCAAGTAATTATGGAGAGCAATAAAATCCCCTTTAGGCCTCCTTTTCTCCAGACTAAACAACCCCAGCTCCCTCAGCCACTGCTCACAGACCTTGTGTTCCAGATGCTTCACCAGCACCTTTGCCCTTGTCTGGACTTGCTCCTCAATGCCTTTCTTGTAGTGAGGGTCCCAAGCTACGTGTACCTTGTGGTGTCCCTCTAAGAAAAGCCAGGCATATGTGTTAACGCATCATAGCAATGATAAGAGTAAGACTTAGATTTTCCCCTTCTCCCCCAGCTGCCCAGACGTGCTCTGTAAGGCTGCATCCTTGGCCATATCAGCTCCTGTGATCCCAGCAAGCTAGTGGAATAAAAATACATGACCAATTTGATCCTGAAAAAGAGACACTCTCTTGGATTTCTGCATGTTGCCCTGACAGGTGCAGAGGCACACCAAAAACCTCTGTGTGTTCTGGGGTCAGACAGTGCCTGAGAAGAGTGAAGAGAGCAGCCTTCCACTGCAGTGCCTCCATCTGTACCATTTCCTGCCACTGCCATCTGATTGCCAGGCCTGTCTCCAGGATCTTTATTCTGGACTAAGGATCTGCTCCAAATCACTACACCAACCTGCAATTTGGTACTAAACATGTATGTTGTTGTCTAGCATGGCTGTGGGTGAGATTGGGTGGAGAAAGCTGCCTTACTGTCTCATTCCTCTCTTCTGAAGCCAGGCCTTCCAAAGGGCTCCTCCCATTGCATACCTGGAATAGCACTGAGCCTGGGGGCTTCTGTTCAGTTTTTGATTGTGAGAAAACTATGTGTTTGTATGAATGTGTATGTAAATCTGTTTTCTTCAGAATACTGTACCTTTTTTAGGTCTGAGAAACCCACACAAATACCAGATTTTATAGGTAACTTTACCACTTGTTTTCTTTCCCCTTAAAGGCACTCCAGCCCTGGTTTTGAAAGTTGATATAGGCTGGGAGACAAAATCTATGAGTAGATTAGGAATCCCTGAGGGTCACATAACTGGAGAGATAGCTTCCCAAAGGCTTAGATCCCACACTAGAATGGGTTCAGTATATAGATATTGAATATTCAGGCTGATGAATGAATTAAAGCTTTTTTTTTTTACTGCCAATAACATGCCACTTTATTCTATGGTCATTTCTCAGTTGTTAACTATATTGCATGTACCTTGATTGAATTATGAAATGGTAATATGAGTTTTGCCGTTCAATGCCATAAATTTATATTTTGAATATTCATTTATGGAAAAATTGCTACTTATCTTGCAATAGGATTGCTTAACTTTAAACAATTCTGAAACCTCTAATGAGGTTAAATTTAAAGAACTTAGAATTCTGGTAAGGGTAACCTTTCAGGAAGTTTCACAGTGAGGTGAAACTACAGGGATGGAGTATAAACCTGGTGAAGTCATTTTAAGGGAGGTGCTGGAATAATAATATTGGTGATGAGTTTTTGATGGTGGTCTGGTGATAGCTTTACAACAGACATTTTAAAGTAATATGCAATTTAGTTTTAATAGAGTATTTTTATGTCTATAGCTATTGCTATATTTTAACTACTTATCACAGCCACAATGTACATGCCAGGAACAATTCCATTTTTTTAAAAGTACTGTAAAGTATTGCAGAACCAAACAACAAGGTCATGTAACTCTGACCTGTGTTTGCTATTTAGAAGTATGCAATGATGTATGGAATGCCTGTCATAGAGGAGCTTATTAGTGTGTGTGTGCACAGTGTACAGATCTCTCAACTTGGAGGAAATAAGCCCTGCATATTAGTAATCAAACGTTTTTTCAAACCCCTGGACCTGTTCATAATTCACAGATTGCAACTGTTTCATGCACTTGTGGAATAAACAATGTGCCCTCTTAGGGGCACAGATAACAGAGAGCTTCTGCCAACTCATGATTTTACATAGGTTTAAGCTAACTCAAAGAACTGAATATAAAATGTAGTATTTGGGGATTCTGTGTTTGTGACAATGGAGAAATTGTTAAAAGTGGGTAGATTATAGACTCTTTTGTCTGCTTGGGTTTTTTTCAAATTGCTGTGCAGTATTGGAATAAACTGGATTGGGGTGATTCAGAGTGGGTTATCCATATAAGTTGCAATTATTATTAACTTCATATAGCTGTGAAATATAGAATTCCACAGCTTTTAGAGATCAAGATTGAACAGTTTATTTGTGCTTAATAATAATTTATAGTAAATACTTTATTCAGTGAATTATTTCTTACTACATGGGCCAGCTGATTGTTTGCCTTCAAAAATTTTATTGTTTGATGTTAGCAAACATTTCTTGGCCAGTAGCACTTATTCAAGTACGATATACTATTTATTCATTGGAATACCTGACTGCCTGCTGGCAATTTTCTTCTGTTATGTGCTCTGAGCTGTTTATAAAATCAGGCAAAGAAAGATGAAATACATCCTGGATTAGGGGAATCCCTTGTACATGCATAATTTGCATGGCACGCATCTCTTAACAGATACAGCAGAGTATAGGTGTCCTAATTGCAATCACTCAAGTTTATTAATTCAAAATATGTTTTGCAGGTTGACTTGTATTCATGGTAAGAAATGTGTACTTGTACACTCCATTACAAGTTGTGGTAGACATGCCTGAAAGGAGAATAAACACATAAGTGAAAATGAGGTTTTGAAATAGCAATGAAAAAGAATATTCTTTTACTATTTGATCAGTATTATTGCTTAACAAAATTTGTGATGTTACAATATTGAAAAAGTCCTTGCAAAGTGAACGGTCACATCAGCTTCTGAATTGTCTGCTGAAGCACAGTGCTGCCCAAATAATCCATTTTCCCAGACTCAAGTATAAGTTCAATTTCATTCAGAACCAAGGCACACCATACAAAGTGTGCTAAACCAGGATGCAAAGTTAAAAGGACATTGTGTTGCTCAGCTATGAGTTGAGTTCAAAAATGCACTACAAGAAATTGTTTAAGTTTGAAGAGACTTCTGTGAAAGATTGTGGAACCTGCAGTGTCAGTCACTGGTTTCTTTGTCAAGGAACAGTAATCTTAGTGTGTCATGCCAGGGGAAGAGAAAAGGATGTGTATCATATCCAGGAAAAATGTGGAGCACAGGTTGTTGAGTTTTTCAGTGCTTTTGTAAGACTCATGAAATGCCTGAGTTCACAAGAAAACACTATGGCAGTCATATATTGTGTCTGTATGGGATACCACAGTGATCTTGTGTGATTCAGGCTGAGGAAAGATGTTCCTGCATATAATTCCATGGACTACAGGCAGAGGAAGCCAAATGGAATCAGTACCATGACCCAAAATTGTGCAAACTGCCAGGTACTACTGCTCTTATCTTCTGTGCTTAAGAATCCAGCTGCCATTTTCAGTGCTCCATTTTGATGAATTGGTAGGAGTGCCTCTAAAGGCCTATTTTCCCTGTATTGAGGCAAATATGTAATTTTCTGAGAACACAAGGTGAACAATATCCTCTCACTCCCAGAAAATTCAAAAGCTTTCATGGGCTGTACCTACTAGAATGTGTACTTGCTTTTTCATTATACCCAGTCATGACTGATAATGAACTGAAGTGCTTCTTAGATTGTATCAGGAAGGATTTGATCACAAGAACATAAACTGAGATTATGTGCCCCAGGAGTGGGTTAAGTATTACATTATGTAGAGTTAGTGATGACAAAACTTACAGCTGTTTGTGAAGAGTGGTATATAATCAGAAAAGCAAATCTGTTCCATCAGCTAAGTTTTCACATTAAGATATTTAGTAGAAGCTTTAGAACTGGGATTAGCTGTTCACCTCAATTAATAGACTATTAACCTATTAACCATATGTATGTGTGTGTATTTGTGTGTGTAAACAGCATGTGGGCTTTTTTTCTTTCTCCCCTGACCTCAGATTTTCTGTCTTCCCACCATTTTCCTATCTGGCTTACTTTTGCATTGGAAGCCTTTTACTCCTGTCTTCTTAATGACTCCCTCTTCTCTCCCCAGAAGATGTAAAATTTAGAAGTTTCTCCTTGTCTGTACCTGATCTCATAGGACCCACAGTAACACCAGAAAAAGGGGAATGATGGAAACAGTTTTGGCATTGTATTTTAGTAAATGTATTGTGCCAGGGAGGGATGAGAAAATCCATTCCAGCATGCCTGTTTGGAGGTGAGAACTGGGAGGAGGATGGAGAAGAGGGAGTTTTTTGTGCTCTGGCTTGAAAAGATTGTTGTGAACACACTACAGGGACAGAAAAAAAAGGGAAGGAAAAACATCTGTAATCCTAGCTTTTGCTCTTTTAAGCCTTATGAAATTGCAGATGAAGTGTGGATCCTTTTTTAAATTCCAGGAGGAGCTCTGGTACTATGATCCTTTTCCTTAACTCACCTTATTTGGGGTGTCAAACTTGTTCTTCTAGAAGAGCTAGAGGCTCTTCTCATGCAACTTCACTACTTGCCTTATGTGTCTTTAGGTATTATGCAGTACAAAAAGTAGAAGAAAAGGTTGAGTCTGGGAAAAAATATTGCATGTTCTAGCTGCACCACAGTGCTGTTGCAATGTTGCATTTAAATTTGAAGTACAGGCAATTGACTTTGTGGATTGACACTGTGGTGTTGTATAAGGACTGTGTTTAAAGCTGTAGGTAACAAAATGTTGATTACAGTTTCAGCTTTCTAACATCCTTGGGTCAAATTCTGCCCTAATCTCTTAACCCTTCTAATTCTCCTGGTATTGCCCAGATAGAAAATGAGAGCAGAGTGTCTGTTCCAGTTTCACTACCTGCCCTACTTACCAAATGATCAATCACGTATTTAGTGATACTGTGTGTCTTACATGCATACACATATCAACAATTTCAGTAAATGCTGACATTCTAACAAGAATGACATGAACCATTTGGTTAACTTGTGCATAAACACATCTGCTTGGTTTATATCTTTTTTTTTTCTGTATTGACTGAATGAGTAAGGAAATTGTTAAGGGAAAGTCAGACAGGGAGATCCAAGCTGAACCTAAAAGAATACAGTTGGATAGATTGAGCTTTTGTTGACTATTTTTTTTTTTATTTATTGTGAAAGAAAGTTAGGTTTGTCTATACTTCTTATATGACTTGTAGGCAACTGAATTCAGTTCTCACTATGGACTTTCCAGGAACATTGATGATCCAGTAATAAAGACTGAATTGCCTAAATTGCCTATACCTGCCACTCAGGCTGATTCTCTGTAGCACAAAATTAATTCTAAAGATCAAGTGTGATATCTGCATGGAATAAAAAAAAAAAAATCAATTTTTTTTTTCCTTTTTTTAAAAACATATCTTCATTTTTTCCAATTTTATTTGTAAATGTCTTGCAATTTTGGAAATTCAAAATTTCAGGGATCAAAGGAAGTCTTGGGTCTAAAAACTCCTAATTATTTGTTAGAAAACATGAATCATGCAGTATTGACTAGAATTAACAAGGGTATAGGGATCTGTATCTGTCAGGTGCTGAAACTGAGCATTTGCCTCCTTGCCTGTTCCAGAGAATTGTTTCACCTTGTTTATAAATATAGCTTCAACATTTAGGAACTATGATCTCTTGAAACATGATATTTCAATGAGAATGAGATAAAATCTTCATCTACTTGAAAGGCATCACTTTAGCAACAAAATGTAAAATCATACAGGTTATTTGACTTACTTTGTTTACTTAACTAAGTCTTACCAATGTTTTCAGCACTTGAGAAGTAATAGGTATCATAGAAGCATTATGTATATCCTTTTGTTGCTGAAAAAGCTTGTTGCTTTGCAATCCTTGTGGGAATTTCATTGCAGCATTACAGAGTCACAGAATCAATTAGGTTGGGAAAGACTTTTGAGATCATTGAGTCCAACCTATGACCTAACACTACCTTGTCAATTAGACACTGAATGCCGCATCCAGTCTTAAACACCTCCAGGGATTGTGACTCCACCACCTCCCTGAGCAGCCCATTCCAACACCCAATCACCCCTTCTGTGAAGAAATTCCTAATGTCCAACCTAAACCTCCCCTGGTGCAGCTAAAGAGTGTGTCCTCTTGTCCTGTCACTGTTTGCCTGGCAGAAGAGACTGACCCCACCTGGCTACAAGCTCCTTCCAGGCAGTTGTTATGAGAGAGGGATAAGGTCTCCCCCAAACTTCTTCTCCAGGCTGAATAACACCATCTCCCTCAATCCCTCCTCTTAAAGCTTGTGCTCCAGACCCTTCACCAGCCTTGTTGCCCTTCTCTGGACACACTCCAGCATCTCAACATCCTTAATAGATTTGGATGCCCAGAACTGGACACAGAGCTCAAGGTACAGCTTCACCAGTGCCAAGTACAGGGAAAGAATGACTTCCCTGGTCCTGCTGGCCACACTATTCCTGATAGAGGCCAAGATTCCTTTAGCCTTCTTGGCCACCTGGGCACACTGCTCATTCAGGTTCAGCTGTTGTTGGTCAGTACCCCCAGGTCCCTTTTTGCCTGGCCACTGTCCAGACAGTCAATCCCCAGCCTGTAATGGTGCAGAGGGTTGTTGTGACCAAAGTGCAGGACCTGGCACTTGGATTTGTTAAACCTCATGTTGTTGAATTCAGCCCTTTAATCCAGCCTGTCCAGCTCCCTCCTACCCTTCAGCAGATTGACACTTGCACCCAACTTGGTGTCATCTGCAAATTTACTAATGAAAGACTTGATCCCCTCATTCAGACCAACAGTAAAGATATTAAACAGGGCTGGCCCAGCACTGGTCCCTGGTGGACATCACCAGTGCCTGGCCACCACCTGAATGTGGCACCATTCACCACCTCTCTCTGGCCCGGCCATCCAGCCAGTTCCTAACCCAACAGAGAGTGCTCTGTCCAAGCCATGTACTGCCAGCTTTTCCAGGAGTGTACTGTGGGACCCCGTGTCAAAAGCTTTGCTGAAGTCCAGGTAGACACAGCCTTTCCCACATCCATCAGAGGGGTCACCTGGTCATAAAAGGAGATCAGGTTTGTCAGACAGGACCTGCCCCTCCTAAATCCAGGCTGGCTGGGTCTGATACCCTGGCCATCCTGTAGGTGCCATGTGATGGCACTCAAGATGATCTGTTCCATAACCTTGTTAGGATCCAGCTTTCCTGAATCCTCCTTCCAGCTCTTCATGTGGATGAGTATTATATTGTCCAGGTTCCAGTCATCTGGGACTTTCCTGGTTAGCCAGGACTGCTGATGAATGATGGGGAGTGGCTTGGTGAGCTCTGCCACCAGCTACCTCATCACCCTGGGACAGATCCTATACTTAGGATGCCGTGTTTCCATAGACTTGTGAGCATCTAAGTGTCTCAGCAGTTCACTAGCTGCTTCATCCTGTATTACAGGGGGGCTGTTCTGCTCTCCATCCCTGTCTGCCAGCTCAGGAGGCTAGTTGTTCTGAGGACCACCTGTCTTTTTGAAAACTGAGGTAAAGAAGGTGTTAACTACCTCAGCCTTTTCCTCATCTTTGGTGATTACATTCCCTCCTGTATCCAATAAAGAGTGGAGATTTTCCTTGCCCCTTGTTTTGCTGTTAATGTATTTATAAAATCATTTTTTATTATCCTTTACAGAAGTGGCCAGATTAAGTGCTAATTGACCATTTTGCCTCTCTAATTTCCTTTCTTCATGACCCAACAACATCCTTAAACACTTCCTGAGTTACCTGTCCCTTTTTCCAAGGGTGATATACCCTCCTTTTTTTGCCTGCAAAAGACAGTTCTTGCTCTACACTTGGCATATATGGATTACTTCTAAACTAGGTTTCTCCAAGGATTTTTTTTGGTACTAACCTGGCATGGCATGTATTGCTGGCTACAGAATGAAACAATATTCTATGGGAGTTAACCTAACAGTTAATTGTATTTACCTCCTTTAAAATAGAACCTTGGGTAAAAAGTGTGAAATAAGGTAAATTCTGTTTTTGAATTTATTTCCTGGCTTTAAATATTGTCCAAACAATATTTATTGTGTTTTGTTTGGGCCAGCATTTTTCCTCAGTTCTGCAACATACTGAAAGTGAAACTTATTCAAGCTGCCTAATTATAATATCATACCAAATATCATTACTTTTCATAATCATAACAGTGTTAAGTAATGAATTAAGGCCTTAGTTCAAGAATAAAATCTGTAGCTGAGTAGCTCTCTGAAGTGCTTAGCAGTAGACAGTATGTCCAAATGGGTAAAAAAAATGCAGTTTAATGCAGATGAGCATTGAAACACCAATGCTCATTCATATAGAATGATGAAAAATTAATGGAGCAATAGGAATAGTAACTGCTTAAAAAAAAACCAACCACCCAACCTCTTTCCAGATTCAAGTATCAAAGGCAAGAAGATGCTGGAGAGTAGGGAAGGTGTGAGGACAAACACACATACACACACACTTGGACTCTAAAGAGAGAAAAGAAATTCTGTCTTTTTACACGAGAGAGTCTGTTCCTGTGCTCTTTTCTAAACTCAAGTAATCTTTTAATAGTTCAGTCCATATCACACTTTCCAATCTGTGTAAAAAGAAATCTTCAATACACAAATGCCAGAGTGCACGATTTATCTTTCATCTCACCTGTGAAATGCCAGCCACCATATACTAATTGAATTAAATGTCCTCAGAGGAGATCAGCCAAAATATTGGCAAGTTTATAGCTAGACTGGGAGCTCCAGACAGAGGCACAACTGGGGTAGATCTGTATTGCAATCGCAATACAAATCGTGGTGAGATACTGTGGTGAAACGTAGGGATGCTTTATCTTTAAAGTATAGCTAGGCTAGTTCAGATACTGAAAGAAAGGAGCGGGGTGTGGGCTGCATGCCATGTTCTTCTTCAGTGTTGTGAACATACTTTGGATGACAGGCAAGATCACAGCCTCAACATTTATTTTTATTTATTTATTACTGCTTCCTTAGGAAAAAAACCTTGTGCAAGAAATCATAAGAAATTGTCAGTACAATACAGTAAATTAGGAAGAACTCAGGTCCTGAGAATCACATGGCAATCACCAACAGATGTTAATAAGGGGGAGAGGGTTGGTGTGCATACAAATTCATCACACTGCCTTTTTAGCTAAGCTGTATTGTCATTACATAAGGAAATACAGAGGATATATTAAATATCTTAGATAAATTATGCAATTAAACGCAAAAAGTGAAGCATTCAATGATGTTCAGCCTTTTCCACATGCACATATGCATCCCACAGCTGTTTAGAAAAGAGCTTGGCTTTTGTTTCCCTAGCAGCATTAGCTCAAATGTATCAGTATCAGTTAAAACGAATCTGTTATGTTAAAGCTTAGAGTCTCTAAGGAAACTGAACCCTTGGGTTATGCCAGTTCTTCCCCAAGCAGGATCCCTACGTCCTTAGAGTTATCTGTGCTGCAGATGTCTCTTCTCTTTGGTACTTGTGTTAACGAGCCTCTCTGGACTTCATTTCCCCATTATTCAGTCTCTGTTTTGAAGTGGGGGTCTGCCAGAACAGCAGCTTATCCAGACTATTTGCTAAGTCTTCCTTCATTTGACTTCTGCTTCTTTCACCTCCATCAGAATGGAGGCACCCTGTGGAATCCTCTTTCATGGTTTTTCTTCTTCAGATTTGAATTTTAAAGTGTCTCTTTTTAACTGTGTTATACTGCTTCTTCCTTTTACTTAATGCAATATTTTCCTCTAAGAAATGGGAATAAGAGGTTTCAGTTGAACATCAAAACTTTCTATGACCACTGCAGCTTTAGTTAATAGTCACCTGCCTCTTTGCTTTTGTCCCCTAGCCTCTTCTGAATCACATTAACATGCATCACTGTACTTTGAAAGTCTTTCATGAAATATTCTCTTCTTCTCTGTCATCTCAGGTTTATTAGTGAGCTGATTCTTTCCTCCAAGCTCACTGTAAGTCTTGCATATATGGAAGCATATAGGAAGCATATAGGCATTTTCTTCTGTGCTTCTCCTTCATTTTGAAAGCACTATCCTAATAGTATCTCAGTTTTCTCTATTATTCTCCTTCAAATCCCTGTTTAAACATCTCTTTTGTTGTGGTGCCTGCAGAATCTTCTTCCTTTTTATCCTTCTGAGCTAGACAGATGCTGTTCACTTTTTGTTTTTTTTGCTAGAGTGCTTCAAAATCAGTCCTAAGGTATTTCTGGAGAGCTTCTGATTCTTGTTTGGAAACTTGACATGTTTTATAATTAAGTGTTTTATGCACTGAGGTGAAAATCAGCCCCACACAGAGAGCAGGCTAAATGTGCATCATTTAGATGCCAGAAGTTCATTAAAGTAGACTGAATGACCAATACTACAACAAATGTTAAATTCTCACATTTTAAATGCATGTAGGTCTAACAGGCTGCTTTGGCTACTGACCCAAGAGATTTTGACTCTGGACAGGTCATTTTAGTACTGTAGATGGGCTTTAGGAAATTCTGAGGTTTAGTTACTTTAAAAGTATCAGCTTCTTTGAATACAGAGGTAGTGATAATTAGAAGATTCACTTTTTTTTAAAGAATCTCCCCATATAATGGATTTGCATCTGATTAATGTGCAGAGACCAAAGTTTCATTCCCCACTGAAGCAGTAAAAACCTTGCTGGATGCAGTGAAAAGTACCGGACCTCATTCCTGGAGTTTCATACACCACTGCTGTTGTAAGTCATAGAAACAGAGTGGTTGAGGTTGAAAAGGGGCCTTAACAATCATTTAGTTCCAACCCCCCCTTTCATGAGCAGAGACACCTTCCACTAGACCAGGTTCCTCAGTGCCCCATCCAGCCCAGCCTTGAACACTTCCAGGGATCCACACCTTCTCTGGGCAACCTGTTCCAGTCCCTCAACACCCTCTAAGCAGATAATTTCTTCTATATATCTATCATAAATTTCCCTCTCTGAAGGGATAGAATTTAAGAAAATAGTGCAGAAGGTAGCCTCACACCTGAGGAGTTGCAGCTGCACTAATCACCACAGATTAGGAGCAGGCCTGCCCTTAATAGGCCACAGCTGAGTCCAGTAAGAATACGAGTCCTACAAAAGAGCGGATCAGCTGGGTGAGGGGAGAGTTGGGCTTTGTTGGTTGAGCTGTGGAGAAGAAGGAGTCAGTGCTTTCAAGGAGCTGCCCATGAGCAATCACTGAGAAGGTACGGAGCTTTGCAATAAGAAGGTGACATTCCCCCCTTTCAGTTTGTACCTGTTACTCCTTGTCCTGTCACTACAGTTCCTGATGAAGAGTCCCTCTCTGGTTTCCCTGTAGGCCCCTTTGCATACTGGAACGTTCCTGTGGGGTGTCCACTCAATCTTCTCTTTTCCAGGCTCAGCAGCCCCAACTTTCTCAAACTGTCTTCAGTTTTCTTGCTAACTTTGTGCGTCTGCTCTGAATTGTCTCCAACGGTTTCCTGTTTTTCTTTTTCGGGGAGCAACAGAACTGCATGTAGCACTTGAGATGGGTTCTTGCAAGAACAGAGTAGAGCAAGAGAATCACCTCCCTTGACCTGCTGATAATGCTGCATTTTATGTGGCCCAAAATATGAAGACAGACTAATGCAATTTTGTATTTCACACTAAACTTCTACATTTTTGTTTGTTTCTTTGGTTTTGAATCCCTTAGAAAAATTCTGTAAGCTGGGATAATAATTTGAATTAAAGCATGCCACAGGAGGCCTGCTTGGATGTGTTCTGCTGCTTTCTGCTGTGTGAATATGCATGTCACTGCAGGGCAGTCTGCTTCCCCATTCACCACTGCATCCCACCAGGCCGCCAGTAATGTTGTGCTACTTGCCTACTATCTCCAAATCATGATTTACAGTAGAAAGGTGAGACTGGTACAAATTATTCTCTGCCTGTAGATCCAAAGGTATATTAAATAAAGTTCCATCAAGGTGTAGAATCTTCCCATTTATTTTTCAGAAATTACACTGTGGAATTTTTTCTGACTAATGCTAAAAAATAGCAGAGTTAGTAATGATAGATGCAGGCTACCTTAATGACAAATTTTCATGCTTGCAGAATTTGATTTTTAAAATAACACAGTAACTTTGTGTCATTTTGCTGTAGATTTTGAAAGCTACAGTAGTTCATTGGAGTGTTAGCTTTGCGGTCTTAAATGTCGGAAATTTGGAGTTGATTTGAGTACTGGGCATTTTATGCTATCTTGCAACTTACAATTTCTTTTGTGTTATTTGTTTCTGTGTTTTGAAGCTGTGTTTATTTAGTTCATAACTAAAAGTAGCAATTAAATGTGATATGTAGATATGTACAGTAAAATAGATGGACCCTGCTGGTCACAAGCTATGCAGAAGACAGTAAAAGAGAAGCATGTTGCCACTGAGATGAGCTCAGTTGGTGAGAATGTGGTGCTGATAAGCCCAAGGTTGTGGGTTTCATCCCGTTATGGCCAGTCACTTAAAAGTTGGACTCGATGATCCTTGTGGGTCCCTTCTAACTCAGAATATTCTGTGATTCTGATTCTAAGGGAAAAGCAGTGCATGTGATATTTCATGTTCCCAAAGAAGTGACAAGGGCAGCTTTGTGCTTTCCTATTGCCTTGCAGAGAGAAATGGAAAATCAGTTATTCTTCTTATGTGGTAACAAATGGGTAAGCCCATGCAAAAATCACACCAATTGCACTATTAATTGAGTTTTTTCAAAAAGCATTTCCATGCTCTAATGAAGTAGGAGAATAGTCTTTAACTGCAAAACTCAGGCATATGGAAGCCTGGCAGTTTGTTTTGAGCCCCCTCTAGAAAAGAATGATTTTGAATGTGAAAAGAGATAAAACTTCACTGCTATATTAGCATACCAAGGGTGTATCTGTGAGCAAGATGTTGTATTCTATTTACCTGTTTCTTTCTTTGAGGATTTGATGTAGCTTTTCTGGATATAAGCAGGCACAGTTTTATATGTGTCTCATTTATTCAGTCACCGTGCAGACTCTAAAATGGATCCTAGCCAAGTTGGCAAGGTACAAAGCAGTGACTATATTTTCAAACTAGAACTGAGACCAAGGTTGTAAAGAAACCACAAACATACACCCAAATAGAAACAGAAAAAAGAGAGATGTTTTTTGTACTCTTGGTACAATTCAGATTTGTGCCAGTTTGAAGGTGAAGTTGAAAGCAGATACCAAGAAACATTAATACTTTTAATTGGCCATTTAAGTTTTCACTGCATCATCAGAGTTGTAAGAGACCATCAAGATCATTCAGCTAAACTGTCAGTCCAGCACCACCATAATCATTCATCAACCAATTCCCCAAGTTCCACATCCAGACAGCTCTTGAACACTTCCAGAGATGGTGACTCCACCACTTCCTTGGGCAACTTACTCCAATGCCTAACCCCACTTTCACTGATTTTTTTTTTTCTAATGTCTAATCTGAACCTCCCCTGGCTCAATTTAAGGTAATTTTCTCTCATCCTGTCACTTGAGACATGAGAGACCAACTCACACCTCAGTACAAACTCCTTTCAGGTAATTGTAGAGACCAATGAGGTCTCCCTTGAGCCTCCTTTTCTCTAAAGTAAACAGTCCCCCCCTCCCTCAGACTCTTCTCATAAGATTTTGCTCCGGATGCTTCACTGTCTTCATTCTCTGTAGATTTGTAAGCCAAGACAAAGCACTTTACTGTTTTCTTCAAATTGCTCTAAAGAGAGAAAAAAAAGTACAATGTGTTGTTCACATACCAGTTATGAGAATTATTAAAGAAGTAATTTTAGAAGACAATTCTAAATATATACACTGGTGAAAATGTTCTGCCACTGGCTTTGATTTCAAACTGAATGTTGGCATGTTCAACGTGACTGGATTTCTGGACTGGGCTAGCCATAACTTGAGTGAGTTCTTTGTGCAATGTACTGTTACACCTTCCCTTTATTATGTGAATAGTCTCAAAGTGGCTCTTTTAGAAAGAACTATATTTTCCACCTCTTACTCAAGCTTTCATTTAATGCTAATTGTCTAAAGTCTTAGATCTCTGTTGTAATATGGTCTCATAATGGTGAGTATCTCTCTCCAGTCTCTGTAAAGAAAACTTTTAGATAACTCTTCCTGTGGAGTTCACCAGAGACCCAGCTTTGTGACATGCATGGTCTGAGGACATAAATGAGCCAAGCTTAGTATGAAGAGCTATCTTGTTTTAGGTCAGATCAGTAGAGAAATATTCAAGACCTTCCTTGCTTCTGAAGTATAGATAACAGTCTATGTTATCCTTAAAGTACTTTGGCCTGAATATCTGCCTTTTAGAGATCCATTGCTTTATTAGAGGACATGAATAGAGGTTGCAAAGTCTACATGAAAAATGGCAGAGAAAGAAAATATATCCTGGGAATTAAATTGTGTTAAGTGTCTCTGAAAATAGGAAAAGTCTAGATCAGATTTAATCCAAATGAATATTAGATCAGCTTGGGATAGGGATAATCTCTTGTTGTAGTTTTACTGAGTAGGAAATTAAACAGCTGCTGGATACTGCAGACAGGTGTTTGCAGAAAGTCTGCTTTTGCACACTTATCACATACCAATTAATACTCAGATGGGGTAGCACCCTCCATCCTCTCTATGCTTCCTGGTTTTTAAGTGATCCCCACGTAATTCAGTTACGCAAGGAAGATGTGCTCTACTCTGCCTTTTTAGAGGGATAGGATTGAAAGAAGCTGAAGAAGGTGACTGTGTATAGGAAGATATGCCACAAGCTAATTAAAATGTAAGCAGAGTGGCCCTAGATAAAGAAAAATGGTTATTTGTAGAGTAGGGATTCTGCTGCAATTTGAATGACTTCTGTTACTATTTCTTTATGATAGATTCTCACCTAGTAAAGAAAATATGTAGGAAAACTTGAGAAGGGGTTTATCTTTGGCCAAAGGCAGAGGTAGTCTTTGTGGAAGAACAAAACAGCCATTTATGCACGGAGGTATTTTCTGATGTAAGCCAAAACAGACTGGCTGCTCTTTTTAATTTCAGTCTACTAAAGTGAAATTAGGTTTCCTGTTGTTTTTGTTTGTCTTCTTTGAGCAGAGTCCAGGATTGGAGATTAAATCCCTGCCACAAATATTGGCAAACTCCAGGGTCAAGCTTCTGTCTTTTTCATTTATTAAAAATGAGTGTTTGTAAGATCTTACAATCATATTGTTTAAGGATTAGATTTAATCTTTAAATTATTTTTAATTAATTGATCTTGAATATATTTACTTGCAACCAGGTTAATTAGTAAATATAGAACTCTACCAAAGCTTAGTATTGATATGTCCCAAATTTCTCTGGAATTCACATATCATGCTTCTCCTTTTTTGTCATTTCCTTTGCCCTATTATCTAATTCTGTGTGCAGTGTATTTGAAAGTCTGTGGTCTTCGGATTTCTGGCAGGTAGGTGTTTGTATGTGTGCTTGTACACCCGGTGCTTCTGTTTTAGTCCCTGTTCCCCTGCAGGACTCCCTGGCTGACAGCAGGACCCGCTGGTGGCGCTGGGCTGTGCTCTCATGGCAGGACTCCTCACTGCCTAACTCCTGCACCGAGCCTCCTGTGCTGACTGCCAAACAGGCAGAATTCTTAGAGCTGTGTTGATTACTTCCCAAGCTCTACAAAGGCATTTGTAGAAGATGTGTGGGGTTGTATCTCTGGCAAAGCTCACTAGTGAAGGAGGGAACCCAGCATACAGATATTGTGGCGGTGTGCTACCAGACAGTGCTGTGAGCACCTACCCTGTGTCCTCCATGCAGAGCAGCTCATACTGTTTCACAACAAGCAGCAATTGAAACTGAAGATAAAAAACATTTTTAAAGAATCATTTACAGGAGTTGACTTAGGGAGATAAACAGGGGAAGAAATTACAAAGACCACCAGAAATAAAAGTGTGGCTTATAACTGCAAGAGAAGTTTTCATCCTTAGAGGGCTAGAGGACATCCCTACTCAAGAATATTACATCAATTGCTTTTAGGAAAAGGGGTTTACAGATGTCAGGGGCTCTTATACCCTGCTGATGATGGCATCACATTTTCTATGAAGTACAGATGCAAATAAAAGTTTGTTTGTGAATATAATATAGGCTCTTGCGTACAAAAAGAATGCAGCTATAATCATTAGGCATCAGAAAACATCAAAAACACCAATTTGTGAATTTATTTACTTAGAAAATAAGTCAGTTTCCCCTATACATCACCAGTACATCCATGCATATGTTCTTTTTCTTGAGTTTCTTGACTGTTACTGTCTACAATAAAAAACTTCTGAGTTTGGGGGCATGCCAGATAGGATTTTCCTAGCCTGCTTATAGCCTCACTTAAGGATGTAAAATTTATCTTCTTTTGCCTTCTGCCTTACCTATATGCATGGAAAACACTTCTTCTGCATGAGGACAGAAAGGCATTGAAAAATGAGTGTGCACACACGTGCATGTGGTTTCATAAAGATTCTAATCAATCATTGCTGCTGCTTTTCCTGTGCTCCTCCGTGGTAATAAGAGCCACCACATAGCTTTCGTCATGCTGCTCAGTGCATTTAGACATTCAAATGCATCATTCTTTTGTAAAGTATGAGTAAGAAAAAGGGCATCTCAGGTAATAGCACTGGAAGTGCACATAGGAATTCTTCACCTCCAGTGTGGATTTGTTACTGCATGCCAAACTGTTGCTTTGGTGACAGTGAAATTTTTTTTCCACCAGTTGAAATTTGTTTCATCATGCAGGTTCAGAGCCAGCTTTTTAGTTATCCTTCTCTATGCAAGTTGGTCTCCTAATCATGCAGACAACAAATAATTGTTCCTACCACCTCTCTCTGTAGCATCTTTGTAATGGTTTTCTTCTCTCTCTTTTGAATATGTTTTTTTTAAGTTAGAGACTGCATGTGAAAAAAGGGATACAGAAAAATAAAATAATTGATTAAATAAGTAAATTGCTGATGTTTTATATAGTGTAAAAGCATAAAGGAAAGATAGTATATTTTTAAAAATTTATGTTAAAATCCCTAAGAAACTCATCAGTTTTAGAAATTGCTCAGAACCCCCAACAAGCAGAAAAGAATGGAAATACTATGAGAATAAATACATTTACTAACTTTTCAAGAAAGGTTGTTCCCAAGTGTCATCACTTCCATGAAAGTTCCTGTGTTCACAGAGCCATAAAAGAACATTATTTTGTTGTTAGTTGGACAAGTGGAACAAAACAAATTATGTGAGAGGGTGAAAGGGGAAGCTGGTGAATTTTTCTTTTCTGCGTCCAATACCAACTGAGCCTACAGAGGCTTCTGCTTCCCCAGTTTCCTAAATACCAATGTGTGTGTCAATGTAAATAAAAATGGAAGATGAATTAACATAAATTTTCCTCTTGCAATGGTTAATATGGAAAAGAAGAAAAGCCAGAGAGAAGTGGTCAATCTGAAAGAGAAATGCTTCAGCTCATTCACCATCATTCTGAAAGGGATGGATATTTAAAGAATGTTAAACAGTCTGTCTAGTCTGTCACAGTCTGTAGCACTGTGTAACTTTGCAAAGATTATTCTGACTTCTGCATAATTTTCCTGTGGTTCCCTTTTTGAACTACAACATCTGTATGCAATTGGCAATGCAGAGTTACATATAAAATATCAGTTAAAATGTACAAGTTTCTAGATAAAGGAAATGGTAAGTTCTTTAGATGCTACCATAGCTGGGAGTGGTGCAGTGTGGTTTCACATTGAATACTAGGGCTGTATCAAGTATTTCTGTCACAGATTTTGAATGTGCAAGACCTAGTTCAACTCTGATATCAATTTGGACTTTAGTAAAATGGTACCCACTTCTGCCAGTCAGAATTTGATTTTACAGAGATTAAAAAAGCAGGAATTTTCTAAAGAAATTAGGCTACTGTAATAGTGTATGGTGAATTTAGAGCTAAGAGAAATGTTGCTGAGGTTTCTTTATGATGTAGGTTTTTAGCAAGCATTGGCAGAGACAGAAAGCATCAAATTGTTTGCTTTATAGTAAGCCCTTGAGTATGCTGTTAGCATCAAATGCAAACACCATTTAGTCATTAGTGACCTGCTCAGCTGCTCGGTGACTTAAGGAGCTCTATTACCAATCCACGGAAATAATGTCTTCACATAGAGTGAATCTTCAACTCTGATACATTTTAAAAAATCACTGCTGTGTGACTGTCAAACTCATATTCCTGCTTCTGTGGTGGTCTGTGATGTCTGTGTCTCAGCTTGCAGAATGAGGCACGGGTGAGCTGCCACCAGCTATAGAGAGCTCATTTCCTCAGCCTGCCCTGCCTGCTCGCACATCAATGCCTGCCGTGAGACAGACCTGTTCAAATCTTACCAACTTTGCTATTGTCTCACCCTCTAGTGGATTGTCTGGGAAACAGGATGCAAATCATGGTTAAATTTGAGCACTGGTACTTAAATTCTAGGATGTTGTTCCCTGTATTTTCAGCTGACAACTATGTGTGGATGTACTTGCAAACTACACTGTAGTGACTAATTTTGATTACAGGGAATGTCAGGTGGAATAGGGTTTTCCACTCTTTTCACTGTTTATGTAAGCTGGCCAGAAGTGTGTCTGTGGCAGTTTGAAAGGGTGATGGTTTGATATTGTTCATATCTAACATAAAATCTCTTTTATTATGCATCTGAGTCCTGTGTGGTTGAAATGAGGCCATGGATTTCATTCTCAGAGAAGCATACACACAATGAGGTTAAATGACACAGAATCAATGTGTAGCAGTGTAGCTTGTTACTTGCATAACTTCTTTATTTTCTTTGAGCTCTGTCTCTTCGTGTTGACAGAAGGAAGTTCTTCTTTAAATCTTCTGGGGTCCTATTTGTTTATTTGTAAGATCTGTATGGAAATCTGAATAGTGGTACCTGAACAAAAGAATTAATGAAAGCATGCATGTGGACAGGGTGTTGACTCCTCACTGCTGCAGACTCCTTGGCATTCAAAATTATATGACAGAGGATTTTTTTACCTGAAATGCATGGAGATAAAATATTTAATACCTGATGGCAGGTGAGAATCAAGGTGTAAATGGAGTTACAGAGATTTGGAAGTATGGATCTGGTTTGTGCTGATGGTTTTTTTTTTTTGCCAGAAACATAGATTATGTGGCAACTTTGCTGAAAATGTGTTGCTTATGGAACAAGCAAAATTTTCATTAGTACAGTATAGTAGTTAATTTATGATATATTATTTGTTTTAGCTTTGTTCCACTACTGCTCTTGCATTATCCATTGAGGTAGTGTGTTTTCAGGGTATGAGGAGTTGCTGAACTGAAGAACTTTCATGAGTTGAATCTCATTGTTCTGCACACAAGAAAAAATTCAAATTGTTTAGATTCATACACTATAACCAGAGTGTGTTCAGATTTCAGACTGTTGAAATTATTTCAGTACTGTTTCTCTCAAACTGCTGTAACCGATGCTATGTTTCCATTGCCGCTTGTGGTCACTCTAGGGTATATTTGGTATTGATTGCTCCTTACCTTCAACAGTACCAGCATTTCGGAGAGTGCACACATAGATCTCCAAATGCAGAGACAAAATATGGCAAGATATTAAAGCTGGGAACTCTTGCCAGAGAAAAAATTTCATCATTAGTATTTCTAGATTCTGTAATCTTTCTTAAACTCTCCATCTCCTTGCAGATAATGCTGAGATAGTTTTTGCTTTAATCAGACTATGCAAACAGGTGTTTCAACTTTTTGCAGGGGCTGTTTGTGCAAGTCAGAGGTTTGTTCTAAGTATGTTGAGAATCACTCCAGGGAAGCAAAAAGAAACACTCATTAAAATGAGCAACTACCTTTAGCAAAATAACACACAGGCAAGAGTTGCTGTGTGAAGGAGGGATGTTTCCATTTGGCATTCAGCATTTCTGTATCTTGCTGTGTCAAAGGTCTGAGCCCAAGCAAGTCTAAGGTGTATGAATTGGCCAGTATGGAGTTATTTGCTATTTTTGTTCATTTTACATAGAGAGCTCCCTTCTGAGAGGATTTGGGCAGAGCTAGCACAGATTAGGATAGGGTAGCTGCTGCTGTCATGAGCTTAAGGCTATAAGTGCCTTAAAAGTGGGATATGTATCTATGGAGTTTTGTTTATTTCCTAATAATAAGTGTGTGGTAACCAGAGCTTTCCTGAGTGATTCAGGTGCTTTCCCAGACTCTGATGATATAAGGTGTCTATTTGCATCACAAATTCAAATGCAGTACAAATAGAGTAATTATTCTGTCTCTAAAGAACTTGATTAATCTTCCTGTCTGCACACAGCAGAACTGTTCCACCTCACCTTTACACCAGCAGGATTTATTTATTTAATTATTTTTAAGTTAGGCATAGGAAAGCCCCCATTATAGAGAATGTACAAGTCACTGGAAGTGGTGGGCCGTACATTTTGGGTGGAAGTTTTGTTATTCACAGGTAGAATTCCTTGGAAATGATGTCTTCTTAAGGCTTTTGGGTAAGGATGTGTGTAAGGATGTTGACTGTCAGATCTCATTTCCTCCAGCCAGTATGACTAGATAAACACATAAGAGGAAAAGGAAAAAAAAAATTCAAAAAACAAAGGAGCAAATTGCTGGTAAGGGGAACTTGCTCTGGGAAGCAAAACTGCAGTGACAAGAGCTGGCACATGAATTTGCTGAGAGGGAGGAGCAAGAGAGCTTGGGAGGAAGGGAAAAGCAGCTACAGAAAAGAAGGAATAAAACATTTTATAGCTAGCTTTGGAGAAAGGTAGGGTGAAGAGAGGGGTCAAAAGCATTTCATTTGATGATGTAATAGATTTGATAGATTTATTTGAGATTTTTTTCAATGTTTTTTGACACTGCTGAAAAAAATCACATACGTGTAGAACTTCTCAGTTATTTTCTGATTGGCTTTTTAGCAGTGATTTCAATACTGTAATTTCAAACCCTGATACTTTGTCATGAGAAGTTCTATTACATGATACAGCTATGGAATCTGTTGCATTTTTAATTTTTTTTCAATTATGTAAAATTTTATAGCTGTAACTTGCTGCTCACTAACCTTGAAGTGTAATAGTCTCACCACTGAGGTGATGCCATGTTTTCTTTTATGACAGAAAAGAAATAACACAAGGATAAGGACAGATTTTCAGACTTCATGAATGTGAGCTTCACATGTTTATTGATCTGCTCTTCTGAAAATTTAGCAATGTACGCCAAATCAAACCTTAAGGCATTCTAATTTGGATCTTGCTCTCCTTGATTTTCCAAGAAGGGAAGAGAAAATTTGAGGATTGCTTGAAAGTGATTATAACCATCTCTTTACACTTTGTTCTGATTTGGAAAATGGGAAATGCCACATCTTTGGGTGACATCATTGTATTAGATTTTATTAATGTTAATCTCAAGATTTTTTAAAATAACTGTTCCATTAATGAGACTGATTCAGCATCCAGGGAAATGAATGGTTAGTGAAAATGCTGATATATGATGACAAAAGTTCTTTACAGATTCTGCTTAGACTTTCAAGGGAAGCTGTAGCTCAGAGAGTTTGTGTATTTGTTTTGTTGGTTTTTTTTTTCTTACAATATAAGTTGGATTTTTGAAAGAGGTTCAACAGTTTCATAGTTCAGCATGTAATCTGTATTTACGTGCTTGCAAAGCTGGATTGGGATACTACCAATGTAGTAGACTCAATGATTAGACCTTAATTTCAACCCCCTAAAGTCGAGTTTTGAGTACTTGATACTGAAAAACGAAGCAAACACATAGATGACGTGAAATCATGGGTTGGTGTCACTTACTCTACTGGCCCAAGCTTGATTACAATAATTTGAATAGCTAGCTACCTTTGTCCAGAGTAGACTTGATGCTGAATCGGATAACAATCACCTAAATTTCATCAGATTGCATGCAATTCTTTGCGACTGTCTGAAAGTCAGAAAAACAAAAAAGGTCCATGAAGCCAAGGCAAAGTACTACGTAAGTTTAGCTACACAGAAATGCAAGTTCATATCGTATTTGAAATCCTTTTATTGCCAAGAGATCCAGTATTAAGGCATAAAATTCCGTTTTCTGGGCTAAACAGAGGTGGATTATAAAATCCACCTGAAAATTGCCCTTGATATTTAGCATATATTAAGAGTTGTAACATGAATTTGCTGAGAGGGAGGAGCAAGAGAGCTTGGGAGGAAGGAAAAAGCAGCTACAGAAAAGAAGGAATAAAACATTTTATAGCTAGCTTTGGAGAAAGGTAGGGTGAAGAGAGGAGTCAAAAGGATTTCATTTGATGACGTAATAGATTTGATAGATTTATTTGAGATTTTTTTCAATGTTTTTTGACACTGCTGAAAAAAATCACATACGTGTAGAACTTCTCAGTTATTTTCTGATTGGCTTTTTAGAAGTGATTTCAATACTGTAATTTCAAACCCTGATACTTTGTCATGAGAAGTTCTATTACATGATACAGCTATGGAATCTGTTGCATTTTTAATTTTTTTTCCAATTATATAAAATTTTATAGCTGTAACTTGCTGCTCACTAACCTTGAAGTGTAATAGTCTCACCACTGAGGTGATGCCATGTTTTCTTTTATGACAGAAAAGAAATAACACAAGGATAAGGACAGATTTTCAGACTTCATGAATGTGAGCTTTACATGTTTATTGATCTGCTCTTCTGAAAATTTAGCAATGTATGCCAAATCAGACCTTAAGGCATTCTAATTTGGAATCTTGCTCTCCTTGATTTTCCAAGAAGGGAAAAGAAAATTTGAGGATTGCTTGAAAGTGATTATAACTATCTCTTTACACTTTGTTCTGATTTGGAAAATGGGAAATGCCACACCTTTGGGTGACATCATTGTATTAGATTTTATTACTGTTAATCTCAAGACTTTTTAAAATAACTGTTACATGAATGAGACTGATTCAGCATCCAGGGAAATGAATGGTTAGTGAAAATGCTGATATATGATGACAAAAGTTCTTTACAGATTCTGCTTAGACTTTCAAAGGAAGCTGTAGCTCAGAGAGTTTGTGTATTTGTTTGGGTTTTTTTTTTGTTTTTTGTTTTGTTTTTTTTCTTACAATATAAGTTGGATTTTTGAAAGAGGTTCAACAGTTTCATAGTTCAGCATGTAATCTGTATTTACGTGCTTGCAAAGCTGGATTGGGATACTACCAATGTAGTAGACTCAATGATTAGACCTTAATTTCAACCACCTAAAGTCGAGTTTTGAGTACTTGATACTGAAAAACGAAACAAACACATAGATGATGTGAAATCATGGGTTGGTGTCACTTACTCTACTGGCCCAAGCTTGATTACAATAATTTGAATAGCTAGCTACCTTTGTCCAGAGTAGACTTGATGCTGAATCAGATAACAATCACCTAAATTTCATCAGATTGAATGCAATTCTTTGCGACTGTCTGAAAGTCAGAAAAACGAAAAAGGTCCATGAAGCCAAGGCAAAGTACTACATAAGTTTAACTATACAGAAATGCAAGTTCATATCGTATTTGAAATCCTTTTATTGCCAAGAGATCCAGTATTAAGGCATAAAATTCCATTTTCTGGGCTAAACAGAGGTGGATTATAAAATCCACCTGAAAATTGCCCTTGATATTTAGCATATATTAAGAGTTGTAACATTTCAGCTATTGTATAAAAGGTCCAAGAAGAGACTTTTTACTCTCTTCTACTAAGGGCGCGTATTTTGCAGTTAAATCTTCTTTAATAAACTATGTAGAATATTAATACTGTGAATGGTTGGTTTTGTTTGGGTTTTTTAAACTTTTTTTTCTAGCTTCAATGTCATGTAGGGGTAGCAGTCCTTTTGGGTGTGGGACAACTGAGAAAAAAAACCAGTAAGTTTACAGATTGCTGAACTTCATATAATTTTGAAAATCCCCAACACTTTAAACTATGCATAAAATTTTCAGTCCCACAAATGTGGAGCTTTGGCTTTGGCACATTAAAATTTTAGTTGTACCTTAGAACATGCAGTTAGTGCAATCCTGAGTTGATTTTGGCAGGCACTAAGCAACTGTTGACATAAGAATATTGGAGAAATCTAAGCAGGTGGGTCATGCCATAAAATGACTCCCAAGTCTTACAAAAATAAACAGTCTCTGTGAAGATCTGGCCCACATTTTTCTGAACAATTGATACTTAGTCCAAGTAAGGAAGCAGGTCAATCACTGTTATTCCCTGTCCCACACCGTGTGTACAAGCACGTACTTTGCACTGCCTTTCAGTGTCCCCATCAGGCTGTGAGAAAAGGCAAAGCTCGTAAGGGCCCCAGGAACAGCAGGCTCCTGCCTTCCTTTGGCTCAGACTCATGGCAGAAGAGCTAGAGCAGTGTCTGAAAATGCTGCAGTAGGTGTTGAATCAAGGTTTTGGCAGCTTGTACAAGGTGAAACCTGCAATTACCAGTTTGTATTCTGTCTTGCAATGGAAATCTGTATTTACATACACAACAGGATTTATTCTGATACAGGTGTAGTTTATCATTATCTCTATATGACCAAAGTTCAGTGAGCCCAACATTTGCTGCAGAGTTATTAGAAGGGAGGCACTTTGTGATCTCTGAATAGCCATCAGATTTAGTTAAACTGATTACAGTTTTGTTGGGTCTGTCCTGGGGCCATCTTCAGTGCTGCTGAGTAGGAGAATCTGGTAAAGATCTCATTTTGAACATGTTCTAAAATTATTAGTGTATCCTATAATATTTTACTTGCCTAAACAGTTTAAAAATAAAAAAAAAATCCTTGGTTTTTAGGGGTAATTAATTCCCTATTAAAGCAGAATTGGATTTGATTTTCTGAGTTATGTTACATCTTTTGGCATTAGAAAATTTAAAGGAAACTTCAAAGTAAAAAATACTGTAGAGCTGCTAACATCTGAAACTTAGGAGCAGACATATTTAAGGAAGAGTGACTGCTTCATTGTGATGAATGTGTTACAGTAGGAGATCCTTAGGGACAAGTAGCTTTCAGGAAAGAAGGAGGGAGCCTAGAAACAACAATACCCATTTTTTAAAAATTAAATTAAAGGTAATAGATGCTGCCTCCTACATAGGGATGCATGGTTTTTGGAGGCCAGATGAATTCCTAAGAGCTGGGCTTGTCAATAATGCCCCTTGAACTTATTTCACCAGCAGTTTGTTCTCTTCTAGTTTTGCCCCAGTTCCTTTTCCTGCTGTGCTGGCTAGCTTGCAGCCTTTCTCTTCTTTGCTCTCATCCTGTCCTTCCAACCTCCTGGAATGCCAGCTCTCTGTCTCTAGGATTTGGCTGTGCTGTAGACCTCTGCTAGTGACTATAGTAATCAGGATGGAAAGGAAGAGTAAAGTCAGCCTTCTTGGGAGACTAACACATTAACATGCAGATTGAAAGGTGCCTGCAGTTCTGCCTTGTGTCGTTTATAGGGCTGCTTTCAGATCTTGCATGATTTCCCAGCGTATCACGGATCAGTTGGTACCAACGCTGGGTGTGTTATCGAGTGTTGGGAGAGGTTATCTCGTGCCAGCATCCCCAGTAATGCACATCCTGACTCTCATCATGCTGCATCACCTCGAGCTTTAAGGAAGCACAAACACGCAGGGCTCATGAGAGATTTACAGAGGAACTTTTTCTCAGGCACATAATGATATGCAAATATCTCAGGATCAAAGGTAAGTCAAAGAAAAATGGCACAGAGTAGAATAAGTCAACTCAGCTAGGAGCAGCCTAACTCCATGATAGACCCACGGGCAACTCCAGAGTTGTCAGCTCCACTGCCTGTGGAGCCCACTGAGGGGCCAGATGCTGCTGTTGGATGACTGCTTGCAGCAGCTTGGCATCTGGGCTCTGTGATGGCCTGTCTGTCAGGCTGGAGTAGGAACTTTCGCTGTGCTGCTACAGTTGGACACAAAGAAAAATAGATTTTCTCAGGTTATGGTAATTAAAAATAAGTTTTTGTGTCTGGTTTCAAGTCAGATTCTACTTGCCAGTTATTAAAGAGCAAATCCACCTAAAAAATGAAGCCTGCAGTTTTAAGGCACACATTTAAATTGCACGGACTTGCTGTTTATTTCTAGATTTTTTTGAGCAAAAGTAGGAAGCATGTCCACGTAACTGTATTCCCATATTAAAACTGGCTGGCCTGAAACTGAATACATACTTTAAAAAGAAAACAAAAAGTATTTGATTTTCTTTTGTTGGGCTTAGACGTAAAAAACAAAGGGTGGAATTTTTAAAAATATTTTTTTCATTTATATTAACACAATACCTCATTGACTGAAATCAATTAAAACCAAGCCAGTGTCTCATCTTAGGAGAGCTCTTGCCATCCATGTTCTGGTGTAGCTTCCACATAAGTTGCTGTAGTCCACAGCCCAGGTAGAGATGGTGGGATTTTACCTTTGTGGGTGTAGCCAGCTGCAGGTGCAGGTAAATTCTGCATGGGGTGGGCTTTGCTTAGGGCTGAGCGCATTCTCTTGTTAGCAGTCAGTGGCCCTGCTTTGACTGATGGCATGTTCCACAGCTGGCTAAGTCCAACCCTGAGTAGGGGACCACCATACAGCCAGCAAAGGGCTTACTGTTTAACTATGAAATTTGCTCATGAGCACGCCATTTGGATGAGAAAATGTGGAATTTGGGTAGGAGAATTTGCTATCTGAAATTGCAAATTACTATATTGAGTTGTTTCCTCAAACATAAGGGTCTTAATTTTCAGTTTGATCATCTTATTTATTTTTCTTTTTACCAAGGCTGGCTTCATAATTTTTTTTCCTGTGAAAATGAGCAAAGACTGTTTTGCTTGACTTGTGAGTGGTCAGAGAAGCACTTAACAGCATTTCACAATGCATTCAGAAGCTACCTGAGGTGAAGAAAATCCGGATGCTTATAAAAGCCTTGAAAGTGGGATGGCTGCTGTAATCCTCCTAACACAATAGCCCTATGCCCCAGTGAGTTATTCTAAAACCCATTCTAGAAACGAGATGTAATGGCCAAAAGAGGAGTGTAACAGGCTTTCTACAA
The DNA here is from genome assembly GCA_024865655.1 of Emberiza elegans. Classification (NCBI taxonomy): domain Eukaryota; kingdom Metazoa; phylum Chordata; class Aves; order Passeriformes; family Fringillidae; genus Emberiza; species Emberiza elegans. The sequence goes on along the minus strand of JALJVW010000085.1, from coordinate 23,845,944 downwards.
TGTTTGTGGCTAATCCACAAAAGCCATTTTATATTTTCAAACATGTTAGTTTTCATAGATTTACTAGTACAACTGTAAACTTAAACCTACCCCAGGTTTAAAAACAAAATTAGTCTGGAAAACATTTTTTGGGGGGAATTCCAGCTCTGCTTTGATGATCTCCATCCAGTTTACAGTCTGGAATAAGATTTTTCTCTTATATTAGTATCTCCTGTAGTTTCTGAGTCATCTTTCATGATACCTTTTCATTGACTGTAAAGGAAGCTGAATCAGATGAATGAGTTGGCTGTTTTATAATTTCTACCATAATATATACTTACTATTCCAATGGAATAGTTTTTTTCTGAAAAAACTATTCCATTGGTAAGTATATATTATGGTAGATTTAATCAGTTTTCATAGTGCAGGTAGTAAAGTAACACTGCACTCAGACAGGAGACCTTTTGAAATTCTAATAGTAATAATAATAATAATCAGGTAATTGGAGTCCAGTATTTTTCAGTACTACTGTAAGTTTTCTTTCTGTTAAGTCAGAAGTAAAAACAAAGTTTAATAAGAGTGCTATAGATTGTTACTTCATTCCCTTACTCTTGATTTTGTTGTTTATCTGGTTCAAGAAGTTCCAGTTACTTGTGTTCCTCAAAATATCATAGAACCATTGAAACATTTAAGTTGGAAAAGACCTCTCCCAACAAAGTTAATATATTGTGGCAGTTTTGTATCAAAACTATGTTGTCTCTGTATTACTATGAAGTCCTGATTTAATGGAAAATTAATTGTTTGTATCTAGATATTAAAAAACCCCAAACATGAAGTCTTCATTGAAGTGTGCAAACAAAGTCTTGATCACAGGCTGATCAAGCATGTCTCAGCTTTGTGCATACAAAATGTTAGAAGAATGAATGGGGAAAAGCAGCCCTGGTAAAGGTTGCCCTTAGAAGCTGCAGGTGTTTATCCTTGAAAGTTTTCAAGACTCAGCTGACAAAAATTCCTGAGATTCAGTATTGACCCTGAATGGAGAAGGGAGGTCTCTTCAAGCCTGAATAACTGTGTTTTTCTGATCCTGTAAAAAGTGAGCTTGTGAGAAGAAGGAAATATTAAAGGAAATGTTGGTATCAGAGAATTTCATAAAGGTGTCTCTTAATGAAATTGCCTGTCTCTGCTTAGAAAAAAATAAGGAAAGAGATTCCCTGTACCCTGCAGGGAGTCACAGTGGTCTTGAGATTGTTCTCAGAGGTTTCACATCTGAGAAGAAGTTCCTGCTATAGGATGTGGTATTAGAACACTGGAGATTACTCTGACCCGTCATTCCCAGCAGGTAATCCCATCCTAGGCTGGTAGTGTGATAAATGATGTCATATCACAGTAGGCAAAGAGGTACTAAGATATTATCTCTGATTTAGCCAGAGGAACTGAATTGATGAAATTGCTAAATTGGGACTTTGGAAGGAGTCAACGACCAAACACATATTTTTTTATACAGTTTGATCTGTGACTGTGTAAACTTTTGACGTAAGCCAGGAATGTTTGTTGCATCGGTAGTGTTCCCGATTTATACATCCACAGCTGTTGTTCCAGAAGATTGTCAGTTGGTTCTGCTTTTCTTGTTTTGTGTTTCTTTTCTACTGGTATCTTCAGAAGACTTCTTGGACTGATATCCACTGTCCATAAGGAGGTATATATCTCATTTTTGCATAGATGCCACTTAATACCACTGAAACAACTTACAAGTAGAACTGCTCTTACAACTTCTAAGTTTTATGATAGAAATTACTGTTTATGTTGAATAAGACAAAGAGAAAAGTATTTCTTAAATCAGAATACCTTTGAATTGGTCAGAGGCTAATCTGCCTCATCTAGCAAGCTATTCCACAGAAATTCATAGTTCAGTAGTTTATGTCTTTGCTCTTTATCATGTACTAGACTCCTCTACCAGTTTTCTTAGCAAGAGCACATGTTGTGGTGTATGGTGGCACCACATGTAACAAGAGCTGTCAGAGTGCCTCCATGAAACACACTGGTCAGTATATCTCATAAGAGACTTTCTCATTCATTTGTCAATTCTGCTAGCAAGCAGAATTCACAATTGGATGAAGAACAACAAAGTTAAATTTGCCATGGTACAGGCAGAGAGAGAACTCCACTGTGCAGACAGAGGCTCTCATAATTATTGTATATTGAAGACACCTGATTCCTATCCCTAAAAACAATATAGTTGTATTCAATTTACACAAAATCTTGTTCTTTAAGTAATAAAAGTGTGTTTCTCTGCTGATTGGAAAATGTTCATCCTTCTTACACTTCTTTTTTGATAGAGATTAGAGTAGTTATGTCTGTGATCCTCATAATGGATTACTAAAATTTTCTGTCTTTGGGGATTATGCTATCCATAATTGAAAGTCTGCGCTGTACACAGGGAGTAGCACCCCTCTGGTGAGACCAGCTGTGAGCACCCTTCCTGTCCCATTGCCTTCTACTCTGTGACAGCCCACTTGTGCCAGTTCCTGACTTCACTGCTGTGCAATTTGAGCTGTATGCCGTCCCTTTATCAGGTACATGCTGTCATAGCTGCATTGCTTTGGAACAGTGCAACTTGACAAAGCCAGGGATCAAACAGGAAAGATCAAGGAAGAAGAAGCTTTCAGAGACAAGAAGTGCAGAAATTCCTAAATCGATTGCATTTATCCCAAGTTTTACTTTTCTAAAAATAGATTGTGGGTTTTTTCTAGTAAAGAAATAATGCTGTAATCATAACAATGTCAAAAGCAATTATATTTTTATTAATTTTTCCATCTAGATCTTTGTGTACCTTGTAGAGAATGAAGAAAAAAGGTTGAACAATGGGTGGACTCTGTTGTAAGAGGTAGCTTTACAATGAAATTTTTTTATAGTTAGCAGCATGTCACTTTCTATATAAACAGAAAGGGTGCAAATCTGTGTATTCCTGAAATAAATCAATGGCAAAAGAATTTATTTTTCCAGAAGTACAAAGGGGATAATGCATGAGGATTGCTGGAATTAAAATGAAATTATATGCCTTAGATTAGCATAACAGTGCTTCTACATCCAGTAATGAAAATTGGAAGTCTCAGAAAGACATTTTCATCAGAAACAAAGCCTGAAACTTATCCATGTTTTTTACTAGATAGTGTAGAGAAACATGTAACTCTGTGTTGCACTTTGCGTGAACTTACACTTTTTTTTTTGTGTGCAGCTCTGTTTATTCAGATCTCTGAGTGAAGAGAATGAATTAATAAAGAAGAAAGATATATGCTACGTCAGTGAATGATAGTGAGCTATGAAGTAACAAATTTGGAAAGCTGGGAAATTGGCCAATACAGATTTCAGACAACATGAGGGAAAATGGTTACTTTAAATCCCTATATAGCTATGGATAAGTATTCAGTGTGCATTATTTTCCACTATTAAAGGTTACAAAAAATGATCATTGAGAGTTTTTCAGCCTTTTCAGATTCTCAAATTCTTGTTGTCTGGCTATAAAAGTATGAAATCAAAGGTATCATGAGGTGAGAGAAAATACTGCAAGAAAAAGAGCTTGTGTAGTTACAGTCACATCTGCTATATTCTCTGGGACATTTCTTAGTCCCATTGAACCTGTCAAAGTTTATCTGGTAGGACCTGCTCACAAGGGGTATCAGCATTGCTTATCTTGCTCTGGAGTTAGTGTTTATTATTACCAGTTTTGAAATAAGTGCATATATTAGATTACCATGCTCTGATACTCAAATCAGAGATACAGACCCAACATGCTCTCTTATTTTAAGGTGTACTGGGTTATCCTGGATTTGTACCATTTAAGAGTGAGAGTAGAGAAAAAGGTGTGGATATGTTTTGCTATGCATATCAGGCTTTTTATAAAGAGAAATCCAAATCTTTTATGTACTGAGTTAACTGGTTAAGCTTTTATCAGCTAGAGCAAAATAAGAAATTGGTCAAGAAAAGAATGGGAGAAAAATAACCTTGGCCAATCCAAAACTTTTAGGCAAACCTCTATATGATAGACACCTTTTTGGTCCATGCAGTAATTCCATACTGAAATTGTGACCTTTGGAATTAGAACTGCTTCTGAGCTCAGTCATGTAATGATCCAACTTGGGCATAACATACCTATAAAAATTTATGAAAGAAATTTGACTGAATGAGTCTGGTGGATAATTGAGAAATTTCAGTATCTCAAAGACTTTGCTGAATTTATACCTCAGCATTTTTCTGAAGTGGTATCATTGCCCCATCTTTGTGATGCCATTCACTAAGTGCTGGCATCAGGATCTTCTCCAGAGGATGGAATTTTGTTGTCCCTTTGTGTAACAACTAGACAGTATGGAATAACCAAGGCTGTCCAAAGTGTTGAGTAGCCTTTGTTGTCCACCATGAGAAATCATAACAGGATCTTGTCTTTTAAGTAGTAAGTCATCTCAGGAATTCAACATCATCTGTGTGTGAATACACACAATTGAGGCACTTGGTCACAGGCTGTGTGTAATCACCACAGGCTTTTAGAATTAAATCTGCATTGAGCCCTTCAAACAATTTAAGGTAACGAAATATAGATTTGTCCATTTTCTCCTTTCTTCCTGAGTCTGTCTTTCTGAACTCTAGCTATATCAAAGATTCTTGAAAACTTTAAGAAACAAGAGTGTTAATCTTTTATTTCTTGTTTTTTTTTCTTGTGACTTTCTGTGTAAATTTAACAACTAAGTTTTTCTTTACTCAGGTATGTTAGATGATAAAACTCAAGTTTAGAAATGCCAGTAGCTCTCACAAGTTTATGCAAACATTTGCTCATGAGAGGTGTTGGCTTGCAGTTCCTCAGTATTCAGTATGATTTCCTGCCTGCCAAGTGTATATTGGAGCAGTCCTAATGGTAGGAATACACTGTTGCAATAAATGTAAGCAACACATACATGAAAATTATTTTTAGAACAGCAACTGTCCTTTTCAATGTAAATTTTTTTCCTGCCATAGTGGCAATTTTAATGTGGGCAAGCAGTATTCCATTGGTTTTTTTGTAGGTGGTATCCTAAAATTACATAGAGAAGGTTTCCCTTTCCCTTCCTACTTCAAGTATGCCTGTTTACTTCTAAGTTTAAAAATAAGTTGATTCATATGAAAGGTACTAAACTTCTGTTAAAAGAAGTTTGGGTTTGTTTGTTTTGTTTGTTTTTGTTCACTATACTGTTTAGATGGAAAACTACTTCTGCTTACATACCTTCAAAGGCATTTAATTAATTATTTTACCAGGTACTAGTTAGGTAATGCTATTTGAAAGAATGTTTTGTGTTGGATGTCAGAGATAACCAGTATTGTACTGGCAGAGTGACAGAAGGCAGTGGTTTGGGTCTTGCACTTGTTCTGTCACTCTGGCAAGGTTCTTAGGCAATTGCTTAACTGCAAACATGTGAAGAACCCTCTAAATTGCATGGACTACAAATACATTTATAAATGAACTTTGGGGAAGCAGTTGTCTAATGGAATTCTTTCAACATATGTACAGAGTAGAAGTCTGTTGCTTCTGAAGAAAACACTGTTCTTGTTTGCTGAGGATAAAGAGGGAAAGAATAGGAGCTCTGAAATGAGGAGGTATACCTGTACAGAAATGCAAGGCACGTGATAGTAAACATGCAAAATGTCAGTTATGCCATTATATTAATATTTCATGTTGCTCCTTTATTTTCTTACTGAACTCTCTGTTTAGTCTCTCAAAACAAGAATTTCTAAAATCACCACAATTCAATGTGTGGATATATTTTGTTGTGCTCTTCGTAAGACCTTAAGTACATTTGTAGTAAATAAAGTAGGTTTCTAAATCATTTGGCTACATCTGAAAATTTTAGTTCACTTTCTTAAAGGGTTACTTTAGAAAAAGACTAACTTATTCCTATAAATAATTTATATTATTAAGAGAATTGTTTGCTTTGGAAGGATGTTCAGACATGGGTTCCACAGTATGCTCTGTCACCAGTACTTTTTGTTTTGTTCTGAGAACCTTTTTAGTTCCGTGGTAAGATATCTGGGTGCCTGAGTATACTGAGCATATGACACATGGAAGTACCTTTTCCCTGCCCTTGAGAAACCAAGGATTTGAGATACTGTAATCTAATCACATCAAGAACATCAAACTATGCCAGTAAAGTTCTGAGAAGCCATTGGTACCAGTTCCATTTTTCTTAGTCTTTAGAAACCTTGGTGTTTTCCACATACTTACCAATGCTTCCTCTAACAATTGCTTAAATATTTTCCACTTTTATGCTTCAAATATAATGCATCAACCTTCTGATCTGGATACACAGCATGGGGTTCTTTAAAAATATGTGTGGATGACATTTTTCAGTAATCTTTCTATTTAGGTATGTATCATAGTCTTTCAGCCTGTTGTCTGACATATTCAGTCCTTGATACTTGGCTGTTCTCTGTGTCCAGCTTCACTCAACAACATATAGGCCTAAAATTTTCCTTCTTTTACTTTTTTTTTGACACTGAAGAAATATAGTGTTGTTCCAGTTATTTCTAAGTAAGATGAGACTTGTATGCATATTTGTGGTACAATAATATATATTGTACCACATCATAATATCTTATGATTTAGAGCCTGAAATTGATCTGAAGAGGCAAAGACATCTTTCTAAATGAAATGGATGGTGCTTGACAGAAATTAACCAGGTGGACTTATAAAATTCCTTGTAAGTAAGAAATTATATAACTACAAATAATAAAACTAATGCTGAGGAAAATTTAAACTAATAAAGCTTTTGTAAGTTTCTACACTATTCCTGTATCCAGAGCATTTTAATGGCAGGATGGGAATTACCTGTTTAGTACTTTGTCTTTCAATGGAGATGGAAAAAAAAGTTTTAAAAAATACTTACTTCTCAAAATGTGCAGATAGATACAGATACCATAAAATTACCTAAACTCTATTGAACTACCTGAGTATGTTGCAAATACATGGCATGGAACCCTGACTCCTTTTTTCCTTCTTAAAACCAAAAATCATCATCCATTTTTAATCTGGTGAGGTTTTTTGTTGTTGTTTTGGGGGTTTTTTTGTTTTGTTGTTGTTTTTTAATATTTCCAAATATGTCAAAAAGTTTTTCAGCAGGCAAATTGTTCTGTTATTTCCTAACTTTTGAATATTTAATTTGTATATATTGTATATAATATCTATATATTTACTGGAAGCAAATCCAGCTTATAACCAAGGAAAGCGAATGACAAAAGAAATGTCTGCTGCTGTCATGTCCCTTCATCTTCTTTTGTGTTAGTATTTATTTTCTCATGTCATTCATTTCAAATTCTTTAGTATCTTGCTGAAGCATGAGCCATTGAAATTTTCAGAATATGGTGTTGCAAGAGGAAAAATGTCTGCTGTATATCTACTAGATTGGGCAATGAGTGAAGAACAATGGATGGCCACTGCTTAAAATGGACGGTAAAATGTTCACTGACCTTAGTGGTTTTCTATCTGTTATACATGTGCATATTCATTGTAGATATCAAAAAGGCAGACATAGTTACATAAGGCATGCAGAAGCTAAGTCAAAATATGGGTTTAAAAAATCAAAAGGCAAAACAATGTTTAACACTTATGATAACACTAAAACTGTATCAACAGCCAATTCCAAATTCAGGCCTCCTAACAGTTTGGTCAGTATTTATCACGCTTAAAAGTCTTACATAGGGAATGGTAAAAGAGGGGACATTTGGCTTATAGTTACAATGTGGTACTGATAATTCAATTGAATCAACATATATAAATCCTGTTGCTAAGTAAATGATGATTTCTCATCTGCTGTTCAATATGGAGACAACTAATCTAATGGGAATAGAAATTGTTGGGCAAGGGCTTGTGAATATGTGTACAGTTCTCTTAATATCTCTATGTTCAAGGTAAAGACAAGCAATTAGATACAAGGGGACAATGAGAACACTTACAGAAGAAGTAGAAATACAGATGTTTGAAAAACAAAAAGCATGACCTAAAGAGTGACTTTTTGCAGTGTCTTTTGGGGATTATACAATGGTCTCAACTAAAGAGGGTGAATTTTGAATTATCGGACCACCCAGATTTGCAATTGAATTAGAAAATGTGTTTATAGAAAGACTTTAGGTGTACTGTTCACTAATTCTTACACTGTCTAAAGATGTATTTTTAAATGTCCTTGTTTTTCCCTACCATCCACATCATCAGTTAGTCCGTGTTTCTTTTCTTGTGGGGCTAAGCTGGCTTCCTCATTTCTGTGGTTCATCAATACAAAACTGATTTGAAGCTGAGCTGTATAATAATAAGCCTTTCAGCAGCCAGGCTTGACACTTGCCTTGTAATTAAGGCCTTGATGGTTGTGTTGATGGCAAATGAAAGAAAATGGCTTTGTTCTCAATTCCAGAGGCTTGATTGCTGGTTCTCGTTCTCACCTGAATTCGACCCATTCTGCATTGTGCACATGATTGCTGGAGTGTGAGTAATTGCAGTGCTGGCAGATGACATTTTCATGAAGCACACTCTGCACTGCTCCAGAGGGAATTTACAGAATTTATAGCTGGAGAAGCTCATCAAACATGGATTTAGGAAATGCCTATGTGAAAAGTGGGAGCCCACAACTAAATATCAGAGCTTTTCTTTTGACATTTGCTTTTACATAAAGGACTGTCTGCAACCTGTCTTACCTTATGGTAGCAGCCTATTCATGACTAGATTTTGTAATTAAGTGAAGTTACTGAAGTTTGTTAATGCAATTTTTTACATGCTTTCTTGTAATTTTTTGTTTGCTTGGGAAAGTAGATGGAAAATGGTTTCCTCATTTCCATTCATATTTTTAAATTTCCTTAACCTTTCAACTATTTAAAAATTTTCAGATGTCTCCTGATATTTATTGACAGCAATGTGTGTTTGGTTTTTATTTAAATCCTCTTATTTTTGCAACCTTTTTGCATTACAACATATTTTGTTTATTTTAAATGAAAATGAATGTACATTTTAAACAGCTTTTCAAATAAAAAAGCTTCCACAATGGAAATATACTCTGTCATTTATAAATCAGTTCTTTAGAAAGAAATATACTCTGTCATTTGTAAATCAGTTCTTTAGGAAGAAAACATTAATGACTTTTGTATTGACAAGTTCACAGATTTCAATGAAGGGTGTTTTATGTGTTGTAAATAAGAATTGCATACTGAAATTTTGTATTATAGGTAACATATGCCGTGATATGCGTAATTTTTTCTTCCCTCTGCCTTAGTATGCATTTTCCTCTCCATCTGACAGTTTTTGCCTGTCTCATATTCGCCATGTTCCTTTCTAAGCCCCTGGTGCTTTTCCTTTCTCTTGTAACACAATCAGGATGAATACCTGTAGGTTGTTTCTGTGCTTGTACTTTCCCCTGCACCTGAACCAACACAAACGTTTTTGGAATCCTGTTGACATTTTTCAGTCTCAGCTGCTTTGGCTGTCAGTGACTTTGCACGTGAAGATGCATGGCTGCTGTGACTCAGAGGTACTGTTGTGCTGCTGTCTGCCTGGCAAGCCAAACTATCTGCACTTAGGTTTTCATATTTCTTGAGGCTTCTCCATCATGGCAAGTCAAGGGTCTTTCCTCCTTGCAACCGGTATTATTGAAAGTCCTGAGAAATTGAATGACTGAAGGTTTCAGATTTTTTTAATTAGGTTTATTGATTAACTGCTAGGAAAAGTTGGTTGAGAACTCCTTTGAGTTTCTGCTATAAATGTTTGACCCAGAGTATTGTTGATTATTTAAAATACACAGAAGAAAATCTGAGGTTTAAGCTGACGATGTTAAAGTGCCAGTTGTTTTAAGGCCTAACTTATCCTCATTTCAGTACCTGAACTCTATATCAACACTAATGAATGACAAAAAGAGGGTAATCAATCTAAACTGCTGACAGTTTTTTTAATTTATGCTATATTCCTCAAGTAGTTGGGTAGCACAAGGGGAGACTTTCTAAGTGTCTAGGTGTCCAAGTGTCTACCTAAATTCATGGATGTTATGCTGCTGTTGTTTACTAAAAATAGGGGGGTTTTGTAGTCTTAATGGGAACAAGATGAAGACTGTTTTAAATACATCTTCGTTTTTGTCATATGTAAGAGATTTCATGATATACTTTGAGTACCGGGGTTAAATACTGCTCCTAGGGAATCACTTAAAACATTCAGGTTCAGAACCTCAGAAGTTCTTTGACATGCAAATATTTTGAGAATTTGGGTGTCAGAGAGTCACGTCTTGTCTTTCGAAACCATGAAAATAACCTGGGTTTAAGGCTTAAGACCTGGAGATGGAAGTCTGTAGTTCATCGTTGCATCTCATCATTATTACTGGAAAGCTGAGGTGCAGCCATGTACCAGAGCCCTGGCTGAATCTTCTCTTGCAGGAATGTTAGGGACCCATCCATGTCCATTATGGCAGCCTCTTGAGGTGCATTTCTGCTCTCAGTTTGTTCCTCTTGCAACAGTCCCACTCTTCTATTGTGATTTGAGTGGCAACTCAGCCCCAAGTGGGGAATGAATCTACTGTTAAGATTTCCATGTCTGTAACAAATCAACCCAAACCTGCTTTGGACTTTCAGTTAGAAAAAGGGCAGGTTTTCAACCTCTATGTCCTTAGTCAGGACCTGGATATAGAAAATGATTTGCTGTGTGGGAATGAGACCTGGATCTAAGAAGAACATGGTAAGAAAACTCGAGATTCCGAACTATTTTTCAAATCTGTTGCAAAACAATGGACTCTGAAGAAAAAAATGAAAGCAATAGGCAGTGGACTAGAACAGTGAAATATGGCAGTGAGCAGCTTTTGAACCTTGCTGAGTGAAGAGAAAAAAGCTGCTTGATACCATTAACTTAATTATGGTGATGGTCTGGGATGTACTGGGAACAGTGACCAAATATTGCATTATGCAGACTGCTTTTGGAAAATACTGGTGTCTAATGCAGCAACTGTACAGTTAAGAATCACCTTAATGGTTTAATGTAGAAGTTAAAATATTGCAAGTCATGGAAAATGTTCAGCTGGTACTCCTATGACCTTCTTGCCATGACCTCTGAACTTGAAAAACTTTAGTTTATTTTAATAAATCTTTCTCTTATCACATTTTAATTTTTGCTTTTTGCACATCTCATTATCTTTCTCAACAAGAATGTTAAGATCTGATTTAATTTTCTCTGACATCCATTTATGCTTTTCTGCCATACTTTCCTCTGAGTTCTCCCATTTGCCTCAGTGACCTATGCCTAAGACATCTTGTTCTCTTTCCCTCATCTCTCCTGGCTTGTCTCTGCTTTGCTCTGTGTCTTTTGCTTGGCAATGCAGATGTGGTCTTCAGCATCTCAGCACTGACTCCTAATTTCTCTTGTCTCTTACATTCCCTTCTATCCTTCACACCTAGGGGACAGAGGGTCCCCATCTCATGCTTTATTTTCAGATTCATTGTGAGATGACCTTTTGGAATGTCACAGGGAGCTGACTGTGGCTCACCCATGGCTCAGCCTATTGCATGAGACCGTTGACTATTTTAAAATATTTTTCTCTCCCACTGTCTCTTTGTATAAATCTTAAAAAATTTTACTGTAAAGGGAAGAGTTTCTTACCTGAACTGCATCTTCTGAGCCCATTGCAAAAGCTGTTGTTTTCTCTGGCACCACACAGTATGTTGCATTATCTGCTCCTGTTTTATGATTTTCCATCCAGCACAATAATCTACAATTGCTTGTTTCCACTGAGAAGCCTGAAGTTCTTGGACAATACAATGAGTGTGAGAAGTTCTATAATTCAGGGGAGATGATAAAAGGGCAGGAGTTTGCTCCTACCATTTATAAATATTAGGATTCCTGTGGTTTTTTGTTACATTTTCTTTTAAGCTAACACCTTTATTTGTTACACCCTTAAAATATTTTTGCATCTAAATAGAATTTAGGCTTGTCTTATGTTGCAATATCTGTTAATCCATAAATTACTTATTTAAAACCTAGTCTACTGGCTATGCTTAGTGCTACAAAAATGCTCAAGAATTTTGATTTCTCTTTTGATACAAATTTATCAGTACAGAGGTAAAACATGCTGTAAAGTATTAGATTATGAATTCTAAATGTATCTCAATAATGATACAGTTTTTGTATCTTTGGGGACAAGTTGTACACCTGTTGGTGTATCTGCATCTGCAGATTATCTTCCATTCATGAATGCTTTACATTCACTCTATTACTATGCTAGTACAGCTCTTTGATATGCAGTTTCCACTGCAGCTGATACATCAGCCCACCTTAGTTTTCTGCTTTTGACACTATTGGAAGTCAGTCTGTTGTAGGAACTTGCCCTACAAATATTCCATGACCCATTTGGTGTCTCCTATAGCAGCAGCAGAGGACACCAAGACTTTGTCCTCTCAATTCATGTGTTCATAAGCATATTTTCATTTCTTGTCTATTTGCTATTGGAGGTTCTGTGTTGTGTTTATGTTCTGTAACTTGCCTCATCTGCCTCCAGTGGGATACCCCGCCTTTGCATCTGAGGCACTGCTTTAATTGGTGACACTAATTACTGTTCTCTTACCTGACAGTGCTAGTGAATGTAAGGGGGAAAGAAGAGAGGGTTTCTGAGCTAAGGTCACCTGAGAGATAGTCTGAAACCATAAATTGCTTTAACATGTGAGAGTAATATCCATGGTTAGATTTGACTATAAATGCATTTTGGGATTCATTTAATGGTCTAATCTGTTCACAAATAATCTGCAAAGAAATTCAATCAGTAGAAGCATATTCATTTTTCTCCAGTATTTTCCAATTGTTTGTGCAGGCAAATGTCAGCCTTACAGGAGAGTTATCCTTTCTGTTTAGACTTAAGAACAACAATTCTTAGTGTGTGAAAAGTCATGTATAGTTTTAGTCTTTGATTAGTTAGTATTGGTAACAAAAAAGTAATTGAAGTGCGATGAATAACTAGCAGTAAACACTATTTTTCCTTCAAGATGTATCAGCCTGTAAGTATAATCATAAATATAGTCCAGTTTGTAAACATCATTTAGACTTCTATTTTTTTGTCACGTTACCAAAATAGAAATTATTTGCATTTTAGGCAAATCTTTGTGAGTACTGTACAAAGCAACAGTAAGTTTATTCACAACAGTACTTTCTGTGATGTAAATCATTGCAACTGAGTATACATAATGGTAATTTTCAAGTCCAGAATGGTATTTTAGCATTAGCTTGTATGATGTGCTACAAAAATGCTGAGAAGAACATCTACTATATATCTGCTACAAAAATCAGTACAGCACTATAGCACAGATTTTCTTTTGCATTTAATTCAGTTGCACATAGTTTATCTGTTGTTTCTGAGAATCATAATGTTAAGTATCTTCATATAAATTACTGTTATAAAGAGGAGTCAGTTGAGATACACCAATTTGAACTGGCCAAGGGACATATGAACTTGCAGCTTCCAAGTGACAGCTGTTGAGGTGACAGAGTGACAGTGGAAGAATCTCCCCATACATGTTTCTCTTCTCTCCTGACAATGGTAAAGCAGATTTCAGCACAGTGATGTATGAAAATACCACTGCTCAATTAGGCTTGTTTGATATGGCAAAATAGGAGCAAGACTTTGGTGTACCCTTCCTGCTTGCCCATGTGTAAGTCAGTGGGTGCTGGAAGACAAAAGCAGGTGTGTACTGATTAGTCTCTCTCTAATATATCTGCATCTTTGCTCATTAGGTTTAAGAGATGTGTCAAAAATTTTAAACATGTTTCAGGTACAACATAGGACCTTTTAGGTCACCATCAAACTGAGACATTAGAAATTGATCCAATGTGCAAATACAGTTTTTTGGAACAGTCTCTGTATCTTTCATTTTGGTGTACTGAAAAGGCTAATTCTCTGCTTCTTTATGTTAAAATATTGCACTTTTACTTTATTGTTCAAAAGATAATCTTGCTGCAAAGTTATTTCAGTTAAGAATTATAGGAGAGAGAATAAAAATTTAACTTGTGTCAACAGATGGCAGAAATAGGCCTTAGCCCAGAGAAGAATCAGTAGATGCTTGGTGCTTTCACCTGCAATCATTAGGTAGATCTGACACTGGTGCATGATCGACTGTGCAAACAGCCCTGCCCAAAATCTGCCACACAATGCTTTGCTGCATTCGCTGCTAATAGAGCTCTCCTCCAACAGTCTGTGTAGGAGGGTTAAACTAAATCTGCTAATAACTCTTGCTGTATATAGTTCATGGTCTGCAGCGGGTAGGTCTGTAATCTGTAGGTTAATATTATTTGTTTTACGCTTCCATTTCACTAGTTGTGTTTTTTTCCTTAAGATGCCATCACTGCCTCTGGTTTGCTTCAGAAAACAGCAGAAAAGGTCTGGAAAGGCAAATCAGTTCTCCACTCTACACTTAATTTAATCATTGGCAAGTTGTTCTGATTACTTGCCCCCTGATTTTCTTATACTCTGGTTCTCTGGGTAACAGTTTTGAGAAGGTGAAATCTGCACACCCAAACATTGACCTTGGAAATGCCCACAAATCAACAGCTTTTAATGTAATCTCCTAAGACTATTTGCTTTGTAGTGTGGTTTTAAGGTGCAGTTCTGTGTGCCAGGTCCTACTTAAAGACAATTTTCCAATTCCATATTGTCCTGGAAGGGAGCACACTGTTCACTGCAAGAGCCAGTAACACTGCAAACACTTTGTGTTTTCACCATCCTCGTTACCTTCTGCAGTCAGGAGAGCCCCCTGCTCTTTCACTCAGGCACACTGGTACACTGTTTCACACTTCCTCCACACTTGGGCCCCAGTCAGGGGATAAATTTTTATCTACCATGTAAGGGATGCACACAGCTTTTCCAAAAGGTCCCCTCACTGCCAGTTGTGTATTTTCCTCATTAGTTTTAAATCCTTGTTTGGCAGCAACTGATCCTTTGAACCATTAATCTTACCCAAGCTACACTTCACATTAGAAACCTGGCATCCAGTGTTAACAGGGATGCTCATCCACTGTCTGCTTTCAGCGATGGTATCCTGAAATTTTCCAAGAGCATCAAATGTCAACTTTGGATATATTCTTCCTCAAAGAAGGACATTCATGCTCCTGTATTTTCATGCTGTATCACTTTTTTTTAATCATCCTTTTTTATTAATAGAGTTACATAAGTTTAGGAAACATTAATTTCAAAGCAGGTTGGCATTGTCTGTTGGTAGATCTACATGAAAGTTAATGTAAAATCTCACAAGTGCTTATACTTTGTGTCTGAAGTGTGTTGTTGATGGAAGAAAGTAATACACCAACCATAATGATGGAGAAAACATTTTTTCACCTTAATTTCTTTGTTTTCACAGATTATTGAGAACTTCATATTCTGATTGAAAAAATACTTTGTTTGCTATTCACTTAATGTTTTTGATATAATTTTTTATATTTATATTTCTTGACCTTTGACCTAATGTTTGTTCTAGAGGTTGGATTTTAGTGTTATTTCTTATTTCCACTGAAAAGTTAGATAGATGTCTGTCTAATGTCAGCGTCGTGGGACTAGGCCCATGTATTTTTATTTGTACGCTTTATTCGGAATAATCAGAAGCACGACTTTAATGCCTTTAAATTAATGTAAAACTTTAATTGCCCAAATCTGTTGATAATCACAAATAACCTCATAAATGCTAATATGAGATAAAATATTTAAGTAATTTTTTAAAACCCTATCAAAGTATTTGAAGTAGTTGTAGTTGTTTCATCTTGCCTTAAAAAAAACAACACTAATTGCCAGAAATAAATCAAGTGACCACCAGTCCTGAAGTGCACTAGAGGAAGTATACTACCTCTTAAAGGCAGGCAGTATTTGCATGAGAGCTAAACACTTTCTTGTGGTTTTACTTTAGTGGTTCAGGTTTTTTCCCATACCTTCAGGGATAATAAGAACTGGGGGCTCTTTGTGACCTTTCTGGGAATTGCTGGTTCTCAGCATCAGTCAGAATGTAACCTTTTTGTGAGAATTTTCTTGTCTGCTACTAAAATATCCACTGCTTATAAGGATAAAGTATCCATTCCAGCTGTTTTTGCCATTCACTTGCGAAGTGCATCGCTTAGGGCATCTCAGAGCCCGTGACATTTAAGCTGGATTTTAAATGTGCTCTGTTTGGGTGTTAAGCAGTAAGGAGAATCTTTACTTCAGCATCTTACAAGTACCCTATTTCTTCTTTTGCGAGGGTAACTGAATGGTTTTTTGGGTTCCTGGAACAAAATATTATTATCATTAGTAGAACAGGAATAGATAACTATGGGGGTTTTATTTTTCGGTATTCTCGGTGGCAGGCAAGTCACCTGTGGCTGTCTTCGCATTTGCCAAGCATTTTGTGTTGACGCAGGCTCTGCATAGTATTCCCTATGTGGAGATTTAAATATATGCAAAACAGTATTCCCCAAAAACTCATGACTGCTTTTGGACATCAGATCTTTGGCTTTGAAGTGGAGGGTCAAGAGCACATAGTGGAAACCAGTTTGTCAGAGCCCAAGGCCTTGTCCTTCAACAATGAGATTTCAGATCTGTTCTCATTGTTTCCAATAATTAAAAGTTGTAGGTAGACCTCAAAATGACGGTGTCACTGGGAGAAGACTGGGAAAAAACCTCACCCCTCATTTTGGTCTTTGGACAGGTCTCAAGCTGAGCGGGGTGTTGGGGCACGGCGAACACTCGCGGTGTGTGTCGCGGCTGCCGCATTCCGTGGTGCTGCTGGGGACTCCATGGAGCCTTTCGCGGTTTTGCTACGACCTTTCTTCTGTAGATAATGATTTCTTACATGAGTTTGCGTTTATAGTTGAATGTACATAGGGTTTTGCAGCTGTTTTCTCCTTAACAATAAATCCACCTATGCTTATGTAGGTAAAGTTTTGTTCTAAGATCAAAGGCACAATAAGGTCACCATGAGGATGCATGCAAAAGTTTTTATAACACACTTCTTTTAATCAGTACATTTTTTGAATGAATGGTTTATGTATATTTGCTAAGATTAGCTTACTCCCTCAGAATGCACTTAAAATAAAATTAAAAAAACCAAAACAACAACTAACTAGAAATCAAGAAATTTGAACTCTCAAGAAAAGTTACTTGGTTAATGCATAATTTTATTTTATCCAGTTGAATTATTAATCTGAGAAATTAATATTGAAACTCGGTCTTTAAATTATAAAAGAATTTTATGAGAGAAATTATTATTATTTTGCTTAAAGGCTCTGTTCTTGGGTATGATTTCAGAAATTTTCATATAGATTTGCACATTGTTTTGAAAGTTAAAAGACCCTCTCTTGGTTTTTTATAAAACTATAAAAAAATATTAATAGTAATTGCATGTAAATATTTGGTGCATTTGCATGTGAAGTTTGTTTAATAGAAAAGAGTACTATCTTCTAATCTCATAGAAATTTACCTTCCCTGAAAAACAGCAAATAAGGAGTTGAGTACAGTACCTTTTAGAGGATTTATGGTAATGCTGCTGAATTTAGCTGAGCATAAACAGCATGGTGAGCCCCTCAGGGTCTCTTCATTTTCCTGACACACTCCACTGCTGCCCCATTAACACTTCGTCTGTTATTGCCATCTACTCTGTTTAATGAGTATCTTTGAATTTGAAGTTCTTCCCAAGAAACAATAGCTAAAATAACTGATGCACCTACTGTAGCTTTCAGTAGTGTTTCTTATTCCCTTTGTAATATTTTTTAAAATAAAAAGTACATGTGTATTCTTCAGCAGTATAGTTGCATCATGACATTTTCTTTAATCACAAGAGGCACTAATCACAAGCACTAAGTAATGACTACAGATATGATGCTGTATCTGTCTGTAGAAGGTAAATGTATGCGGAATAGCTGATAAAGGAGGCTTTCCCTTACTTTAAAATTCCTCTGGTTAATACTTACTCTTTAATTTAAAGAAGGAATAATTCTGCTGGAGACTGTGCTATCAAAGCAAAATATTTCTTATGAGAAAGCATAAGACAGAATGACAAGGTGCTGTTTTCTGGTATCTGTATTAATCCAGCTAACTGATGTAAAAGGTCAGTATTTGTCTCATTACATTGGATTCCTAAAACTGAGTTTACCACATTCCTCAGTACACATGAATGAACCATCTTAAATTATTAAACAATAAGCCATATTTTCAGATGAGGACTCAACCTGAATTAAAGCTAGAATAATGTTGCACTGGGATGCACCATAAGATTTAAGAACAATTCTGATTTTGCATTGGCTGTTAACTGATCAGCAAAAGCGCTCTAAATTGCCGTAGGTATTCAGGAGATTTGGGGAGTCTTTGGAGGGCCAAATAAAAAAATCTGAATAATTGAATAAATTTCTGTTCTAGAAGATTGAGGCAATCAGTTGGATATTGAAATGTTTTTGTATTAAATGCATTCATTGAAAGCATATTTTTGAAATCTGAACTAACATGTGAGTGATTTTCTGTGTTCTGGTAAGCTTGCTGTCCTTCATTAAATTGTTTGTTTGTTTGTTTGTTTTTATTTTTAGAAAATGAGTCTGGAAGAAAATTGGTGAATTCAATCCAGAGGACCTACAAGCACTCTGACAGGCTCAGAGAGCAGAGTCTGTACCAAAGAGCAATTACCCCACCAAACGATTTCAGGTACAATTGACCTAAATATAGCACTCTCTTGAGATTATTGACAAGAGTTCATTTCCTGTAGTGCTTTTCCCATTTGCCACCCCTGGTAACCACTGTGATCTTATCTGCCTGGTGCTGCATGACTTCTGGGATGCAGTTAAGAATTCTGCTGTGCATTATCTTTAAACAGACAATTCATGCTAAAAGAGTAATTTGCAGTTAAATTAGATGATGCATATATTATTCTTGCTGCTGAAGTTAAAAGGAACAGGAATGTGTGCCTGAATCCTTTTGGACCTGAATGCACTAGAATTGTTTTTACTGTGAAATCAAAAAAGTAGTACTAGTTAATTTTAAATAAATAGGAAATTGTATTTCATTAAACAGTAACAGTAGAGTTAGATGTGCAGGGTGGATAGGTTGGAAAACTTGCTATTTCTTTCACTGTATTTATATTTATTCATGAAGTGTGACTTTCCCTATGGTCATCCTACTATCTCCAGGCAGTCACAGTAGTTGTCACACGCTGGCATGAAAAACGAGCATATAAATTGAGTGTGTAAGTGTACAAAATGTGGATGAAGTGAATTCAGAGGCTAGTAATGATAAAATCCATTTTAGTTTTGAGGAATGCATTTTTCTTAAACATTGTTTACAAACTTGTTTAAAATGCTGGATATATTTGCAGTCCATGTATGTGGAATATAGGGAAAATAGATGGTATTCCCTTGGTATTCATCACAGGGGTTCTTTCTTGAATCATTTTTCTTCTGCTGAATTTTTATTTGGAAAATCTATACATTGCCCAGAAATTCAGAAGTCTGGTATTAGATTCTATGCTGAGCAGCTGTTGGAGGGCCATTTGTCAGAGACCTTTATGAGCTAATATCACAGGACACAACTGTGTTATGATTTTCCTGCATATCCCCTATGTTTTCTCAAAAGAACACCAGAATACTTCTACTTTACTAGTAGAGTATATTCTGCTAATAATCATATGTCCCACTCTTCAAAGGAAACTCAGGAAGTTCAGTTGAAAGCTGAATAATGTCTAAGATAGAGACATATATACACTATATTGGTCCACTGACTTGGTTCCTTTGATGATGGACAGCAGTTATAAATATAGTTAAACTCAGAAATTCTATACTAAAATAAGATGAAGCATGAATCAGTTAGTTGCTTTATACAGTAATTATTTTATTACAGGAAAAATTCGGATTAGATATAGAACATTTAGCTGTGATTTATTTTTTGCCAATATACTTCAAGGGGTTGATGAGACACAGTATGTCATAGTGGAAAGGAGTAGTAATTTGAAATGGAAGTGTAAGGAGAAAGCAGTAAAGAATAGGTAAAGGTGAGATGAGAATATGCAGGGCATGACTAAATGGATTCTCAGCTCAGGTTGAGCTCATGGAACGTCGTGTGCTGTAGTTTGGGATCATGAGGAATCTGTGTAGTGCTTCCTGGTGGACTGCTAAAGAAAATAGTTTTGAAGTTTGAGATGTGAGAGAATGTACATGAGGAATTTAAATAGATTCATGAAAGGATCTTTCTGTTGTAGTCTTCTACAGAACAAGGCAATTAAGGAACATGGACTTAGGGGTGAAAAAGTAAATCACTCCTGCCCCAAGCAGGGGGGCAAAGAGAGAGAGAAAACTCATAAGAAGATACGAGCAGCACCAGAGCCTAAATTGAAATATTTACCTTCTTACATTTGGTATTTTGCAAACAGAATTTTTCATATTAACTCTTGCAATGCTGCAAGAGCTTACCTTAAAACTTGCTGATGTGATTTTTCCCATTTTCTGTTTGCCATTTTCTTTTAGATAAAATGTATCTAAAGCTTGATATTTTTTTATCTGCAGAGATTATCAGATGCACACATTTTGTTAATCTTGATATTCCAGAGACCTGACATGGCTGTCATACAACCATTGTGCATACTATAGATCATTAAATCAGTTTGAAATTTAGAAATTATTGCTGGAAAAGCCCATCTAAACTGACTTTTCTATGTGAATAGTCTTAATGAGGATTGCTCACTTCAGCTGCTAATAGATAGAAACATCATTCTGGGCCTTCTATTAAGCTTCATCTTGTAATAAATTGTGGACCCAATGAAAGGTGCAGCATCTTAAGCATTGTTATTATAGTTATTTTATATCTTGAAGGTATATTCTGGTCCTTTACAGTATGCAGACCCATAGAGGACAGTACCGCATATTAGGGATTTTATACTTGCTTCAATATTCAGTTTGCCCTGCCATGGCAGAGAAAAGGCATAGTAAAGCAACCTTGATTAGGCAATGTAGGAATCTCTGGTATGCAACATTTTTCTTAGCCAGCTGTATGTTATTTCTACTTGTTCAATGGTGCCTCAGGAAATGAGGAAAGTCTGGTCCAATAATTAGAGAATGAGCTTAGAGTTGGGAAAGATGAGTTCAGGTTTTGCCTGTGCCACAAATTTTCTACAAGACTTTTAGCAATTTATTGACCAAAATTCAGCACAACCTATGGATCGGGACTTGTGACCATACTTCTCTGCTTTTGAAGCAGAATCATGTGTTCTTCTTGTTTATGGCATCTTAGTTACCCCCCTTAAATAATTGAGTAGTCAGAAATCCTCACTCCCCTCATTAGCTGAAGTGAATTCTGTATACTTCTCTGCAAACTTGCCTTGTGTGAGGGTGTTGATGGAATGGCAGGGATGCACAAAGCAAAGTAATGCCTGATGTTAGTTCAGGTAGAGAATTACAAAGATACTGTCATGGTGACAAGTTCATGTTAGTTCTTGGCAGTGTAAGTCTTCCTAGTACAACCTTCTGAAAAAGCTAAGTTCATCAATCAAAGTGTCATATGTTGCTAAAATTTGCAGTTTATAAATTGTCACTATAAATGTAAGTAGTAGGAATCATCACATAAAATTGTGCTTCTTTTTCTTCGTGTCTTAAATGGTTTAAAAAATGAGGCAGTAAGATGTTTAAATTGCAGTTTCTAGGCAGCATCTCTGCTGCTGTTTTATTGCATGGCCCAGCCCACTGACTGGGCTGCTGCTGATGTTAGCATGCCAGAGAGAACACGCTACATTCAAGGTAGAAATGCCAGGGCAGGGGCATATCACCAGTAAGAATTAGGAATAAAATATTCTTGTGCTTTATTGGATACATAGCTCAGCCTGACGGAACATCTAATCCCTAAATCATCTTGAAAATTGGTTGGGTGATGAAATCAAATGAAACCCACTATGAAAGATCATGGTCTCTCTTCACTGTACTAGCAGGTATGTGTATATATCTCAATCCCAGACTAAGGGGAATGCACCACAAAAGTAACAATGTTTTTAAGAGAAATCTGATTATGATAGAGCTGACTGTTTTTGTAGCAAGCATTTAGAAACTACTGGAGTAATTTGATTAGTAGAGATGAAAAATAATTTTGCTAGATCATTACATCTTCTTAATGTTGAATCCCTTCATTTCTCCTACTTTAACATTTTCTGTAGAAGGGAACATTTTCTGTATCATGTAGCATTATTTTGATTAGTTTGTAGTTACTGAAACTAATTTAGCTTTGTTGTGTGATCTTAAATGATTCTTTTCTCCTTATCAATACCGAGTACTGACTTTCGGTGGGCAAAGGAAATCATAGCACCCTTAGGCAGATTTTGCCCTCTTCCACTGCAGAGGAATGACTGTGTATTGCTCTAACTGAAGTATTCATTCTCAAGCCAAGGAAGACAGAGGACTAATTTGAAAGGCAAGTGAAGTTCAGAAAAAGGACTTCATTGATCAAGGAGAATTTGTGTCACAGTTTAGTTAGGCCAGTACTATGCTTCTTATACAGTAGAAATAAAGCTTTTATTAATAAATCTACATATAAAAAAAGACTTTCATATACTGAGACAAAAGGGACGCAGAAGTGCATTTTTCCAGCACTTCATTCACCTTCAGTGCACTGAGGAATGTTAAGGAAAGGAATATGATAAAATCTATAAAGATTCTTATCCAGTAATTAGCTAAAGCCAAGAGAAGGTGCATGTTTCGTAGCCAATCAAAGCTAGAAAGAAACTGTTTTTAAAAGTGCAGCAGGAAGACAAAGCTATGAGCAGATATTTGTAAGTTCAGCAGTCCTTTCTGTGCAGAAATACAAATGCAGTTTTGGACTCCATATTAATTTTATTGCAAACAACATTTAATGAAAGCAGTGCACTCTAAAAGTTTCCTCTCTTGTGAATATTTTTGTAAAGGTATAGAGGGAGTAGGTACTATCATTTCTTGTTCACCTTGCACATTTCATGAGGGAGTTGCTCCCCTGTGGTTTGGGAGAGACCAGTCTGTGCTGCTCAGCAGCTCTCAGTAGTATTGTCCCCACATGACCTTTTGGATGGATTTCTATTTCAAAATCATACAGAAGTTAAATATTGCTGAAAATAGCATTCACTCCTGTTTTGTTCCGTTCATAGCTTCTGGGGTGAAATTTATCTGTCCTAATGTAATGTCTTTTCTATCTAAATTGTCTTTGGCTAGCCTGCCTTTATAGTCAATGGAGAGAAATAGACACTCTTAGGGCATGATTCATCTCCTAGGAAGGTAGACATCTAAGTAGGTCAGATGAATCAGGCTGTACAATAGCACATTCCTTACTAGAGAGAATAAAGAAAACCTAGGGATCAGCATGGATGCTGATGCATATATTGCAAATATCTAAAGTTAAGTGAAATGAACTTTATATCTATAGGAACTAAGAGTTCAGAGTCAGAGGAAAAAATCCTACTCTTCAGGAAGCACCCTCTTCTTCAGAGCCTGTGGTTTCACTGCGCTGAGTGCGTGTTCATAGTCATACCCATGAGGTGATAAATTAAAAAAAATTACACTCCCTACTTCTCCTAACTTAATATTTGAAGGTGTGATGATTGAGTAGAATGAATTTTGTGAATAGGTAATTTCTATATATTTATCATCAGTGATTCACTGGTTCTACATTGGCACAATTTTTTTACTCTTCTCTGCTAATAATCTGTATGTATGTGGCTTCACCGTGGTTTTGGTTCATTTGTGAACCATTTCAGCACCAGATACTTTTTTCTCAATCAGAAACCTCTTCAAGGAGAAAGAGAAGGTATGCATTTTATTTAGGGTAGTAGACTAATTTAAATTAGTCCTTCATAATAATCATTACTGTTAGTGCCAGAGTTTCACTAAATGCCCCAGTAGATGAGGTGGTTAGTGCAAATGTGCCTGAAAGTCTCAACAATGAATATTTTCAAGTGCCAACAAATGAGTTTTGTAGAAAGGATCTTCATTTTGGTTTGTGTTTGGTTGTATCAACTATAATCAATAAAATGGAACATACAAGAATGAACAACATTATTTATTATCTATTTAAAATACAAAATCAACAAATAAAGACTCACCTAAACGCCAATGAAGCTTTTTTATATGCTGCTCTTCTCCCATTGTTTGCAAAACTCCAGATCCAAGCAAACCTGCAAGACTTTTGTCAGATGTATGCCCAGGAGTAGCGCAAGGATGACAGCCTGGAGTAAGCAGATTGCTAGTGAGGCTAGCAGGTGCCAAAACATGCTGTTTCATGACCCAGTGTAAAGATGCCAAAAATAATCTCAAATGTACTTTAGTAAATAAAAGCGAAAACCCCTCAGGCTTGGAACTGTCTGAGATTAAGCAAGAAACTTGAAGTTAGAAGACCAGTGTTCTAGTTTTTGCCTTGCAACAGATTAGCTGTGTTATGGCTGTGTTATGGCACTTTGGCCAAAATCTGTGTTTTTCTACTTAAATAGATGGCATGGTTTTCAAAAGAAAGTGGGAGCAGAATTAGAAAGTATTCCATAGATAAAAACATGAACTTAAGTTGAATCACATGCAAATGTTGACTAAATATCTGCCTCATTTCCCATATCTTTCAGAGTCATAGCATTTAGCTGTCCTCATTTATGGTAATTTCAAATGTGTAAACAAAAATAAAAATTGCTTTTTAAGTTCAAACGTTCTAAAATCATTTTTCCTCAAGTGTAAGTGTTGTAAAATTACTTTATATAAAATCGCTATATCACTGACCAGGTTGCTCAGAGAAGCTGTGGATGCCTGGAGATGTTCAAGGCCAAGTTGGATGAGGCTCAGATTAACCTGGTCTAGTGGGTGGGAACCCTGTCGATGGGAGGGGTTTTGGAATGAAGTGATCTTTAAGGTCCCTTCCAAGCCAAGTCTTCCCATGACCTTACTGTTAAAGGTGAAAGTAGACTCATAGCCGTGGAACATGTTTGTTTGATCAACCTGAAAACTATTTGCTTTAGATCAAGTCCAAATGTCCATGTTACACAGTTCCATTTAACTTTAAAGACAGCAATACCAGGACTGTGCTAAGTGAACTCGAACTTGCAAAATGCACTGTGAAATTTTGAGAAACATGGAAATAGTTTGTACTCTGTGTTTGGTATGTAGAATAAGATCAATGAAATAAATATATACCTGATACTGATATGGATTCAGGGGTGAAAATGATCTAAAAAAGCAGCTGAGAAATTTTATATACGTTTTAAATATTGTATTTAACTTTTAAATCCTTCTGGTGCTGTAGACCTTTCCATATCTGCTGCTGATCATATATTGTGTAGGGTATCTAGAAGTTTCTAAAAGATAAGGGATAGTAATTGTCACTGAATCAAAGTATCCTGGTTTGACAGCAAACCACAGGGATCATTGAAGTCCAGTTCCTGGCCCTGCACAGCACCATCCCAAGAGTCACATCATGTGCCTGAGAGCTTTGTCCTTACCCTTGAGCTCTGCCAGCCCTGGTGCTGTGACCACTTACCTGGGGAGCCTGTTACAATGCCTGTTCCAGTGTTCCAGAACCTTTTGTGGGTATCCAGCCTGAGCCTCCCCTGGTACAGCTCCAAACCATTCCCTCAGGTCCTGTCCTGGTCACCAGAGAGAAGAGATTGGTTCCTGCCCCTCTTCTTCCCCGCTCGAGGGAGCAATGAG
This sequence comes from Emberiza elegans, assembly GCA_024865655.1. NCBI lineage: Eukaryota > Metazoa > Chordata > Aves > Passeriformes > Fringillidae > Emberiza > Emberiza elegans. The sequence continues at coordinate 23,820,305 of JALJVW010000085.1, read as the reverse complement.
GTCTACAGCTCAGACAGAGGAATTGTGTTTTCTATAGTTTGACAGTTATGACAGGAATGATTTTTGATGTAGTTTGTAGTGAAGTGCCCATGTGCTAAAATTTTCAGGGTGAAAAACTATTTTGATAGTAACAAGCACTTTATCTTAAAATTTGTTTATGAATGCAGAGCAAAGGAATCTAAAATGTAAGAGGTAAGGTATATTAGATGGTTCAGTTTATGGCCTGAAGTACCCAGTGAGCTGGCTCTGTGTTTTTTATATAAGAGATTAGAGAAACAAATTGTTCTATGCTGTCTGCCTGTTCCATCAGCAAGACACATAACTTAGCCCTGGTAGCCAGGCATTGCACACAGAAACAAAACCAGGAAGCATCTTTTAAAACTGAGGTCCTACCTTAAATAAGTAGCCATATATTACAAATGTGATGGGTCATATCTTTGAGTGCAAGAGAAAGTAAAGAATGAATTCAGACTACAAAATATGATCTCTGGTTAAATGTGCTGGTTTAAGAGACACAGTCATTCTTAAAGGACAAAATATTTCAAAAGAAAGCCGCTTAATTGATCAGATAGATATACAGATACATATATATCTACCCATATGTACACAAAGAGCCTGTGGTTTTCACAAAGAGAAAGTCACATCCATATGAAAACATGGAGGCAAAGTTTTGATTTGGCTTGCATTGCATGTTCTTGAGCAGGACTGATAAAAAGAGCCGTGTGTTGGCTCTACATCTCTTGAAGTTCATGGAGTTCAAATGTACTCTTTTCTTGTGAGACTAATTCATAAATTTTGTCTTGAATTCATGTACTTTAAGGAACAATGGTTGGCTGCAGGAACTACTGTAGCTTATTACATAGAAGATGCTCTCTAACCTGCTTATTTTGCAATTTATGATGCTAAAGGAAATTTTTGGCTAAAATCCAATCTTTCTGTAGAAAATAATTGGTAATAAAACAGTAATTCCTATATTCCAGTTGTTATAACTCATTCCAGCATTGCATTCCAAACGTAAATTCTGTTTTGAAGTGTATGAATATAATACAGATGACTAATGTATGTCCATTATTAAGATCTCAGTTATTTCATATTGTGTGTGAAAAATCTACATTAAAGAGGCAAAAACTAAAGCTAATACATGCTAGAATTAACTTTGTTAAGGCAAGTTAATCTCTCCCATGCATATGCATTGTAAAGACTTCTTTAATTACATGATCACATATTGTTTTTTCTTACAAAATCTTCTCCTGTTTCAGTTCACAGAATATATGATAGTCACTTAATGAGCAGCTGTTCCATATTTTGTTTTCATTACATTGTTCTGTCTACGGGCCCCACACCTTGTTTACTGTAGAATAGTTAAGCCTTGCTCTGGAGACATAGTTATTAATTATTATTAATTTGCATTTTGGGATTTTCCTAGTATTTAGTGCCGAAGTGATGACCAGACATTAAATTAGCATTACTGCAGGCCTCTGAGATTGGCAGACAGTATGATTCCAATTTTATGGCTGGGGAGCCATGGCCCAGAATAACTTTGTTCAAAAACTGCCACTAAGCTACAGGACCATCCTGATCTGCTGAGGTCCAAAAGCCTTGACTCATTACTGTCACGTGAAACTTTTCCAGCTTAGTTCTTCTTGTCCCCAGCTATGTATATCTCTGAACATCCATCTCTTCTGCAAATTCAAATGCCTCCTCTCAGTGAGTCACATGGAAAATGAAAAATATACTTGCAGTGACCACTTGTGAAAAAGCTGGTTTGAATTATTATAATGGAAACTTTATGTCAAGGAAAGATAGAATCCTGCTTTCTAGACTGACATCCAATTACTCTAACTATTCTTGTTCTTGTTGTTATATGGTCGTATTTTTTAGTGCATTTTTTCAAAATTCTTTACCAAGTGAACCATCTACAATACACAGTTGTGATTCATCCTTGCAGCAAGGCCATCTTGTGCACTGTATGGGGCAGGTGTGTTCTGGTAACAACAGATATGAGTCATGCCATTACTCTCCTTGCTCATTCACAAGATGAGGGAAGATTTGGTTATATAGGCAACCTGGCATTTTTGGCACCTTTTTTCTGGATTTGGTCATGTTAAAAAAGTTTTTTGAAAATGTGTCTCTGTGAGAAAGAGAGATGGAAATAGAGACAGAGGGAAAGATAATGAGTACACACCATTTTAAAATAGAAACTTCTGAGAATGTCTCAACCCCTGTTTGAATTGTGAGATGCCTGGAACCTTAAAATCCCCCACACAATATTGTACCATTCTTCTATTAAAAAAGTTGCATCGTTTAATATTCTGCAAAAATTATTGCTGAAGAGTAAGATGCAAAATACCTATTTTCACTACCATCTGACTGGACAGATATTTTCTGACAGCACAGAAATCATGAGAAGCTGAAATTTGGTTTTTTCCAGAAGACCCAAAAAGAGGTTTCAGTCATTATTGATTCTCTGCTCAGTTCTCAATGACCTTTCCTACCTGTGTTCACTATCTGTTAAAACTCTTCAGTATAACCCAATTCAGTGTCCTAAGGACAACAGTTCTATTTCTCACTGCCCCACTGGCTTCTTGTCCCATGTTTTGTTTTTTTTTTTCAATAAGCCTAGTCTTTACCTCCTGTCTTCAGCACCTTTCTACAGTCAGTTGTCTGTCTCCATCCCTTGTTCCTCCGGGGCTGGATCTTGGGGCTTATCTACATCTTTCTCATTCCCACCAGCTCTCCAGCCAGAACTGCATTGTCAAGCTGTGTTTTCAGTTTCTGTGCCTCCAACCATCTATCATTTCTTTCTTTGCACTCCTGTTCCAAATACTGCTATGAAATGTTGGCTCTTCCCTTATTTTTCCTGTCTGCTGCTTCATTTTCCTTTGGGCAGTAGGGAACTGATAGAACTCTTTTGATATTTGTAAATATCATTGTTAATTTGAGAGTAGAGCCTCTGCTCATGCTAGGACAATGTTGCATTAGCTTAATTTCTGTGCTGAAAATTTGGACTTAAATGTTCATTTAAATCTTCATTTAAGACAGAAGCAATGCACCCATGACTGATACTCAAAACCTGATCCTAGTCCAGGCAAACTTGTCTAGTCCTGCTGGATACATACCATGTCTACTTCTACTTAGGGATTTCTGCTTTTTTTCCTCCATTGCTGGTCATACTTTATCTGATCATCAGTCTTGAATCCAGAAAATTTCTGCAAGGTGAAACCAGACTTTTGGGATGTTGCATGGGTGCAACCCCAGAATTCAGCACTGAAATTAAACCTGCCAGTTATTTGAGTTACAGATGCCCCTCTTGACACATCCGAGTAACAAGTGGGCAGGTTAATCTCTTCAGCAGAATGTTAATGTAATGTAATAACTTGGACAGACCCAATGCAGAAAAATGCTGCAATATTCATTTGTGGGAATTGTATAGTGCCAGATACTATTCAGTTTACTTACTGCACACTCATGTAAGATTTGAATGTAGAAGGGCTCCCTGATTTATCTAGTGTAATCTTGCTTAACACAGGCTGCATATTGTTGAATCACACTATAGCTGAAGAAGGCCTACTCATTATTTGAACTTAAATTTAAAATATCACACAACAGTGCATTTGTCTCTGTCCTTCATAAGTTGTAAAGCTTTGCATAACTTTTGAAATATCTTTAGAATTTCTAACCAGCTCTGAGAGGGACTGAGCTAATATCTACATATGAAAAGTGGTATCCCATGTAAATGGAAACAAGGTTGCACTGGAAAAGACTCAGTTGGCATTGTTTAATTATTTTATTTAATTCCATACTTTTAAAATGCCCAGTATTGTGGAAGCTTCACAATATTCTCCTCCGCTTATTTCAGTTTCTGGCTCTTTTATGCCATTGCACTTTGCTTTGTCATCTTGACATCTGGCAAGAAACTTGGAAGAGCTTATTATCAATAAAAATTGGGGGAAAATAGATGCCAAAACAGCCTAAACTTTATAACGTAGTCAGTGGGAAATATTTTAAGTGAGGGCAAGGATATTGGATTTGGGGCAAGACTATAATGATGGTTAGATTTGTTGGAATAATTATGGGAGATTTGTTCTCAGTTCCCTGCCTTGCTTACATGGCTCTGTTCTTGTCTCTCTGTGACACAGTTCCTTATCAATAAAATGGGAATAGCACTGTCTCACAGATATTAAAATAGTTGCTTCACAGATACCAAAGAAAGAAGGAAAAAATTAATTATACTCAACCTCTTGTAGTATTATGGCTTGTATGAGTACTGTAATACTGATGGTATGTCTCATGTGAGAGCTGTTGATGGCTTGGGAAGTTTTAAACCTAAGACGACAGAATTTTTCCAAACCTTTTTTTTGCGCAGTTCTCATCATTGTTTTATTATCTTCCCCTCCCCTTAAGTAATGTTCATGCTTTCATGGTTTGTATTACCTTTCTCACAGCTCCCCACTACTGCTCATATTTCAACATTGCTCCTGTTCCTCCAGAATCCCTCTGTCTTGCCCTTATACTTTAAATTTGTGCATTATGCATGCTAGCTTCTCTCTTTGAGCAGTCTGCCCCAAGTCAGTGTAAAGGGTCTTCTGGGCTACATGAAGGGGGTGAGGCATTGACAGGGCATGCATCAATGACAAGATAAATGAAATAACAGTCAAATTTAGTGCCAATATACAACTAGTCTATGGGGAAGAAAAAAATATACATCTGTTTTCACAGAAGGAGTCCCTTAGTTGTGTGGAGTAGTTCTTTGATCTGAATGGCATGTTCTTAGCTCGAGAGGAATTATTTGTGGAGTAAGGAAGAGCTTAGTTGTAACAGAGGGAAACAGCTTGGCACTGACCGTGCCTGTACTCATCATACTTTACAATGTCCTGTTTGTCTTCATAGTTGGGGTAGCCCAAGGCAAATGCAAGTTCTGTTGATACTACTGTGTTCTCACTGCTTTGTTGCTCCAGGTGTGTGTATGTAGGGACACATTCCATAGCTGTCTATGCTGAGATGTTTAAAAATTATTGCCAAGTTAATTCTACTACAAGACCTGTCTTCTGGGAAGGAATTGTTCAAACAGCAGAATTGAACCTCTGAAGAAGTGAGTTGAGTCTCTTCTTGCTGCAAGACCTGCATAAAAAAGCATGGCCAGATTCCAGATCACACAAAGGATAATAATGTAGATTTATGTGCTGTCAGAATTCACTGAGTTTCCTTTGAAGGGTTAAAATAAAAAATGTGTAAAGCCCAGATCAATTACAGCCTTGACAGCCACCACCACCTCACTCAGCTTTAAACACCTTGAGCATTCCCAGTTCACACTGATGTTAAATATTGACTAACAGGGTGTGATGGTTTGACCAGAAATGGGATTTCATGATAAATAGCTCAGCATTTTGTAGAGGTAATTCAGAACAATTTTGTAGAGCTAAGGTCTATGGACCTATCCATGCTAGGTCACACTGGACAACAAGGATAAGCAGCATTAATCCCTTCTTTCTCCAGAAAGTTGAACTTTTGTAGATCCCAGCTGCTATGAGCTGGCAGTCAAGAAAATGAGTCCTCAGAAAAATAGCAACCAAGACTGTTTTCTTTAAACAAAGTAGACTGGAGACAGGCAAAATCAGTCTGCTTCATATATGGTAGAGGAAAATGGGGCAAAGTGTCAGGTTGGCTGTATTTCTTGCCAAATCATGGCTTTAAATGTAGCTGTGGACCAGGAATATGATCAATGTAGAAAAGTAATAAATTTTCTAGGAGCCAGTAAATGATGTCCTCCAACTAGCTTAGTACAAGTCTGTGTGTGAAAGGCAGAATTTCACACATGGCACAATATTAAATAGAAATATTCCTTTATAGACTCTTTTTTATCCTGAAAAACATGTTTGAGTTCATACTTTTACATTTTTAATAAAAAACAGGCCAAATTTTCTGCTCCTTTGGTCTGAATCTGGAAAGTGATTTTTTAAAATTAATAAGGATGAGCCTGATTCTACAACCTTACTTATGTGAGTAGTTCCTCAGTGACTACTCTGTTTATCAGTGCCAAGGATATCTAAGATCCAAAAGCTCTTTCCTTTAATTTCTTGAAAAGTAAAAGACAGAAATCTATTTCCAGTTCTCAAAGAAGTTTTAGGATGCTTGGGGTCCATCGTAACTGAGTTTACACCCCATAATGATGTGCAACATTATAATCTGTTTTGTTTCTGTGATGCATAATAAGTAATTGAGCACAAACCAAGATAAAATTGGGGAAAGTAAAATGAAATACATATTGATACAAGTAGAGTATTATCCTCAGTCAGAAGGCTTGTGTTCAACTGAAAGTATTTTTCATGCATTACCTGCCCTTCTCCTTTCCCTTAGCTGCTGCCAAGGTAAGTGGTTGAGTCGCCATCCCTGGAGGTACTCAAAAGATGTGTAGATGAGGGATTTAGGAACATGGTTTAGTGGTGGACTTGGCAATACTGGGCTAAGGTTTGGCTTCTTTTTTAACCTAAATGATTCTATGTACTTAGGTAAACCTTTGAAAAGCAAATATTCTTTATTTAGCATGGTTTGGTGAGAAGTTCCTTGTTCAGCTAGAGTGATATGCTGATTCTTGAGTGGTTAAAGGCAAGAGATGCTAGCATCAGAAAAATAGCCTTCTGTAACCCAAATAAGCAGCTTTGTGTTGATACAGAATATGGAAGACTGCATTTTACTACACCCATGCTTGCCAATTTGATTAAGATCATGTTCCACTTAATTTTCATGGTGTTGTTATTACTTTGAGATCTTTTTTTTTTTACAGGATACCTCTGAGAAATATACGTTTTTGAATATTCAGCAGTAAAACTTGCTGCAAACTTGCAGTAAAACTCTACCAGTGGTTCCTAGAGATTAGAAATGGTAGTTTATTTATTTTTTAATGTTTAATTTGAAAAAAAATGAATCTTCAGTTTACCGAAAGAGCATTTCTCCTACATTTAATAATTGGTAGGGAGTATACTCATTTTATGACCAAGGAACAATAATCCTGTGATAGCTGTGAGCATCTGGAAAAGATTAGAGCAGCCCCTTCATTGCTCTTAACTGTATGAATTCTGCTGTAGAAGATTTTACATTGAAGGTGTGATCCTTACTCTCTTCTTCTGCATAGTCAGGAATCTGGTCTCTGGTGTATACTTTTAGCTATTTGACGTTGAAACTTCAGAACACGTATTTTGGTTGGCAGCACACATATGTAAGGTATAATTTACAGCAAAAGTGTCTTTAGAAATCCAGGTCTTCTCCTGCATCTGTTCTTTCCTTGAAGTGCAGTGTTACATAACCTGGAAAATTGAACTTTTTGTTACAGCACACTCCTGGCACTGCTGTCATGCTTCCTTTCTTACAAACTTCCAAAATCCTCATGGAGTCTGGGATTTTGAGTTACTCCCATGACACATTTTACATGTCTCTTGTGTCAAAGAGTGAACCTAATCTTGATGAAAGATTCATCTAGATCCCATATTGTTAGCCTATTTAGTCTAGAGGAAAAAGACACTGAAATGTGGGTGTGGTCATTAACTTAAAAATGTTTCATATCAATAAAAAAAATTCTGTTGTAATTGGAAGAGCTGACATTTCCAGAAATATATTGCTTTCAACTAAGATAAAAGGATTCCAACCTGTTTATACTTCTCTTACTAATTCTTGACCACTGAAGCTTGAATAGGGAGAATTTTGTAGGAAATGCATCTATTAAATTGTTATTTAGGTCTAGCTTTTCCATCAGTTTCCTTTAATTTCCAGTTTGGATCAACATATCTTGATATCTTGAAGTCAGATTTCAAAGGTGATTGACATTCATTAAGACATATATAGTGCTGACTAGGATTTTGTAAAGGGCCAGACTGCTAAGCTGCTTGTGTAGGCAATCTCACCTCCATTGCTGAGGCTTATCTATAAATACTGCTGGAAATAACACTAGGTACTTACTGCACTTTTGGATGTGGAAGTACCTTCTAAGGGCCCTATTGTACATCAAGGCACATTAAAATCCTGATGATTGCTTCACACACAAAGTGTGAAATAATTATTCCATCTCTTCAGTCTGTCTACCCCTCTTCTGTCCTTCTAACACAGAATCACTCATGTTGGAACAGATCTCTGAAGAGATCTAATGCACCCTCTTTCTCAAAGCAGAGCCAGTTTCAGATGTGGATCAGATTGCTTGGAGCTTCCTACTGTTTTCAATAGTTTCAATATCTCCAAGGATGGAGGTTCCAGGTTCCACAGACTCTGTCTATACCCTGTTCAACCCTCATTGTGTTTTTTTTTGGTTTGGTTTTTTTTTAAATATTGTTTTCATACAGCTAGCTAGATGTGATACTGTTCTACTGGTATTTTGATGCAGACATAAATGCTTCTCACCTAGTCTTCTCTAACTCTTCTTTTTTTCCACAGTCATCCCTTTTTACCCCATTTCCTTACCTCTCTTACATTTGCTGCCATTTTCTCCTGGTTTTCTCTTGACCATCTCTCTCTAGCTCCTTCTATTCATAATTTAAGAGGATATTAGTCTTTATTAACATTCCCAATCCTTAGAAAGCCATCCTGACTCTATTTACCTCTCTGTCACTTCCTGTTGCTCCATGATGTTGCTCTTTGTGCATTCCCATTTTTGTGTTCAAAGTAGGTGATTTCCAGTGCTATTGTAAACTCCTTCAGATTGACTTCTGACCTTCTTGTTAGCTGAGACCACTCTCACAACACTACCTAATGATTCTCTCTTAGCCAATTCTTCCTTCTCCTCTCACACTGTCAGTTTTGATCTCTTTAAATCTCATAATGGTTTGTATCTTTGGCTCCATTCTTGTCTTGTTTTCTCCCTAATCCTTTCATTCATCCTTTGAAGTTCCTGATCTCACTTCTGCCAAGTCCTAAGGATTTTTAGTTTTGATCCATCTCTCCTCTCCTTTTACACATCACCTCTACAGTTTTATCCACAAATAAATGCAGTTGACATGTCTGTGCTGCTATCCCAGATTTATATCTGTACTCCAGATATTATACCAACAGCTCAAGAGAGGTGTTATAAAAAAGGGCTTCCCTCCTAGTCCCTCATTACTGCTTGTTTTCTTAGTCCCCATCTTTTCTGTCAGGCCACTAATATAGATGTTACTATTCAGGCCTCTTCAAATTCTCCTATCAAGGTTCTGTATAATGTCTCAGATTCTTTGCTTTGTAACACATCTAAGCTGTGGTTCTTAATCTCATACCAGTAGATCTGTTGAAGTTCTGTTAGGGAATATCTGCACCATATATTACAAAATATGTTCTAATACATGGCACAATGTCTGATGCAGTTTTTAGGTAGAAATCTTTGTCAATATAATGATAAAATAATTTATATAGGCAAATAATATATATATGAGTGGGTAGATTGTGTGTTGTGTGCATGTGTTTGAATATGGGACAGTTTATTTAGAGAGATTGGAGTAACAGGTGGAAAAGGTGGGGTAGGCAAACTCATCTCAGGAAGTCTGCTTCACAAGTCTTAAATTTCACTGTTGGGTTTTATTTTCTAACTTCATCCTTGTCTTTCTGCTTCACTCATCATGTACAAATGTGTGTTACTGCTATATTGTTTTTCCATCATTTCTGTTTTCTCTGAATTTAGCTTGCTGTTACTGTACATAGTTGCAAAACAGGGGAAAAATAAGGATGGATCCCTTGCTTTGTTTTTTTTTTATTATATTTATTTTGAAAGATACTAATCAATGCTTTAAATTTGGATTCATATTGCCATATTAAATCCACACCAAAAATTTGTCTCCTCATAAGACAAACAAGATCCTGAAAATTTTTGTACTATTCACATGGTGAGTTTGCTCATAATCATGAAATTAAATATGCTTCTGAGGCTGAAAACTAAGCTTACCAAAATCAACATTTATGTAGTAATGTAATAAAATGCAAAATTCAAGATAAGAAGTCCACATATGTGCTGAGACATACAAATTTAATTGTTTCCTGGTCCAAGCATATGTGTATTGCTCCCTGGACAGACAGTTGGCTGTCAGAAAGACAGGAGGGAGGAAGGGTAAAGAGCAGGGCCATGAGTTCAGTCTCCAAACTGTTTTTATTTTGAAAAGCTTTTCATTTTAAAAAGCTTCTAAGAACTGAGATGAGAACACAGTGAGACTAAGGAGTTAAATTACCCTAACATAATTTTGAAGTTTTTTTTTTTTTTTAATGCCCCAAATCATATGGGTAATGAGAAGGACTGTATGAATGGAATGATAAAACTTTTACAAAGCAAACAAAGAATGTTAAATAAATGGACATTTATTTTATTTTAAGTTTTAAAAGCCCACAAATTACTTTCTTCTTTTTCATCAGAGATGTTTTATGGGACTATCTCTTTCAGCTGTACTGTATGTGGCCTTCAGTAGCCTTTTTTCCTTAAAAATATTCTCTATGTCTTCCTCTGATTTGAGTGTTGTTCCCTCATCTGGCATTGAGGTTTTTATCTGTTTCAGAGTAAAGGTGATAAGATGTGGTTATGCTGATCTTCAGATTGTCTAGAATGGTACTGCAAAGCAGCAGAGCCAAAATTCTGTTGCACTGGTAATAGAGATGGAAGTTAAGCTTTCTGTTAGTAATGACTACTTTCAAGGCCTTAAATAGTCTCGAGAAAATATTTCAAAGCTGTAGTAGAAATTTTATGTATCTGTATATATGTCTTTATATATTTGGTTGTAAGCAAATGCCATGTCTGTATGAATGTGCTTTCAAAATCACTTGCTGATATGTTTATTCTAAGGGTAGTCTATTGGAGCTGTAGAGCTGAAAGAGTGGGGTGCTGAAAGCCCTCCTTCAGTGTAGCATGGCTGGGACAGAGAACTGCAGTTAGGAATAAATACAATCCATAGAGTTGATTTGTTCTTCTGTCCTTTCATAAGTATAATACCTGAATTTTTGAAGAGGCACTCATATCCTGTGCTCGTAGCTCATACTGATAGCAGTCAAGGTCCACTGGTGCTACTGCAATATGAAATGCTGTTCTGTAATAAGTGTAAATGCCCTTAAGCTTATGGTATTTATTGCTTGCAGAGAAGGTAGATGCCATTCCTAGGGCTTTTATTTCCTTTCTTTGTTGAAGTCTAAGGAGTCACCCTGAAAAATAGGCAGAGGAGGAGTTGTGATTTGGCTGCTGGTCCACAGGGTGCTGGTCCAAATCCTTGCATTCATTTCACATGGGCCACTGAGCAGCTCTCAGACCTCACCAACTTCTGTTATTTTAACTGGGTTGGATTTGAACTGGTAACATAAAGGTGGACAGCCCAGTGGACCATTATCAATCCCTAGTCACATAGACCTCTTTTACCTGTCATCTTAAATTTGTGCTTCATCAACGACTGTGATTCTAGCACAAAGCATCCAGAACTTTTCATATGGACTACACAGACATTATAAAGCACCTAGGGACACAAAGGGAGAATCTCTTATTAATTCAGGCTGACTTTAATGAATCACATAAACTAGATTTTTTATACATTTAGTGCTTACAAGTCCCATTAGTTTCCCCCTTACTCCCCGACCTTTCTTTCTTTACTTTATAATAATATTTTTGTGCTGATGTGAAATTTTATGAGATCCTCTGTAGAATTTTTGCTTTTAGTTTGTTTTACTATTTTTTTTTCCTAACAGAATAATGATGTGAAAAACAATGGGAAGACAAATGAAATTATATCCACTGTGATTCATTTATTCACATTATCTCTGCTTGTGTGTGCATGTCCACATCCTTGTTATCTCTTCTTGGGATAAAATTTTGGGCTGTAATACAAACTCCATACAACAAGCACTGAAAGAACTTACTTTAGTGTTACTTTTAAATAATGTGGTACCATGTACATGCCCAATATGTACTTATCACTCTAATTTTGTGTAACCACACTGGTACCATAATACACTAACTATCATAAAACCAAAATGACATATTCTGAAATCTGCATCTTATTTAATACAAATTATGGAACTCCAGTTGGTTATTTATGTCTTTCAAAGCCCCATAAATAGTTACTATTCAAAATTTCTGCAACAAAAAAAGAAAAAAGCAAACATCCCCCAAACAAAGACAGACCTAAAAAACCAAAAACAAACTGAAAAAACCCTAAAACCAACCAACCCTAAAACCATTACCCATTAAAAAAATCAAAATTATAGGAATTATTACTAAACTATAAGGAGGTTTCTAATTTACAGATCAATATCTGTTCCTTTTTCTTAGTGGGGAAGGTGTATTCTTTCCACATTTATGAGCATATTTAGGTGTTTAATTCAATTAAAGGATAGTTTGTAGCTCTAAAGCATGGAAAGCCCTGTAAAACCCTGGAAGCTGTGAAAATTGGCTCCACACCCAGTTAGCTCATGCAGCAAAGAATTAGCTGAAATGGGAAGGCAATTACGAGCACAATATTTATGCAGCACTAAGCTGTAGGCATTGGGTTAGCCAACCAGGAGTTGTACAAACTACACAAATGAATTCTTTCTCTACTGACACACATACACAAGGAAATCTATCTGCTGTTCCCACCTTACTGTTTAGAAATCACATGTAGAAACCAGCATCTTTTCAGAAGGGAGCTATTTCTGTTGGTCTCCATAAGGATAAGAAAATGGTCCCAGAGGTCAAATGGTTATGAGTCATTAGACTGTGGTGATCATTAGCAAATATCCACCCTCAGAGCAGTATTCATGTATTGAAATTTAGTCTCAGGTCTGTCACTGACAGGACTGGGTTTTCTTTTAATATCACGATTCTGGATTTTTAAATCTACATAATGAGGGTGTCATTTCTACATAGTACTTAGATGGTGAATGCATTCTGCATGCTGAGCGTATGTATCAGCCTTCATGGGGAGGCTTGCTGTGCTTAATGTCAAGACTGAGTACATGTCAGCCAGGTCTGCCCCGTTACTCTTGGGGCTTCGTTAGCACAACCTCTTTCCTGAGCTAATTAATCTCTGACCAAACCTTCTTAGTGTTTGGCCAAGTCAGAGCATCAGAAGAAGAGCTGGAGTCCTGGGTGCCCATAGGCAAGCTCAGAAGGAGGGCTGCGTGGGCAAACAAATAATTTTCAGTAAAAGAGATAGGCAGCTTATGCCATAGATTCCAAATTGCATGAACTCCCACAGCTTGTGTTTCACTGACATGGATTTCTGTTTTCTGCCTCATTGTGCAGGGTCACACTGAGTGCCTCACTCCACAGATTAGTGCCCTCTTTACTCTGCATGTTAGGAGATGTTCAGCCAGGGAGGCTCTCTAACTACTGCAGAGAGAGCAGGATGTGTCCCTGGATGTTTATAGTACCATTTTGAATCCCTCAGACAAACTGTAGAATATGCATACAAAGTGTTGTTATTTCAGGGTTATTCAGAGGAAATACAAGTGCAGGAAAATGAATTTAAACTGCAGGTCTGTCATTGCATTCTGTCTTGACACAATCAGGCATCAAGATCCTGACCATAATAACGATCTTTATTTGAACAAGGAGTTGAAAATCAGCTTTTTAAGACATCTGAAAATGTGTTTTTTCACTCCCCTGATCTGCATTTGGCAGCAGCCTAATTCCTGGGGGCTGCCATTTCGGTGATAGCTCCAACAGAAGACTTGGCCTAATGACCTGTATCAAAGCGAGAAGAACCATGCTGCAGCCAGACACGCAGAGAGCTGCTGCTGCTGCCAGGAGACACTGGGAGCTGGGGATGCTTTCTAAAGCCATGCAGGTGGGGGGTTTGCCATTAGCTCCGAGCTGTATTCTGAGCAGGAAGTTTGTGTTATTTGGATGCAAGAAGCAAGGAAAAAAGTACAAGAAAAGTTCCAGGAGTTGTGGAGAGTCGCACAAAGTCTGGTACTGATTCATGTCTTTGGCTGCAGGTTTGATTTCCTTGATCTATCATTTGATTTTCATATTTCATGTTAAAACATGTTTGAGATAATTTTAAAAGGAATAATTGTCTGACACTTAGCCCTTGGTTATTAAAAAAATGAAGCGACTTTCATTCCTAAAATAGTTAGAACGATATTTACAGTGTTCAGCTATCTGGTGGTTTTGCTCTCTAGGCTCTAAGGCATTTTAGAGTTTCTTCTTAAAGTGCTTTCCTAGATGACCAGTGACATGTATTTCTCTTAGCTGTATGTCATAGAGGAGAAGTATGTCAAAGAGGTATGTTATTTATACCAGTCTTGAATGAGATCAGAAGTCAAAGGTCACTTTGGGAATTCCCTGAGTGTGGCACTCAGTATGAGTTATGCATCTCTGTTGTGCTAACCTGGGATACATTCACTTTTCACTTAATGTGTTACACATAGTTCAGAAAGTCTGATATGTCACCAGTTCTCTAATGGCATTGCTTATTCTCAGGCAAGGCATGGATGCCTATGGCTCTGTGATCACAGCAGGAAAGAGGAGGTATTTATACCGCTGTAATATTTAAAATAAATAATTTCTATTCTTAGACATGTCTTGAAATTTTTAGAGAACATTTGTCATACATATGTTATAATGAATTTATAATGTCCAGAAACTTTTTTAGCTTTTTGGTTTCCTAAATATCATTGTTTTAGTATAATACATTGTTTAGTAAAAATCTGCCATGTAGCAATTGCAATTTTATTGCAAATTACCAAGGGGAATTGTCACATGAAATTAAATCAGTTCAAACAGAAGTTTTTCAGTAGTTTTCTTCATACTTTAGTAGTATGTCAAGTGTTTGTGGACAAACAAAAATTAATATTTTTAAATTTCTTTAAATGTTGCTTTCTCCATTTGAAGACCACCTCACAAAGTAAGGATAGCTGGTTATACATGAAGAAACTGTTCCAAAATGTAAAGAAGAGCATGTTTCCATTTTTCATCACTGGTTTGAGGACAGCTTCCAATCTGCAGTGCTGTAAAATGTGATTTGATGTAGGTGTCTGGATCACACTGGGCTCTTCATGCGAAGGACTACTGCTAGGTTTTGACCCACTTCTCTCCCAGGAATTTCTATAGGACAAAGTCACAGCCTTTTGTCTGTGATGTGATGCTCAAGATGTGGTCCTGCTGCATTGTCTGTGCACCCAGATGACTGCTGTCCATTGCAAAAAATAAGTTAGGAATTAGGTTTTTCTGTTATGATCTAAAGGAAGCAATTCATCCACTAGGCCAAACAGCAGGCCATTTAATATTGATCAGCTTATTCTTAGTACTGTGTTTCACTTTTCTTTCTTTAAGATGCCTTTAGAGGCCATCTAGAACAGAGTCTAGACAGTGTTAAAGGAATAAATTAGGTATTTATAAAAAGGCCTCCAAAGGATACACCTTGGGCAGTAAAAGAGCTTGGCTGAGGCTATACCCAAGATGGACCACTGGTGACACATTTTCACACTTTTATGAGTTTTTGGTCCATTTACATATTGGGGTTAATTGTCCAATTACAGCTTCAGGTTGTGAAGTCCCATCCTCGCAGTTTGCTGTCCTCAATTCACTGTTTACACTTTTTTGGGCCTGCAGCTGCAATGTTGTCCTTGGTTCTCAGGCTGAAAAGGGATTGTTTTGTCTAAACTGTGAGGAGAACTTGCTAGCACTCTATATGAAGTTTAGAGGTACATACTAATACAGTACAGAATCTGAAAAATATGAAAGCTAAAACTTAAGGCATCATTTAAGATTCTGAAGTTCAGCCCCTTCCTTGGCTGTGGCTGAAAGTTGCAGAAATTGGTTTGTTGTCAGTTTGCTTCTCATGCTCTCTCTGGTCCTAAATCTCTCCATCAGATCCACAGTATGGATTTCAGATAAGCAGCTTCAATGACATACTGGCTGTAACCTATCAGGGGGTATTCCCAGGGTTCCTTCTCACCACACTGTTTGCCACTGGACCTAGACCACCTAATGCAAAGACTAATGGGTCTTCATACCTGGACATGTAATCATATGGGAGCAGATTGATAGTGGTTCCAGAATCCAAGCACGTTAGTTGTCTTTTTATTGCTTTCTGCCCAGGTTTCTCCTCTCTTCTGTTACAGGCAGATTAGTGGAAAAAAAACAATGAAGAGAAGGGGGAATCACCAGATGGGCTTGTTTGCAGTTTCATTGTTCAAATTATTTGAAATTAAAAAAAAAATATTTAAGCTTGTGAAGGCTGTCTGTCTGCTGAGACTGCTATGAAGGAAACTGAAGCACCTTTCTTTATGCTGGTGACTTAATATACTGCTTTCAGGAGTTTAGGATACTAGAGTTATTGAATGCAAATTCTTTTACTCTGTGCATAAGCAGTGATGAAAAATTTGTAAAGTTTTTTACTTTATGCAGTGATCAAAATACTGTTGGTGTACAGGAGGAATAAAAATAGAAAAGAAGATTTAATTACTCATGTTGGAAGATAAAGATGGCATAGAATAAATAAAGCACTACATTTAACATTTGCCAGACATAGGGATGGGCTTTTCTGTTTTCCCATGTCGTTTATAAAACTTTGTTTTGACTTAGCAAAACAACCCAAACTTGTAGGAGTTATAAATGCCCAGATTAATGTGTAAAACACTCTAGCAACCACTCTTGGACATTTTCCTCTTACCAGTTAATGTTTGGGAATAAAGCATCTGGAGGACTAAAAAAAGCGTGTAATTTTCAAAGTAAATCCAAATATCTCCTTCACACTTTCATCCTGCAATATTTTTGCATTATTTTAAAATAACATAGGGTCATCTGTGGTAGTTGCTATCACTTGACATGACATTTTTCATTCTCACTTTAAACTTTAGTCCATTTGGCTTGTTAACATCCCTTACTCTCACTGCAGTAACCTACAGAGGTTACATGGAAGAGTGCAAGCTATGTGTAGGATTTGCATGCACAATGGAAGGCAGGAGGTGTTTCTGTGGGCCACCTCTGCCCTGATGCTGCTTGTGCCCAGCAGCCTGCCCACAAGGCCTTGGTACCGTGGGGATGCTGGGGCCCAGGTGGTGGCCCCGAAACCCGTGCCCACCCTCGTCCTGGGGAGGGCTCAGAAGAGGCAGAGGCTGCCGGCAGTGGAAACAGCTGCAAAGCAGCCAAAGCAGTGACATTCATGTAGCTGTTACTGAGCGTTTGCTGCCTGGAGCTGAACAGCTCTTGTGGCCTTTCCTTCTTTGCTTCCTGCACAGACTCTGTGTACCAGATTTGCTCCATGCCTGTGCTTCTTTTTTTCTCCCTTGCCTGGTCCTCCTTTCATTTCTTTCAGTGTCCCATCTAGTTAGCGTTTTTCCCATTTAGGTCATCTGTCTGTACCCAGCCACCCCTAAATGGACACAGATGGTAGTGGCACTTAGTCTGCCTGTGTGCTCACGCCCTCGGCTGCCTTTTCTCTGCTCTCCCTCTCCAGACTCTCAGCTTTCCTGGCAAGTGCCATCTGATGCTCTCCCCTTGTGCAGTGCTTGCACAATAATGCCACTGTCTTGATTGCTTCTCTAGTCTGTGCTAATGATTATGACAATTAAGGGTGCATTATTTTCAAAATTTCTATTAATTTAATGTGAAACCATTTCACCATTATGGAATATACCCTTTTCCTTGAAGTGAGTGTGAAGATGCATTTTAATTTATTGCTGTTGTTCACTACTTTTAATAATGTACCAGTCACAGTCTTTAATCTCCCCTTTGAATGAATGCACCTGTTGCATGCACAGTCTAGTAGAATATAAGCAGCCTTCTCATAATATATTGCCCTTTCTGAGGCTTTACATTTTTTCACTGTACTTTTCTTTAGATAAAAATGGCAAAGTTAGGCAGAGTGTTCAAATATGCAGTGTACATCAATTAAAATTACATATTTTCAGTCTGTTTTTAATGTTCAATAACCTGTTTAAATTTTTCTTTGCTTTACTGTGCAGAGGTCAGAAGTTTCTCTGAGAATATGTCATTCACATGATTTCAATTTAAGCTGGGGCAGGATGTATACTCAGGCCAATAATTCCTAAAATATGAAAAGAATTGGTAGAATACACTTGGGTATGGAGAAGCAGCACAAGAAACAGGAGAATTCTAAAAACCACTGAATACTGAGCAGATTCTTGCCTGCAAGTGGGAATACGCAAGCAGAATGGCTTTAGAAAGTAGGGAAATACTGTAAAATATTAATCTACAAAATATGTATAGAAGCATATTTATTTCTAAAGAAAGGGAATATTGGGACACATGCTGAAAAAAATGACAGGATCTAAAGAAGCCAGAAAAGACAGGTGTGTTTTGCCTACTAAGCTTTGTCCTTACTAGAATGTCTGATGTTCTTATGTTCACAACTTCTGCAGTTCCTGTTGTCACAACCATGGCTCTTCCAGGAAGGCTGGTCATCCCTGTGGCTTTGACAGATGCTGTGCCAGAGGTGACAGTGCTGCAGCCAGCACGCAGCCTCTTCTGCTCTCAGCTCCTGAGACTGTAGGCCTGACCTCCACAATGCTGCCAATATAACATGGTTGTCACAATGGCCTTTAAAATATGCAACCAGGAAATTAAATGGAAGAACAAAAAGTAATGGATCGCAGGGGAAATGTTAGACTGAAGTTTTTCTAGGTCTGAAGCTTATATAAAATGTATTCACTGCCTAGGTTTTCCCCTGTTATTTATTTATCATCATTATTAGAGGAAAGGTCTGTGTGAGGCAGAAGTAAATTTATATCTGAAAAATATTTCTTTATGCACGAAATACTTTCTTTATTCATGTGCCAAACCTTCCCTTTTCCCCTGAATTCCATTTCACAGCGCTTGTAAAGCATTTTTCCAACATATGTATCTTATTTTTCCTGAACTCCTTATTTTCTCAGACTTTTTTAGTGGCCTAATACCTATTTATTTAGTTTTATACCTATGAAAAAATTAATATTGTTGATTCTCATGTGATTTGCTTTCTCTTGGTTTCAATTGAATGCCTTTATCATTCCTCCTCTAACCTGTGCATGGTGATATCTTCTGAGCAGGTACTTTTTTCACTGAATGTACAGCATATGCTTAAGACTTATAGTAATCCATGGCATTCTATATGCTTAGAGCCAGTGGGATTCTCATCTCTAATAAAATTCATAGCAGTTGCAAGAACAACAGCAGTAATATAATAAATAAAACTAGTAAGGGTAATATTCTTTTCTTTCTTTTTCCTTTTCATGAAATACAGCCATGAAATACGGAAAACTATCACAGAATTCTGTCTTTTGAGCTAAATGGCTTCTGGTTCCCTAGGGCAGGACTTTGCATAGTTGCAGTACTGAGAACATGCCTAACACGTGTTGATTTAAGTTTTAATGGTGTATTATTCTGTATTATTTATTCAGCATTAGCTTAATGTGACTTTCAGGAAGCAGTTCTTTTTTTACAACCTAAACATTGGAGCAAGGCTCATCTCTAGTGAAAAGGGAGTGAGGGAGCCCCTTCTGAATGTACCTAAGTCCATGAGTGCAGAGGTTACTGGTTGAGGTAATTTTGGAGCCACTCCTGATGTCAGGGTCACAATGACTGAGAGAGGTTCTGAAGAGTAGAAGAAAGCCAGTACCACTCCTATCTTCAAGAAGGGCAAGAGGAAGATCCAGGGAACTGCAGTTCCTTTATTTTAAATGTCTTGACTGGTTTGTCTGTTGTTTGCTGCTCTAGCACCGGAGCTCAGAATAATAAGATTCACTACTTTTAGTTTATAAACACAGATTTTTCAAAACACTGAGTGTTATGTGGAACTGGTTATGCTGAAAACAGTGTTTCTGTTGTTAGTAGGAGTGTCTGATCCTGTTATTTCTGCCAGTCAGGCTGTGTGGTGCCAGGCTTGGAACCAGAGGTGAAGAACACAGATGGTACCACCTGCTCCATGTCTGGTTGGAATGACCTGACTGCCATGACACAGTGGCTCTGTGGCAGAGGCAGCTGCAGAGTCTTCTGGCAAGGTTCAGCTGCCCTAACCTTCCTGTTCTGCCTCATTCTGCTCTAGTTTTGACATACCTGGAGGATGATAACCTACTGCTGCCATCAGTTGCTTCATGTGCTTGCATGGTAGTAATTTGTATAGCGGAAAAAATTATTCCAGCTTGGCAGATAACCAGTCTTGACAATGTGAGGCCATATGATTAAATTCTAAGGATTTTTGTTTGCTCAGAAAACCAGAAAGTATTTAACTGCCAAAAAAGAACCCCCCCCAAAAAAAAACCCAAACCAAAACTCAACTCCCCCCCAAAAAACCCCAAAACCCAAAAATTTTTGGAAGAATGATCTTAGGACTGTTACTTTCCAGTCTATGTGTGTTTGGATTTTTATGTTTAGTGGAAACTTAGTTTTTCCATTCTAGTCATGTTGAAAACAAACTCACTTCTTAAGAAAGCAAGATAATCCAAAAATCTCAATTCTTAAGAAACTGTAGCTGTATTTTTTCTTTTCACATTCTTGTTCAACCTTACTGTAGTATATTAGAGCATACTGCTGTTTTCCCTATTCTTTTTCTAGCAATTCCTCCTCAAGCAGTGAGTTTCATCTATGATAATGTTTGATTTTGTGACAAGTTATGATATACAGAGAAGGCCTTGCTTGAAATGGCATAGCAAAGCCAACACAAAATCACAAATTGCTTGCCTCTGTCACCTGAAACCTCCTTACTTGTGCCAGAGAAAGATCAGACCTTATTCAACTTCACATCTTTATTCCTGAAATAAAAGAGTTTTACCTTGTTTGAATTACCATCATTATGCTATCCAATTTTTTCAGAGTTTTTTATGTTGGTCATACTACTGACCAGAGTAAAACAATAGCACAAAATTAGAAAAGCAGATTAGTTCAAGAGATTTTTTTTCTTCTCTTTGTTGAAGAAACACACTTCAAAGAGTATTTGAGTGCTATGTGTATTTATATATATAAATCTCAGGAGGTGGGAGAAATAGTTTAGTGTGAATTGGTGGGGTTTGGATCTTAAGTTGGTTATTAAATTTTTCTATTTTCATTTTTCTGCCCCTCCCTCTCCTCATTTTCTTTTTTTTTTTTTAATCTGGTATTAATGGTTAAAAAGAAGCCAAGAGAGAATACTGCTCTTAGTGAAGGACTTGCAAGTGTACCTGGGAAACAGAGAGGTGAGGAAATGGATTAGATAGGAGAGAGCTCCTTCAGCCATTAAGTGTCTCCTGTTTGGGAGGAGCACCAGGGTCATGGGCAATGTGGGCTAGTCCTGAGGGTCTGGATAGTGCTCCGTGAAGCCGTGTTTGGGGTGCTAAGAGCCAAAGCAGGTGGAGAGAGAAATAATTACCCCCTGAGATTTCATATATATATATATTATATATCTCAGCAAAGAGAAGCTGATAAGACAGCAGAATTTCTTCATGCTTGAGAGCCAAATAATTTTGTTGGTTTCGTTCCTGTGAGAAGCCTTAACTGTGTGCAGTTGTGTCAATGTGCCTGTGAGGGAGAGTGGGTTGTTTTGGTTTTAGTATCAGGAATAAAGTATGTAATTCCCAGCTCTGTTATATTTATTTGGGCCATTGTAAACTTGCTGTGTCATGTTAGAAGCAGGCTTCTGTATCTGAAAAGGAGTCAGGTCATTCAAACAATGTGACTGGAAAATTGTAGAAACCACTGAAGCATAAAAACATACAAATGTACAAATCAGCAGAAGAGCATCACAGATACATACCAATAGCATTGAGAAGAAAATCTTAGCAAGTCTACATAAGCAACGTGTAACTTCTGCATGTAAACTGAGAGAGAGATCCTTTACAGAGAAGATGGGATATATTTTAAGAACAATAAATGACAGTACATGGCACACTAACAGCAATAAAGCTGAAGACTAATTCGTGTTCCACTATATCTCTTCAGTTTTGATTTTGTCTTAATATTACAGAAAGGTTTTTTGTAGTTTTGTTGCCTTTTTTTTAATAGTGATTTTTACTTTTATCTTTCTTATTTTAAAATGTAATTTTGCTAACTAATGGAGCTACCCCTATGGTTTTAGGGCCATAGGGGTATATAATAGCATGGGGAATTGTGCCTTGTGTCAACAGGGCTTTTTTTCCAGAGAGGAAAAATTAAAGATGCTCAAAAGTTCAGGTTCAGTGTAAGGCTGCCTGCTGTGCATCCTGGGGCTGTGAGTTGTTTGCTTTCTGATGTAAGTGTGAGAATTGGAGGTACTGCTCCCTCTTACATGATCTGAGCAGATTACATGACAGGCAACAGATAAATCAAGCAGTCTGTTGGTGCACATTCGTCCATGAGCAGAATGTAATACTGGGTTGCATCATGCTGCTAATGACTGAATCTAGTCAATGTGAATGAAGATGGTAGTAAAAAGGTTTAAAAAATAAGAGACAAAAAATCAGAATACAGCAGATGCTGTTATTACAAAAGTAATACAGGTCTAACCCCATTTTTAGAATATGATGATTGCCACATCTTCTCAGTCATGTCTCCTCAATCCCTAAAAGACACACCCAACAGGTATGGTGGTTCTCCGATTTCTACATATTTCCTATGAATCTTTGGCTTCCATAAAGTCATTCGCAGTGATGTCAGAAGCAAATTGGTTTCAATGTCTGTGTCTATATAAAGTAAATAAAAAGCACCCTGGCTCCCTGTCTGGCCCTGAGGGCGAGTGGCAGGGCATGGCTTACATCCATATGGCTTAATTTCCTACTTCACTGAAACATGTCAGCCTTGCCTGTATTGCACATTGGGAACCATCCCAGGCTTGCCTTGCCCTCCAAGCTGTGCCCAGGTGTTGTCTGGAAGAGTGCTGGTTCCCCTGACTCAAATCTGTGCCAAGCTGTGTACCAGCAGCTAAATTCTGTGGACAGTTTCATGCCATAGTGCCCAGGCCCTGTTTAGTTCAGTGGGGATGGCTGCAAGGGAAGCTGCTGGCACAATTTAACTGGTAAGAGCTGTAACTGTTAAACTGTAGGGTTACCAATTAGATGGATCTTTACAGGACCAGCTGTAGAATGAAGAGAATTGAGGGTAATCCTTTCAGTAAGAGTGTTGTCACTCATAAGAGTAGTGATAATAGTATTTTTCTGGAATAAATACTATACCTCAAGCACTCTAATGTTCAACTATGCCATATCTCCATTCTATATTAGAAAAGTACACATTCAATGGCAGTTTTACATCTTTATTTTTCTCATTTCTTTATGACCTATGGCCAGTTCTCTTTCATAGAATTGAAACTACTGTTTATTAGCCAGTATTTTCTTTGGATGTATAAAGTGAGTTTAACCAGTTTTTCTAGATAAAAAACAATGGCTGCTTCTTTTAATTTTTTAGTCTTCCCTTGCTTCCAGGACAGACATAGCTGGGCTTAAATTGCAAACATACATAAAAACTTTTCAACTGATTTCATCCTTCTTCCAAAGCTATGAGACAGTTGGCAGCTCTAGCTAAGTAGAAGCTTTCCACTTCAGCAGTCCATTCAATGACATAAAGCTGTAATTACAAATGATTCAGTACATTTTTCATCAGGAAAAAAGACAAGAACTATGGAACCTTATGGTTCAGAAGAAAATTTTCCAGCATGAATATTCAATAACTTTACATTGCCTCTGCAAATGAATACATTTTAGTGCTGCAAGGCATGCTTATCTTCAGTCTACGCCACTGCAACAATCACATGTAGACGACTTGCAGGTACAAGATTAAATCAGAGTCTATGGGACACCTGTGTTGCTTTCAAACTTTATGCCAGAAAACAAAATATGTGTAAAGAAGATCATGGAAAACATGAGTGGTTTTGTCCTGATTTTTCTTTTGGAAGATGGATGGAAATTGCATTGGAATGTACTGAGACAGGGGCAGTGAGAGGATACAACCTGATTATTACATCTACTTCTTTTTTTTTAAACTCTTCACCTAATTATGTAGCAAGCTAATTTTTTATTCTGATTCCACACTCAGTGAGGTGAGGACAAATTTATTTGTCAGCTGATGCCAGTGACATGCGTATTCTTGTGTCATGTGTCACAGTCACAGCCATGTCAAATTGAAGGCTTATCTGCCACTGGTGATAAGGAGGCTTTATATAGCAGATAGGGCTTTTGCAAGGGAAATTGTACATGTAGTTTTAGACTTTGAGAAGAACAATGTCCTTTCAAAATGATTTGTGGGAATCTATTGCCACTAATAGAAAGCCTGTGGGAAAACTTAAAAAGCAGGAGACTGAAACTGCATAGATACGGAATAAGAAAATCTAGTGTTAATATTCTTTCCATGACATGGCTTTTAAAAATTCAGCTTTGAACAGGAAGTTGATATTAATTTGTCTGTAAAAGGGTCATCCTTGTAGGATCTTAACTTGACCTCTACATAATCAAATCTCTGTGACTGATTAGGAGGAAAATTAGATTAATTGTTTGACCTAAATAATAAACAAAATTCTTTAGGACCTTCTCTTCCCACTGGATTGCTATTCTGAGCATGCTCAGTAGAAATTAGTGACATTAGTGATTAATAACTGACAATCTGTTTAGAGCAATGCTTTAAAACTTGCCACATTAGTTTCAGGCTTGCAATTCTTCAAATAGGTTTCTGAAGTAATGTGTTCTCAGATCAAACCCCTGCCTTTTATAGGACAGAAGGAGCTTTCCCGAATATAGAAAGATGCAAGAAGGACTCTTAATCGATGATATATTATTTCTTCTGATAGTGGAAACTGGTCCCTGAACACTTTTGCAACAGGAATACAAAATAATGGATAGCTTAGTTTAAGCACATTTTTAATAATGACAATTACAGATGCATTACAGTAAACTCTGTTCTAGTTCTAAATTTATTTCTGCTAGTGTTTGCTTACTATTACCTGCAAAATGGGTTTGTGCTGTTTTTCTCTCCCTGAGGAGGTTAAATGTAAACAGTTACACTGTTTAGGTTTGATTCAAAAATCTGTTGGCCATTTGAATGACTCCTTCAAGAAATTATGGAGTTTTTCTGGAAACTGCATTCATTGCCTGAGGTGAGAGTAGACTCATATTTTATATAGAATCTAGCAAATCTAGTGTTAATATTCTTTCCATGACATGGCTTTTAAAAATTCAGCTTTGAACAGGAAGTTGATATTAATTTGTCTGTAAAAGGGTCATCCTTGTAGGATCTTAACTTGACCTCTACATAATCAAATCTCTGTGACTGATTAGGAGGAAAATTAGATTAATTGTTTGACCTAAATAATAAACAAAATTCTTTAGGACCTTCTCTTCCCACTGGATTGCTATTCTGAGCATGCTCAGTAGAAATTAGTGACATTAGTGATTAATAACTGACAATCTGTTTAGAGCAATGCTTTAAAACTTGCCACATCAGTTTCAGGCTTGCAATTCTTCAAATAGGTTTCTGAAGTAATGTGTTCTCAGATCAAACCCCTGCCTTTTATAGGACAGAAGGAGCTTTCCCGAATATAGAAAGATGCAAGAAGGATTCTTAATCGATGATATATTATTTCTTCTGATAGTGGAAACTGGTCCCTGCACACTTTTGCAACAGGAATACAAAATAGTGGATAGCTTAGTTTAAGCATATTTTTAATAATGACAATTACAGATGCATTACAGTAAACTCTGCTTTAGTTCTAAATTTATTTCTGCTAGTGTTTGCTTACTATTACCTGCAAAATGGGTTTGTGCTGTTTTTCTCTCCCTGAGGAGGTTAAATGTAAACAGTTACACTGTTTAGGTTTGATTCAAAAATCTGTTGGCCATTTGAATGACTCCTTCAAGAAATTATGGCGTTCTGGAAACTGCATTCATTGCCTGAGGTGAGAGTAGACTCATATTTTATATAGAATATAGATAGCTTGATTTTTTTTAACCATACTTATGGCTTCTTATTTTTATGGCAGTCTTCAGCCAGATTAAGTGCCGGTAAAAACTATAAGCTTTTTAATTGCGCTACCAAAAGACAGTAAAGTATTAAAAGCAAAGGAAGAGCATTCTTTGAAACATCAGATTATCTGTCAGTTAAGTTTTTTACAGTTTCTCATTTTTAGGACGCATGCAGAATGTGCATGTCCATTAAAAAATCCAAATCCCAAGGTTTGATCCTTCTTAACTTGTTCCAGTCCTCTGACGTGGTTGCTGAATGATCTGGTCTGGAAGGAGTGAAGGAAGCAAACACATTCACTATGGCTTGTTTCCAAGATGATGGAGAGGTGAAGAATTCTTGTAGGAAGCACCCCCTTTTACATACACTGGTCTTTCATCTCATGAAGGATGTCTGCTTGTGTGACTATTCATGGAAATACTTTTAAAATATCTTCTGTATCATATTTGATGGCAGAAGATGAGTGGGAAAGAGAGAGGCCACAAAATCTTACTTTTAAATAAGTAATGTAGATTGAAATAATTAAGTGAAGTGTTGCTTAACCCTCTTTTTAAATATTTTTTCCCTGTACATTTTTATTCTTTGCCTTCCTTTTTTTATAATTTATTCTAACTTTTTGTTGCTCATGATAGCCATTACACTCTTGCTCTCCTCGTATCAACTTAGAGTAAGAACATACAGTATAAGATTTCTTTGGATTTAGCCAGGAATACACCTGCATGAACAGCTGGAGAACTCAACATCAAGCAGTTATCATGGTCATTCTAAAATTCTCTAAAATGCAACTTGAAGTCAGATGGAGAGAATTTATCCCCATGAAAAAAGCATTTTTCCCAGACTCTTCATAAATGTTGGCCTATTTTTTTAAAGATCCTGATAGCTGCAACTGTCATCATCTTTGATTTACAAAACTCCAACAATTGCAGCTGGTAGCTTTCGAACTCTTCACTTACTTATTAGATGGGAGCTAAGCTCTCTTGAAAATCTGGCATCATGATTATAACAAGATTTTATAAAAAATAAATTCCAAGTCGCAATTGTGTAAGGATCTCTATAGTTTCTGACTTGAAGGGTTATTTGTTAGTGTTTGGGACTGACATCTGTATTAGAGAAGAGAAGAGAAAGCTGGGAACGGCCTTATATGAGAAGAAATTTCTGCTCAATAAATCAAAACTAAGCTTTTCCACTCACACGAACAACATTTCCCCAAAGAGCCTTTTCCTTTAAACAGGACTTCACTTCACTACTCCCCCACACCAAAAGAAACATTTGAAATGTTTCCAAAAAAAGCAGGTGTATGCTAAAGGCTTCATACCATCAGCTTTTAGCATGTAAACTGTGTTCTCTCAATGAGACTAATCACATGATACTGAGCATAATAGTGATACTGGGACCCACTTGGGCTGGCAGAACTGAATAGAAATCAGACCAGTCACTTGGCTGGGACCTGTTCCAGTTTTATTTTGGATGAAAATCAACTTTCTCTGAACCATTCCCCTCCGTTCTCTGTCTCCTCCAATCCTCTTCCTTCTGGAAAAAAAAAAAAACACATAGTAATAATTGAATTGTTTACTTAATTATGTTTTTAAGTATCCAAAGGAGATTGTTTGTCACCTACATTTTCTTCTATTTCATTTGGACTACCTCAGTGGTAATATTTTAATAGAAATACTCTTCATCTCCATGCAGGACTGATCTCTGTCATCTTTTTTACAAATGAGACTAAGTTTGTAGACTTCAGGACTTCTGATGTTATCTTAAAGCTAAGATACTTTTCTCTGTGTGAAGTCAAGGACACTATGCTGGTGGCTTAAGTCTAGGGGTTGACCATACTGTCCTAGTCCCTAAAGGTCCTGTCTCATCTGCTGCTGCCAACTTTATCCTTGCACAGAGATTGCTGCATCAGTGTGTTCTGGTATGCATGTAATTGGAAGCATTCAGCAATCTAGCAGGATGAAAGCTCCAATATAAATGTAAATTATTATTATTACTATTCAGCATATTAACCCAATATTAAAATATAGGGGGCTGCAATTTCAAAATACAATGTGGCCAAGAGACTTAAAAAACCCATTTCCAGTCCATATCATTCATTAATGGGATTTTTATATTTGGACCTAACAGATGACTTTAACAATGCTGGTGCATGTAGCAAGTATGAAATATGGCATGAAAGTGACTTATGATATATAAAGCCTAGTGAGTTTGGAAGAGAGGTGTTCAGGGAACTACCTTCCCACACCCCACCCCAAATCCTGCACCTTTGACATTTTCTGCTTTCTTGAAAATAATTCAGGAATAAGAGCTCATTGAAGGTGGAAAGGCTGAAAAACCAAATCTACAATAAAGTCTGCAGGAAACAGAGGTGCAGACTTTATCTGTTTAAGTGACCAAGTTTTGGGCAACAAGGAAGAAAAGAGTAAAACACACTATTCTTGTGACAGCTTGAAGATGTTCTTCATGGCTGTCATGCTGGTAACAGAGCTTATGATATGGAGAATACTTTTCCATCCTCATGCCTTCTGATTTTTCTCTGTAGCAATTTGCCATTAGCAGATCCTAAATAATGAGTAAACAAATTCAGCTGTCAACAAATACAGGTTCTGTTAGCCAGTGTCGCCAGGAGATTTTTACCATTTTGAATTATCAGAGGAAAAGAAGCTTTGCTTTTTGAGCTGATAAAAACCATTTAAAATAAAGTTAGTCTTTGATGAAGAGTACTACTAAGCTCTTGTCCAGGCCTCACAGGCTCCACAGCCCTGGCAACCCCTTCTGGACTCTCCTCAGGCGTCCCTCTGCCCCTGCAATAGGCCCAGCACTGTGGAACCTGATCCACGGGCAGTCTAGGACCTTGCCCCTGTGGTGTGTGCTATGGGACATGCTCTTGCCACAACACTTGACCTTATCTCAACAATCTTCCACAACTCCAGTGCTGCAGGTTACTACAGCCAACCTCCAGAGTGGGGGGTCATAGCCCTGCACCTGCAGCAACCTCTGAACCCAGAACCCCTCAGAAGTGACTGATGGTGTATGGGGTCGTTTTAGTCTTTTAGATGTTCCTAGCCTTTGCTGCCTATATGTCTTAGCAGCTCTTGGTTCATGGTGCTGACTGTAGGCTGTGTGGTCTCTGCAATCCTGGCCTCCAGAGCTCTGTCAGCACTGAGTCAATGAATGGACTTTGACAGTTGAGGAATAACATCTAATAAATTCTTAAATAAAGTAAGAAAATAAAAATGGAGAACAGACATCATCCAGAAGAACTGCTATAAGGATAATGGCTATACATACTGACTTACATCAATAATTTGCTGATTGTGTGTTTAAGTCACCAGACACTTCTGAGTCTACTGATGACAGATAATGAAAGGGTGCAAAACCTTGAAAATAACCTTTCACTTTTAGGGTACACTTCCATGCCTTAGTACATTGCTGTGTTGGAGTTCCCATTCTAGGATTAGAAGATATGGATCCCATTTGGGGTGGACAGCCTCACTGTTGTTGACATACTTCAACCTCTCTTGGACATGCAATAGCAATGGACACTTTGCACTGTTCTGTTCAGGATGTTTTGTGCCAATCCAGATGTGTAGATAAGCATGAATGTTCTTTAGTGCATCATAGACAGATTATGCTTGACTGGGATTGATTGCCCACACTTACCTGATAGCTGCTATAGGAGGGATAAAGCCCTAACATATGGACTGCAGTAATTGCTAACTTCTCACTTCATGAAGGAGGGGAGAGCTGTCTTCCTTGTGGCTGAGTTCACAGAGGCCTAAAACCAGTCTTCTTTATCATTGAGTAAAGCAGTGCATCCCAAACTGCAGAAACAAACAGCAGAAAGGCCCAAACTCTCTTGTAGCTGCCATGAGCATGAGGCAAGGCATAAGACTTATTTGAGAATGACCAAGTACTAGTAGAAATAATGTGACTGGCACAACACTCCAGTGAGGAAGTCTTGGTGAGCAACCATCCCAGCAAAGTGATAAAGCTTCCTCACCTCAGCTGATCTGTTCAGATGATGCTGCACACCTTTTATTTACCCAGGTGTAGGCAATGCTATCCAGAGGGTGTGCTGAGGTCAATATACAAGGGAGTACCAAAAGGCATGTTGTACTGGTTTTGGCTGGGATGGGATTAATTTTCTTCATAGCAGCCTGTATGGAGCTTTGTTTTGGATTCGTGACTACAACAGTGCTGTTAACACATTGGTGTTTTAGGTATAACTCAGCAGTGCTTGCACAGCATCATGGCATTTTCTGTTTTTCATGCCACCTCACCAGCAAGTAAGATGGGAGTTCACAAGTATTTGGGAGGGGACACATCCAGGGTGGCTGATCAAAGGGATATCCCACACCATATGGTGTCATGCTCAGCAATGAGTGTTGGGAGGGAAGTTTGCCAGGGCTGCTGTTGCTTTGGGAACTGGCTGGTTCTCAGTCAGTTGATGGTGAGCAGCTGGGTTTCTTTGCATCACCTGTTTTTCTTGGGTTTGTTTTTATTTGCTTAATTTTCATTTATTTAGTACACTGTCTTTATCTCAACCTAAAAGTTCTCTCGCTTTTGTCCTTCCAATTCTCTCTGCCATCCCTGTGGGACAAGTGAGCAAGTGGCTGTGTAGCATTTAGCTGCCTACCAGGGTTAACCCACAGCAGATGCGCAGTCTAGTCTGTACAGCATTATATATCTAAACATCAAGAAATAAATACAGAAGTTTATAAAGCATGTTTCTATATGTACTCTGCTTGAGAAGAAAACCTACTCTCTAAGCAGACAGCTAATGTTTACACATGTGACTGCAAACATTGCATACTTAAAATACTGGGAGCTAAGGGTTATTGTAGCCATGTATATTAATCCATAATTAATCTGTGCTGCCAGACTGCTGATTTTTCATAAATAGGAAGAGAATTTTTTGAGCAGTATAACTTTATTGTTGTGGATATTTGAATTTTGCCTTCCTTTATGCATTTTCCCTTTTCCTGTCATGGAAAGAGGAGATAATAGCTCCCATCTGGTAAGAAAAAAAATTGTGCAATAGTTGTATGTTTTTTGATGGAGTAGAATAAGAATAGGTGGCAAAATAGAAATACAAGTATAATCACTTATAACTTTGTTGTATGTTCTCATTTGAATCCTTTGAGACCATCATTACTTGTATTTTTCTGAACAAGTTGAAAGATTTCAGAATTTTAATTTCAGTTCATTACCAAAAAAAAATCCCGAAATGTTTTGTTTTATTATTTACCTACATAGTCTGAAAACTCTATTAACAACTCTGAAGTGCTACTATATTAGAAGGGAACCAGAAATTTCCCAGATTTCTGTAATTAGTGACTTCTCTGAGTAAGAGCTGAAAGAAGTCTAGTAAAGTCATCTAGCATGTTCCCAAAGCTGCCAGGCTGGGAAAAGAAGGCTGAAGTTCTGCTGCAATTGATCTGGGGCTGCAGACAGCCTGATACAGTTTTGAATAGCTTTGAGGCTGTTTTAAATGATGTCTGAGACCAAGTTATGCTCTCATGTCAGAGAGACATGAATAACTTTCTGCTTTCTCAGCTGAATATTGAGGAATTTTATTAAAGGAAAGAGGAAAAAGTACAGCTTTATGAAAAGAAAGTAGAATTACTGCTTCACAAAAAATGGAGAATGCATATTCAACTCTGATGTACAGTATAAACACATTGATCCCTGAGATTGGTATCCTATTGTGCTATATGGACACAGAGCTGAAAAATGCTACCTGCACAAATATGATGCTATCTGAAGAGATAAGATGGGAGGAAAATCAGGGTAAAGATTTTAGCAAGGGTAATCCCTTGCTAATAACTGGTAAAGTGAGGAGTCCTGGGTTATTCTGAAAGTTTCCATACAGCCCGAGGTTGGCACTAGGATGTTCCAGGTCTGCCTTCTGCTCTCAGCTCCACACAGCCCTGACTGCTGGGGGACAGTGAGTGAAGGCTCCAACTTACACTGCTGTGACTCTTCCTTGGCACCCCATGTGTGCCCTATCACTTAACAGGCAGAGCAGTTTTGAACTGATACAAAACATGGTCCAGGAAAGAGTAAGGTTCTCTATGTCTTACTTGGCATTGTATGTACTTCTAGTGCACCCATTACTTTAGCTTGGTGAACACAGTTGAGCAATAAAAGGAATGTATTCATTTGTTGTTGAATATGGTTAACTTTTCCCAGACTGTAAGGTTGTTAAATGAAGATGGAGCTGTTAGGAGAGGCACTATGAATTTTCATGTCTAAAATCAAACTGTGGGTAGCAGAAATGAAATTTTTTTCTTCCAAAAGTGCTTATAAAGGTAACTAGACTATTAACCAGGTGTGACTGAAGCAGTGCTGAGTGAATTTTGCAGAGCTTCTAGCAGTATCCAGTAAGCAGATGCTATCGTATTCCACTCAGTTCAAATAGGCATAATTTACATTTCAGTAGTGTTAATTGTTTCAAAGATGATCAATGTTAATTAGAAAAATGTGCCATGCTGTGGAGATCATGACAGTCTACTGTGAGAGACATGTCCCTGTAAGGTAGAAGGAGACAAGTTGAATCTAGTCCAAGATCCTTGTCAGAAGTTGGAGTGACATGGAGGAGGAGTCTAATGGTCTTAGGCAGGGATAATATGAATATCATTTAAGTATCTGTATAATTTTCTATGATTTCACTATTGTTGCTCCAAGATAGATGAACTCAAACTTTTCTGTGTCCCTGAGTGCACCAAATGTGTTGAGGCAGTCGTATTCTCTCTGCCCTCATTTTATATAAACCTATTTTGCATTAAATTAATATTAATCTACTGCATATCACAATTACTGAAGAAACAGCATGTTAATCACAAGCTAGGCAAGGGCTGTAGAGAATGGTTGCCTGTTTGGCACTGGCTGTTCTCAGTGTGCCAGCCCTCTGTTCCAGTTAAGCCTAACAGCCCAATGTCAGCCATGTATCTAAGCGGTAATCAGGGGACACTTCCAAACCCACCAGAGCCATCTTGTGGCATTTTGAATAAAAATTGGTCTTACAGATGAAGCTGAAATGTTGTACTGCTCTCCAAAGCATAGAATCACAGAATCACAGAACAGGCTGGGTTGGAAGAGACTCACAAGGATCATCAAGTCCAACTCATGTCCCTGCACAGCACCATCCCCAAGAATCCCACCATGTGCCTGACAGCATTGTCCAAATGCTTCTTGAGCTCTGTCAGGCTGGGTGCTGTGACCACTTCTCTGGGGAGCCTGTTCCAGTGCCCAAACACCCTCTGGGTGAAGAACCTTTTCCTGATATCCAACCTAAACCTCCCCTGACACAACTTCAGGCCATTCCCTTGGGTCCTGTCAGTGGTGACCACAGAGGAGAGATCAGGGTCTGCCCCTCCTCTTCCCCTCACAGGCAGTTGTGACTGCAGTGAGGTTTCCCTCAGTCTCCTCCAGGCTGAACAGACCAAGTGACACAGCTTCCCCTCAAGGCCCTTCACTGTCTTTGTTGCCCTCCTTTGGACACTCTCTAATAGTTTATATCCTTCTTACATTGTGGTGCCCAAAACTGCACACAATATTCAAGGTGAAGCTGCCCCAGGGCAGAGCAGAGCAGGACAATCCCCTCCCTTACTTGGCTGGTGATGCTGGGCCTGATGTACCTCAGGACAGGGCTGATCCTCCTGGCTGCCAGGGCACTGCTGACTCATGTTCAGTTTGTCAACAGGACCCCAAGGTTCCTTTCCATGGCACTGCTTTCTAGAATCTCATTCTCCAGTCTGTCTGCACAGCCAAGGTTGCATTCTGCCAGTGCAGAATCCAGCACCTTCCCTTGTTGAAATCCATACATTTGGTGATTGCTCAGTCCTCCAAGCTGTTGAGGTCTGTCTGCAGGGCCTTCCTGCCCTCAAGGGAGTCAACAGCTCCTCCCAGTTTTGTATCATCTGTGAGTTTGCTCGATGCCCCATCCAGTCTCACATCCAAGTTGTTCATGATGATGTTGAAAAACACAGGGCTGAAGATGGAGCCCTGTAGAACCCCACTAGTGGCAGGTCACCAGTTTGATGCCACCCCAGTAGCTATAACTCTTTGTGCCTGACCCATGAGACTGTTATTCATCCATCACATGATGAATGGATGGATATTATGAGATGCATATTAGGAGAGTATGGACAGCTTTACTGAAATCACAAAAGATTACATCAGTTGGCTTCTCTTGATCAACTATGATAAATTACCTTTTTTATTACAAGATACCATCGGTTATCTTGTATAAAAGGAAATCAGGTTTGATAAGCAGAACTTTCCTCTCATGAAGCTGTGCCCAGTGACTGCGTTGTCTTTCAGGTATTTTTCAATATCTCCCAGAATTGTTATCCCCATATTTTTACCAGGCACTGAATTGAGACTGAGGTCTGTATTTTTCTGGACCTTCATTCTTTCCCTTCATGAAAACTGGAACAACATTTGCCAGCTTTAAGGTCAGCTGGGACCTCTCTGGATTCCCAAGACCAGTTAAAAAAAAATCAAGAGAGGTTTTACAATGACATTAGCTAGCCCTTTGGAATTCTTGGATGAATATTATCAGGTCTCATAGATTTGTAAGGACCCAGCTAGAACAACAGATCCCACACCATTTCAGGGTCAGCTGGGAGTTATTATTCTTGCAGTCATGGTCTCATAGCTCAGGGCACTGAGACCCCCATGGTCTGTCATCTGTGTTGAAGACAGAGGCAAAGAATGTGTTTAGCACCTCTGCCTTGTCCATGTCCCTGTTTGTGAGGTGACCATCCGCATCCTTGTACTGAACAGACGTTATTTTTACACTGCTTATTGCCATCAATGTATTTGAAAAAAATTCTTTCATTGTCCCCCACAGTTCTGTCACCTTAAACCACAGCTGAGCTTTGGCTACATGAATTTTCTTCCTACAATGGCAAGCAGCAGCTCTGTGTTTTTCCCATATTGCCTGATCTTGCTTCCATTGGGCATATACCTTCCTTTTTTGCTTTACTTCCAGGAGAAGAATCCCATTCAGACAAGCCGGCATTCTGCCTCATCTGCTTCATTTATGACATTTGGGAACAGCCTGCTCCTCTGCCCTTTGGAAGTGTTTAAAAAGTAACCAGGACCAATGGATGCCAGCACCTGCAAAAGCATTTTCCCAGGGGACTTTAGTCACTAGTTCCTTGAGCAGCTGGAAGTCTGCTCTCCTCTTGTCCAGAACTGAAGATTTGCTGGCACTTTTCCTGCTGTCAGCAGAAATTTTAAACTCAATTGCTTCACAGTTGCTGTGGCCAAAATGGCCGCCAGTCACCACTTTGCTCATGACATCCTCTCTGTTGACAAGAAGCAGATCAAGGAGGGCATCTTTACCAGTTGTTTCCTTAGGGCCTGTTCCACAAACTTGTCATCCAGATTTTTTTAGGAATCTTCTGGCCTGTGTTGTACCAGCTGTGTGATGCTTCCTGTTAATTTCTGGCAGGTTGAAGTCCCCTATAAGGACAAGAGTAGTTGACTTGGAAACATCCCTTAGTTCCTCAAAGAATAATTTATCGGTACCATTTTCCTGGCTGGGAAGTCAGTCTATAGTGGACTCCCACATCCACATGATTTGTTTGCCCCTTGATTTGTACCCAAAGGCTCTCAACTGTGCCATTGCTGACTTTGAGTTCCATACATTCTAACCCCTCTGCTTCTTCCACCTTGCCTATTGCTCCTGAAGAGCCTGGAACTGTCCAACAGGGCACTCCGGTCACAGGACTCATCCCAACAGTTTTCACTTATGCTGGTGATATAAAATAACTGGGCTCAAGGCCAAAGCCTTGAGCTTCTCTAGTTTGTGCCTCATGCTGTGTGTATAAGTATAGAAACATTTCGGCTGTAGCATTTGATTATGTTTTATGATACCTTTTTTAAATTTAATTTGGAGACCTTTCTCCTCAGTTTTTAAATGTTTTTGGGAGCTGGGTTTTTTTTTGTTGTTTTTTTTTTTTTTTTTTTTTTTTTTCAGAAAGCAGACCAGATCAGGGTTAAAATTAACATAGGTTGGGCCTTATTTTTGGCTTAGGAAGCTTTTATGAAATGGTGGACAAGGACCTAGGAGACCACATTTAATTTCTGTATTTGATTTCCTGTGTGAAATCAGGAAATTGTGTTGTCTTTAACAATGATTAAGGTAAGTTGAAGTGGAATTACTTTCTCAAATCAATAGGGTACTCTTCAGGGAGTTATCATGATTGCTGACATAATTTTGGAAGGACTTCCTGATTTTGCCTATGGAAATCTTTCTGAACAAACCTGGATTCATTCTCTAGTGCTGTCACTCAGTACCCGATACTCAAAACTCATGTGTCCAGGATAAAGGCTGGAAAACCTTTTTATTGCTGTTTCTGAAACAAGGTGACTAAAAAGCTTCTGAATTTGGGTCTGAACATTATTTTTCCAAGTTGAAGGCAGAAAGTAGTAGAAATGAAAGGAGAATGGTACATTTGTGTGTTGGCGCTGTACCATCAGTAATTTTGGCCATGGTAAGTAATTTGAACCAAAGGAATCTTGTCACTAGCAAAAATACCCAGGTTCAAGTTTGAAGGCAAGGGAATAGAACCAATTCCTTGCTATGCTTAGAAGTTAACCTCTGCTGTCATATTAACAGGCTGCATCTTATCAGCAAAGTCTTCCTTCATAGTTCTGACTTGTACACTACTGGCAAGATGGTCCAGCTGTATGCCAAGGTATTTATCTCCAAGAAGATTGTATTGTGTCTGCAACGTGTTCACATTTGCTTGGATATGAGATAAAACCATGCATTTGTGACACAAGAGCTCAATATAATGTCACATCAAGTCAGGATGATCTATTGCTTTGTAAATGCTTCATTTTCTATATTCTCTGGGTTAATAGAACATACTCAGACTGAAGATTTTTTAGAATCATAGAATCATCAAATATATGTCAGTGGTATTTAGGGCGATGAGCTTTGAATGTTCTATATTATAGATATCTTCATTTGTTCAGTGAATTCTATCACTCTTCAAAAACTGAGAGGTGAAATGTTTGGTGTAGTAGGCTGTTGAATGCTTGTCTGTTGAATGATTGGCTTCATATGCCAGCAGTGGTTTATAGAAGATTCTCTTCAACATTTTTAAAGCTACTACTACTACTTCATTTTACTTAGAGGAACCATTTGTATAGAATATCAGTGATTATAATGGCAATGCTTTGGTCAGTACCAGACTGAGAATTGAAAGCAGTGGCAGTATAATTTAGAGGTTATATGGTTGAAGGTTAGGTATGAAAACATGGTTTTATATGGCCGTTGCTTTATCTATTCTGTGAATAGAGGCTAGTGGATTGATTATTTTCTACTTTACCTTTTGTATGTATATCTACACCCATTAAAAGGCTAAAAATCTGAGCCACATTTCTTTCAATGTTCTAATTGCACAGATGCAGGTGTCCAGACCATTGACTTCCATGCACATATATAAATGCTTTGAGAGTACCTCTAATTGCAACATGACAAAGAAAAGCTGTGTTCTAGTGGCATCTCAAGTTCGATTAGAAAGCAAAAGCTTCTGCATATAATTGTTTCTATTAAGATCTCTACATTTTTCTCATTTAGGGCATCAAGAAGTATGTAGGGATTAAAGCATGCCTTTTAAATAGTTTGTAAACTGCTTGTTCTGTTACTTAAATTGACTTCTTACACTGTTAGTTTATGAAGAAATGAGGTTTAGTTTTTTGGATTGTTTTGGTTCTCAATGAACATTTAAAACTTGGATAAGATTTCTATAGTAACCAAATTATATTTTATGCCATGTAAACAAAGTTGTAAAGAGTCATACATTACATGTAGCTCTGGTGGTAGCAACATAAAGCTAATATCAGTAAATGAGGGAATGGGAAATCAGTTGGCTTCTCTTTCCAGCGTGCAATCAGAGTAAGCGCCTCTATGATAGGCAATTACCTTAACTGCCTGCCTAAAGCAGCAGCGAGTTGCATGATCAGTCCAATGCACAAGATTATACCCTCCCCACTACTTAATGAAGAAATTCAGTCTGCACTGATCGCTGTCATATCATTCCAGAGCACTGCTTTTAAATTTGTTAAGAAGCAAAAAAAAAGTACTAAGATAACCCAGTTGGAAAGCAAGGAGAAAAATAACGTTTCAGTCATCACAGTTAGAACTGCCCTGGCTTGAAGGGAGCTTCAGAAGATCATCTGGTTCAGCCTGTTGTGGGAAGGGGAGCCTCGGTTAGACTGTGTAGTGCCCTGCTGAATTGCATCTTGAAAACAAGTATCAAGAACTCAAATGTCAAATTCCTATTGCCCATAGCACAGAGTCAGACCATAGCTCAGAATCAGACTGTAAAAGCTTTCTCTTTCTGCTGAAAAATGTTAGATTTGTTAATTTATTTCCATTAATTTTATTTAGCAGATTTGACTTTGCTCTAGTTGAAACAGGTAGAAAAAAAAAAATGTCATACTCAAAACAATTTATAACACAAGATATCTCCTTCTGGTTGTGGTATTTCTAGCAAAATGAAATCATGAGCATTCCTAATCCTTTGTTTTAGTCTGTGCTGTTTAGTAATCTGTGAGGGAAGAGAGCCAAATAAACAGCTGGCATGTTTTAGCGGTTACTACCGGCTTCTCTCTTGGCTGTCTCTGTCAAATATGAGGGATTGCCTGGTGAATTTAAAGGCAGGGCTGAGTGCCACACATTGTCATCTTACTCTTTGGTTCTGCTGTTACGCTGAGCAGTTCTGGCACAAGGGAGCTCTACAAGGAGTGTGGCTGCTCCTTGGCAGGAGCGAGTGAACCCTTTATGGGGCCAAATGCACACTGTGGCACCAACTCCTCATGGTCCTTCACAGTTCTGCTTCCAGTGCAGGGCCTCTGCCTCTGGCCATAGTCACTGAAGTAAATACATGCTAATGTGAGAAAAGTAACATTCCTCTTTATCTCAGAAGGGCAGAGGTATTGTGCATATTTTGTGGGATGATGAAATGAATGTAAAAGGGTTATTGGTCATGAACAACAGATGATGGGGATGCAATATGAGATACTGCAGTGAAGAAGTTTGTTTCACTTCTGAGAATGACTTTTCCAACAAGGAAAAATTTAGACTTAGTTAATATTAATGAATTAGTTTGCGTTGTAAGTGCAGTCAACAGAGCATTTGCACTGTGTAGCAATATGCAGACTCTTATTGATTATTTTAATTCTATCTTCCATAATTTCTATTTTAATGTTATCACTTTCAGTCT
Source organism: Emberiza elegans (assembly GCA_024865655.1). Lineage (NCBI taxonomy): Eukaryota > Metazoa > Chordata > Aves > Passeriformes > Fringillidae > Emberiza > Emberiza elegans. Next base: position 23,781,248 of record JALJVW010000085.1, on the reverse strand, counting down.
GTAGAAATTGAAAAGATCAATATTACTTTATTGCCTCAGTGTTTTTTTTTAAAAAACCTCTCCAATTTTGAATTAATGAGCACCAGTCAATTACATGATTAATTTTAATAATCCTATTCCTATCTGAGAGTATTTTATCTCCCTTTATTCCTTTTCTTTTGTCACTATTTCAACTTGCTGCATTTTCATTTCATTTCACAGTAGCTAGTATTGAGTTACACATTGATGTGGAATCAACTTTACCATTTGAGAAGGGAAGTGCTACTCTGAATTTGTAATAATTTATATTTATTAATGAATACAAATTTACAGAAATTGCTTAATTGAATTCAGTAAAAAGTCATTTTGTCCAGCAGGCACTTACAGGTTTGTATCATTGTTATCATGAGGAGGTTCCATGTCTCAATCTGGCATCTAGTTAGTGCTTTAAAATCTGCACACTGAGCTACAAGATTTAACAAAGCCTGAGTGTTACCTGTGGAGTGCTCAGGCCTGTTTGGCTGTTTCCATTTTTTATGGCAAATTTTTTGCATAGTATTTAATATTTTAGAAATTTGCATTTATTTTAAAATCATAATTGTAATACAATGCAAAATGCTATGATCCCTGATCTCAATTTTGTCTTCCTGGTCTGTCATTAATGATCACTTTAGATAACTGCATGTTTTTCTGTAACTTGTTCAAAGATTAACTCAATGACCAATGACTTAAGTCTTATGTCCAGTGTAAATTTTAAATATAAAATATATATTAAAAATGTAAAATTTATGAAAATTTTCAGCTCAGACTCCTGTTTTCACTGATTTAAGTTACACTGTTAAGTATGGGTGTTTCTATTTTTCTATGCCAGATTCTGAGTCTCGCGCAAATGTCCATACTCTTACATATATCTTGTCTTCAGTTTGTGCTGGGTGAATCCTGTACTTGTTAGTATATTAAGTGAATTGCAGTTACATTTCAGAATATTGCCAAGCAATGCATGCATATAGGTGCACACAATACCTTTCTATGTAAAGATTTTAAAGACACAGGTGATAATTTTTTCATTTGATACTTTAGTTTTCTAAACTATCTAAACCCTGTCTTACTTCTAAGTGTTAGATTCTTATCACATGTCTGTATACACAAACTTAATGTACAAAGATACAGCTTCAATTAGATATGCAGTGTGAAAATACTGGCTTCTGCAGCCAGTGCTGAGAGTCTGCCTTATTTCAGAGCTGCCTGCTCTTTGTACCCTAATCCATGACTGTTCTAAAGTCTTTTGCCTGTAAATCTCCTTTAACCCATCCCTCAACTGCTAATGAACACTGATAAGTGTGGTAAGTCATCTGCCTATTCTGTTGATGACAATAACTTAATTAAAATGTACATATGCAGTATCTTTCTGAATGCTGGGATACAGGCCATCCAATACTAGAACTGTATATTCCTTTTCACCGACTGATTCCTTTTTACTTATTCTGGTGTCACTCTTCATTTCATTAATTTTTCATTTTCTGCCTCCAGGAAACTTCTCTCTGATTCTGGCATGTTTCCCTCTTTCTCCCTAGTGAACATACTTGAGACAAAGAAATCTTTTTGCTTTGCAGCACTCTGTGCCTCATCTGTCAGCAGCTCGCCTCCATCCATCACACCAAGAGACTACAGTCTCCCTCAAAATCTCCTGATCCTTATCTATTTGTAAAACCTCCTGTTTGTCCTTAAATCTTTGACTAGAATAGCTTTTTAAAATTCTTCTTACTGTGATGCTTTTTGTTTTTGTTGTTTCAACAGATGTCTCAATTATAGCAATAGTAGTATTTGACTACTGTTTGTAAGCACAATCTTGTGAAGAAAAAGAAAACATATAGTTAACAGCTGCAGAATGCTTCAGGACTGTATCCTCCTGTGGATTTTACACGAAACGTTCATTGACTTTCCTGAAGCAGCAGAAGGGTTGCCTTTTATTAAACAAAGAAGCTGAAGTATACATAATGCACTGTTCACTGTAATGGCAGGGACAAAAGCCCAGTGCCTCTGGATTGCCTCAGCTACACTAAAGGTCATGATTTAAACAATTTCCACTGGTCACCAACAGGTGAGCTTGTTGTTCATCACAATGTGTTATGTGATCAGAGAGACCAAAAATGTTATGTTAGGTGACTAAAGAGTTGAATGAAGTTCATATTCCCAACTGTGGATGCTAGCTACCTAAGATAACAAAAGGAAGAGATGGTCTGAATGCATCCTGGCTGTGAACTGTGGGCAGTTATGTTAAATTGTCTGCCTTCACAAAAGTGTTCAATACTCTCTTACACATGAATAATTTTAGATTTCAGATGAAGAGATAATTACACCAATGGATTTCAGGCTTCTTTGAAATCTTCTTTAATATCAGCCAGCTCAGTTTTGCCAGTACAGTCTGAAGTACCATACCAAGAAGTGCTTGGATGTGATGGACAGGGCGGGTGCTCATGTACTTTGCATAATGGATGAACAATTTAGGATTAATGTGTAAATTGCCAGCATGAAACTAAAAAGGCCTTTCTTTTCAGTAGGTTCTCATGAGTCACATGAATGTGTTTCAGCAACCCCTTCTTAGATAAAGGTTACCATTCTCTTCTATATAAACAATCCCTGAACTGAGCACCCCTGAGAGACAAACTTTAAGTAATATTAACTTAGTTACATCTGACAGTTTAGAAAATAGTTTTATTTTTGTTAATTTTACTGTCAGTGGCATTTTATTCTTGTAAATGGGCCAAGAGGTCAGGGCCTGCTGTCAGCTGGGGTAGACAAATACAGGTAGAAAGGCAGTCCTTGCAGTGGAGATCTAGGACTGTGCAGGTACTGTGCAGCAGGTGAAGAGTGCACAGATGGTGAAGTGAAGCAAACTGGAAGACATTTGATGTCCTGCTTTGCAAGCAGTGGTCACACAGCACACCTACTAAGTAACCTTTGTCAAGGGTTTTGCCCAGGCACCACCACAAATGAAAGACTCAAGGAGCAATTAGAGGTGTTCAGTTAGAGAGCTTTGCATGTGTCAACAGGAAACAATAATGTACAAAAGGCAACACAGGGGAAATGTCAGAAGGTGTTAGAAAACTGAGTAGTTGGATGTTAGAGGTTAGTATTTTTACTTCAGAATTTTTTTTCCAGGCAAGAATAATGTATATGTGGCACTGGATGCAAGTTTCTAGTTGTCCACTGAATCTCCATGTTATCTTCTAAGTTTTACATGTCTGAATACTCACTTATCACTGTTACAAAATATTGTTTTGATTAACTGATACATCATCAACTTAGACTTGAATTTTTGCAATTCTAATCTGAGATACTTGCTCAAATCTCTAAATTACCAACCAACTTATATTTGCAGATAACCCAGTCTTTTGTTTAAGAATATATTGAGTTATATTGGAATATATTTCTAATATGTGCTATTACATATACTAATAAATAAAAGTAATTATGGTTAACCTCCACCCTCAAACCATCCTGACGATTTCTAAGCCTAAAATCATATTTAAGACATATCTACTGACTCCAAAAGGATCGTTTTCCTGAAGACTTTCTGTCTTCACATGTAGAATTAGAGAATCAAAGGTTATGGCTGGAAGGGACTTCTGGAGGTATAGTCTCACACACCTGCTCAAAGCAGGGTAAGTTAGAACAGATTTCTCAGGGTAATGTCCAAGGCATGTTCAACTGGACTTTGAATGCCCCTACAGATGGAGACTGTTCAACTCTATGGCCAACCTTTTCCAGTGTTTGGTCACAATAAACAAGCCTCAACAATTCTGATGTTTAATTTTTTTTGTATTCTGCCCATTGTTTGTTCCTATTGCCTCTTTTCCTGTTATTGGATATCATTGAAAAGAGTGTGGCTTGCTCTTCATTTCATGTCCCAGTCAGGCCCTGCATTTCATATACATAATCTTTTGTACACACTGGTAAGATTCCCCTAAACCCTCTGCTTTCCAGGATAAGCAATCCCAGCTCTCAGCCACTCCCTGTACAAAAGATGCTTCAGTCCCTTCATCATCTTTGTGGACTTTTGCAGGACTTACTTTAGCATGTCCATGTCTCTCTTGTACTGAAGAGCCCAGAACTGGATACAGCAGACCAGGTGTGGCCTCGCCAATGCTGCATTGAGGAGAAGGTTTACCTCCAATAATCTCCTTGGAATGCTGTTGACCTTTTTTGCCACAAGTGTGCATTGCTGACTTCTGGTCAACTTGTCCACCAGGAGCCTTGGATTCTTCTCTGCAAAACTCCTTCCAGACAACCAGCTCTCTGACTTTTCTAATGTCTGGGTGCAGAAATTTGTCACCATTGAGTCAGAGGAAACACTGAGTCATATCAGAAGGCAAAATGACAAAAGCCTTGTTTAGATTGCCCTCTCTTCTTTTATATCTTAGTTTGCTGCAGGTGAACCTGATTGGTCATTAAATCAATACATTTCATATAATTGTGTAATTACCAGGACACTCATTTGTGAACAACCTTATGAGAAAAACATCAAAACAGATTGTTAGAAAAATAAAAAAAACACCTGCAGATTGTTTGAATATTTTACTATCATTGTTTGTCTCCAGCTCCCTAAAGCTTCTCAGGCTGTTTCTGGGAAAACTTATCTAGCTTTCTCTCTCTCTGACCAGCCTGTCACATCCACAGGAATTTACATTTACCAGGTAATCATGTCCTGCTTGGTCTCTTGCTAGCCTCATTTCTATGAAGTCTCTTATTTTGCCTTCCTGAGATTCCTCTTTCAGATACAAGTTTAAGATTTTACATTGTGTACTTTTTTAAGACTTTATCATGTGTGAATCAGATTCAGTGATGAGCTAACCAAAATTCTAAGGGTGTTCAGATATAGATTTGGGTTCTTATCTCAAATTATTTTGCTTTTTGATTGTATTATTAAGCAATGGTAAATGTTTTCTGATTCATAATCCCAGCCAAAGATTTTGCAATCCTTGTCCATATCTGTATTTGTGGAAGACTAAGAACATAATACAGTTGTACATACATGCTCCTGACAGAGCATTTTCCAAGAATTCCTCACTGTCTGATTATTTGTGTTCTCCTCTTACATTTTCTGACTTTATTACTAATTTTCCACAAAATATAGGATACCAACTCCTTGGTACCGTGCTTTACCTTTCAATGGACTTAATTTAAAAGCCCCTCAAGGTTCCCAACACAACACCACTTGGCATGACATGCACAACTGTGTTCTTATATGACACTTGGTATTTTCATGCATGGTGTCCTTCTTCAAAAGTCCCATGGTCTTGGCAAAAACTTCATGTCTGTCCTTTACAGTGGTGTGGTATTGCAGTGTCAGGTCTGTGACTGCAGCATCTGGTTACCTGGAGCATGTGGTGCCTGGAGGACATGTGGTCCTTCTGTGGTTGGAGAACTGTCAGTACCACAACTCTGTCAAACTCATGCAAAAAAACTTCCTGTGTGCAATAATGTGTTTGTTTGGCCCAGTAGGACTGGCAGTTGGGAAGCAACTAATTTGGGATTAGGCAAATAATAGAAATACACAAGATCAGGAAGGGCAGCTTTTGGTTGGAACAGGGAAGCATTCAGTATTCCAGGAAGTCTCCCAGAGGCTGACATTTAGCATGTAGGTGGCAAAATGCCATGCTGGGGGAGACTTTCACTGGATAACTACACACTTTACTGGAAGACTGAAAGGCAGAAAGTTCTCTTGCTGTGTGCAGAAGCAGAGAGCTTCTAGTACAGGTACCATAACACCAGCTTGGCTAGGGAAGCCTTCCAGGAGCAGTTAAGCACCTCTCTCCAGAGTCAGTCCTGGGCCTGCAGTAAGACACTGCTGCTGGTCCTGGGTTTCCATCTCCCACTTCCAATGTAGTCTGCCTAAACACCAGACTGCTTGCTCCTCCCAACCTGAGACCACCATCACTTACTAGACACCCACTAGATCCCAGCTAGATTTTCAGCTAGCTTTTTTCTTCAGCCACCTTGGATGACACAAACTTCTTGGTATTTGTTGCAAGAGTCTACTCCAGCACTATTGGGAAAGACTAAAATGTCAGACAATGAGAAGCAGCACAACTTGGACAATGAGAAAAAGCAGAATATTAGTGAGTCTTTTTGGCTTTTTTTCAGTTTCAGGAACTGGGGGCAAGGTTATACAAGGAAGAAAAATAAACTCAATACAGTTTTGAGGTGTTGATTACACAAGACAAAAATGGGAGAAAGATGGGTTATACTCCACAAACAAACCTTTTCCCAATCTCACATTGCTGCATTTGCCCAAGAGCCCTTGAACAAGAAATTATTGTATAATTTTATGTTTTAAAATATTACTACTTGTTAACGCTATCCCTGTTTGTATCTGGCAGTGAGTAATGTTTGTTTTCTTAAAAATATCTTAAAACAAAACTAGCAGGGCTGTTTTCTGGACATAATGCCATTTTAGTTTTAAATTTATTTTTTCTTTCTCTCAGCCCAGAAGACAAATACTATCATTGTATACCCTCATTCTGGGTCAAGCTCTCAGCTTCTGATATGTAAAAGAGTGCATCCTCAGATGACATTGAAAGAATTATTGGATTGAGAGTATATTTGTAAGATAAAGCAGAGGCATCTGGCACCAGAGCTGGGGAGCATGTGGAGGGAGGAGAAATGCTGGAGTGTGGCTGGGTGACATCTTCCAGTGAGGCACTCAGAGTTGGCGGGTGCTTGGGGCAACTGTCTCTTGCTCTGTGCTAGGTGGTGAGCACAGCAGTGGTGCCTGCTCACTGCTTTCACAGGTTTGGAGCCATACTTTTAGCATGATTACTGGAGGAAGGCCAAACAGGAGCAGATGGGTAGGGAAAGATGTGTGTGAATATAGATGGTGGAGCTGGCATAAGCCTTCATGCAGAGGAGTCCAGGGTACAGTTAAGCTGCGTTTCAGAAAACTTACTTTTTTAGCAGTTGCATGGGTTGAGAGAATCTCTCAATTTCCACTGTAAGGTGTTTCCTAACCCTTGCAGACAGATAGGAGAGAGTACAAGACAGAAGAAAAGCTTAATGTATGAAAGCAGTTCAGCATAGGTTGGATGATCTTGTCCTGCCTTTTGTGGTACAGCCTGGAAAAGTTTATTAAGCTTGGAGGACAGTTAGGTATAATTGTTGGAGAAGAGGAGGAGAGATTTAGAAGGAATGGTAAGAGGGTTTCCTTTCAGCTTTTAAGTAAGTTAGGGGTTGTGATACCAGGTGTGGATGTACAGGAATGACCTCCCCGATGTACTTATATTTTGGAGGATTTGCATTAGTTTTGCTTCTGAGATTGTGTCCATTGAAGCTGTACTCAAACTTGATAAATAGGTGAGGGCCTTCCAAAGACTACAGTGAGGCAGTGGGTAGATGTACCCAGAGAGTGCAAATTGGATGGGTTCGAGTGTTCACCAAACTGAGTCCAGCTTGTCTCTGAACATCACCATGACAACTAGACCATACCACTAGGTGCCACATTCAGTCTTATCTAAATACCTCCAGTGACAGTGACTCCACCACCTCTCTGGGCTGCCCATTCCAGTATCTAATCACCCTTGCTATGAAAAATTTCTTCCTAGTCTCTAACCTAAACTTCCCCTGGTGCAGCTAAAGGCTGTGTCCTCATGTCTTGCCGCTGGTTACCTGGGAGAAGAGACCAACCTCCACCTGTCTAAAAGTCCCTTTTAGGTAGTTGTACAAAGTGCTAAGGTCATCCCTGAGACTTCTTTTCTCCAGGCTAAACAATGCTAGCTTCCTTGGTTGCTCCTCATACTTGTGTTCCAGGCCCTTCACCATCTTCATCACCCTTCTCTGGATTTCCTCAGAACTGGACACAGGTCTTGAGGTGTGGCCTCACCAGTGCTGAGTACAGGGGGACAGTCATTGCCCTGGTCCTGCTGGCCACACTATTGCTAGTACAGGCCATGATGCCACTGGCCTTCTTGGCCACCTGAGCACGCTTCTGGCTCATGTTCAGCTGCTGTTGACCAGCAGCCCAGGTCCTTTTGTGACTTTCCAGCCACTCTGCCCCCAGCCTGCAGTGATGCAAGGAGTTAATGTGACCCAAGTGCAGGACCAGGCACTGTTTTGTTGAACCTCATGCCTTTGGTCTCAGCCCATCAATCCAGGCTGCCCAAATCACTCACCAGAACTTTACTACCTTACAGTGGGTCAACACTTCAACTCAACTGTGTTTCTGTGAATTTTCTAATGGTAGACTCAATCTCCTTATCCTGATCATCAATAAAGATATTAAACAGGACAGGGCCCAGTGCTGATCCCTGGGGGACACCACCAGTGACTGGCCACCAACTGGATGTCACACCATTCACCACCACTCTCTGGGCCCAGCCATCTGTCCAGTTCTGAACCCAGCAAAGGGTGCACCTGCCCAAGCCATGGGAAGCCAGCTTCTCCAGGAGTGTGGTATTGAGACTGGTGTTGAACCTGTTTTGTGGGCACAGCTGGCAGCCTTGTCCCGTCACCACCAATGGGTTTCAGCTGCGTTGGCTCCACAGGCCATCTTCCGAGGTTAGGTACCCTTAATCTCTGCTGGAACAGGGTCTAGGTGTGTGTGGTCTAGAGGTACGTATGTCATCTCTTTACTAATTTGATGTAGAGACAGGAAGTTGGTCTGTCATACCCAGTTAATGACTAACTTAAAGGATGTTGTGACCTTGTAAGGCAGATAGTGAATGACCAGTGCTGTTTAGAGACAGTGACCCCAACTCTGGTGATGGCAAGTCTGTGCCTGCCTAGGCTTCAGTGAGGCCTCTGCCTCGTCTTCCCTTCACAACATAAATATCCAATTGCCACACAGAAAAAGTCACAGGCGTCTGAAGGAGAGGAGCAGACGTGTCTCTTTATGTAGGGTTCAGGACTTTGGATGTGCAAAATTCAAGGGGGACACGCACCAAGTGCTATAAAGGCCTTTCTAAAAGAGACAAGAGAGCTTAGAGGACAGATACCACTGCTGGTGTTACCTCATTTCTAGTCCTCAGATGCTCTAAAAAAACCTGAAACATAGACACATGTGAAATATTCCCATCTGGGAAGCTGTCTTCATGCTGACTTAGCCAAGAGGTCTCCTAGATGGATATATGAGTTAGAAACAAAAAAAATCTTGTAATTGGGATATGGCAAAGTTATAAAAAACTTCGTACCATGAAAGAACCCATAACTTTTAGATCTTAGCTCAAACTTGAGCTAAGATCTTGTATGGTAAAAGCTCTTGTACCATAAAAAAAGAAAGCTTCATCAAAACACTAGTACAGAAAGTAAATATCTAGTCTGCCTCCACACAAGCATTCTCAATTGTTTGAAGTGAAAAGGGATGTGCAAAAGTTGTAAAGCAGTGGGTGCACTCTTCCCTTATGCTGAGATGCCCAGGCATCTCTTTTACCGCATAAGTTTTGCACATTGATCAGGATGTTTGAGAAATACACACTGCTTTTTTTCTTAGAAGCTTTAAAAGTTTTTATGGTAAAAGACTAAGACTTTTTCCACACTAGGACTTGAGAATTTAGATCTGCTTTTCTGTAAAATATATTGATAAATGCTATAAAATATTTTAGATAACCTAAATTTTAAAGGTAATCTATCATATTATAATGTTGAAGGGTTTTGTAATAGAGAAAAATAAAAAAAATCCAAACCTGGGATTTATTATGCATGTATATACTTTATTTCACCATAAAAGTCCAATTACATACTTGCATGTGATCCAAGATAAGCTGAGGGGAAGTCTGTATTGTTGCCCAAAGTAAGATTTCTTTTTAAATTTAGCTTCTTAGTTCTATACCAATACATATGTTTATTTCTGTAGTCAGTGAGAACAAAGGAATGTGTTTTCCCAGTAGCACCAAAACAATGTAGTCAGGGCAGTAGCACCTTCTGTTCTGTCGTGTGTGTGACTGTTGCATACTGCTGCTTAAAGCATTATGGAAGGAAACTCATGCTTCCAAAGCAACAGACAATGTCAGCATCTTCCTGTCACAAGGAAAACATAAAAATACTTTCATCATTAGACCTTGTATTAGTGCACTATTAAAAGTACACTCAAGGTATTTTCATACTTTATCAGTAAATGTTAATTGAAAAGACCTTCTAAGGTAACTTAATTTCACTTACATCACATATTTTTTGCTTAATTTCATGTATTTTCTTCTTTCTTGGTGCTGATCAGCAGCGAAAATCTGTGTAATTAATGTATTTATAACTAAAAACTATGTAATAGACCATGTTAAATGAACTAATCCACAGAGTAAAACTGCACTAACTTACGTCTTAGGGACACATCTTTCAGAACTACTTACAGACAGACACACTGGGCTATTTGTTGGGGTTTTTTAGTGCTTTTATTATTTAGTGCAAATTATTATTGGTATATTTGCAATATTTAATAACAACAATATATATTATGAAGCATTTAATATAAATGTTACAAACAGCAAAAATGCAAGCTATGGTTTTATTGTTTGTAATATTAAAGGAAGTGACCTGCATTAAATGAGTATAAAGACCCCAAATAATCTATTTTTCTGAGCGAAATAACCAACCCACATGTCCCTCAAAAAAAGAAGAAAGCATCAGACACAGAAAGGCAGAGTAAGAGCACTGCAGTTTAACAGTGTGATGGTCAGAGGTTTCTTCCCTGCAGAAGATGATTAGGCTTTCAGAATGTATCAAATTAGGCTCTGGAGTCATGCCAGTACTGCAGAGTCCTTAAGAGAGTTCAAAGATGTAGCCTAACAGCCTTTACCTTTGCTGTGCTGTGTCTCCTCTTTAGATTTTGCTCGGGTTTTGTTAACTGTTTAATTACCAAGTGAAAATTGAGATCAGGAATCATTTATAAAGCATATCTATCTGATATGGATTATCTGATTTTACTGAGTAGAACAATTTTGTGTTCTATCCTTGAATGTCATGGTGGTAAGCATAGTAGATATAAATATCTAATCAGAGAAAAGCAGCTATACTTGCTGATTTTTTTATTTTCTGAAAGACATACTTGCAAGCTCTCTTTCAGAAATAATTTTAAGAACTTCTGGTTTTAGAATTCCCCACTGTCCTTGAACCTCAGAGCTGTTAGTCTCCTTAAGACACAAGCAGGTTGGTTAAGGAAGGGAAGGTCAATAAAGTGAGAAAAATAGTAAACTATTTTATTCTATCTTACTTGAATGCTTGTTGTCTACATGTTGTTTATTTATAAGAGGTATTGAGTATCTCTGAGCAAAGTTTTATGTCTGTTAAAGTTAGTGCACTGTAAAAAAATGTCCTTGAAGCACATAAATTTAGGACAAGTAGATATTATGAAGTTATTATGAGCAACTGATTTTTAAATGAAAAAATGGCACTGATTACCCCAGTATATGCTGTATACCTCACTTAGGCCTAGAGCTCTTGCTTTTGAAATAATTATTGTCAATATTAGTCATTTGGAAACTTGTGACTCGTTGGACTATATTTTAGATCTGGGTTTTATAGAGACTTGGGATGTTTCACATTTGAAAGATCAGGTTTGAATGATTAACCTTAGGTATGCACATCTCCTGTTAAATTATGCAAGTCTTGACCTATAATAGGGTTTGAGATGACAAGGGGATTGAGAAGATTAAGTTTCCTTGCAAGGATATATATCCATGCAGAGCTGAATCCAGATACTCAGCAGCAAAGGTCTTGTGCTCCAGTGCTGGAGCAGCTTGATGTGTCTCTAACTTCCACTGAAATCTGTAGGACTGATAGATGCTGAATAAGGGCTATTGTCTTGTAATTGGTACAAGACTTGAAAACAGAAATATAAATCTTTGCAGATCAATTCCCTTTACTGTGTTTTAATTTTTATTACTGGCTTTTTCAAGTTTTGGCAAATGTACACATGCTTAATTTACTATCATAAATGTTTCCCCTTAGCAGTCCCATTAAAGTTGATTTGTAGATAATTGCAGATTGGAGCCTTACAGTGTGTTTCATCTGTGTAAAACAGTCACAAGATTGAGTCCACCATACTGTTGTCCAGATTATTATGGTAATTGCCATTTCCTGTTCTTGTTACATTACATGTGACAAGTAATGGATTAAATTTATGACTTTTTTTATTGCTGTCCTATTTTTTGCTACTGAACCAGAATGGATTACCAGATTACTGTCTTGGGGAAACCCCCAAACAGAGAATCCAGCCATTAAAAAGTGAATGGAATTCCATGTTTTGTCACAAAATTTTGTAAGAAGAAAACCTGGCATATGGTTAATCCCCAATTATGGAATAAAATAATTTAATATTGCCTGAAAATAATTATGATTACTGGAAATATAATCAACCTTGTTCATTCATTGGTAACACATATTGCTCTATAATGTGTTAAGGTAAATACATGCATTTAAATATATTTATTTGTAAACAGAAAACAATTATATTTTTGAGTGCATCTGGTATATGTTTGAGATAAAGTTTAAAATCTATATAAATTATACCTGGTAGGAAATTAGATTGATTTTAAATTTAGTTTTACCTTTAATGTCAGTCATATTTTTTAAAAATGATGTTTAATGGTAGTCTACTGTCACCAGGGATTAAAGACATAAAAATTACAAAAGTTAGAGTGACCATTTAGAATTTGAAATATATAAGGTAAGACTGCAATCCACCACCCTTTTAAACATCAGAAGAAATGTTCCTTCTGACTTTGGTGAGAACTGGATCATGAGAGAGATCAGGCATAAGCTGTGGCAAATTAATTTTTATGGAGCAGTCATGAAGAGTGAGGCAGCATCCATGCTGCAAAGGGGATTCCAACAGTAGTGTAGTAAATAATAATGAGTGATTAATCAGGTAAGGGCAGGAGAAATGGGAAGACTTAGAACAAAAAGCGTCCTTTAAAGGAAGCAAATATGTACTGAGAAAAAGGAAAAAGGAGTTAAAGCTTAGAGAAAACATTGGAATACTGAATGGAAAAAGAGAGGCGTGAAAAGGATGTTAACACGTGCTATGCAGTGTAAAGAATACTGGGAAGGGAGGCGGCTAATAGGGATAAAGCAAGGGACTCTGGAAAGTGGAAAACCAGAAATGATGATTTCATTCCCTGCTGGTAGCAGCAGCTCATGAACCTAGGAACAGATGAGTGAAATCACAAACTCTGGCAATGGGTACAAAAGTCACCTCATGAAAGGAGGAAGAGGAAATCTGGGACATATTGAAAAGTGGAGATGGGCAGGAAATTGAGAAGAGTATTTCATACAGTAAAAATTACTGTGGCTGTTATGTTTTTAAGTATGTGAAATTGTAAGGGTTTTTTTTGACAAACTGGCAAAACTTCTGTGCTCATTTGGGATCTTTAGTAGCTCAGATTTTTAAAAAGCTAGAGAGAACATGGACCAGAAGCATTCTGTAGGCTAAATTCCTGCATTCAACCTTACTTTTAACTCCACTACCTCTTCAAGGCATTATACGTGACATCCCTGTGTACTTATGAACCAAAAAGCTAACTAATACTGACAGAAATGCCAAAATTTATCCTTGGTGTGTCTACCAGGGACAAATTTCCTCTATATTCTTAAGTCAGGCACTCAGTGTGAAATTCAGCTTTTTCTGACATTATTAGCTCTGCTGTTCTGCTAGAAATGGTTGATACTGCAGGCACCATAGGTTGTATTCCCAATTTATTTCTATGACCATTAAGTCTGTGTGAAAATTATGGACAAGGATTAAATCTAAACTGTTCAGTGTGTTATTTCAAGTTTCATAACTAGAGAAATGTTGAAAAAGAACAGAAAAGATTTGGTAGTCTTAGTTGAGCAGCTGAGAGATTGGACCACCTGCACCCCATGGTAGAAATTAATAGTGAATGAAGTAGTAAGAGCTGTCCTGGGCACTGCTAACTGCCCCTATTCAAAGCAGAGCATTGTCTCTGAAGGGCATCACCTTTTTGTACTGCGTAAATGCCCTCGAGTGATGTATGTCCACAGGAGGTGGAAGGAAAATAAGAAAATGATGAATTTGGCTTCAACTTCTGAATGACAGAAGAGGGTTAAAAAGAGTCCCAACAATTTTTTTTCTTGAAGGGGTCTCAATCAAGTGGCCAACTCATGCATAGCTTAGAATGCCTGCTATTGGAACACTAGGGCCTGAAGACAGTCTATTAACTGCTTAAAGTTTAAACTTCTCTTTTAGTATTTAAAATGTAATACATTTTTTCCAACTTTCAAAGGCCACATGTTGTATGGCTAAAACAAGGTCCAAAGTCAAGAACTGCTGAGTCGTCTGCCTCTTCTCTTACTAGGTTTTCTCATCATGAGGTTCAGACGTCTGTTCAGGTACAAATCTGTGGAATGTCACAGCCAGATTGCACTATACAGGCTAGGCAGGTTGTTGTGAGGATTATCCTGTCTAACAGAGTTTACTGTTACCTGATACTAACATCATGTGCCTGTCTTGATCTTGATAACAGTGGTCAGAATGACTCAAACTGAGTAGAAGGTGGCTGATGAATAAAGCTGATGGAAAAGTAAGAACTGCGTTTTTCTGAAATTATCTCTGTATAAGAATCACTTTCCTCAAAGCAAATATTTAAAAGAAATTTCTGTCAAATGAATTATCAGTGTTATATTACTTTCCACTTAAAAGAGAATATTTATACCTTGAGGTGTTTTTTGGAGACTCTACAGGACTGAGCTGTGTCCATGTGCACCATCAGTGTCTCCCAGAGAAGTCAAGAGTTCAGGAATTTTCATGATGCATTTTGCTTCAGGGAACAGTGTCCTTGTCCAGATAATGTCTTCCATTGTGCCTTGCAGTTGTGATAGTTGTGTGATGCCTCAAAGGTGTTGATCTAGATGACAAAATAATATGGATTTGTTTTGGCTTACTGATCTCAAAACAAAAGCAAGTAATGTTGATATCCAGAACACTGGTAAATGTTACAAAGACCATAGTGCCTTACTTTTGAGGTTCTTCTGTGTCATACTGTGAAATACTGATTCGAGTCGTAAGTCTGGTTGATGTGGAAGGATAAATTCCTGAAATGGTTATGGTGATGCTATGGAATGCTATTTGTATCACTGATACGCAGGAAGAAGAGAAAAAAGATTCCTAAAATTTGAATTCAGACAGATAAAAGAAAACTCAATCTAGACGTAGTCTCATGGTTCTTCCTGAATGGATTCGGCTAAACAAGTACTAACTCAAGATCTCAAAATGCAGTCCAGAAGATGTTGATTAGAGAAGGCCTAAATAAGAACTAGAGTTTTTTTCAGAAATGAAAAACCTGATATAAATATTGTTTTGTCTGAATTAAAGTATAACTACTTTTAGCTTGTCATTTTAACAAGGCTTCAGCTTAGTCTAGCTTTGAGGGAAAAGTGGTTGAAGAGGTTGATGGTTGAAGAGCACATGCAAAAACACCTCTCAATGCCAGGGAATTAAAGAAAGAATGAGGGAAGAATGCAAAGGAGACTTCTGGTACATCTGAAAGTATCATGGTAGAATCTTTGTCAAAAACAAAAGCTATAGCTACATGAATACAGAAGAGAAAAAATTAGCAGTTGTAAACTTCTATGAAACAGATTTAATTCAAAACAGAAAAAAAAAAAAAAAAAAAAGAGTAATCCAGCCCACTTGTTTCTGTGAAACAGAACTATAAGAAGTGAGAGCCTTGTGTACAAAAGGTTACATTGGTTCCAGAAAAAAACTTGTTCTCTTCATGAAGACAGTCACACAATCATACTTGTATGGGTGTAAATCCATAGTTGTAGTTATGCTAATATAGTAAAGAGAACTTGCCTTAATAAAGAAATTGAGTACATGGGATTGAAACATATCAGTTTATTATCTGTTATGTATTTAAGAATAATATTTACAGTCAGAACAGTCAAGGCCAACAAAAAGAGCAAAGAAATAGCTTTTTAATTTTAAATAATTGTAAATTATCAATTCCCAACCTTTATTTGACACTACCCAAGGGTCACAAGTTTCCTTCTGGCAACTTTGGAAGTAAATTCTGGAAGTGGTAGGCCCTTTTATTTTGATGTGGTTTTTCTTTTTCAACAGTGACTGTGTAAGTTGCTGTGCTTCATGCTATCTGTATACAGAGGTCATTGTTGTACTTCAACTGTGTATACAAAAATACACAGTTGGAAGAATCTGTTCAGATCCATATTAGCTTCACACACTGTGTTAAGTTATATAATGAATGAAAAAATTAATAATTAAATGGACGTTAACGTATGCAGTGATAGATGTTTATATATAACTTAAATGCACCTAAAAACTAGCAAATGTAAATGGGATTTTCACTTCTGACACAAGGAGGAATCCAAGCGCCAAAGCATATAATGCTATCATCAATATTTTCTCATTCACATGAAATTTCCTTTTCCTCACAGAAGAGGTAGTACTTTCAATGCAAACATATAAAGGAAAAAAATATAATTGAATACAGTAAGTTTGAATCTATTTAACATGTCTAACTGATGAGATCCATGAAAGACTAAAAAATGCCCCTGAGCATTAGTTGAGCAGGGAATTCTTATCAAGTACCCAGGCAGTAGCAAAGATTTTATTTGCAGTCAGTGTTATAGCAAAAATACATATGCTGATGACCTAGATGTACTTTATAATAACAAATCAATGAATTTGCATAGTAGAGTATGTCTGAAATGTTGATTGGAAAAAAGTACTGCAAAGTCTAAGAAATAAGAATCTTACTATTTCCTCTTGATTTAGAATTTTTCCAGAAGTTTGGAAAGAAGTAAGTAGTCTTTTTTTCTTGAGGACAGTAGACCAAGCCTAAATCTTGTTTTGCTAGCTGCTCTGTTATTTTATACTTATATTTTCCTGGAAGATAAAGCTTAATTGTACTGTGCATGGTTTGTTACTAAAACCTCTGAAAAGACTTGATTGTTTCTGAGATAATCAAACACTTAGAGTGAACATGTATCTCAATGGGATCCATTCCTGTTTGGGACATTCTTCAAAGTGTCCTTACTGGACACTGTCTGTAGCACATGGCCTAGGGAGCCTGCTATTTTGCATCCCTCTCTTCAGAGTATCCAATAATCAGTGCTTGTACTAATGATGTGATCTTACCTTATCCTGGACCTGTCAATAACAAGAGCCATGCATACCCTTCCTCGGCAGGATAGGGTGGAGAAAGCACACTCCCAGCTGTGCTTTGGATTGGACGCTTTACAGCTCTGCTGGGTGCTCACAGAGGGCATGGAGGGAACAGCTGCTGTCCTTGGTTCCTAGTCAGAAACTCCAGACTGTAATTATACACCTCAGCAAGATAGATGAACTTGGCATCAAGAACTACTGTTTGCCTTTTCATTAAGGCTAAGTAGTCTGGATGAAACTGATGCAATTGTTCCCTCAGTCTGTTTTATCTGACCTCTTTCCACACTGGGGCTGATGGGAGAGCAGCAGTACAGCTGTGACACAGGTCACTTAGGATAACATTCACTGAGCCATGATCATACTGTCAGGCCATCTCAAACATATCTTCATGAGTAGTACTGTTTCCTT
Organism: Emberiza elegans; assembly: GCA_024865655.1. Classification (NCBI taxonomy): domain Eukaryota; kingdom Metazoa; phylum Chordata; class Aves; order Passeriformes; family Fringillidae; genus Emberiza; species Emberiza elegans. Next base: position 23,763,730 of record JALJVW010000085.1, on the reverse strand, counting down.
CCCATAAGGCAAATTCTGTTTTGTGAAAGAATGAAAATGTTTGGCTTTTATTATAGTGAAAATGGATGCAAACTTGAAATATCAAAAGCTAAGCAAAACAAGATATCCATCCATCACTTCCCATGGACAGGCAGGTGTTCAGCCATCTCCAGGAAAGCGGGACTCCATCAAGTGTAACAGATACTTGGGAAAACAAACACTGCAACTCTGAATGTTTCTCCTCTTCCATCTTTCAGCCAGCTTTTATTCGAGAGTGATGCCATGTGGCATGGCATCAGTTGGGATCAAATTGATCAATTGGGATCAGCTTTCCAGGCTGATCTACCTCTGATTCTACTGATTCAACCTCTTTGCTTTTCTAAATTAGAATATGTTTTTAGCTGGTCTTTTCAAACAAGAGAAGTCTAACATGATGAAAACCTAAAATACTTGTTGGTGGTCTTTTATACCTGTCTCAGATGACAAGTACAAGAGGACACACAATGCATTTGAAAATCAATAATCTTAATTGAGACCAATTTTCTTAAAATCTCTCTTTGGCAAGTCAGATATTCTGCTGGAAGATGGCAATTGGACTTTCCTCATCTTACCCCATTTTTCCATACTGAAAAAAATAAAGATACTGCCTTCAGTTGCAGTGCTGTTTGATACATTAAAATGTGGCTTGCTTATATACCGACTTACTCTTACTGACATAAATTTTAAGTCTGGGACTAACCAGACTATTTAACAAGCTAAATTATCTGTGCTGATGCTGATGGGTCCACAAGTCAAATTAGGTATATTGTTTTTTTTGCATCTCCTGCCTATCAAGTCTTTAGCTGGCTGAATAAAATGAGTGCTATTTAATACTGTATCTCTGTGCTAACTTTGTCAACAGAGCTTCTAGATCACTGAATGAGTAGCAATGGAAGATGCAGTCCAGGTGAAGTCAAGGGGCAATGGCAAATATTCAGCACTGTTAAGTCAGGACACTTACTAGAATATATAATTACTGGGTTTAGGGTACATAAATGCAGCTGTTTTACTTTTAAAATGTCATTGCTGTCCCATAGCCACCCTGGCCCCTTAGGAATCCATGGCACTGTTGCAGTAAATTACTTTGCTCTCTCTATATAAACCTTCAACTGCTTATTGTCTTTTAGTATTCTACCCAGGAGGCTGTTTCAAGCATGTGTGATAAAGGCCAGCAGTTGTCATGGTGGTCTTTAGAGTCCATTTAAAACAGTTTATAGTAAATGGTAAAGATGGTCTCTGCAAGGAAGGGTATGCAGTAGGACCTTATGTACCAAGTTCAGCAGCTGGGACTTGGAAGATTTGTCTGTCAAGTTACTGTTACATTTCATGGGCACTAAAGAATGAGCATCAGCAGAAAACTTTCTGCTAGAGCCTGGGCACTCCTGATTTCCAGCTCAGCACAGTTCAATCAGGTACCTTATTCACCTCAGCTGGCTTGGGTGCTCACAATAAAAATAATTTGCTTTGATATGATTTACTACAGTGGTACTGAGTAGAAACTTTTTCCAGAGGGTAAGACACCTGAAAATGAGCATGGTAAAGATTTTAAATATTTTTAAGAATGTGAAGGGTCATGTGCATTCACTCAAAACTAAATGTCAGTCATCTCCAGAGAAAAGCAAAGAAAGAGATCTTCAAAAATTATCTATGAAAGTGTCTTACAGGATTTCCTTTTTGCATGTGAGGTAGTGTTTGAATGGGTAGTAGGCACATTACAAGCTTTTTAGCATCAACATAGTAACACAAATTTTATCTTTGCATGCTTTGATGACCAGTGAAGAATCTTTTTATAAAGCTTGTCTGATGGCTCGAGATATGTTTTACAAAACTTCTCAGTAATGAGTGTATTAATCTGTTTTATTCTAAAAGCTGTAAGTTAGATGTTTAATTTGTGGGGAAGCTGAGTCATATGAAGATTATGTCAATAGCAACCCAAGAACTCATCTGCAAAAATAAGACCAGAACTTGCACTGCCTGAATCCCTGTGTTCTGTTCAGTATGTTGCACTGCTCTGCATTCTTCAGCAGAAGTACCTTGCCAGTTCTGAGTCCTCTGTTCTTTATCTTTCCCACGATAACTCAGAGACACTCAAACTAGTTTATCTTTCCAGTGAGGCTGTATGATTTTGTGATGATTGGTAATACACTTCCTTGTTATATTTTGTGAAAAAAATACTTCATTTACGTTCATCATGCCTCTGCAATCATATGGCCAGATTCTGTAACTCATTATATTTATGAATAATAAATACGAATTACAGAGTTACAATCAGTTGAGAACTTTCCTTCTTATAATTCATAGAGTGGAAATTATTTTATTCAGAGAGTTTGAGGACTGGATCAAAAAGTTATTAGAGGCAATACAAAACCCTAGATCTTAAGCTTGAACCTTCACTGAGACTTTTACATGGATGCATTTTTGTTTTGATTTGAATTCATTCAAATCCTATAAAAGGAGATCATTGAAAAAAGGAGGGGAAGGGTGGAGAAAAAGAAATTAGAGGTTATATGCCTTAGGTGGCTGGCATGTCATGCAGTTTAAATAAGGATGCAGTTTTAAATTTGTCCTCTTTCTTGTCTCTGTTTAACTCTTCATTTCCTGTACTTAATATTTTAAATTGCCTTCATAAGGAAACAAGGCCCATGAAATCTCAGTTTCATTGCCCTCCACAGCAATAACTCTTGAGACTTCTCATCAGTTAAATAGTAGAATAAAAGCCTTCAACTTAGAAGAAGCTGGTCCTACAAGTTGTTCATGAAAACTCATTAGTCGGAAGGGAAGAGACACACTCACTTAAAGCTATGGAAGACTCAGATCTTATGTAGCCTGGTTGGACAAAATGACACACATGCTCACTGGCTCATCAGTGTGCCAGAAAGGTAATAGGTGTGAAAAGTTAGGCTGAATCAACTTAGTTCCTGCTGTAATAAAGAATGACTCCAGGAAACTGCATCAGAGCTGAATTTCGCTCAGACTTGTTAGAAAAGAGTCAAGAGCTCTTGGAAGTAGTTGCAGTCATATTAAGCATGGGTGGAGTTGATAGTAGCAAGGACTTCTCAGTGAGTAGCCAAACTGAGCTAAAAGGTCATGTCTCAAGAGCAGTGAACCTACCTGCAGGCAAGGGGGAGTGGGCAGTGGGACAGACTGTTTCAGGAATGGCACATCAAGGAGCTCCAGAGACATACAAATCACTTCCTGTACAAAGGTAACAGAGAAATAGAACTTGAAGCTAATTAAATGGGAACAGAAGGTGAAGTATCAGAATACTGGAATTTTACTTGAAATACCTTCTAGTAGCTATTAATGAAAGCACTAACAAGTCTTTTTAGATACCACCTCTAGAAAGTGGGAAATAAGCTAGGCAGATGTAAGGCTCAACAGCCATTTTCTTGGATATTCTGGTTCCACATTATGAGGTGGGTTTTTTTAATAATTTATCTTAATCTTCTTTGAAGCTATTAGGTTAAACTATAAGAAACAAACAAAATCCCTTCAAGATGCAGAATACCTGTTCTTGGTCATTTTCTTAAATATTGTGGGTCAATGCCAGTGGACATCTAACCACCACACCAAATGCTTACTCAGTTTCCCCCTGCTACCCCCAGCTGGATGGGAAAAGAGGGAAGGAATATCAAAAGCAAGAAAAGCTGGGATCAAGAAAAAAATAAGAATTGTTTAATAAGTAAAGGAGAAGTAAAAGAGAGAAGGGAAACAAAAGTGATGCAAAAATAATCAGTCACTACCTCCCACAGGTAGCCTGATGCCCACCCTGTTCCCAAATAAAAGATGTGTAACTTCCTAAACCATCTCTTTTCCCTGCTGTTGCTCAGCATGATGTGACATGTTGTGGAACATGTCTTTGGTTAGTTGGGTCATCTGTCTCTTAACCTGTTGCAGCAAATTGAGAAACCAAGGAAGCCTGGATGTTGTGCAGACACGACTTAGCAAAAGCTGGAATGTTTGTTTGTTACTGGTATCATTTTCATCAAAAATCTAAACCCCATATGAGCCACTATGATGAAAATAAATTCTGTCCTATCTGGACCCAGTACACTTATGTAAAAAATTTGTAATACCAAAGGTGTGCTGTTTTACTGTGACCTTTCTCAATAAAATGTTATTTCAAAATAAATCTTATTTCCATTCTTAAAGATTAAAAAAAAAAAATCTTCATTTTAAGGATTCTGTTGAGGCTTTGGTAGATACAGAGACCTCAGGATGCTTGTGGGAGGAAGGCTGGGATCTGTCTGTCGGTTTAAATGCATATTTTAAGATGACTTACATTTTGTTCTATCAGGAAGTGCTCTTTCCTTCTCTTCCTAGTGTTTTCCTACCAATACATCCATGCATGGGTGCTGCTCATTTCTCAATTCTGACGCTGTCACTTCTCTTTCTAACCAGCCTTCTGTGCTGGTGACTGCTGCTCTAGCACTTTTGCTTTGGCTGGGCAGGCAAAGTGAATCCCAGTGAAGCAATTCATCAGTTACGAAACTCCATCAGAAATTTTAATATCAGCACCTGTGATCGATGAAGAGAGTGTTCCAATCAATGTATGGAGCATTTTAACATATAATTTTCACAGTGTTAAACTGAACTTTTCACGTAAATCCCCAACTTAGTATATGCATGTGGGGAGCCTAGCTGCCTTAAAGAAAAGCTAATGTATAATGCATATTTTATTCAGCATTACCATTCTGTCTCCCTATCTCTCAGAGTTTCTTTCCTTTGTCACTGCCCTGTCCTACACATATGTAATTTAGTGCCCTAATTTGGTCACAGCTCTTTCTATTTCATATATACCCGTGCACATTTATGTACATGTCAGTGTAATACATGCCTAAGCCATCTGGTATCTTTCCTTGCAAATGTTCACACAGAAAATTGACTGTGAGTAAGGTTCTGAACCTGCCTGTCCAAATGGTCCATATTTGTTTGATTTTTCTAGCAAATGCATAGATCCTATTAGTGAGACTGATCCAACATATTTCCATGTGTCAGCTGTACCTGCTGCAAGTGTCATTCTGTTCAGTGATAACAGGACTTGCATCCTAAAATAGAGAGAAAACAAGAACATCAGGTCCTTTTGAGGATCTGAATTGCTTTTTCTACCATCTGCTGACCAATGCTTTGAAAGAAAGAAAGTCTGTGTCTGGATTGACACCTTCCTTCTTTCTAAGCCAATAAAGGATCGGCCTGTTAAAGAGCCCAGACATGCCATGTTTGCAAGAGAAGCTTATTAGAACGTAAAATGTCACTGGTAATCATATGTTTGCAACTCATTGCAGTATACAGGAGCAGATACAGGTATTCTTTTAGTGTATTTGTTACATTTAATTATTCTTTGAAATGGCTTAATTTAACTCTGCAATAAAACTGTTTTACTTTTATTTTACTGTGATACAGAAATTGCAGAACAAGTTACCGAATGGGAGAAAAAGATGTGAAGAGAAGTGGTACTTGACTTCCTTGTTTTATTGTTACATATACATTGGAAAGATCTTTTAGATATTGCTGTATGAATATTTTTTTCATTAGTAGGTAAATAGCCAGAGCTGGAAATTGTAGGAGTTAGAAGAAACAGTGCAGGACCCAGTTTAATAATCATTATGAGGTGTAGAAATGATTGTGGTGTAGAAATTATTGGAATTATTGGAAGGAATGTTTGGGGTGAAGTATTTCCTTTCTCTGAAGCATCTGATGTTTGCTAAAGAGGAGAACAATTATAGATGGGTCAGTTATCTATTCTAGCAGTGTTTACAGAATAAGGAAAATAAAAATTTTCCCTGATATTCAAACTTGGATATTCTGCATTTCATATATGTAACTATGCATTGACGCATCATCCATTGCTTTTTCATGCACAATTCATTTCATCTGAAATCAACCATTATTAAATTCCATTTTATATTATCCAATAGGGCATCGTCAATCACCCAGGGAAAGGTAGTCTTATATGTTAGTCCAGTAACATCTCTCTTGCACAACACATTAATTTTAATTGTAAGCATTTCATTAAAGCAATATTTACTTGGAGCTAATTGCCCTGTATGCAGTATACCACTGACACAATGAGCTCTTTTTGTAACTGCATGGAAATTCTCCTCTATTCTAACCTTAAATACATTCAGCTGTATTGAATTACTGTGGAGTTCTGCCTAGAGCCTGTAGTCATTGCATCCCTAACCTCATAGACAAAGGTCTAGTGCTGAATCAGCTCACCTTTGTGGTTTCACAGTCCCAGTATGCACTTGATACTGGGACAGACCATGACTGTTTTTCACTTCTGTTGGCTTATGAAACATTCTACTGCTCGACTGGAGCACAGCCACAGCACTATTGCTGTGTGAAATTTTGCTGTTCCTGTTACACAGTCCAATTTTGGAGGCAGTCACACAGTCATCATTGAAAAATCTTCCTTCGGGGGCTTTGTGGGTCTCTTTTATTGTTTAGGCAGGTTGGAGCTCAGGAAGAAATAATTTCACTGATCTCAGATTGACCATGTTAAGAGGTGAGCTAAGCAGCTATCCCTGCCTCTGCAATCTACTGTACCATACTTGTTTTCTTTGCCATTTGTGACACAAAATGCCTGATGTTAGCTGAGACAATTTGTATCTACTGATCAGCAAGGACAGCTGTACCAAAATTAGTGGAAGGGATCTGTCTTTATACATATTATTGCTGGGCTATTTGAAATTGCTTCTTTTTCTTGCCTTGTACCTTGGATATCATCTGCACAGAATTTGCAGTTTCCTATAACTGTATTAAACAGGAGAAGGAAATAGTCATGAGTGTGTGTGCTGCTCTTGTAGGACAGACACACTGGACCTATGTGGCGTGCCAGTGTGCATCTCATGACCCAGAAAAATCATAACTGTCTTAGCATGACTGAGCAAAGGCTAATTCTCCCTTCCTTTGATTACTGTAAGCAGTATGACTGCCCTAAAGTGCATGTGGTTACTGTACCACCTTTGGTGCCAAAGCTGCCTCATCTGGTGCTGTCTGGCAGGCGGGAGTTGGGGACTTCTTGCAGCAATTTATTGCAAAGTGTGGGCATATGCTTGAAATCTTCACACACGTTTTATTCTCTTCCACTAGAGGCCAAGACATCCTTAAAATGTTTCTAATGGTTATCTCCTGTATTCTTACCTCTCAGCCATATCTACCTCCCGTAATCTGTCAATCTCCTATGCTTAGTACTGCCTTTCTTGTCTGCCTGAGAAGCCTTTCATCCCACTTGTGCTTCTGTCTTCTTGCCAAGTACATGAGCTGGTCCTTACAGCTAGACCCCTTCTTCAGTTGCATCATTGGCTGTGCCTGGCTCTGCTTGTGTGCCTCTGGAGAAGGTGGCTACTAAACATTTTAACATTTCATGCCGTTTATTTCCTGCCATAAATCCATCAGCTTTGTCTTTTCATCTGGTTTATGTTTAATTTCTTTTACTGAAGACACAAGAGGAAATGTGATAAGCACTGAGGGCATGAGGGGTACAATCACAGCACTGACCTCCCACCTGTTCCCCTGCTGTAGGAGAGGTGAAAATGAAGAGACAAAGAAGTTTGGGCTGATTGCCAGCAGAAGCAGGTGACACTGGCTGCGTTGCAAGGGAGCCAGAGAGCAGGGCAAAAAGCCAGAGTCTAAGTATAAATGCTAGAGTTTAGGCAGGCCTGGGTTCCAGTCAAACCTTCATGCATGGACTCATCAAAACCCTAATCAAATTTACATTAAATGTGTGTGTATTTTCATGCTGTAAGAGTCTCATGCTCCATAATTCCCCTCATTATGCATTAAAACCCTTGCACTTCTTCCATTCTTGCTGTCCCTCAATCTATTTTCACCTTCCTCTTGCCCCTGAAGGCATTTTTTCTGCAGTGTCACTGGCCTCTGTGCTCTATGGGTGCTTCTAGTCTGCTCAGAAATTCACAGAAAACGAGCTCAGAATTACTATGTGGCCATCCCTTATCCAGTCTGCAGAAAAAAAAAAAGTGATTTTTTAGAAAATCATAGTAAAGCAACTCTTTAAAATGACATGTATTAGAATGTGTGGATCACTGTTCATTGATCATATATTGACTAACAAAAAATGATTTTTTTCATGTAGTTTTTACAAAGAAATGTATTAAAAATATTAAAGACAATAATTAATACTTCAGATACTAGTGTCTAAATAATCTGACATGATTACTCCTGTAGGTCCCATTTGCTGTTCTTTATCATCATCATTTATTGTAGCATAGAAAGGTTACAGGCATGTGATTGGTAAAGACAGATATAAAAACTTATCAATAATCGTATTTTATAATATGGGAAGAACAGCATGTTTAGCTTGTCATCAAAGCATAGCTTGAATATTTAAGGGAATTTTCAGAAGTATATTTTCAAGAAAACTGTAGAGGCAATGAAAATGTGCCTGTCTTCTGCAGGCTTGTTGCTTTTTCACAGGAAAATTCCACACCACCCTTAGCCTGTGAGTGCACAAGTGTATCTTACAATGAATGTATTTTTTCTGCTAGTGAACTAAGGACAATCAGCTGTGGCACAAAACACCAGAATAGGTGCAGCAGTGATATCGCCTGCTTACACCATGAAACAGGGCATCACCCCTGCCACTCCTTTCAGTCCCTTCTCTGCTCTGAAATGATTTTGTCTTGCATTACATGCTTTAACTCCAGAGAAAGTTAGTAATTTTAATTTCTCTCATGTCTCTGTCTTTCTTGTAGGCCCCCTTTAGGTACTGGAAGGCTGCCTTGAAGCCTTTTCTTCTCCACACCCAACCACCCCAACTCTCTCAGCTTGGAGAGGGATACAATAGGAGAGATACTCCAGCTCTTCATTGATTTTAAGATAGAATTAGACCATGTTTAGCCTTTAATCCAGATAATTAAGGGTCCTGGAGAGCAGTTAATTTTGGGAAATTGTTGTGAATAAAGGAGCAGCAGAATGTGGCAAAGCAGCTAGTAGTAATTCTGGTGAACCTTAGGTAGGAATTGCAGATGCTCGTTATAGCAGCATGTAGCTGCAGGTATGTAACTATTTCCTAGGGCATCTACATGTATGAGGGCTGAGAGATTCCCTCAATTTCATTTTGTTGTTTCTCAATGGCAACTTCAAGGTAAACCACTTCTACTTCAGGAACTTTATGTCAGCCTAATTGTGTGGAAAGTAATGTTCTCTCTCTCTAAAATATACTTGTGCCCCTCAGATAAGATGTGGCATTGCTTTTCAGAACTGAAGCAATTTAAGGGAGTATTTGTGCATAGCTGTTCCTGGCTACTTATTTCTGCCCCTGAGCTCCAGTTTGTCATCCCCTTAGTTATGGTAATACAGCTAAGCGGTGCTTATCTGAAAACCAAATCCACCAGAAGAGGAATAGTTTCAGTGACTGGGTTTACAGCCTAGCAACACAAATTGCTATTTTTCAAAATGCCTTACAGGCATAGAAATGAGAGGTTAGATCAGGGAATGGCCTTCTTAAACCTTTTTTGCTGCTAATTATTCAGGAAAAGATCCTGGCCTTCGTGTCCCAGTCTATCTCTCTAGTTACAGAGATGCCATGTCCTGACCACATGCAGTTATCACATGCCCCAAAGGTAAACAAAGTTCAATAGGTTTGGCTGAGCCATCAGTAAATCATTAATCCATTCTCAAGTGAGATGTTAGTAAGGCACCACTATTGGTCAGAAAATGCTCAAAGCTCAGTATGATCTTCTTGACACACTGAATAATGTGTTTCATATGAATGTACAAATTGGTAACCATATTTCATACAGGCACAAGTAGGATAACTTGCTACCTCTTGTTGATTCTTGCTTGAGAATGGCTTAGCAGTAACTGAATCACTTTGAGAAGATAATATGTTTAACCTGTTGTTTAAGTTCTTAGGAAATACTGTTGACTATGGTTACTTGGAATTGTTTTGTTCTTTTATGACCTGTAGGAAGGAAATCTAAACCTGGGTGAATGACTGTGCCAATGTAGTGGTACTGAGGCACACTTCTGCTTTGTTTCCCAGAGGAGTCTGCGCCTCCAAAAGTTTGGTGAGCCAGCCTACAGCTCAGACTATGCTTTGTTCAACTTTTGATAGAGAAGTTAGAGACTTTTCTAGGCCAGGCCTGTGATCAATCACTATTGACATTTGATACTTCTGTGTTGTATTCTTCCTCACAAAGACTGTAATGGACAAGGTTTGTCCTCTTTCTGGCAACTCTTTAATCACCATCTCTTTTTTTTTCTTCAGTCTGAAAGATTTTGTTTGCTTCTTAATAGACTATATCACTTGGAAAGGATCTATTAATAATTTGCTGTTTCCTGCCATGTGACTGACAAACATAATAAGAAGTAGGAGATACCACTCCCTGCAATCTCTCTGCTGGGCTTAGCATTTATTCTGTATACTCCAAGACTTTCCATTGAAAAGTAGTCCAAACACTTTTCAAACACCTCAAACATTGTGTCTATTTGATCAGAAAAAAACAGTGTGCCAAGTCCAGCAGTGAGCCTGACACAATTTCAGTGAAATCAACAAATACAGTAGCAAAGACTTGTTGGTAGGTAGGTAAGAGAGACTTACTCAAACTGGCTAAAGTTTTTTGACCTTTTCTTCCCTCATCTGAGTTCTATTTTCAACAGTTCATTAAAAAACAAGAAGTTTTTGTGTGTCCATACCAACAATTACAGGAATCTTAGATAAAATAGCAAATAAGGAAGAACCACATGACCCTGTAATTTTCATGTGAAAAGGCAAAAGAACTGACAGGATCCCTAACATCCAAATAGAGGCATGGTGTTGCTACACTGGGGGTTCTCTGTTAATGTCTGTCATTGTGAAACCAAGGCTTGCTGAGCAGTCAATAGGTCTTTGGATATTAGTAGTAATAGAATTTTTAAAACACACTTTTTTCTTTTTTTTTTTTTTTTAAATTCACTATCTCTGTAGTAAAAATAGTAGAAAAACCAGGCTTTGCTTTAAATAGCTATGACTTGCTCAATTAGTTTCAGAACATTATGCAGTACCTGTATTCGTATCCTGGGCAGCTTCAAAATTGTATAAAATTTTATTCTTGCAGAGTTTTTTGAACCAACTACAGCAGTGGTTTACATGTGTTCTTTCGAGGTGTGATTGTGGCTGGTTTTTTTTGGCTCCAGTGTTATGTATAGTATTGTATTCTGCGTATTTTTGTTCCTGTGATGACTGCCTCATGTATCAACCAGCACCATGGTGTGAGTTGGATAGCCTAGTTATTTTTCCCTTGTGTTGGGATTCCCAGTCATTTCCATGGAAACCTGAAAAGCTGGAGGAATAAAGCACAGAAGCAATTGCTGTGTTACAGCATGTGCAGCTTGTGCCTGTGAGTGCCAGTGTAGTTGTAGGTCTGGCTGGGCTTCCAGTCTAAAACCTGTGAAAGGGTTTAGCTTTTAGATTTATTTCTTATTCAAACGTGGTTTTATTTTCCTCATGAAGGAATGTATTATAAACACACATTCTTACAAACATCTCTTAATACTAATAGAATGGGCACACTTACTCATAAGTGCATATTCAATATTATATACATGTTCACATATTGATACATGTACATACACAGACACACATGCACAAACGTCTCAGACAAACACATTCCAGAAACAGAGGTATTAAAGTCTGTAAGAAATGCATAACTTATCCACAGAGTTATTCTAATGGCTGTCACTTTCAAGGCTTTTCTTAATCAAAAACTAACAAAAACTTGAATAGATTGACAATGGAAGATATATGAACATGACTAAGTATTCTTTTCAGTGAAATAACCTAAAATATTTGAACCTCCTTCACAAAAATCAGAGATTAAACCATTTCATTTTGCTCCTGAGCAGCTGGTTCAAAGCAAATTCTGTGAGTGCAGAGACCACCAGAAGAGGTAACAAAATGGAAGATGAAAAAGAATTTAGAAAATAAATGAACATGAAGTTCACAGATCAAAAAACAAGCTTGATCAGGGCAACCATCTTGAGTGTTTCTTTCTCTGTGTTTTCTCTGTGTTACTTTTCAAATCTCACTAAAACCACTAGGTAAAATATGAAATTGTTCTTTGGGTTTCTGCAACCTATACTAGCAATTTTTACTCCTTCCCTTTATGTTGTAGCAGGAATATCTGACTGCACTTTGAAATCATCTGTACTATGACACGCTTCTATTTTTTTCAGCCACAGAGACACAGAAGCTGGGATACTATGACTTAATGTGAAAATTTAATTTGGAGATACCAACTGTGATTAAAAGACAGTTCCCCCTTCAGATTGGTTATGCTCCAATTCACAACAGGGTGTGATGCATGAAATCAAAGAAGAAGAAAGAACAACAGAGATAGTAGTCTCTGTTATAAAAACTATCTGTAGATGTCCTCAGCGATTTCCAATAATAAAGTGCAAATAAAACTTCTGAAAATATGGATTAAATACAAAGATCTTAGTCTGAATCTAAATTCTTGTACCTTTAATTTCCTACTGCCTGGTTTTCAGCTCTAGGAGCCACCTCTGCAATAGCAAGCTCAAGGTTCTAGGACTTAGATGGAGTTTAAGATTTGTGACTGCATACTGTAGGTAGTCAGCTAATTCCTTAACCATACTATTGTAGATCAGCTTTGGAGAACTTTGAAAGGGGGAATGGAGATTTTATAGGAAGGCTCTTCATCTGTGTCTTAATCATGAAAAAAAGCCTCTCAGAAAAATGGTAGTTAATAATATTAGATGATTTTCTGAAGGATACTATTTGTAGCACCAGTTGCTCATAAATGTAATTTTCCATTTAAAAAAAAAATATTCTTTGTAGGTGTTTTGGTTGCAAAAGAAGCTTGAGTGCTTTAACATAAAGTGCTGGTAGCCAGAAAGCAAAGCAGAGGAATAGAAACTTACGTATTTAAAATCTTGTAGTGCTAAAACCAGTCATTGGAGGAAGCTGAAATGTGCTTTCTGAATATTGGGAGTGGAACTGTTGAGTGTGGAAATTCATGTAAGGTTCTAGAGATATTCACTGTAGATTTCAATCCTTTAGGCCCTGGAAGGTGCTTTACAGTCTCCCTGGAGCTCTCTTTTCTCCAGGCTGAGCAGCCCCAGCCTTCTCATCCCATCTTCATGAGAGAGGTTCTCCAGTCCTCTGATCGTCTTCATGGTCCTCCTCTGGATTTCCTTCCACTGATCCATGTACTTGTTTTGGGACCCCAGAGATGGATGTGCTCAAGCTCTAATCTAGAGTTTTGCTTCTTTTTTTGGCTTTCTTCTCTGCATGAAAACAGTTGGATGTTTTCAAGTAAAGTACATAATGGGTATGCATTCCCTACCTTTACTCATTGGTGCTAGGGAGTTGTTAGGCTAAATATTCCTGCTGGGCTTTGAGAACATGAGTGTACATGCACATGTAATTAGTTGTGTTGCTTGTGGTGTTATAGTGCATATGGACTGCAATCACAATCCAGAACTTTATTTTGCCAAGTGCTGTACAAACATATGCCCTGCCCAGAAGACTTACAGTATAAACAGATAAATATGTTTCAGTTTTTACATCAGTGGGACATGACATGAGCTCAAGGATCTGCATACTATATTTCATTATAGGCCAGTGTGGTCTAATATACAGAGCAAGCATGCATGACTTCCAGCACAGTAATGTGGTCTATCTTTTTATTTTATTTGGTACAGACATATTTTCAGATATTTTAACACTTTCATTTGTACATCTATTTCTCACATCTAAGTTTGCATGCAAATTTAGTTCTAGTTCTCTGTCCATATAATTCTGGTATGTGATACCTGCATCATGTATCAGCTCTTTAGGATGCACAGTTCAGAGGAATAATGTTGCATTATACCTTTATAAGATATGGTGTTAATTATTTTGATAAATCTTTCAACAATTTTGATTTTTTTTTTTCTGAAGGTCTTCTGTAGACATGCCAGCCTTTGGTTTATTCAAAAAGTTTTCAGAACTTTATAAAAAATCTCAATAATTAGAAACCCTGAGTCTTTTTGCTGTTACAAATTTTATAAAGACAGATTCCCATCCTGTTGCTGGCACTGTTCCTTTCCCATAGGTGGTAAGAACAGGCAGAACTTTGGACATCCTGTTTCAATGTCTTTGGGAGCCAGAATGCTTTTTCTGCATAAATGGCTTTCTTTGCATTTGCCAAGAAACATTCTCTCACCCAGACAGAATAATAACTATATTAAAAGTATATTGTCTCCTCTGAAATGCTGCCTCAGATCCTACTTTTCATGTTAAGGGTTTAATGTGAAATTTGGAAAGAAAAAAAGCTGGAGAAATGAGGAAGCCCCTGCACTTTACAACATTGTCTTTGTCCTGCATCAGATCAACTCTTTCAGAGTGTATGTAAAATAATGCACATACCTACTTCCATAAATCTTCTTAGGTTTATCTCTGTTACTCAAGGATGAAAGGGACCTCTTTTTATGCAGAATCACTTCAGTCCTTTCACTTAGTTGTCAAAACAAAACCTAATGATGCAGTTTTCCATCTTTACAACATGAATCAAGGAGATAAAATCTTTGCACCATTGGTCCTGTGTGGCTGGTGGTATAATAAGAGAGCATGTCACAAAACTGACATTAAGGATGCAGAGATGTAATTTTGAAAGTCTTAGTTTTCATTCTTTTATCCTTATAGCATACAAACATGAACAGAGTTAATCAGATTCTTCCTCACTGTTACTTGAGTAATTGTATTAAGTCAGAAGGCAAAGTTTTAACTGAGGGTGGAATACGGATTGTTTTACTAATTTGGTCTTGTTTGACCGCTTTGAATTATTTAACAACAGTTCTTTCTAGATCTTGAAACCAGTACAGACAGCATAAGACTCTGAATCTTTTGTACCTTCTTAAGAATAAATCTGCTTTCAATTTGCTTTAAAAATCCATATTTATAATAATAGAATTTACAGGTGCTTTGATGTCAGAGTGACAACAAGAAATGAAATAAAATTGAAAAACATAATAAATGTATATTAATAAATTAAAATAAAATCACTTCCTGGCTGTCCTTTCATTCCAGGAGTTAAAGGGGCACTCTTTATGCCAGACTAATTGCATTCTAAAACTCATGCAATCATCCAAATTGTAACTGTGCTGGTAATAACAGGCCTACTTAAATGTAGCACTTTTTCAGGCCTTGTATGGGCCACTAGGTCACGGTGCAATAGTTATCACTACACTTGTCATCTCTGTCCTGGGAAGATACCTGGGGTTTACTGTATGCTATGCTACAAAATCCTTTCCATTTGGGATGTGTTTCTTCTTTCCTTTTTTGCCTTTTTTTTTTTTTTTTTTTTTACTCCAGAAATTGCTATATGCAAATTTTGAGCAGAAAATTACCAATTAATATTCATTATTCTTGTGGTCTCTTCTTTATGTTTTGAGTATTGTGTTGTATAGTTTTAGTGTTAAAACTATTCAAGTTATTGAACTGAAGTAGGTATTCTTGTTTTATGCAAAAACTGCAATAATCTGTGATCCTGTGTAATTTATGCTAATTATGTTAGAAGGGCCATGATTGATATTTTGCTCGCCTGTCTTACTAATTTATCAGTTAATTGTTGCACTTCTAATAGCTGTAAGCTATTTATAACACACCCTTTGAAAAACATACTGGCCTGTACACTAATAGCAGCAAACACTTCCGATACCATGTAGTTCTGAAATATTATTCTCACCATTGCTATGATTAGACAAAACCTAAAGCCAGAAAGGAGGTGTCATTGTTGTGGGGTAGTGAATGGGGAAGAAGGGATGCTAATCTCTTCACTTAATAGTGACAGCAATTAGCTTTAACAGACTAAGATTTTTTTTTTAATTGTCCTGTTTTCGGTGTGCAGACTGTTAGTTTACTAAACTGCAAGGCCTACATAGTTTTCTTTTGGAATTAAAAAGAGGATATAATAAATAAATGTGTCCTTTTCTATATCTTAAATACTTGTCTTTTGCATGGTACATACCCATTACAGTTAGCTTATGTTTAATTGTCTTTAATCAAAACCTTAAACACTAGTTCTGTCATTTTAATAATGCTTATTTCACGTGGTGTTTTGGTCTTTTTTGTTCAAAAATGGTTATAGGTGTCTTCAATGATTGTTAGTCTGAGTCAGTGCTGGTGAAAATCATTCTGTTTTCTACACTGGAAACAATACTCAATGAACAAACCTTAGCATGTGTATTAGTTGTGATATATTTTTGAGTTTGGGATACTAGAAACGAGATTTTAAAATATGGTATCCTAGTTTTTGAAGAACACAAATTGCATATATGTATCTTGTGGCATACTTATACTCACTAATATCAATTTGTGGATGTGGTGACTGGCTTATGTAAAAGCTTGTTGTGGACATTTTATATAATAAAATATCTGTGTATGCTTCTCAGTATGACAGTACTAAATATTTTTAAATGGCTTGTTCTATTTTCTCCTTGTATTCAGAAAAATATGTATTTTTATACATTCCTTATATAAAGGGTGAATAAGTAAAAAATAAACCAGCAGTCTCCTCAGTTCATTTCAGACTTAGATAATGTAGGTGAATTTGGGGGGGTGAAACCTAATCCTGTGTGAAAAAAAATCACAAGATGCACATGCCAAGATTGTATTTTTAATTCAGAAACCCCTTGTTGAGGGAGGGCAGGGTGAGCCTGTGGCAGATTTGGAAGTGAAATTTGCCAAGCAAAGTATGGAAGTTGAAGCCTTTCCCCTCTTATTTTCCATAATGATCTTTCCATTTACAGCTTTTAAGAGCTGTAACTCTTACAACTCTGCTTCTGGCTGAACTGTGGAAACAAGTCAGTGACTTTATCTTTCTGCAGAGCTGTGTGCTTTTTTCCAAGCAGTTTGCCAGGCACAGCTCTGGGAGGTTGTTCCCCATCAGAGGGCCTTTAGGCCTGACCTAAATGTGGGTGATTCACAGCAACAAAGAGGCTGAAACGCAGCATGATTGTGATTGCAGTCATTAGGACATTCAAAGATAAAGCTGAAACTCTAAAGAGTTATGACCTCTTTGACCTGAATTTCAGTGAATGTACTTTGGCTTTTTGTCCTCCGGTGTTATTTCTGCATATGGTGATAGGTAGTACACTCCATACTCCTCAGTATTGGTGCAGGCCCCATATTTGGCTTGTTCTTTATTCTCTAGGGATTTTAATGACAATTCAAAGATGTGTAGTGCAAATACATTGAATGAGAGTTACAGAAAACACTCCTACAGCCCTTCCTTGGTAGGTACCTTTCAGCTAATAAAATTGATGCTTCAATAAACATAGATGCGAAAATATTAGACAAATAGAAGTACGGAAACCTTCATTAGGTTGCTGTGCCCAAAAGACCATTATATATACTTTTAAGATGCATATTAAGTAAAGGTGTTTCTCGGTTTTGGTGCTTGTCCAGAACATAGGCTTCCATGAAATTAGGCTTTGCTGTTAAATCCTAGCTGTCTTTCGGAGCATATTACACCTCAGGACTTGCACATGAACAGTGTGTGCAAGAACCAGTTACACACGTGTGCCAAGGGTGGAAGCAGACTGTTTTATAGAGACTGTACACCTGCCCTGCGTGCCTTCCCTAACCTAGTGGGTTTAAAGCCTAGCAATGGAAGTGTAGAACATTTTGTGTTACTTGTGACCCCCATGTCTGTGAAATCTAACTCTGTATTTCAGTAAGTCTTATTGGCTTCCTGATTTCTCAAAATTAAATATTTTAATACACTTTTTTTCTTTTAAAGCACTCTTCTTGCCAATTTTCTTCCATAATGCTATGAAACATCTAGGTCTGCCATAAGCTAAATTATTTTTCTGTCTTTGTTCTTGTACAAAATATAACAAATAACCACATTTCAAATTTAGAACTAAAAAAAATAACCTTTCTTATGCCTTATATCTGTCATTTTCAAACACATTGTGTTTGGGAACAGGATTTTAGAGGAAAACAAATTATGCCAGATTCAACAACTTGAAGAGAAGCAAGGCTGCTGCTGATCCCTGTCCCTGAGTTCCATCAGGAGCAAGGCTGAGGATTCATTTACAGCAAGCACACAAAGCACATGTGTGCACATACATAAATACATGCTTGCATAGCTGCTCACACAGATTCTAGAGGGACACTCAGAGAACTCGTGAACACAAACATCATGCACACAACCACACACCCGTCCAGACAGAAGGAGCAAGCCACATCTTTTATATATCATTCTAAGTGCAACTAAGACTTTTGGATAAAAAATACTATAATGTCTTGATTTTTATGGATGTAACCCCATGCTAGAATTTCTAGAATAAATTCAGTGGATTTGGTGCAAATTTTGTTCAGAATCACCAACAATACAGAAAATAATCTTCAAGAAATTTCATTTTATGAAGTTACTAAAGGTTTAAGTTGCTTATCATCCCCACTTGAAAGTAGCATCTTCCAACAGAAATATGCTTCTTCTATTCATGACAAGGAAAATTACAGTTCTT
Organism: Emberiza elegans; assembly: GCA_024865655.1. NCBI lineage: Eukaryota > Metazoa > Chordata > Aves > Passeriformes > Fringillidae > Emberiza > Emberiza elegans. The sequence goes on along the minus strand of JALJVW010000085.1, from coordinate 23,745,229 downwards.
TTAAGAACAAATTATTTCTCTATATTTTTGTTTGATTCTTACTATAAATTTAACATTCAGCTTTAATCTGTGCTGCTTCTTAGTGCTTTGCTGACTGCACTGGAGAAATATGTAGGCTCTTTTTTCCTTCTGTTATATTTAATCTCTTATTATGAGGCCTTCGAATCACAGACTGCTTTCTTTCAATGTCTGCATCTAATGCAAGGAAATGTGAATTCTTGTTTAAGCCTATCTGTATAACCAAAATATGAGTTGAAACAGGAACTTGAAAACCTTTAAGACAGTTCTTTTTTCTTCTCATGTGAAAAATTCGTAAGTCCCCAGTCAGAAATGCTATAAATAGGGGAGAAAATGAACATAACACAAAGGTCCGGAGACTTCAGTAGTGGAAGGTCCTGTCAGCATGTGCTGACATCCAGCACAAAGTGGCCTGGTACAGGACCACCATCAATGACTGGTTAAAGGATGGTGCAGTTTGAGTTGCTCAGCTTCTGGATGTCTTCTTCCCAGTGGAACTTCTGGTTTATGTCCCAAAGCCTATTCACTGAGCATATCCAAAGTAACTTTATGGAGCCAGACTGATGAGTGGACATCTTTGCTTCTAAGAAAGAAGTGCTAAAGATCCAGTGCTATTTCTTCTTACCTCTTTTTTCCGTACTACTTTCTTGTTCTTCATATCTAAGATAAAAAGAGGTAATTAATAAGAGAAAGATGCTCAAATGACCTCTGTGCACCTTGGGTCTTTTCCACTCTAATCTGAGGCCAGTGAGAAATGCTTGAAAGGGTTCTCTGCTTCGTGTGAGGTTACTTCATTGAACCCCAAATGTATTTCCCCATTAAAAAAAAAAAGGTGATATATGAGGAACTTGTGAGTTTAACCAGAATTCTGCTTATTCTGGCCCTGTATTTACAGATTTGTCTGCAGCTTGCACTGTTCATCTGAAAATGGAGGGACTGGATTCCCTCTGTGCATTACAGCAGGAATCTGACTCTTACTGAAAGTTTCAGAACAAGTCCTGAGGATATATTCTCCTATTGTTCTGCAAGACGGTCTCTCCTTGATATTAATAAAAGCTTTGTGTTCATCACAAGTGGAAGAGAGCAAAATATTAATTTATATTCTAGTCATTGATTTGCCCATGTGCCTATTTGTTCACTTTGTGTTATGTACCCTCAACTTGTAACCTTTATCTTTGCAGAGTTCCCCTGGAACTCTGCTCTGTTTGTATGCTGGTATTTTCCTAAGGGGAAGATTCAAATACAGTAGTTCTTTTATAAAGTTTGTAGTTTCCTAAAAGGATGCTCTAAAATATTTGAACTAAATTTCAGATGTCCATCTGTATGCATCTGGGTTTGTGGAGGAAAGAGTCTGAAAGGAGAGGAAATTGACTTTCCATTCTGCCTAACTTTTCCTTAAACACTCCAGTAGGTTCTTAGAGTAACATTCTATCCTGCAGTTTTGTGTCTCTTTTGTCTTTCAGATCTTAAAATAAGAAACAAGCACCTTAAATGTATTTGGGAGAATCAGACAGGTTTCTGTCAAAATCAAGATCTTGAATTTTACTGCACTGTGCTAATAACAGTAATAGATATTTAATCAAGATGATTGAAATATTAAGAACAGATTTTAAAGAACTGACTATGCAAATATCGTCATAATGAGACTCAAGAATACTCTGAAAAAGCCTTGCTAAAATTGAGCTGAATGCCATCAACCACTCTCCCTTCACCCAGAAGTACACACATTTTAGCCTAGAATGCAACTTATTAAAAAAAAAAGATCAGTAGGGCATAAATTAAGTTTCAGATATTGTTGTTGATTCAGGTTTGGTCTGCTTAGGGGAGAGGAAGACCTGCTGAAGAAGATAGTGTTATACAACAGAGATATTTGGGGCCCATAGAAATAATTGATAATTGTCCCATTTACCAGGTAGGGTGAACAGTGTCTCACAAAATATATCCAGTTTATAAAAACATATTTGGATTAATAGGAGTCATAATTGAGAAATTAGTTTCTTTTGGAATACAAAGACATGCTTGAAAAGAGGTTATGTTACAATTTGGATTTGCCTAGTATTTTCTGAGGAGAGCACTAGAAGGTCAGTTTGCATTTTTTTAAGGAAGACTGCACAAAATACTTACGTAGTATGGGATACACTGCTTACATAAACCATTCATCATCTCCAGGTCATATTTCTTTGATTATAGATAGAGGAGCATTTTAAATGTGAGAAATGCATTTGACATATTTTATTTTGTTCCTTGAGACACTAGGTTAAAAAAAAATTCTTTGAATCCCTTAATTTGTCTTTCACACAGAAGGAATACCATTTTCTTTCAGTTATAAAAAGAGATACTGAGAAAACGTTGGTGATTAAAATAATAAAGAAATCTTACCTGCAGGAATTTGCATCCTGCATCATAGGTAATGAAAATCTGCCTTTACTGAGTAACTTGAGTAGCATGGAGATAAATTTTAAACTGCAATCTTTTAATGTAATAAACTCATTAGGTTGTCAGGAAGTCATATTTTTCTCCAAACATTTTACTTTTGTCACATTATGAGTATGTGCAATATTACTGATTAGGGAAGAGCAATATTTCTAACAATTTAAGCAACATTCTTGATTGACCATAACAATTATGCGACAATTCTAGTATTTGACAGTCATTTCCATATATTTTTGAGGTCACAGATGATCATCTACAGAATCACAGAATGAGTCATGTTGGAAGGGACCACAGTGGGGCATCCAGTCCAGCCTCCCTGCTTAACCAGGGTCACCCTAGAGCGCATGGCACAGGATTGTGTCCAGATGTTTCTTGAATATCTTCAGTGAGGGACACTCCACAGCCTCTCTGGGCAATCTGTTCCAGTTCTCAGTCACCCACATTAAAGAAAATCAATATTTTGTCAGGTCATATTTTCTCAAACATTTTAATTTTGTCACATTATGAGTATGTGCAATATTACTGTTGGAAGAGCAATCCTAATTTAAGCAACATTCTTGATTGTACAATTATATGGTAATTCTAGTATTTGACAGTCATTTCCATATTTTTGGGCACCATCTACAGAATCACAGAATGAGATGTTGGAAGGGACCTGGGGCATCCAAACATCCCCTCATGACAGGATTGTGTGCAGATGGTTCTTGAATATCTTCAGTGAGGGACACTCCACAGCCTCTCTGGGCAATCTGTTCCAGTTCTCAGTCACCCACATACTAAAGAAGTTCTTCCTCATGTTCAGGTGGAACTTCCTATGCATCACTAAGTCTTGTCCTATTGCTGGGCACCACTGAGAAGAGCCTGGAAACATCCTCTGACACCCTCCCTTCAGACAGTGACAGCCATCTCTTCTCTGGTCAGAACAGGCCCAGCTCCCTCAGCCTTCCTATGCAAGAGAGATGCTCCAGTCCCTTAATTATTTTTGTTGCCTTCCTCTGGACACTCTCCAGGAGTTCCATGTCTGTCTCATCCTGAGGAGCCCAGAAGTTTCTACAGTATAGACAGTGAATGCTTTCGCTCAGTAAACATTGGACATCTTTTGAGAGTGTTTGAGAATCAAGTTTTTGGATTTGAAGAAATACACGTAAGAAAAAAAAATTAGGAAAGACGAATTTTGGAAGTCCAGATCTAAGGCCCTTAGCTCTTTTGTGGCTTTCTAGACTTCTGATACATTATGGCTAGAGAGAAACCATAATAATTCACTGAGAAAGTGTTGGCTGACTTGGAAATTTAGGAACTTGGGACTGAACCTTGCAGTCACCATGCCTCTAGCTAGAAATACAGATACCTTCAGAATTTTAACTGGAAGAATCATTTTCAGGAGTTCCTGCCCTCAAGGGAAGAAAATGCTGACCTACTTCCCCTCAAGGGAGCAAAAATCACAATTTGTCCTGGAAAGGAGGCCAAATCTCTTGATCATTTACAGCTGGCAGCCATGAGAAAGTCCAAATGGTAGATATGTGACTGTATCTAGAGACAGGGAGAGTGGTGCTGGTTGCAAAACTTCTAGGAGTTCAGGTAGCTCTGTGGTGAGACTCAAAGCCTTAAATCCTTTAAAAACCTGAAGGCTCCCACAGGTTATCCAGCAAGCCGACAGATAAGGTCCTGTTGAAAACTTGCTCTCTGTTCTTAGGAGTTATGACCATATCTGAATAATTCAGTGGTTTTCTGGAAGATTAATGCAGCCTTAAAGGTTGAGCAGCTGCAGCTCACATTCTGCTCTTCAGCTGCAGCAGTGCAGAAGTTGGTTGTGCTCATCTGGTTGTCCAGATCCACTTCACTTCTACTGACTGGCAGACTGTGATCTAATATCTGTCGAGCATGGCCCACAAGTGTTGTTCATACATGCAGGAGCCTGGAACCATGTTCTTCAGATGGATCAAATCTGCCAAGTGATGCAGGCCAGCATATGTAATTGGCCTGTCTCCAACATAGTTTATTATTCTGTTAATTTCTCTTTATTTGCATATTTCAGTAGCGTACAATTTTCCAGAGTACTGGTGAAGATACTGAATATTGTAGGGGTAAATGTATGCCTGTGGGATTATATTAGAAAGGGTCTTGTTAAATATATATTTTATTTGTTTTTACACTTAGTTTTGTATAAAAATGACTTTTATACAAAATAATTTTTCTGGAAAAATACTTTAATACAGTTTTTTGTTTTCTGGAGAAATATTTGCTAATTGTGATAAATGTGTTGATTTTAGGAAGCACTTACTGTCTGAATGCTCAACAAGAGAAAGCAAAATATTTCAAAGGTTTCTAAGGATATGATATCCTATCATAGCTACTTTTACTGACAACTTTTAGAGTATTCTCAAAGAGCAGTTTCAAGTGGTTTTGATTACAGATTTTCCATGATGATGTGTTGACTGGTGCTAATTAGGTCATCATCTTGTATCCCATATTGCTTTTGTATGACATTACTAAGGGTCAGCACCAGGAATATTAACTTAGTGAGCCTCACCATCCCCTCAGCAATTAGTAAAGGTTAATTTTAAAAGTTACAAATAAAAATTTTTGAGATTTTTTTTTCAGTTTTTCTCATTCCCCAAGTAACAGCAATGCATTGAAGACCTATTAGCCTATGTTTATTTTGGGGGGGGTAAATGTTGTTTGAGACTTTGATTTTAAAATGAAAAACACTGACAAATATATATTAAAAAAAAATTGTTGATTACTATTATTAAATTTTCAAATAACAATAATGATCATCAAATATCTTTTATTGACAAATAATTCTCTTGCGACTATGTACCTTTTCTCTTTTTAACATTTAATGAAATACTTTCACCTGCTCCTAACTGTAGCCATTTTATAAGATTGTATTCTTCTCAATTTGTCTCATTATTATTTCCAGCTTTCAAATACAGACAATTTAAAAGCACCCTGTTTTGTGTGTGTGTAGTAGTAGTTACTGGTAGAAGATTCTGTACAGTGAGATGTAACAAGTCTTATTGCCTACATGGAGGGGACCACACAGACATTTTTTTTTGCTTTACTCAGAAAATTTGTATTTAGTATAGCATCTTGTGATTTGTGATTTATAGTGCTTTGTGAGAGCACTATAACTATTCATGTTCTGTTTCTCTAAATCCTCGGTAACACTAATGCATATAGTGGTGGTGCTCAGAGCTACCTCTCCCTGGCCATTGTCCTAAGTAAGGCATATCCAATAATTTGGTTCTTTTAAATTCTAATTTACAGATTTAATTTCTACCTCTTTTATCTTTTCCTTCTGGGAATTGAGAATCGCAGAATCACAGAATAGCCTGGGTTGAAGGGGACACTCAAGATCATCTAGTTCCAACCCCCTGATTTTGCAGGGAATATTCCACTAGACCTGGCTGCTCAGAGCTCCATCCAACCTGGCCTTGAACAATGATGGGGATGGGCATACACAACTTCTCTGGGCAGCCTCTTCCTCCCAGTGTCTCACTATCTTCATGGAATATCTTCCTGATACTCATTCTAAACCTACTCTGAGGTTGAAACCATTCTCCCTTAGCCCATCACTACATACCCTTTGTAGAATGTCCCTCTCCATCTTCCTTGTTGGCTCCATTCAGGTTCTGGAAGACCACAATTAGGTTACCCTGAAGCTTCTTCTTCTCCAGGCTAAGCAAACCAAATTCTTTCAGCTTTTTCTTGTAGGAGAGGTACTCCACTCAAATCAGCTTAGACCCTTGCATTTTCATTTCTAGAGCTTCTCTTTGAATAAAGGCTAAAATTTTCTTCTCTTCCTATTTCTGATGCCTTCTCTTCGCTTTGATTTGTAATATTAGATGCCAGGCTAAGACTAACTGTAGCCAGCCTGTCCTCCATGTCCACAAGTTTTTTTCTGGAATAGCTGCTAAGTAAGAGCCGAGCTACAGAGCTTAATTTAGAGGTCATTAATGAAGTAGAACTACTAAGGTGCACTCCTTGTGAGACCAAAGTCCACATTTCCTTTTCCTGCATGTGAAAGTGATGTTTGTGTGAGATTGATGGTTTCGGTAGCAGAATTCTGTTCCTGGCCATGGAAGTGCCAGGGGTGCCACTGAGGACTGCAATGGTAGGCTGCCAGGTGACTGTACTTTTGCAGAACCAATGCAAATCTTGCTAGAATTTCAGGAAGTTGCTTACTCCCAGCATGCAGCATGTAATTCATGGAGAAATGAAGGCTGAAGTTTTCCATGACTGACAAAGATCTGTAAGCAAGCATATAAACATCGAGGTAAAGCAAAATTCCATTGACTAAATGTAGGCATCTAGCATCATTTGATCTGTCCTAGAGCATCCAAGACTCACATTGGCATATATGAGAAGGCATCTAGGTCACAGACAATAGCAAGTCAATTTGTGCTTTTCTGGAGAAGCAGCAAACTAGGTAGGATGCACAACAAAATTTAAAATTGCATTTGTGCCAGCAGCTTTTATAATGTTTTTATTTCTTTGACCTGCTTCTGGATATAGATTGTGTGGATCTCACAGGGGCTTTTCCAGCTTTGTGATTTTTTCTGTGATTGTCAGCATAGTTAAAAGTGTACTATACTACCCTCAGTGTTTTTGAAGTGCTTACTTTGGTTTAGAAAGACAGATAAATCTGTTTTGTAGTTTGTCCCTTATAAATTTACACAGACTATCATAATAACTGGGGCAGCCTTTCCAGGTTAAGATCGTAATAGTTCTTTCAGCAGGTTTTTCAGTATAAACAAATAAGGCTAGATAATGTTTTTCAAACATTTTAAAAACATACTAGTCTGAAGATCAAGTAGCTTCACTTCTGGTCTCCTGTCAAATCCTTACACATTGAAGACTTATAGAATAATACAGTGCACTGTTTTCTTATTAGCAAAAGGAAAAGAATATTATCATCTAGTAAGTAATTTTTATATTCCAGAGATGCTGTTATGTGCTTTGATATGGCAGCTTTAAAAGCATCAAATGCCTCTCAAGTCATTGGAGCTAAGAAACTGGCTAGGATGTGAACTCACGGTGTAGGATAGATATTGTTGGTGGGTAATGTTTAAGATTCAGTTTAGGTGCCTGGAGATATCTACAGGCATGCCAAGTGTCTCATGCAATAGTTGATGGAGAGCTAGACAGCAGAGACAGAGGTGCCTGGAGACTGATTTTATCCAGCTGAAGTAGCTTCATGGAGCTGATCAGAGGAGTTGGTCCCCAGGCTCCAGTGGCTGTGTTAACGTGGGAATAAATTCATTTGTCTAAGCATAGGCAGTTAATGCCATTTCTGATGCCAGAGGACACCTGAAACTTCTGCCCAGGGTTGCTAGATACAACAAAGGATTGGTCTGTACCTTTCCATTCTTTTCTGGACTGGCAGTTGAGGGTTTGATGGAATACCTTGTGGGATCTCAGATAGCATGATTGGTTGATGAAGATAGAGGCTTATGCTCCAAATGTATCTGCACTCAGCTAAATATTAATATGAAAATTAAATTCTTAATTTTAAAATTAAACCCACTCAAAGTTATGCAGAAGACTGACCTGAATCCCCCTAAAAGTGGCTGGTGCTCTATTAGCTTTCATAATATCAGTCTATCTTAAATTATCCCTTTAGTGTGGAATATAGCACACTACCAGGAGTCAGATGATGACTGCTGAGAAACAGAACTACATCAGTAGCAAAGAATCTTGTGAGAGTGACACCTTCTTTTTACCAAATCCCTGTCACCTACAAATTTTGTTGAGGTGATTCTTTCCTGATGCTGTTACATGTTGAGAGAACTCTTTAAAAACACTCTTTGATTTCTTCTTTCCTAGTTACTTTCCAAATTGTTTGCGTTAAGTTACTGACCAAAGAAAGTTAGGTCATTAAAGGGTTGGCTGCAAGTCACTTGGACCCTTTTCCATGTTTTTGCATGAGATATATGACATTCTTACCAGATATCAATCCAAGGATATTGCTATAAAGGGGGTGATTGATTTTTTTCCCCTGGGGGAACTAGAGCTCCATGGTCTATTTCTGTGCTTCCTGACCTTTACAGTATCATCACTATGTATGAAGCACTGAAGATCCATCTTGCTATCTTGTTCTTCTACAGCCAAAGGAGCTGGTGATACAGAAACTGCATATATTTTCCCTGACTCAGTCTCTCAACATAGTTCAGTGCAATTTGCTTCTGTTGAGCAAAATCCTGAACTCTAGCTAGCCTATTTAGTTTACCTTTTAAAATCTGGTGACAGTTGTTCATGTAAAATCAGAAGAAACTATGTGGCCCTACATTAATTATTATAGGTCAGAGATGGTGATGCTTTCAAAGATCTTATCTATAGGCTTGCCCTGTCTGGTAAACATGTAAGATTTCTATGTATTTATTACTGCACAGAAAACTACACTGGATTGGCAAGCTGTTTGTAAAATGAAGATAAAGATCTAGTCATGTAGCAAATTAACCCATTCCTGACACTTGAAAAACACAGCTAAACTATGAAACATGCTGGCAAAGATTGTAATGCTATATTAAATAAAATTAAATATTTGAAGGTCTAATGGTCTCCTATTTTCCTCTATTTCCCACTGTAAAGGCTTTGGTTAGAAAACAACCTGTGGTGTGTGACCCCTTGGCTTTAGTTTTAAATTGTATATGAATCTATTGAATCCTTGTTTTGGAATATTTGGGAGTAATGAAGGGTTTATGTCAGAAATATCCCCTTGAAAACAGGAAACAGAGCTTAGCTACACACAATTTTCCATGAAAGCAGGGCACAGAAACTGACTGTTTAAAGCAGAAATTACTGCATTTTCTGTTTTTACATAAACACAAAGATCCTAAAAAATCCCTGTATGGAGAACTTTCCCTTACAGGATAAAAAGGAATTAAAATAGTGTCAATAAATCGTGTGAGAGACTGTATCAGTCTGTGCATTGATAGTCTGTGCATGCAGGATAAGAACATTGACTGCCTGCTAATCTATTCCCAGATGGAGGTGGATGCAGACGAGAAGCGCCATCGCACACGCTCCAAAGGTGTTCGAGGTATGTCTCTTGCTTCAGTAAATCACTCAAGGCCCCTGCTCAGGGTGACCTTCATCCTCCAGAATCTCTTTGCACGATTCATTCTGACCCTTGCTTTTACACAACCTTTCTGGTAATTTTCTGTAGAAGAGGGGTACTTGTAATAGATGATAAATTTTTATATGTTTTCCATCTCTCTGCAGTTCCCGTGGAACCAGCCATACAAGAGCTGTTCAGGTTAGTGCTCTGAGTGTAAAATGTATCCCCATTAGCAATTTAGAAAATTCAAGCCTTTTAATGGGTATAAATGCACTTTCAAGTTCATTGGTGGTTTGCTCATGCCCTGCTGCACTGATGAAATTAATTCCCTCGAGACTTGCTAATAAAAAGCATCCCCTCTTTTTTTTTTCCCCTTCAGTTATTTGATTTCTCTTTCTGTCTTGGTTGCCCTCCATCTCTGTAATACCTAGTCTGCCTGCTTTTAGTATAATCTTTCTGCAGCACACAAGCACCTATATAATTAATTCTCTCTTTTGCAGCTGTCCCACGCCTGGCTGTGATGGCAGTGGTCATGTTAGTGGCAAATATGCAAGACACAGAAGGTAATATCTGTAATTTTTCATAATTTAGTGAAGAGATTTGGTAAACAAGTTATCTGGCATGACCTTGATAAACCAAACAATGATAAAAATTAGCAGTCACATATTCTAGAAGCCATTTAGTCAGGGTTATTTTTTCTTTCTGAATGTCACAAAATTTAACTCACATTTTTGCTGAGGAGACTTGCTCTCACTGTCAATCTTCAACAATTTTTGCATGCAGTTCTCTTGCTTGTATGTTGCAAATTAAGATTTGGCTCCACTTACCTGTTGGCACTCATGTTCATGTTATTTAATGTGTTTCATAGCTGAATGAAAAAGAGTTTCTCAGCATTTTAAGTTCAATGATCAGGTTAGATTCAAAGCAAAGCTTAAGGCAAATCAGTGATAATAAGGCTTCAGGGTTCAAATGTTATACTGTATTATAAATACCTTTACTTCAGTTTTTAGACTATGAAATGTGGAGACATCTCCTTTAAAAAAATTTTCCAGCTGTTTATGGTTAATAGTATACAAGGTAGCATATGTTACACATACTGCATGTGCTTCAAATTAATTTAAACCTCAATCTTTACATTTCTGTGTCTGCAAGGTCCATGTTCAGTTGTGTTGTACATCTGTCTAAACACCATTCCTTTCCTGAATCATTTGTCCGTGAATTTTTGTGCAATATTTTAAAAATTTAACAGCTCTAGAATACATGTATTTTTCTCTCATTGCTGTGCATTTTATTTGACATATTTTATACAGCAGCATGTTGTAGGAGATAAAATGGCTGATGTTTAGGCCATCTCTTTTCTGAATTGAGGGAAGTGTTTCAAACCAGTGTTAAATTATCCTGAAACTCTAAAGATCTTTTTTCATTCTTGATTTTTCAGCTTATAAAGCACTTGTGGTGTTTATAAGAGTAGATATCTCACGCCAGATCTGATTACTATATACATATGGGGTCTAGGAATTAAATTGAAATTATTTATTTGGGGTTAAGGCATTTATTTGAAATATGACAAGATACTGGACAGTGCCACTCAGTCCACTCATGTTCCTTTTTTCTTATCAGTGAATGAAGCTTAGGGACAAGTCCAGGAAGCACTTTCAAAATTAGACCAAGAACAGTGATATTAGAATTACTTTGAATTACATTTAAACTGTATAAATCATAAAATAATTATTCACATTTATTTTCTTAATATTTTCTTCACTCATAAGAGCAGTAACATTTCTGTTGCTATTTGAAGGCTTTGGTTAGATTGGAACACTGATTTAGGAAAAGTATCCAAAAGAATTATTTTTAAATTCATTTGTGACTTCTCATTTCAAACCATGGTTTTCCTTTGTCCCTTTTCTTTATGGAAATACAAGCCTCACAAGTAATTAAAGAATGGCACTAAATCCTTCTTTTCCCTCAGAAATTCCATGACCTGTCAACAGTTAAGTGATATGATTATAGTGGCCTTTCTAGTTACAAGATTATAGGTACATACATTTCCTTACACTTGATGGAATTTCTATGCAGATATCAAAAACATACAGAAAGAAACTCTTTAGCTTGAAAAATTCTGACTTTTCTTCTGAATTGCTCTAACTTTGTGTTAGAGTTAATGTCTGTGTTTGTGTAAGATCACCCTTTTGGGGAAAGAGAAAGCAATAAATGTGAGGTTTGAAAAGATTACATGCAGTTTTGAGATGTTAATTCCATATTTTGCTTTCTTGACATGATTCTGGTATGTCAGTACACGAACAGACTGAATCTCAGAGCTGTTAATTAAATGAAATTTTGGGCAGATGCGATAAGAATAAAAATTGGAAATACATCAAAAATTCCTTTTTTTTCTACAAAAGAATTAGTTGGGCTTTTATGTTTTCTTGTCACCATGATTGCCAATCTACTAATCAAAATATATTTAACAAATATATGTCCTATTTAATGTAAAAACACAGAGTTTTTTGTTGAGGTTTACAATATACATTTATCTAAGATTTCAGTTTTCTAGAAGAGAAGCACTATTTATTCACAACCAACACCTACTAAATTTACCTTTTTGAAAGAATTTGAAGGAATTTTCCTCTTTTTCTATTTTGCTATATGGGTGGGAAAGACCCTCAAACATTTCTTCCAAAGAAGTCAGACTGTCTTTAAAATTTGATGTGTTCAGGGAATTGCATATCTCAGCCGATGCCTAACAATTCTGTTTAGACCTACAGAGCACTGTAATGAGGTTAAGACCTTTTCATTCATTATATCAGACCAGCTCATTATTAGGAATGAAATGCATTTGCTTCCACTAGATGTAGTAAGAGCACTCCAAAATTCTATTTCTTCTAAAATGTCTTGAAGTCTCTGGAATTCCAGGTGTTTTGTTTTTTTTTTTTTTTTTTTTGGTTGCTTTGGTTTGTTTGGGTATTTTTTTAGTTATTATTGTAATTTTATCTTTGTGAAGGTGAAAACTCATCCTCAGGTAGTACATTAGGCTTGAACTGAAATAAACAGATCCTTTCACATTTTCAGATAGATTCAGGGGATGAAATGTTGTTCAGCTGATAAAATATTAGAAGTTAAAAGAGGATTTTACCACAGGTTTTTTGCCTTGGTTGTATTTTTAATTTGGAAAGACCTTCAATGTAGGTTTACTAAGGGAACAAACAAACTTTCTATACCAGTGATATTTTGAGGTGCATGAAAACATGGGACTGGAACTAGGTAGTGTAACAGTGGTAAGAGCTTGTTGTGTCACTTCCATCTCCTTGATGTTTTTCTTTGTGTCAAATCTTAGTTGGAAGGGAAGCAAAACCTTGCATGACTTGGTTGGTGGCTTGCTGCTGGGTCTCAAGTTCAGTGCCCGATGTTGGCTTGTTGGCTGGACACGCTAATAGACAGCTTAGCTGGACAAGTTTCTCTAAAGGGCACTTTAGGGCAGAATGCTGGGATCTCTAAAATTAGTGTGGTGAAAGCACCTCTGTCCAGTGGCTGCATGGAAAGGTCAGAAGAATTAACATCCCAGTTTGGGCACTGGGGAGTGCCCAAAGTTGGATAGTGTGCCTGCCTTACTAGAGCAGACTCTCTTTTTTGTGTGTTTTAGTAAGACCTGGAAACCTGAGCTAACATGGACCCTCTAGTGCTGTCCATGACACAGAGCATGAGGCAATGCCTCCAGGTTAGAGTTTACAAAGATGGAACTGCAGTACCTGTTGTTTATCTTTCAAAGCACCTGAGGCCAAATGAACTGAAAAACAAAAAGAAAACAAAGGTTATAAAATATCTGAATGCAAGATATAAACAAAATTTTTAAAAAAAAAAGCCATAAACATGTTCAGATAGTGGTGGAGACAAGAGAAGAATTCAAATGTTAGGAGTGAAAACCAGAGCATCTCCTGGGCCGTGCCTCAGATGCAGGTTGTTTTATTCCCTTGGTAGCTGTTCAGGCCCATTGTGCATAGCAGCATAACAATGAACACTGCTCTTATACCTTCAGTACTGTGAATTGATTTTGAACAATAAGCTTGGTCCAGATCCTTGCACACTTTCAGCTGTGAATAATCCATCTGTATATAGGGCAGTGACTCTAACCAGACTAGCAGGGTGTTCCCACAACTGTGTTTTCAGGATGCCTTTTGACTAAGCATCTGAAGAAGAGCGTAGATTCAAGTGTTCTTTCACTGCAATTAGAAGAAACTTTGCCAGTTCCATTAATCAACTTCAGAGTCAACAGGAATCGCATTCTGTGTAAAAAATATAAAGTAAAAGTGAGTCCAGTTTCTGGTCTGTTCTGCAGGTGCAAATCCCATTGTTACTCTGGAGTAATTGAGTGCAAACTGTGTTATTTACTGAGTAGATGTGAATTTGATGGTTTCAGAAATATTGCTCTTTACTTTGTTGCTCTCCATTTAGCACCTTTATAAAACAATGTCATATACCAAATAGGTGCCAATGATTTGCCATATAAGTAGGTATGTAGACACATCATAAAAATCCTAACTGGATTCCATTAAAAAATACTGATTGCATACAGTGGCTTATTTAAAAGTTTCTTAACAAAATAGTTTCTTTTTTTTTCTCAAGTAACAAAAGCAATTAGATTCTGTAATGGATTCATCACTTGCTAACTGCCATGCTTCTAACATAACAATCTAACAAATAATATTCTACATATAACATATATTTTAACATAATATTCTAACAAATAAGAGACCTGAAAAGAAATCTTTAGGTGGTAGCATGGCACTATGTATATTCATTTAGGATTCTTTTAGAGCATACAAGAGTGTATATTTCAAAGCAGATACAGCCATAGTATAGAAGTTAAAGCAAACCAATTGTGGTCTGAAAAAATTTGCATAAAGTTTCAGTGAAGAATGTTAAGACCAAATGATAAACCCTTCATATTTAAAATGGAAATACCGATAGAGCTTTTACTATATCATTAATTTCTATTTGATTGCTGAAAATAAGAATTCAAATGAAATAAACCAACTTAAACATTCATCTGCCAGGGAAGTTTTCATGCCTTTTTTTCAGGTCATATTTTATTTGTAAAGGATTTCATTAATTACTGACACAATGTCTTGCAAAAAAAAAAGGCTAGTCTCAAAATCAAAGAGGAATCATAAAACGATGTGCATATCTGTAAAGTATAAATTGTCCCTAACTTTATAGAATACATTGCATTTTAATTTTCTACCAAATTTCATGATACTACCAGTTCTTTATTGATTTACTAGGCTGTCTCTGGTTTATTACATTATACAGTTAGAATTATTTTGACTGTCTTTTAATTTTTAGGCATGAGATTTGTCACTTCATATAACAATTTGAATTTAAAAATACCTTAGAATTTAGCATTGCTATTTTGATTAGGAAAAAAACAAAACAAGTACCACTGCATTGCCTTGACATTATATACTGTATTTTAGTCTACATATTCTAACAGAGCAAGTGAAATAATTCAGGCCCCCAAACTTTGAAATTAAAAGGCTCAAATATCTCTCTGTTATTAGAAAATTATTGAATTTCTGTGCCTTGTTGTGCCATATTTCTTATTCAAATTTTTTTCATTTCATATACCTTTTCACCCACCAGTTTGATTGCCATGGCTGCAGCCGTGGGTGAATAATTGCCTGTCTTCACAGGAGCATGTTCTGGAGCTAAAGTCGAGTGCTTGCTTCCTGATGTATGCCTCATTTGGATTCTGCCGACAGCCTAGGGGCTGTATTATTCATGCCTTGACAGATAGCACTCACTAAAAGCATTGGAACGGGGCCAGGTACTGGCAGAGAGATAGTGGAGCATTGCAACTTGCAACCGAGAGGAGCATCTATAATACAAAAAAGAGAAATCCTCATACCTTCCTATTGCTGGTCTCACTTTGATGGAGAATTCATTTGCATCAAAATAAAATACCCTAAAAATAAATACATTTTTTCTAAACCACGCTTCAAAGTTTAACACAATTTTCCACATTTAATTGCAAAGCTGATTTTAATTAGTAAGGCCCTGCATGTGAAAAATGAAGATTCACTTGGGTGAGTGTAACACATTGCAGTGTCTGCTGAATGCTCTAATTAATGTATGGCTGCTGTACAACAGGGTGCACTGTGGGATATTTATGAAAAATTCTGTGCACGCAGCCAGTCTATCTGTATTTTAGCTCTTGAATCACAAGAATAAATAACTTTTCCCCCTTTATTCTTTATGAGACATCATTGTGCATGCCATCACCCTATCCATAAACTTTATGGCATGCCTGTCCTTTTTACTATTTGTCAAAGATACTATAAATCAGAAGCTAGGACATACATATTTTAACATTAATTTGATGGCAGAGCATGGTTGCATGCTGTGCAGAACTAGAGGTCCACTGATGCTTTTGTGCTAAAGCCTAACCACAGAACAGTGAGGTCCTTACTGTTGCTTGCTTTCATGATACTGTGAAAAAAATCCCATAGGATGCTGGAAGTATAGAGAAATGTGTATTCCTTTATCTCTCAGCTGATAGTCAACCTTTATTATATTGTTTTTAATGATAAAATGATTAGCTGGATATTTACCTGAGGAAATATTCTGACACTGTCTGAAATTTAATTCTATTTTCTTTAACAGCAATATTTGCTAAAGACCTCAGTAAGTCATGGTAAATACCAAGAATAATATTATAAATATAATTTATATGAAGTAATTCACCATTCAGGGTTTATAAAAAATGTTAATAGATGAAGCTTCCTCGCTTTTTAAATCCAGCTAAAGAGATATATGTAAGCAAGTAAATAAATAAGTGCAAGAGCATGGGGATTTTCAAACAGAACACTGCAAACAATGAATAATTGTGCTGACAGAGAATCCATAATGTATTAGAGGTCTGTATTGGCTGCTGTCTGGATTCAGCAATAAATCCTTTGTCTGATGGTTGATTAATGATTAGAAAGGTACAAAGCTGGGTCTAAACCATCGAGCAGCTATCAATTGCAACTAGCAATTGGTGTGAGGCTCTGCATGCTAGTGGCTATTGTGTAGAGGTTACTACACAAAGGAACCACGGCTCAATTAGTCCTACCACCATCTGGGCTGGGAGTAGCTCTTGCAGTGGCAACAAGTTGCAGGGCTGGCGAGTACTAGGAGTACTTGCCTCATAAAGGCAGGGAAAGGGAGTGAATCAGCAGCAGGAGCATGGAGAGTGCTGACCCAACTGCAGTAGCAGCAGCAAACAGCAGATTTAGGATGTGCTTTCTGCAGTGGGTGCCCTGCCTTGTGTGTTGCTGAGATTATATGCTCCTTTTCTTTCAAATGGAAGCTGCTGAGCATATTTCTCATGCAGCAGTCCACTTGCAGCCATGGGGTTTTCTGTGGGTGTATCTGTCTGGAGATGTCCCTGTCCGCCACAAAATAAATGGAGACCATGCAGAAAGTATCAGAAAGAAAATTAAAAAACAAAACAAAAGAACAAAATATCCAGTAGTACTGGGGATATAATTTCCCCAGCAAGATTGTGGAAGTAGCTATACACATTTTCCCTTTGCCTATGGGAAATTTATTTGGTTGGCCTGGTAGGTTTGCTGAGTACATTGTGTTCTCTTAGGAGAGAAATAAATTGTTTGAGGTTGAATAACTCATGCTTTTCATTGTGGAAAAGAGTATCTACAGAGTTGATTAGCACATGGTAGACAAGACATTTAATCTCACTATGCCTCTGTTTCCCCATTTGTAAACAGCAAACAAATTTTAGGTATCATGAGGTGTAAAGACCTCATGTATGGGGGAAGCATGTATGGGGGATTATTACAAATGTAGTAAAAAGACAAAAGTCTGGCTCTGATGGTTATCTGATATTTAAATAAAGATCTGTTGAATGGTCCTTGATGTCAGAGAAAGTCTAACTTTTTTCAGTGCTTTTTTGATCAAAACGTTTTTCTGGATCCTAGAGCAAGATTAAGTGATTTGTCATGATAGGACAATTTTATATTTAGAATCTAGTTTAGTTTCCCAGTGTCATAATTTGTCAATTATTTCTACATTATTTCTTTAAAAATATTGATTCTGAGGTTTGAAAAGCTGGGGGTATTTAAGAAAATCCTTTTATTGATATGTATTGTAGTGAAAATGCAGTGACAGGTTTTAACCTTAAGACTAAACCAGAAAAGCCACAAGCAAGGTAATGCACTGACTTTAGAGTACTGTGGATCTGCCTACATACCCCTTCCAGCAGTTCTGAGCAGCAGCCATAGCTACTGTGTGTTGAAAAATGGCCTGTGCATTGGAGCATCCTGAGTCAGAGCTTTAGAGATAGGAGAATTTACTGGTGAGCACTGGCAGCTGGATGGACAGGGAACCCCATCTTATTCCTTGCTCCAGTGTCCACATAAACACAAATAACACTTGGGTTTGAAAAAGTTCTATCTGTAGGTGACACCCATGCTTATCAGAACAGAGTTTCCCTGCTCTTTGTTTCTCCATCTCATTGAAAATGATCTGAACTCAGCTAGAATCATCAAAAAGGAGGTAGGATAAATCATATATGTAATAAATAAATAAAATCATAGCTATCTTTTCTTTCAAGTTTTTCATATTTTATGAGATCAAGCACCTCAAATATTACCTGAGCTAGCAAAAGAAAATGAAGAACATAGGAAATCAACTCAAATATGAAGGAGGCCTAAAAATATGCCATCATGTGTCTTTAAAGACTTCTGCAGAGGTTTTTCAATAAGTTGAGACAGACCTTTCAAAGGCATCACTTCTTATTAGTGGTTGATATGAAGTACTGCTTCTAGTGGTGTCAGCTCAGGACAGGGAAAGGAGAGGTAGTCCTGAGCGTCTTTGATGGCAATAATAAATCTAAATAAATACATCCACAGAATTAAACGTGCCCAGGGGATAGATAGCTCCTGAAGACATCCTCAGCACTCTGCAGCCTAGGACACTGTAAACAGTGATAACTTTAACCAGGTGGCTGGGCCTACAAAGTTGGTTTTCTGGCTATTCACCTGAATCACCTTCTCTAGAAAATCCTAAAGCTTACTGGTAGCATGCAAAGGGATTGCAGAACCTAGTGTCCTTTTGTTATTTGCAAGAACTAGTAGTGTCATGCTCGAAGTATTCCATGGAAAAGTGTAGAAGGGGTTTAATGCCTAAGAGAAAATATTCCTGTGATTGAAATTAGGGCTGTGTCTCAAATCCATGAATTATGATAATATTGGAAATACTATGAAATATACTGAGATAGGACAGGATATGATTGGCCTTAAATGCCGATAACAATCATTAAAAAAAAAAAAAGGTTTTTACCTTTTTTCCTGTGACTGGGGCAGATTTCTTTACATCACATTTTTTATTTAAAGCAGTGAAAATGCCACTGAATTAGATGCACAAGTAGTGGATGAATGCTTTCTATACAGCTGATTCTTGTGGAAGAAATTCACCAAAGATATACACCTGCTGCTGTTTTTCACCCTCCTAATGTCTCCAGGAGAAAATCTTTCTTGTACTTGATGAATGGGGAATGGGAGTTTGGAAAAAAGGCTAGAGCTAAAAGCTGGCATACATTCAACTTCTGCCTTAAGTCCAAAGGGTGCACTCTCATCAATGCTTACTTGTTTTGTGTCCAGCTCTGAAGTCACAGTAGAATTGTACTTTAAACATTAGGCTTGTCCAAATCAAGAGCCATAGAATTGTTAAGGTTGGACAAAGACCTCTGAGATCATAGAGTGCAACCATTCACTAAACCATGTCCCCAAGTGCCACATCTTTTAAATACCCATATCCCTAGTGACTCAAACACTTCCCTGGGCATCCTGTTCCAATGTTTGATAATCCTTCCACTGATTTTTTTTTCCCAGTAACCAACCTTAAACTCCCCTAGCACGATTTGAAGCTGTTCCCTCTCATCACTTGTTACTTAGAAGAGACCAAACCCCACCTGCCTATAACCTGCTTTGAGGTAGTTTTACCTTCATCCTCCTTCTCTCCAGCCTCTACAACCCCAGTTCCCTCAGCAGATCCTCATCAGACCTGTGAAAATATTTATTTGGGGATCTTGATGTCATACTAAGTACATAGCGTGGATAGTTTATCTTTAATCTCTCCTCTGCTTATTTCAGTGTAGCAAGTGCTTTTAAAAGCTCCCCAGTTTGTGATCTGTACAAAAGTGCCACTCTCCTACTGTTTTCTTCTTTGTCAATAGCTTTAAGACTCCATCTGGATTTAGTTGGAGGTGTTTTCTCCCATCTTCTGGGAACTTGCATTCTGTACTGTAAAGATGTCATGATGCTTGCATTCTTTTTTCTTCATCTGTATTCAAAAGGAGAGAGAAGGATATAGTTTTGTAACTCTGAGCAGTCAATTGGAGATAGAAGGACTCCATTTTCAGTCCCAGCATTAGCACTTCATATAGGAAACAGTCATTTTAGAGACAAATTGAATGAATCCTTCACTGGTAGTAAAGAAGATGTCAGTGTTTTGTTTTGCATGAAGTATTAGAGAAGTGTGTACTCTAAACCTAGAGTATTATGAAATCTCATGAGAAAGCAGTCTTCTGAGAAGTGTAAAACAGAGCTTCAGTTACCCCTGGCAAAAGGGGATATTAAACACAAATTGCTCACACATTTCTATGTGTTCTAGATTAGATAAATGGCTAAGGCTGGGATTGTGATTTCTCCTCTGACCATCTCCAAGTCAAAAGACCGAGTCAGTTTCTGTTTCTGTGAGGGAAAAAAAAAAAAAGCTTAAAGTTATTAATTCTAGGAGTGGAAATCCCCCTCTACAGAAAATACCTTCTACCAGCCTTGATTACAGTGTCTAAACTTTGCTGTGTTAAGTGCCTACATGTCCCTAGGTATTAGAAGAGGAGCAAATATACCTCACTGGATGTCAGAATTTCACTGTGCAGCTATGCACAGAAACAGAGCTGTAATGCTTTTGCTCCCTTGATAAACCAGGAGTTCGTGACTCTGCTACCACACAAGAAATTTGCATCCCTGACAGAAGTTGAGTCACGCCTCTAAATTCTACTCCAGTGCCTCTTGCTTTAGACCATCTTTTTTATATCAAAAGTTCATTTTTACAAAAATTATCAAATGTTTTATTGTTATTTAGTATTTGCAAGGACAGTAAGAAAAATGTACTAGAATTGCTTACATTTAATGTAGACCTTGCTGGGGCATGGTTTCTTCTGGAATGATGAATGAGGATTAATGGTCTGTTGGTTCTTAGTAACCGTATGTACCACTTCAGGAGAAGGGGACAAGCAATCTCTCATTTCAGACAAGAGGATGTTGTACATCATGACATATGTGATTGATTTTCTCTGACACGAGTCTTCTAGATGTTTGCATGACAGTAGCTACCACACAAAACCCCCGGTTTTGAAATTTATTTCCTGTAAAATTCCCTGTATATCCCATTTGCGAAAGGAAGTAGAAGGTGCAAAGCCCCAGTGAGATGGGTGGCTAAGTGCAGCCAGTTTACCAGGGTAATTGTATTTTATGCTTGTAAAGCTCTTTCAGCTGATAATTTTAAGACATTTCACAAATGTAACTCGGTAGGCTCAGACTGTTTTGCAGTCTTAAGTACTTGATTTCAAATGACACGAGAGGTGATATCACTTACAATGTTGTAATATGTTCATAACACCAGATTGACTCACAAGACTGGTTGTAGCAACTTTCTACCAGCACATATTTATAGGGCACAGGGCTTGGGATAGAAAGAAAAAAAATAATAGATTGTTTTTCTGTCTGAAAATGTAGGAATGATTGTGACAGAATGTAATTGTGTGATTTTTTTTTTGATTGGGGATTTGGAATTAACATTTCTAGTTATTAAAAAAAAAACTCCTCTTTTAACTCTGTGTGACATAAGGAATTACTAGCTTTACAGTTCTTCTGTCCCTTCCACAATGGTGAATTTGTTTCAATGCTTCTGGCAAGGCAAGTGTACTACTTTCTTTCTGAGTTGCAGTACTGTCTCTGCAGCATCTAGGTGTTGCTTGGAAATACTGACATTCTCAGAACTGACATGGCCTGGCTTTGCTTGGCTTGTGAGACCTAAAGAGATCACAGAAAAGGACAGACTGAGAAACTGAGTCAGAGTTATAAAACAAATATCATTTTAGAAAGAATGCAAATAAATTCTGACTGCTGTGTTAACTTCAAACCTTGGCAGTCAAGCTTGCGGCTTCCAGTTATGTTATTAAAAGGATGTAGGAGGAAGGACTGAAGAGTTAAAATGGCATTGACTAAAAGTGGAACAACTTACTTAAAATATCAGCATTTAATCAACACTATGAATCAGAGAAAACACTTAGCTTTTTCTGTCTACTGTAATTGTTGATTGTTCTTTAAAAATTAAAGCAGTCCATCAGATTTAGAAATTGGTCTAGTGGAGAGGTTGGTAGAACAGCAACAGAACTGTCATGGTTAGTTTAGATTTGTTAGAAGCAATTTTTTTAATTTTTATTTTTTGAGTTATACTATGGGTTAAACTGATCTCTTTGATAAGCAGGAATTTCATTCCTCTTACACAAGGCTTACTTTGTAATGATGTTGCTCTAGAATTCTATAAAAAACACAAACTCAGAAATACAAAAGTTTATTGGCTGGTCTGAGTAATAGGGATAATGAGATTATACCAACTTTTTTTTAAACAAAAAGAAAATTTAGAATCACCTGGTGAAGAGTCAGGAACAATTTACCTACTGACTACATTGCAATATTATCAGATAATTTGAAGTGACATCATACCTATGGTGCTTTTCATCCCTACCTTCAAAACCTTCCAGGTATTTTTAACACAAAGTGTCATCTTGCACCTGGCCCACCTTCTGTTTAGTACATTTACCAGTCAATTAGAGATGAGACAACAGTTTTCCCCCATTAAATTTCTACATCTGGGATTTTCACAAGAAGCATTTCACAACATATAAATCAGAAAATAAGCACAACATTTTAGAGCACAACTATAAGTAGACCTTTGGTATGGAAATTGAAGACAAGGATCCACAAAATTACCAAGTCTGTAGTTGACCAAACTTGTAGTAGAAAACCAATTTGTGTATTTCCTGAAGTGCTGCCAGTTTAGCTAATCTGTGCTGCTCAGCACTTTCTACGTGTCAGAATGTTTGAGATTTGCAGGCTGCAGGTACCATCATCCTCTGATGCAGAAGACACAATAGGTATTCCCTGCTCACACTAACATGCAGGCGCCTCATTTCTGTAGTCAGCCTAGCAGTCACACCCCTTTCACTGAACAAATTCGTGGTAGTTACGCATCCTGGACCAGCAGTGGTACTTAGGAAGCAACATACTGCTTTGGTTTTTCCACTTGCCTGAATGGGTGCAAGCATCATATTAATTCTCAAGCCAGAGCCCTACCAAAATGATGAAGGTGAAGACTGGCAAGGATCCTTGTGTCCTGGCTATCAAAGTCAGGCCTTTGAGCAGAAGGAAGTGTGAGGTTTTTTACAGAGAACAAAGAGAAGTTAGTCTGATGGTTAAAGGACTGCTCTAGAGGAACCAGATTTGGAGCCATAAGAAGTTGTTTGGGTAAAACCAACCAACCAACCAACCAACCAAAGAAACCCCCAAAAAACAACAACAACAAAAAAAGAACCAAAAGACCCAAAGAAAGAAAAAACCCACCCACCTCAAAAAACAAAAAAACAACAACAACAACACAAAAACAACACCAGGAAAAAAGACAGGGTGTTCCATTTGCTTGACAATTTTTCAACCTTGTTAAAATTGTTGAATATAAGTCAGGTAACAGTAGCACACCACCTGTATCAAAACAGAAAGCAATAAAGTAGCCATACATACTATAGGCATGACTTTTCTACCTGAATCAGAAAGTGTCTTTTTTGGATTATGAGTCATATTTTCAAGATTATGCCTAAATCAGAGTTACAAGTACATGCAGACATCAAGAACAGAAAAGTTATTTTAGAAGCATTCTTTTCAATAATACTTCATATTTCTTAGTGTGGATATAGCACATGATTGCTCTCGTGACTCCCAGGCTTATATACCTACATGTTATCAGTAGGGAATTTATTATCTAAGGAACTGATGACCTGTGATGTTGCTACAACTATTATCATGATATGTCCCCAAATATTAAGAGAACACTTTTAACAGTAACTAACTCTTTGCTAACCAAATTTCAGTGAAATGCTTAGGATGAAATACATCAAATTGTTAAAATAAAGTAAATTTTGAAGTGGCACACACTTTCTAAAAAGTTGGCTTTTATCTTTTAAAACTAAAAAATCTTTTCCCCCTCTTGCCTTCTTCCTGTTACACATTCCGACTTCCAGTCATTTCTCAATTTTACTCTTTGGTCCTTGGATGAGAATGTAATTATGGTCTTTTGCTATTCAGTCTTGCTACCTTTCCTGCCTATGCATCCTTAAAACTGAGCAGCTGAAATTCAGAGAGGGACAACTGCCACATTTCTCTGTAAAATCTAGCCATGGGAGGTATATTGGCAGCAGATTTTCAATGGAAAATGCCATTTCCTCCCACAGCACAGCTGCCACATTTAAACCATGCTGTGTGGGGCTTCCACTCTCTTGGGAGGCTATTTTCATTTGCCTTCAGAGATTCTTCTACAGTCTAATGGAACTCACTGTCAGCTATAAAAAGCAACATTATATGCCATAGTATTTTTTTAAATTGTGATATGACTCAAGTTGAAGCCTTCTCACTCTGCACTGGAATGTGATGGGATTCAGTTCGACTTTTTTGTTTGGGTTTTTTTTTACCTGTACAGACATCCTTCCTTTCATCAGATATATCAAAAAATACCAGATTAAAGCAAAGCCATTTAGACATCTGGTTTTTAAAGTTATGTGATTAACTTAGGAGGTAAGCTTTCATTTTTACACTACAGTATTTCTAATTCTCCTAATAAGGAAAAATTAAAGCTGAAAAACATCATCTGAACATGAGATGTAGATTTTTCCTTTGAATCTGCCAACAGCTTGAACCAATTTCTTTATGATAGGTAAACTTGTCACTTAATGAAAATACTAACTGCAAGACTCCCTAATACTACAGCAATGCAACTCCTGTGTACTGCAGAAGGATACTAGTTCAGTAGATTATTATCACAAACAAATATATGCCTTTCAGGGTGTAAGTCATGGCAAGGGGGAAGAGGTTCTCAGTTCTTTAACAAGCAGAATTTATAATATTTCACACTTGAATGACTCCTAACCAACCATGCAAGACACAGAGCAGTATCCTGTGGCTTAAACTGGAGGTGAGACTGGTACATAAGCACTGAAGTGTTTGCAGCTTGTATCACTTTGTCTTTTGTCATTTTTTTCCTGTAATTTCAGATGTTTACTGATGACAGTCTTATGTTAGAAGGCTGCTCCACACCATTATTCCTTTCCACTGGTTATATTCTGTAGCTGTTCTTTTTTTTGATCAAGTAAGAATCTTATTGCTATAGTTACAGCAAAATTGTTGTATCCTATTTCTTAATTCTGAGCCATATGTCTTTCTTAGTTAAAATTAAGTTGGGAGATCAAATTAGTCCATTTAGACATCTGGTTTTTAAAGTTATGTGATTAACTTAGGAGGTAAGCTTTCATTTTTACACTACAGTATTTCTAATTCTCCTAATAAGGAAAAATTAAAGCTGAAAAACATCAACTGAACATGAGATGTAGATTTTTCCTTTGAATCTGCCAACAGCTTGAACCAATTTCTTTATGATAGGTAAACTTGTCACTTAGTGAAAATACTAACTGCAAGACTCCCTAATACTACAGCAATGCAACTCCTGTGTACTGCAGAAGGATACTAGTTCAGTAGATTATTATCACAAACAAATATATGCCTTTCAGGGTGTAAGTCATGGCAAGGGGGAAGAGGTTCTCAGTTCTTTAACAAGCAGAATTTATAATATTTCACACTTGAATGACTCCTAACCAACCATGCAAGACACAGAGCAGTATCCTGTGGCTTAAACTGGAGGTGAGACTGGTACATAAGCACTGAAGTGTTTGCAGCTTGTATCACTTTGTCTTTTGTCATTTTTTTCCTGTAATTTCAGATGTTTACTGATGACAGTCTTATGTTAGAAGGCTGCTCCACACCATTATTCCTTTCCACTGGTTATATTCTGTAGCTGTTAGCTTTTTTGATCAAGTAAGAATCTTATTGCTATAGTTACAGCAAAATTGTTGTATCCTATTTCTTAATTCTGAGCCATATGTCTTTCTTAGTTAAAATTAAGTTGGGAGTCAGTGCTATTGTGTGTCTATACAGAAATGATGAGAAGACTATGATAGGAATCAGTAGCTGATAGTATCACTATAGTAGCCATGTATTATAGATGTGATAAAATGACATCAAACTCTATTACTCAATACTTAAGTACATGCTAGAATGATAGTTTGACCTATTGTGTTGGTGTTAAATATGATCCATCAAGTCTATGTCTAAGGGTGTTGATTCTACTAATAGGTATCTAGCCATGTTTTAAATGATGGACAGTATAGCTACATGAACCACCTTTGATTTCTAGCTGTTTATTTTCCTTGGGTTTTGAATGCTTGAACATAGCATGCTGAATTGATTAAAGGAAATCACATTTAAAATACTGGAATAGAAAGATTTCATATCATGTTCAAGGCTCAAACATTGTGACTGTGCAAAACTATTTTGTAACTGATAGATGCACTCTTGTAGCATATTCTGAGCCTTTCAAATGGGTCATGATTGATTGTGAACTTTTTATGATATTATAACAAAAAAAAAAAATTGGAATTTGCCCTTCCCTCTACCTGTAAACAAAGTTGTCATTATCACTGAGGCTGAAAACACAGGATGCACACAAATCTGGACACATTGACTACTCCACATGATGCGTTTATTCAACTCAATGTAGCCAACATAATTGTCATCTGTAGAAAAATAGAAAGTTTTCTTTCCCAAAGTTTTTCTTCAAATTTATGTATTTTTTTAGATAAATGGGGACTTCAGGGTTTTGATTTAGTGCAGAAGTCAGTGTTCTTTGAGTTAGTGCAGAAATGGTCTCTGACTCTGCATGTTCCATTTTTTATGTGTCTGGGTTGCATCTAAATCAACATCAAAGTGCGCAGAATCAATAACCACTTAGCAAAACTTGATTATGTGCATTTCATCTAATGAATCAATGATTCATTAAACCTGTGGTCTTCACACTGTCCTGCACTCGTTGATCAGGCCAGTATTCAGGGATCTGGCAACAAGACATTATCAATTGTATCTTCTTGCTCTTGAGCACACAGTTAAGCTGGGTATTTGCCGTCCTAAGATTAGAGGGAAACACCAGATTTGTCTGACATAGGAACATACAGGTAGTCTTGAAAAGATTGTGAATCTATAGGAGGGAAATGATTCAAGTTAAATGATGCAGCTGTGGAAAGGAAAGAAACAGTTTTTTGGGTTTCTCATTGTGTAAGTATTATGGTATGTGGTTTTACATTCTATTAGGTGTTGTCTTTAATGAATCTGGACAGACAGTTAAAAAGAAGAAGAAGGGAGAGAAAAATTCTTGGACTTGTTTCACTTTTAACAGATTCCTAAGTGGTAGAAATACAATCACCAACACCTCCCTTTGTTGTTACTACACAAAGTGTCTAAGAAAGATAAGATGATTAGCCTCCCAGGAGACTCCTGTTTCTCTGCCCTGAGTTATGAAGGTATCTTAGCATGACATGTATGGATGTAGGTTTTGGAAGCCATGAGGTAGGTGAGCAAGGAACGCCATGAATGACATCATAAGTCACGGGGCAATCAGATGTTATATTGATTTAGTTGTATAAATACTTCAATAACTTGAATAATCAACAACTGCAGGGCATGTACTTACGTTGCCATATAAGTTTTTAGCCTCATGATGTGTTACATGTATATTTTGTATTTTGCTTGAAATGAGCTCTCCATGGCTGAGAGTTTTCCCCTGTACTTGTACAACACGTAGAAATACATTGCTGTGCCTCACTTTCCTTCACTGAACAGCTGTTGTGTTCAACCAATTAAATAAACTTGTTTGAATGGATTGGTTATTGCAAAACTTAAAGTTTCCTCTTAGTTGTCATGTCCCAAGAGCAGAGGTTTTGGTGATGGGTGAGGTGATCTCACCAGCCAGAAGGCAGGTTGGTTTTTCAGTGGTCCTCCCAGGGTGCAGTAACACCAGTTTGGAGTCTTAGTGACCAATGGAATAAAAGATTCCTGCTTTGACTTAATTTGCTGGGACTGTATTAACTATATCAAAGCTATTCTACTTAATTGGTTTAAACATACATATTTCAGTATCTGAATTTCTAAAAGAAAAAATACTTGAGTCTTGAGCTCCATCATTACTTCTGGCACATCATTCTTTCTCATGTTATTTTTACTTTTAACTCTTTTGGCAATGCTGGTTTGTGGTACCAGTTCTTCTTTAATGTTCATTTAATTAAATATTTCTATACACAGATGGATCTGTGGTATGTTCATGGTTATTCGTATTTTTAAAAAGGCTCTGAGGGGCAAAAGGATGGACTTGTAAAACTCTGAAGAAAGCATCATGTCTTCCTCTGCCTTTTGAGATCCAGCATGGTTCTGGTCACTTCTGTAATTTTTCTTACTGCTCCATAATGTGGAAGAGTAAATATTTGCAACTCCAGAAGGAAAAGCAGTTTGAATGTTCTACATTTCACTCATTGCTGCCACTGTAGCTTGTAACTATTAAGGTAAATTAATAGTTTTCACTAAACTGAATTACTGTTGTATACATACCTAAACTGAAAAGTCAGCAAAGTTCTATTTGGTACAAAAAAATGAAGTAAAGATGGTGTGTTTTGCTACTGCACGTATAAAAGCACTTCCTGCTTAGGAGTATCTGATTTATTTATTCAGAGGCAGAAGCTCATGAAAAAGCCTGAAATACAGGAAAAATATAGAGATGAGTTTACTGTATTTTAAAATATGATTGTTAATTTAAATTATAATTTAAATATATAAAAGCATATTAATTTGGTCACATTTAAAAAATATTTAAGCATGTGAAAGCAGATTTTCTAAAGCACTGGCTCTGGATTAGTGCCCTAGCCCCAGCTGAGAAGACAGAGGTTTGGGCAGTCGTTCTGTAAGTGGCCTTAGATGCCACAGTGCTTGGCAGTGCAATGGTTGCAAGAAGCATGCCTGATTCTGGAACAGTATTCAAGGCTCTGGCTCGGTTGCCAGCGGGCTCCTGGAAAGCAGATTTCAGTAAGCCTGTCTTCTAGGTTGGGATTCATAGCACATAGGATGCTAGCACAGGGAATTTTAATTCATCTGGTGGGAAGCACCAAAACCAGTGTGTCCCAGCTCCATCTTCTAGGCTGCAATTAGCCATTTCCAAAATAAAAGCCCCAAAACTTCATGTCTTGCTTGAACTTTGACTTGTTGCTTTTCCCATTTTCTCTTCTATTTTCTCTTCTCTTCTATAGCTGTCAGAGCCTGGGAAGGTTTGACTCAACACCTCCCATATTCAAAAAGAGTATGCAGGCATTATGTGGGGCATTTGTGGGGGTAGAAAAGATTCCTGACCAGTGTGGCTTAGAGAAGTAATTTGTAATTTCCCACATGAAGTTTGACTCTACCACTCTGCAATTAGCACTGTCCACTGCTGCTCATTCCTGTAGCAAGTTGGCATACTTTAAGCGGTATTCAAATATGGATGGAAAAACATCTTCAGCTGAAGGAGTTTATTCTTGCAATTGAGTAGGCAAATAGCTAGGCTGGAATCAATCTCTTTTTCTGAATTTATTATCATTCTTTCCTTCCTATCAGTTCATTGATCCAACTTCACCAGGAGAGCTACTAGCTCTTCTTCGTAATAGTGCATAGTCTGCTGGGAAGGGCTTCCTACTGGAGTGAAGGGAATTTAAGCTGTAGGGTTTGCTGGAATCTAAACATTTATTTTCAGGTCAGCTTCCATCAATTGATGATATTGGCCCTTCCAAGCTAACAGTCACTGCCTTGAGAGTGATTTAAAACATTGCAGTGTTATGCAAATTAATTAGATTTGCTCATTCTTAAAAGGCTGGATTTGTTAGAGGACTTACCTGATAAATGCTTGTTTGCTCAATACTCTAAAACTCTTCATCTGGAGGTCTGGACTTGGATGTTTTCCAGCCCAAACCAAAAATAATACTTAACAATATCCAGTGGGACAAGTATAGATGCCTTGGGAACCTTCTGCCTGAAGCCTTAAGCAGAAGTTTGCTTCCAAGCATATTCTTCCTAATTTGCCGTCTTAAAAACTGTACATGATAAAATTCCACCTCACAACCACTTCAGATACTGAAGTACTTTATTTAGTCTTCCTGATAACCTCATTAGGTATTTGTATAGCAAATTTTTAGCTTCTATTCCCTACCAAATGTTTTGGTTTCTGTTAAATTGAATTCTTGCATTAAAAAAAAGGATGAGAACACTGTTTCTAGGGATACTTCTTAGTTTGAAAAAAAGTTTCATAAAATTTTTCAAAGTACTACTAAGAAAGAAAAAGATAACAGTACTCCAAGAAAAAATATTATTCAGATTTAGAGCATAACATTGGCATTATCTTATTTTTCTTTACTTGGTTCTTATAGCATGAGTCATCTGAAATAATAGATTCAATAGAAAAGAGATACAACTAAAAAAAGAATGCTGGTAAACATAGCACGTAGGAATTACTTTATCCAGGCTGGGTATTTAAAGTTGACTGAACTCTTAATAGTCATTTAACCTCCCTTTCTCATTTTCTCATTTTCCTCTGAGAACCTCCTCCAGATAAAGGTGTCATGTTCCAACTTTGGTGAGCAAGTTGTCATATTGTGGAGGGAAGAATATTGGTCAGTAATCTGATTTAGAAAACCTTGCGTATTTATTTGGATTTATACTGTGTATATTTAAATATATATGTTAATTGTTATAGATTAGAAATAATAACCCTACTAATTATACTGAAAATTATATTTTATTCATAATAAAATATGTTAAAAATCAATATATTCAAGTCTAGACAAGAAATACCTGTTTCCTGAACTGTACTCCTGCTGAATGTATCAGTGAGTAGCATCACAAAGTTTTTAATGGAGAAAAATTGCATGAAAGTTTAAAAAATACCATAAGTCATCTTCTAACTAAGGAGTATAAAGTTATATATTATTTCTTCCATTTTGTCAATTATTAATGTCTATATGTCCTCTTGGAGCTTATCACTATGAAATTCAACAACATTCTTTCCACAAGAATTATTCATGACAGATTCCAAAAACCGGAGAGGACTGAGACACACAGCAAAGCAGTGCAGAATATTTGAAAGTGTGTCTCAGGAAGCCCAGATATGTACCCTGCTGAAAGCCAAGAGAGCTGAAGCGTGAGGAGAAAATAAGACAAACAGAGCTGACCAGGGAAATGCAGGGAGCAATGAAAGAATGGATAAAGGCAGACACGACACATAAATCAATGGGGTCAATGCTCTGAGCAGGGATAAAGAAATCTAAAAATAACCAAATAAGGGGATGATCACAGAAGTCAAAATTGAAAATGCAAAGAAAATTGCAGAAGCTGTAAGGAGAAACAATAACAGCTTTCACAAATACATGAGGAGCAAGAGGTCAATGGGAGAGACTGTCATCTCCATACGTGGGGAAGTCAGTGGCAGAGGCTGCTGGGAAGCCAGTGCAGCCTTCCCTTGGAGTGCTCACTGGGAGACCACAGGGAACACACCAGAAACACAGAGAAGTGTCCTGGAGGCAGAATCTGAAAAATTAATGAAACAGAGGATGAGAGTGGAGCAGGTTAAAAAAGAAAAAGAAGAAAATAGGGCAGCTATTAACAGGCTTCAGGTCGGGTGGCCTGTTTCCCAGGTTTCTGAAAAACGTGGTGTGGGTTTTTTAAGCTCCTTCAGTCCATGAAGTCTGCAGTACATGAGGTATATATAAGCTGTGTGAGGTATACAGTTGAGAGGCAGAAGGAAGCCAGTGCAAGCCAGCATTGCAAAGGTTTGATATGAAAAATCATTGCAATTCTAGCTTTATCAAGTATAAATCGAAGTACAGACAAAACCAGATTCTGGGTTGTGGAAAATCTGGTACAAATTAATTAGGAGAGTTTACAAAAGCTGAGTTGAAGTTAACTAGTGATAAGAAAAGGAGTAATGAATAGAAACTGGAAGAGAAGAAATTTAGGCTGGATAGGAGGAAGAAATTTTTTGCTGTGAGTAGTGAGGTTGTGGATCCCTGAAAATGTTCAAGGCTGCCTTGGACAAGGCCTTGAGCAATCTGTTCTAGCGGGAGGTGTCCCTGTCCATGGCAGAGGGGTTCAAATAGATGATCTTTAATGTCCCCTCCAACCTAAACCATTCTGTAATTCTTTGAACTAGCATAACCCATTTCCTTAGAAAGAACTACATATTTTCAAGCCTTAATGTTGGATCCAGCCACTACAATATTCAAATACTTGTTTCTTGTAGTTGCTGATGTATCCTCAGTTTTAATTCTATAAGCAAAGACACTGACCATAGATGCATAAAGATATAAACTAAAGTCAAAGTTCACAATTTTACTTGAATAGCTGAGTTCCAAATAGTTATTTAATGAGATTTATAAAAGCATCAAAGTTATCACACAGCTAACTAGAATTGATTTCTGTTGCCAGTTACGCACTTACCAGGGGGTCCTGAATCCCAAGTAATGCCATAGATTCTCACAAATTTTATAATATATTGTGTAGAAGACCATAAAGATGTGACAAAATCTTAAAGATGACAAAAAATGGCAGTGATGATTTCTTTCTACCTTTGACCAATAATCTGTATCTAAAAAGTCATGCAGTTCTTCTTAGTTGTCAAATATAAAAATTAAACAACAGTTCAAATCAAAATAGAGGTATTTGTTAGACCCCTGTCCTTTGCCTCACTTCTTACATTTCTGTGAATTGCAAAAGAGATTGTTTTGAGGGCATTACAAGTATTTGGTATTCTTAAATGAAAAAAGATTTGGTCAGGATGAAATTAATGTTCTGGCTTTAGTGTGACAAAATGGCCATGGTTGGATGGGACTTTGAGCGACCTGATCTAGTGAAAGGTGTCCCTGCCCATGGCAGAGGAGTTGGAAGTAGATGGTCTTTAAATCCCATCCAAGCCAAGCCGTTCCATGATTCTATGAAAAATTATAATTTGTATGAATGCCAGTGGGGAAAAATATTCACAGTTACACATCTGTGGGTGTGCTTTTAGTTCAGAGCTGCCCAAAATGTCATCCGTGCAAAGTTCTAAGAAGGTTATAATAAGAGGAAGAAAGGAAATCCTGGAGATTTCTGGGGGTAAGCTTGCTCACATCTTTGGAAATAAAGACCAGGATTTTGAGAACACATATTTAACAAATAATGGTGTTGAAGAAGCTATGGTGAGGGTAGCATGCATCCGAAAGAGAAGGAACAGAAACCAAGAGAGCAAGTAAATGCTTTCAGTAAATCCATTCAGTAAATGTTAATCTGTTTGCTTAAATAAATAATAAACTGATGTGCAAGTCTCTAAAACCTGCCTGAGCCCCAGGACGTGATCAACTCTTGTTTTCCAGGATGCAGCCTCTATTAGACACCTAAGTGAAGCAGATTCCTCCCTAATTATCCAGCCATTTTCCTCAGCACAGCACTATGAAATTCTAGTTCTGAAGAAAAGTTTATCTGCCTTCTCTCAGACCTCCATGCAGAGAATTTAAATAGGCAGCTGCTGAAATCCCATAGCACCAGGGAAGGTACCAAAATAAACCTGGGGTGGTCAGAACTACAAGAAACAGTGCTTCCCTTTCACCCCAGGTATTATGCGGTGTCCAGACTGATGGAGATTGAATTCCTGTGGCTTGACTGTGATTATGTGGAATTTTTTAGGAAACATGTCCTACATTTCCCCTTGTTTCTGGGCAGCTGGGTACTCAACAAAACAAGAGGCAGGACAGTCATTTGGTGCTGAAGTGTAGTGGTGATCTAGGACAGGGATTTCTTCTATATTTATACGTTTTACTTTGAAGTGTCGTTAGATAGAAACAAATATAGTCCAAAGAGAAACACCAGAAGCTTAGGGCTCCCTCTTTTTTCAGGTTTAGGGCTCTTAAAATTAATGAAGATTAGGGTTTTTGCTTGCCTGTTGCATCAGAGTTTCTTGCTTCCAGGTGTGCTGGGGCTCATCTTCCATAAGAGGATGGTCTTCCACCGAAAATTCCTTCTTGATGGAACATGCCTCTGGAATCTGGAGGTTGTGGATCTATTCCCTCTCTAGCCTGCACCACTAGGCCTCAACTTTGATGCAGGTGTCTGGAATCCATATTCTGCTAGGATTACTACCCTAATCCCAAGTGAGGTGCATTGGAATCTGGCTAGATGGATGTACTTAAAATTTATACAGTATTTCTATACAGTGTTAATGGAGGCAGGTGTTTCTAGTCATGCTAGATTAGACTTCAAAGACACCTTTTGTCCCCACAGAGAAAAAGGTGCCTGTGTTGCACAGAGATCTCCTGTAGCAGGTTTTTAATGAATACCATCTTCTGTGACTCTCTATTTTCCTTGGATATGTGTGTGCCAGGCAGACTGTGAACAAGTGATTTGAAATTTAGGTAAGACAGCACCTAAGTTAGGCACTTAAATAAAGTGATTGAGTGTTTAAATGGAATGGTTTTTACCTAAGTAGCAGTTTAAGTAATTGGGATGTATAGCTGCTGGGATGCAATTAAATTAGACCAAGATCAAGACTATGAGGACACCACATAGTGTAGTACGAAATGTGGTGAGTTACCAGATTTTTCAGTGGTCTGTCAAGAGAATATGAAGCATTGTTAGAGTGGAAGAAAATAAGAGATCCTCACAGTACTGGGAAAAAGGGAAAAATAATATAGCATAAAAGGATAAGTTATTAATAAATATGCAGGAAAGGTTACAAAAAACATTGAAATATCCCAAAACTAGTTTATCATAGGAAGAAGATTAAAAACTGATTTAGCTTGAGTAAGGTTATAATCACACAATGAAAAAGTTCAAAGAGGAAGTTCTTTAAACAAAAAATAATGTGTGTGTGCAGTCACTCTGCACAGGAGGTTACAGAGGTTGCACAAGGGAGATCAGGTTCAACAAACCCAGATTGTGTGACCTTTGAGAAACAGGTGGCTACTTTGGTAGAAAACTAGGACCCTGAAATGCTATTTCTGTTACAATGCATTAAAATGATCCATAAGGAAGTGGTACTCAATTTTGAAAAGTCCTTCCTCATTGACAAAAGATTTTATTTGTTGATTGGATTTTTTAAAGATGAAAACACTTGTAACACTGGCCATGATAATTATTTGGGTTGGTTGTGTTGCTTTCCCATTTTTCCAGCCTTGTAGCATATTATAGACAAAACCAGTAGGGAATTTAAGAGAGATTCATTATTTTTTTTTTAATTATTATGTTACTAGGTATAATAGTGACAAACAACAACATTCAAAGTATGATCATATTTTTTATTATTTAAACATCATTGAATTGAAACATAATTGCACACAATCAAAATACTGAACACTAAAAAATTTTGAAGCATTACTTTATTCCTGAATTTTGTACAAGATTGCTGGTTTTTTAACTATATTCATCTGCCTTAGAAAGGAGATAAATAATATAGAAGATAAAAATTAGTGAGAAGGAGAAACACACATTTGTATCACTTCTGAAACTGTTACGCTGTCGTGTATGTGTGACATTTTCAGGCAACTAATAGTCACTTGCATTTTCACAGGTTTTGTGTCCTTCCCCTTGGTCATCATTGCCTAAACATAACTTCACTTTGAAAACATGCATTTTGTGAACAGCAATTAATCATGATGTAGAATTAGAATATGACTAAATAAAATCTGGGGGATAATGTTATAATTTTCATCTTTTATTTTTAAACAGTGTTTATGGCTGTCCATTGGCAAAAAAAAGAAAAACACAAGATAAGCAACCCCAAGAACCAGCCCCCAAAAGAAAACCCTTTGTGGTTAAAGCAGACAACTCTTCAGTAGATGAGTGCTATGAAACTGATGGAACAGAGGAGATGGATGAAAAGGAAGAGGAAGAAGAGGAAGAGGATGAAGAGGAGGAGGAATATTCTGATGATAATGAGGAGCAAGGTGACGAGGAGGAGGATGATGAGGAGATAGATCGAGAAGAAGAAGAGGAGATTGAGGAGGAAGAAGAGGAGGATGAAGAGGAAGGTGAAGATGTGGAGGATGAAGAGGAGGAGGAAGAAGAAGAGGAGGAAGAAGAGGAGGAGGAGGAAGAACGTGGTAATAATCAGAGTATTAGTAAAAAGTAAACAATGTGTGTTTTCTGGGTTAATCTTCTAGTGTGGTGTGTGAGGATTTAGCTGTTCAGTTCTCATTAAAGCTAATGGAAGTCATGCAGTTAAATCTCTCTGCTCCACACTGAAAATATACCCCACTGTGTTCTCTTAACATTTATTTTAATAAGTCTGTCTTCTAAATGTTTTTAATACACCAGCACTCACAGTTCAAACAAGGAGGGTGGAGGTACGTTTGTGCTAAAAATGCTTGCAAAATATGTAATCCTAGTGTGGATTAATGCATGCAGTTACCAGGAGAATATTCACGAAGGTACAAGCAAAGCATCAGCTACAGCTGGGTGCCTGTACTGATCATTTGCAAGGGTATTTGCTAGATCTGTTTACAGGATGTCAACAATTGCCCACATAAATTCTGTCACAAGTTTGCAGATAATTTTTGTGTACAAAAATGGACCTCTTCCCATTGAAAATTTTGCCCTATACTTCCCCCCACCATAAGAAACTATTCAGAATTAACTATTATAGTGTACTTTGGTTCTTTTAGACTTCAATTCATGTGTTTTAGTTAATTCTATTAAAAATACCGTGAATGACAGTTTTGCATAGATAATATCTTTCTAAAGTTTATAGATTTTTGTAATCATGCCATGGCATAAATGCCATTTAGATATACAGTAACCTGTATATCTACTGTAACCAAATTAATGCAGTAGCATTGCGATTAGCCTATTCAACTTTCTCTTTTTTTGGGATATTGGACTTTATATAATTCTCTCAAAATATGTAATCACTGTCCATTTACTCCTTACACTGATGGTAGACGTCATAATGCACTGGGGTGAAATGAAGGAATCATGCAAAAATTAATGAGCTATCTAAAAAGTATTTTGTTCCCATTTCCAGGGAACACGTTTTTGGTTGGGTAGATTCACCTTTCTAACCAATAAAAATATAAGAAAAGCTTTCAGCACTCCTCAGTTGGATTCCTCTTAGGAACCAGGTATGAAAGTTGTGTGACTTTTGTTTCAGCATTCTGTAAGGTCAGATCTTAAAGACTTTGGAAGTGTTTTTTCTCTTTGGGTGAGATGGTGGCCAGCTGGGTGGCTATCAGAAATTTTCTCAGATACTGCATCTGTAGCATTTCCTCAATTGCCTGAATTACCATAAATGTGGTAGAGGATAAATTGTCAGTCTTAAAAGTTGCATGAGTTTGATGCAACAAGGAAGTAATTTCCTTTTGCAGGAACTCTGCTGTTTCAGAACCTGGAAGAGAAGCTGTGTTAGATCAGGCTGATGTGCAGCTGCTGTTGGTCTCTTGATGAGCAAGTGTGGGATGTCCAGCAGTTTCTTTAAAATAGTGGTGACTAGGTTTGTTGGTGTTATGGTGCAACTGCTGCTGTGATTTCAGCTGACATTAAAACTTTGAATCTACACTATCAAAAATGATGAAAGAAAAAAAAAAAACCAAAGCAAAAGTCAAGAACTCAAGAAAATTGCTTCTGGCAAGCCAGCAAGCTTGATACTCAGTTTATTTTTCTATGATAATGAAACACAGTGGTTTAACTTATTCTAACACAGTTACACATGCAGTTAGTGGTCCCAATCAATGTGAAGAGGCTGACATTGTTTTTTGACTGCTTTCCTTCCATATATAGTAGGCTGTGGTTAAGAACTGCAAAAAATTTACAAAGGTACCTCTATTAGCTGCTCTGCATATTACTTGAAATTAAAACTCACATAGGTCAAATTTTTCTTACAAACTCATGTGATTGCAGTAATAAAACAAAAGTATATTAATAAATAAATATATGTTCTATGTAAATGATCAGTCATTAAGAAAAATTCCTCTTGAAATCAGAGAAGTATTATAGGATTTTATTTGAAAAGTATTTCATGATCCTTTTGAGTATCAGCATAGTAGTCAGTATGCAACAGTCCTAGTTAGAACAGAGATCATTTACAAAGAAGTGTTTTTAGCAGTTAATTGGAAAGGTAGTATGGAGTTCCTTGTGTCTATGGCAAAGAGTAAAGAGTAATGACAGTTTGGTTGTGGTGAGGTCTAGAGGCTAATCAATAAATCATATTTTAAAAACAGTTTCTTTCCTATGGTTTCCAGTAGGGATATAGATGTTTCACTTTATCCTGCTTGTAGCATAATCTGCATTGATAGAATTTGGACTGCTGATTTTCCAGATAAATAAGGTGCAAAATTAGGTATTCTTAAACTACATGGCCTGAATGACTCTTGCCTTTACATATTGACTATATGGAAAATTAGATCTGTCAGCTATGAATTTAGTAGTCTCAATCACTTGGTGCTCACTATAAGGTTCACTACAATAGTGTAGCAAACCACCTTATTAGTCACCTTAGCTGGAAGTCTTAATGTGCCATAGTATTCCTGTCCCTAGAAACAAAATGCAGAATTATCCATGGGTCACCAGGATGCCTACACAGTTCTCATGAAAGTTTCTGTCACTAGTGCTGATGATGATAGATGATAGCAATTCAGAAAATTTCCAGAAGTAGCTATAATCTAGGTGAATGAAACAGTTAAAATCATAAGTATTGGTGACAGAAGAATTCCATCAGCAAGTGTAGGATAGGACTATAGAGGCAGAAATGGGGAGGAGGGGGAAGGGAGAGTGTAGGACTGTAAGAGTAAGGTATTTTACTGTTTCTTAGGTCAAATTCAGTTTTCTAGCAGAAAAGGGTAAATCCTGGGAAACTCAGGTATGTTGCTGTTGTGTCATTGCCCATTCCTTTCTTGCTTAAAGGAATGGGAATTTTGGATGGGGTTGTCAGCAGATATAGGTAGTATACAGGTAATGTAGATAAACAATTCCTATTGGAAATACTTGGGCATTCACTGAAACCATCACAGCCTTTATGAAAATCACATCTTTGTAGCCTTATCATTGGTAATCTAAAGGACTTGGAAAATACAGATCTATCCTAAGAGTCTGATAAATCTCAAAATATCAATTTAAAACTACAAGGAAAAAAACCAAGCAAACTTTTTCTGATGGGTCCTAAATTCTGTGCTTTTACTTCTCTACACAAGCCTTTGAACCAAAATTCATGTTTTAAACTTTCCGTCAATAGCTGGCATATCCTCTAAATTTACATTAAATCTGAATCTCTTTGAAGAGCACGTATTTATCCACCTATCTATGAAGAGACTTGAGAAGCCCTTATGTTCAGCACAACTACTAAAGGAAAGATGAATCTTTCTGATTTCCCTTCTGTCCCAGGGAAAAAAAGGAAAGATAGAGATGACCTGTGTTGCCTGTGATAGCCTAACCTGTAAATTGAAATACAAATGGGAAGGAGTGAGAGTGAAGGCTTTTTTGGAGCACCTGTTCTCTGTGATGGCAACTGCCAAGAACCTTTGGATTAAAAACTGAAGTGTGCATTCAATTTTCAAGACAAACAAAAGTACTTTCTTCTGAGATGAGCTTGCTTCAGGTAGTTGGATCCTGAAGACCATTTCACAATGCTTTTCTATTTAAAAAAATCTCCCTTGGAGAAGGTCTCAGAATAGATGTTCCAAGGAGCCATTTAGTCCATTTTGCATGAAGACATTCAAACTGCTTGTACTCCAGATATTTTCTAATCAGGAACAGGAGGAGTTAGGTTGATTCTAGACCTAAGGAAATTTGATACATCATTCAAATCCATTTCACAGATGATGCTACAGAAATTATTGCAGTTTCTTAACAGGTGAATTAGGAGTCTTTTAAATGGTCCCTTGCACTTTTGATTGAACTCAAAGTAATTGGCATAACCAGTATACTAATATGTGGTATTGCACCGAATTTTTTAAGTGAAATACACTTCAGAAATAGCTGTAAACCACAGATAGCAGTATGTATTCAAAGGACACACAGTACCAGTTTTTCTGATAAGAAAAACTAGCACATGGACATAGAGACAGATGTTCTACCTGTTTTCATATTTCATAGAATAATGTAATTATTTAGGTTGGGAGAGACCTCTAAGATCCTTGAATCCAACAACATTTGTTTAAATTGTAGGATTGTTTAAAAAAAACTTCATAATGTTTTCTCGTTTTCTTTCATTTGCATGAGCTCAACACAGATAGCCCTCAAAATGTGAAATTCATTTACCAGCTCTATTAAGATTGTTATTTTGTTATTGCCCTCCACTATCTTTCTGATACCCTTAGCGGATTGCGTCTGAAGCACTTGTGTCCTCTAAGCAAGAAAAGATGCAAACTCCAATCTAAAAGATGAAAGAAGCCTATGTGCTGAGGAAAAGATGTTGCCACACAGCTTTCCAGCTGTGCATGCTGCTGAAAGCACTCCTGATAATGTAAACATCTTGATGAAATAAAGACAGTCTATCTGTATTAGCAAGGTCATCTGTCAGCCTGATGACCACTAATCATATTCATTTATTCAAACTGCTAGAAGGAAAGTGGTCATCTGTTTGGTGAACACAGTAGGTGATCAGTCTTAATCAGGGCAGAGAGCTACACTCACGTGTACCTCACAGACAAAACACCTCGTAGAAGTAAATCATAGCTTTAAATTAAGAGGCCATAAAGCATAATTTCAATGCCTAGGACAAGATGTATGGGAAAAAGTGTCTTTTTCAGGGCCAAAGAGGACTAAAACATACCTGATGTTTACATAAGACAAAGCAGATGTAAACTAATACATTTTACTGCTGTACTGTACCTTGATTAAAGAAGATACCCTGTGCTTAGGGTGTTTCACACCCTAATAATAGCCACTTGAAGAAAACAAAAAATTAGAGTTGCTGCTGGATGACATTTATCCTGGCCCTTGCATTCTTTTCCTCTGGATAAAAAGTTCAAGTTACTTTTCTGGTCTAGTTCCCAGTCTGGTCTCGTTAAATGCTCAAGCCAGGGAATTGCTGAGTCAAGGCTCTGAATGAGAACTTTTATTGATACTGAGATTAGCTCAGTTGATTAGAGCAAAATGCTAATAATACCAAAGCTGTGTGTTTGATCCCTTTATGGGCCATTTTCTTAAGAGTTGCACTCGATGATCCTTGGAGTTC
Organism: Emberiza elegans; assembly: GCA_024865655.1. NCBI lineage: Eukaryota > Metazoa > Chordata > Aves > Passeriformes > Fringillidae > Emberiza > Emberiza elegans. The sequence goes on along the minus strand of JALJVW010000085.1, from coordinate 23,704,290 downwards.
CCTTCTAACTCAGAATATTCTGTGAATCTGTGATAAGTGCTTTTTCCATTGAAGAAGCAAGCATAGATTACAACATGTTCTGCTGTTTAGCTGTTTATATTTCATTCTGAGAGATTCAGACTCAGCATTTTCACAAAAAATTTTTGTTGGAAATAATGCAATTAAAATACTTGGTACTGGTACTTCAGGCCTGGAAACCCCAAGGTTGTTGGAGTAGGGTGGGGAAACAGCTAGCTGGTAAATACCCCCTGGATACTTCTAGTTCTTGTGGAAAAAGTTTGGATCTTTTTGTTACTGTTATGTGTTTGTGGTTGGTTGATTGGTTGGCTGGTTCTTCACTTGGTTGGTTTGTTGATTGCTTAAATATGACTCAAGTGTTAGTAAAGTCTGCTTTTTACTGTGTTCCATGCTCAAGGTCTTTACTATACATAGACAATATAATTTAACCTCCTTCAACAGCTTTATTTAAACATAATTTTTTAATTCTCTGAGGTAAGATTGGGTCTGATACTGAGTTATTTGCATCAAGACAAGTCAAGAATAGCTTTATGTCAGTAGAGTTCCATTTATGTGAGATGATATGTTGCACATGTCATCCCTAAGTTTTCTTCTGATTGAAGAACTATTTTAGAAGACTTCCTTCAATTTGAATTTTTAACTCAGAAGCTCAGTAAAACTTCTGGGCTGTGTCTAAAAACTTAGAGTTCCATGGAATGGAATTAAGTATCATTCTCATGTAGAGGTTTACATATTTAACTCCTTTCCTACACAAAAGGACTTAAATGATAGTGTGAGATATCCTTCAAAAGCAAATAATTCCATTATAGCTTTCTGGAGTATAAGGAGATTATTCACCTTTGTTGAGACAGATTATAGTTCCCTGTCATACACAGCCTCAGCTGATGTAAGCAGAAATTCTGTGGAGGACATTAAGCAAGTTCATGGTCTGAACCAAAGGCCTTGGTAAAAGCATCAAGGAGCACATTCAGCACCACATCTGATTTCAATGCTGCTTTATTCTGAAACTGTTTCACATGGCATGGGGCTGCTTTATTGTGTTTTTAATACATTAACCCCTTCCTTCAGTGTTAGCTGAACATGTGATGTTGGGCCCTTGTACTGTCAAATTGTTTCAGGCCTTGTCTGTGACCAAAGCTTTCTCTAGTTTTGCCAGAGAAGTAGGTTTGAAAAGGAAGCATGTCTCTGCAGCAATGCTTTGGATTGTCACAGGGAAAGGCTGCCTTTTCTGCATTTCCATTGCATCCTTCTGTCTGCAGAAAAATGCTGAGTAGATCCTTGATTTTTTCCTATTTCGTTTGATGTCTGGCAAGATCTTACTGTAAAATTATTTCTTTCTGGACTAAGATGGATTGGAGAAGAAATTTAAGTGCTGTAGTCTTAGAGCTGTAGCTCTGTTCTCACTTAGACTATCTGTAACCTGTTCATTGCCAATGATCTGGTTTTGGCACAGCTGTGCCAAGAAGCCAGTTGATATATGATGTAGTGCTTTAAAGAACTAATAATTAACTCAATTTATATAGCAGCTCTTTGCATCCATATTTATAAATGACCTGACACTGTTGTAGAAGGTCTCACATCTGGAAAATGTCACTTTTAGAAACATATTCAAGGGTTGTACAGAACTGAGCTCTTCATGATCTCTCTTTGAATTGCTTTGTCTTTCTCAGTGCTATTTCAAAGAGTCCATTGCCCACACTGTACTGCACCTTACACAGTGACCACAGATTCTGTGTGAATCCTTCTGGACACTACAGATGCAATGATTCTTTAAAATAACATTTGCTAGGTCAGTATTAGAGGTTCCTGGTTTTCCTCTTGTGTTTAGAGTGCAGCTCTATGAGCAGTTTTGATGACCCTATCAATTCACAATTCTCACTGAGCTTACAGTGTTTGTCCTAAAAGAGTGAACACAAACACTGTAGCTTTTGACCCTGAAAAGCAGAGAACTTTATTTGGTAGCTGTGGGAGTTTATTTTGCCTTATTAGAGGTCCTCCAGGAGATAATGAAATGACATAAAATTACAGACTGGATTGATAATATCTTCTGATCCATGTCCATTCTCATGAATCAAATTGCAGTCTTAGAAAATGCCTCAAATCGCAGAAATTTTTTTTAACTAAAACATATAAACCTAAAAAAGAATTCTTTTGAAACAAAAAACATTGATGTGTAATGAACATGTATATGTACTTTTGAAGACGTTTGTGTTATGGAAGCATTTCTTCCTTATTTTACAGGTCTCAAAGCAATTGAGTTTTTTTCTTTTGTCACTGATATCACATATGACATAGTGCTTTTTATCATAAGAAATACCTGCCCTTCTGTAAATTAATGTATTCAATTTTTTTCCTTGAGAGTAGATTCTGGGAGCTACAATTAGCAAGCTGAGCATCAAGGAAGGCCAAATCATTTAGCAGAATACAAAAAAAACCCCAGACAAACAAACAAACAAACAAACAAAAAAACGAAACTAATGATAGGAAAGAAACCACCTAAAGGAGGCTGGGTTTGGTCAATGTTTCCGAAATCCTCAGAATTATGCGGTTACATTAAGGCTGCATGCAGAAAGTACTGAAAATTGTCACTAACATGAAGCATTTCAGGTATCCATACCACCACATGGAGAGTGTGTCATATATTGTATGCTGTCTGCAGTAAACACTATTGCTATAGCAAAAATTTGTGGTGGCTCTGTCAGAGAAAGTTAACAGGATTGGCAACTCAAGACTTAGTTGGGGTTTATTAGGTGAACTCATCATGTGATAGTTCTGTCATCCCAAAAGCTTAATTTTGCAGGCTATACTATTAAATAGGAAGGGTAAGTACTAGTATTGCTGTGGCACTAAAGGAATGCCACAGAAGGACTGAACTTACAATTACAAAAACAGACAAATCAAGCAGACATTTTCCTCCTTGTGCTCCACAGACATGGATTGATTACTGACAGAACAAGGGCAAGGTCTGTGTGTCATGTACACTTCCAGTCACCTAACGCAGGAGTGTTTGCAAAGTTGCTCAGGCCCTTGTCAGACTAGGGTTCTGTCATTACAAAGCATATGGGGTGAGATTCCTTACTATTCATATATACTTTAAGGCAAGCTGTGCAACTGCTTTGCTTCAGATTTCTATTGTATCAAATCTATTGTTCCACCAACTGCCTTCACTTATTATAGAGTTCTGTATAAACAAGATACATCTGCTAAGCAATTTCTTGGACACCCTGTAAAAAACAGGGCTGAAGATTTACAGAATATTGTCATTCTGCAATAATTAAAACATTGTTCAACTTTAAGGCAGGCATCCAGTGGAAAGTTAAAAATTGTTTCTTCTTCTATTGCAATGTGTTGAATAAAAGTTTGCCCTCAGATCATGAAGAGAAAAATGTATTTTAAAAACTAATAGTGGAAATAGAGAATATCAGATCATTATTATGGAATGATTTTTAGGAATAGGGCTGAAGTTGGACTTATAAAAAGTATACTAAACTTTATAGTAGTGTTTGTTTATTATCTAGTGAGCACAGTCTGTGAATGTCCTTTCCTGGAAATACAGGCAAAAAGAACAACTTTTAGATGAATAGAAACTGGAATCCTAGGATTAGGATCCAAGGATCCTGTTACATTTATGGAACAAGATAAATGTTTCACAATAGAATGGAATGAAAATTCTGCCCTTGTCTGTAATGCAGGTGCCTGAGCTAAATGTAGCAAGTGATGCAGGAGTTCAATGCCACATGTCCTTTGTTCCTAGCACAGGAGGTTGGAGACTAGACCACTGACTGCTTTGCATAGGGAATGCTCTTACACACGGTGATGGAGCTCTATCACACCCTAGAAAAAGCACTCAAGGACTGCCACAGGCCAAAGGGGATCATTCTCCTGAGGAAGCAGGCCATGCTGAGCTCTGTCTTTGCTCCAGGGACCCTGTAACCATCTTATGGCTGGACTTAGTATTAGGCTACAAAATCAGTCCTGGTCACAGGGAAGAGACACTGCATTTTTTCTCTTCAAGACAAGTGTCCTTGTATAATATGTACAGTAAACACATTGTATTTTTGCATGACCAAATAGCATAAAGAAAAAGTATGGGTCTTACTCTACTCTTGTGCTTTCGGCTTCCTAATGGTACTTGAATCCAGTCTAGCTTTTATTCTGATGACTAGCAAATGTTTTTGGGAAATACGGTATGGAATCCATATAGACCATGAGAGCTTTTACTCTTATGTTTCTTTAGTGAGTTACCCACTAAACAATGTGTTTAACCTGGGCGATGGGCAGGTGGGGGTGAGCAGGGGAAATGAAGAAGGAAACAGGCTGTTCTTTTCTTGGCTACACATTAGGCAAGCCAATCAAAGAAGCAGTTTATGGGAAGCCTTTTTCTTTCTGTGTATTAGAGCATAACTATTGGATTAGGTTTGTCTGGAAACTTAAGTATGAAAAGACCCAGTGTCTAGAATCTTTTGGTGCTTAAATAGCAGATAGGCAGAGAGCTTTGTAAGGCTGGAGCTGTACACAACAAAGCAGAGCTTTGAACAATTGATTGGTGTTAAGGTGTCTCCCAGGTTTAAGGCACAGATGAGTATAGATGTAGTTGTATCACCAAGAAATACAGGAATATGATTGTTCTTTTCTATACAACATGCCACATGAGAAGTCTAATCTGAAAGTGTTCTAGAAATTACTGATGCTATTTGTAAGATTTTTTTTAAGTGATTTATGTTGAAATCCTCATTAAAGATACAGTATGAGATTAAGAAAAAAATTGATTCAGCAGCTGGAGGGTCTTCAGACCCAGAGATGGAAACAATAGGCTCCAAACATAAAAGGGATGACAGGGCTTATGCAGGAAAGCAAAATGCAGAAAGATATAAAGAAACACTTAGGAGGTGAGCATGGGAATACTGCAGAGAGCAAATGAATTATGCTGTTAGGATTCCTTCATGGACAGCAGGAAATGACAGATGTGAAAGCTGCAATAAAGAATCTTTAAATTAACAGTTAAAAGGCTTTAAGATGGAAGATCAGGGCTAAACAAAATGCCAACCCCCATAGGCAATGCAGGACAGTTTTTTTCTGTTATATTTTCTCCTCATTATTATATGTAAGCATTTTCATATAGTTCATTATGTGAAGTAACTTACTGTGTCTTTTTTTCTTAATGATAGAATTCTTTATCATTGTCATTAGTAGAATCAGAACTAGACACATTCAGAGCACTTTTAGAACCCCATCCAATATGTGTGGACTCTCAGACTTTTTATAGTACTGTAAACAAGGATTTTTAAACTATACTTGATGTCTGTATAAGATACAAACAGTAATAAGCCCAAATTATTAACTGTTTAAAAAAATGCATAACTAAAATTAATAGCACTGCATTTATTAAAGAATTACTGTCCTCTGGCAAGTAAGTGTTTTGCTTGGAATCTGCAAATTGCACATCAAGAAGATAGGCAATGTAGAAATAATGTACACAGTTTATCTGAGTTTTAGGAATGGATTCAATGCAGTTCCATTTAATACATTCATTTTAAGTCATAAAATGTAATACAGCACCAGATACAAAGGAACAGAGAGGAAAAGTTCATGTTGGATAGGTTAATTCCATTGGCTCAGATACTTTAGTGCACAGAAAGTTAAGTTAATGAGACTAGAACCTAAAAATAGTCACACAAAAGGCAATTTTAAGGGAGCAATATGTGAAAGTGAAAAAAAAAACCCACATAAATAATTTCAGGCAGACGTAAATGTATTGACTTTATCTCATATACATTACTTTCACCAGAGGACTCCAGCAAAATAGGTTCTAGACTGAAGGATCCTGAGACCAGACTCAGACTCAGGTTTTAGTTTTGTATGGTGTAAGATTGTCTCTGTATCTACATGCATGCATTTTGGAAAACTGGCTATTGTGGTTATTTGATTTATTTTTTTGTTGATTGTTGTTTCTGCGAGGATAGTTATTCTTAGCACAGATTTCAGCCATGCACTGAGGCTGTGCTGCTGAACTCAATTTAGGCCCTGTGAGACTGGCAACAAGGCCATTGCCATCATAGCTAGTAGGTACATATTCAGTTGGAAATGTACAGAAATGTGTAGGTTGTTACATTTGTCCAGCAAATACTCTCCTTTTAAGAGATACAAACTTTCATCATCAGGACAGATATTCCGGTGCAGATCTGAATAGCAGTATGGAATCACTCAAATTCTAAAATGGGAGCAGTGTGAGGTCTCCAGGTGGACAGGTACTTGGAAGAGCCTCACTGGAAATATCTTTCCAGATGCCAAAGTGACATAAAAGGTGATCTGTATCTTGTACTGTAGCATACATTTGCTGCATTTAACAGTTGTCTGGTACTCTCATTCTTACACACTTCCAGTCACATGGGCTATCTATCTGTACACATGGATGGCAAATAAATAGAATGTCCTGAAGACTGCAGCTCACTAAGGGCCATTGAGTCACCATTTTCTCTTTTTTGAGGTCCCTTGTAAATTTGTATTTGGCTGAGTGGAGTAGCTTGATTGGGCAGTGTTAACCCTCACTAGATGCCAGGTGTCCACCAAAGCCACTCTTATAATTTCCCTCCTGAGCTGAGATAAAGTCAGGGAGAGATAACTCACCAGTGGCCTTCAAAGAACAGAGTCAACTTGGGGAAATTATTTGAATTTACCAATGAAAATCAGAGGAGGATAATGAGAAGCAAAATAAAGCCTCTTTTCCATGGTCTGCCTGCTGTCTCCAGTGGTGCAGGGAGAAAGGGAATGAGGGTTACAGGCAGATTGTCACAGGTTGTTTTTTCCACTGCTTCCTTCTCAGGGAAATGGAGTCCTTCCCTCTTCCATTGTGGGGTCCCTCCCATGGGAGACAGTCCTCCATGAACTTCTGTTTGAGTCTTTCCCATGGGCTTCAGTTCTTCACGCTGCTCCAGCATGGGTCCCTTTCTACAGGGTGCAGCCCTTCGGGAGCAGACTCCTCCAGTGTGGGTCCTCCATGGGGTCACCAGTCCTGCCAGTAAACTTGCTCCACCATGGGCTCCTCTCTCCAAAGGGCCACAGATCCTGACAGGAGCCTGTTTCAGTGCAGCCTTCCCAGAGCCTCCTTCAAGCATCCACTTGCTCAGATGTGGGCTCCTCCACAGGCTGCAGGTGGATCTCTGCTCCACCAGGGACCTCCATGGGCTCCATGGTCTGCAGGGGCACAGCTGCCTCACCATGGTCCATACCACAGGCTGCAGGGGAATCTCAGCTCCAGTGCCTGGAGCATCTCCTACCCCTCCTGTTCCTCTCACATATTCTCACTCAACTCTTCTCTGTCTGCAGTTACTTCTGCCCAATAAATTTTATTTTTCCTTCTTAAATATGTTATCACAGAGATCTTCCTACCATCATTGATAGGCTCAGCCTTTGCCAGCAGTGGAGCTGTCTGGCATTGGCTCTCCTGAACATGGGGGAAGTTGCTGGAAGTTGTAGTCCACCCTGCTACCAAAACCTTGCTATCTAAACCCATGGTAAATGGTTTATATTTGCCTTACTCGTTCCTTCTGAAATGTGTTGTCCATTTATCCCAGCTTATGGGCTTTCCTGCCTTTGTCCCTTCAGTCACATTAATCAATGACTACGTCCATGTGAGTGAAAAAAACAGACCATAGTTCACTCATTTAATGCTGAGTTCAACTGTTGCATGATTTGGGTGCATACACAGCTAATCTTTACCATTCAAAATACGTTCACCACATTCAAACTCCTCAGGAATGGTCCCTAACCAGCACCTCTCCACTTCATCTGGACACTGCTGGAAAACTGCTAAGCCACTCAAGTCAAAATCATGCCAGAGCCTCACTAAGAGTATAGCAGCATAAATAATCACATTCCACTTCTTTGTTTACTGTTTTGTCCTGAATTAATAGGGACAGAAGAGAATATTAATAATAGAGGGCTATAACCAAAGTCGTAAAGAATTCTTTGTATTTGCTTTCTTCTTATACTATGGATTGTTACTCAGCCTTCCCTGTCATGAGAACATAGGGAATGAGACAAATGCAGATAAAAAGCTAGATGAAGTGATAAAAATAAAGGAACAAACACCCTAACTAAAAATTTTACATTTCAGATGAAGTAAAGTCTGGCACTTGTGCGTGTAGATTTCTTTGTCTTTCCAGATTCTTTGGCACTGACTTCATTGAGGGGATAAAAAGAGAGACATGAAGAAGAAATTTCAACAATACCATATTTAGCAGTTCTGTCATCCTCTAGAATGGTAGTAATCTGTGCCCGTGTCCCTTTGGCCAGTCAGGTGAGCTTATCACAGCACAAACAGGCTTTTTTTGGTAATCAAACACAACTATAAAAGAGCAATTAAACTTATAATGGAGACCAAACAATAATGTAAATCATACAGTCATGACCATATATCCCATCCAAAGCATCTGTAGTATCCTATCCACATCAGCCTTTCCTGATATATGCTTGTCTATCCACAACCATAAGATAGTTCCTTTTGGGTAGCTCCTCATTCCTTTCACTCAGCAGTTCCTACTGTATCATACTAAAGATACCATTGAAATTCAGCAAGGATCAACTTGAAAATTTTGTGTGAAAGCAATACAGATAGGATTCACCCCATCAATTTAATTGATAATGAATCAAGGTAAATAGTCACTTCTGGGGGATAATTTAGCCAATCTACTATAGGATACCTAGGTTAGGATGAAAAATCATATCCCAGGATGCATGTTTTTGTCCATTAGCTGTAAATGGAATCTAGATGAGTAGCTCATATGGAGACATGTTCAGTATGGCCTGACACTGAGTCAGAGATCTGAGCTGAAAAAAAACCAGTTAAAAGAGATTATGTATCCCTATACTAAGGATTCCAACCTCTTGTCTCAGTGAGAAAGAAAATACTGCTTTATGAACTGAAAAATGTGTTCTTCAGGCTGCATCCTTTGTAAAGCAATGAATATGGAGAGGGATGTAGGCACAGGTCACTGTTTCTGGAGCACTCTTAGCAATAGCCCCATGAGAAGCTCCGTACCAGGAGCTCTCTGAGTGGGTGTTGTGCCACCAGTGCAGCTGGTCCTCTGCTCCCCTGCTGTCTTCCTGCTGTATCCCAGTATCTGGAGAACAGCTTTGGCTTCCTCATTGCCTGGTGCCCTGCTGAGCTGTGGAACCCTGAGAGAAGGCAAGAAACTGCCAAACTCCATTGAATCATTATAAGGCTGTGAGATAAAATATCTTGCCTCCCTCATATTGACTTCCTGGGGAGAAAAAGTAGGATGAAATGAATGCCAGTCATCAGCTAAAGCCATCTCATTATCTGCCCAGACAGAAGTCAAGTTAAAACAATAAAGGGCTGCCTGAAGTGTGGACCAGGTGGGAGTGACTGGTGAAATTTCCTGCCCTTGCAAACCCAGCATATCCACTTCTGTTCACAAATAATCTCAGCAGATTTCTTCTCAAACCTAAACATATGCCTTTACATCAAATATTGCAGATACTGCAAACCAAACAGGCAGGCTTCATACCAATCAAGGACCTTTCCTACTTAAAGGCATGCCTGTAGGTAACCAAAAAGTATTTTCTGCTGTCTCTGTGGTGGAGGAAAACAAGATAATTCCCAGAAAATTATTTGCCTTTTGACTTTTGGAAATAATGCCTGGCTGTCAGGATGAAAAGACTTGAGAAACAGAAATCAAAAGGAAAAGAAATTATTATTCCATTTTATGCAGCACTTACACTTTTTTATGTGGAGTAATAGGTCCAGTTTTGGAGCATCATCACAAGATGCACAAGTCTTGAAATACTGGAGTCCAGTGATGAACAACCAGGATGATTAAAGAGCTGGACCACATGATGTGCAGAAACACTGAAAAAAACCTAGGTTGTTCACTTGAGGAAGAAAAAGCTAAGGGGAGAACTTAGGCTTCAGCTACTTGTACAGAGAGTGGACAGAAGATGTTAGTGTGTAGCAGGAGACAAGTCACAAGTTGTAACAAAAAATAAATCCATTTAGAAATAAGAATGAATTTCTGATTATGACAGTGGTCAAACACTGGAATAGATTTCCCAGAGATGCTGTGGTTTTTCTATCCTGGAAGACCCTTAAAGCTGAACTGACAGAACAGGGCCCTGATAAGTGCTCTAAGCTGGCACTTTTTTTTGAGGAGGTGTTGGACCACAAAGCCTCTCGAGGTCCCTTCCAGCCTCAGCTACTGTGTGATTCCGTGGCACCAGTGCATTGTCAATAGCATGTGACAGTCTCTTAAGATCAAAGAAAGGCAAACTGTATCTTGTGATGAAATGACAAAATCTTAAACATATTGGCTTGAGTCAGAACCTAGATAACCTTCAAGAAGCTCTTGCAGTCTGGCACTTGAAGCAAAATTACCTCAGTCATGATCTTGTCAGAAGACCTGTCAGATATCCTTAGATCATTTTCCAAAACTCTACTGATACAGGTAGCTCATAGGGATTTGGATTGGGAAAACATGGATGAATAACAAATGACAGAAAATTTTAAAAGTATGTTGCTCTGTTTTACCTGGTGCTCTCTGTCTTTATATTAATAGGAATAACCCAAGTAAGAACATCCATATTCTACCAATACTTAGTGTGAACAGTTGTAGATCAGGATGCTTGCTATTCATGCAGGTGTGACACAAGCAGAGGCATAATAATAGGTCATACAAAGGTCAAAGAGTGTTTCAGGGCATTGGTTATGTCAAACACCTCTGCCTTTAGAAAAGAATACACTGATTTGTACAAAAAACTAAATCTTCAAAATGCTTTTATACCAAAATAATTTATTAATATTCTTTTAAAAATATGTTTAAATAGCAAGAAGATGAATTAAAAAGTAATATCTTTATGAGTTAGTAATCATATAAAGTAGTAATCACATAGTAATCACACTCCACAAAAGGAAAGAAATTCACATCTGTGAGGATCACCTTTAGTCCTTAGGGAAAAGTAAAAAAGGAACAAGAAAAGAAGAAGGTAGTACTTAAATTTTCAGCAAGCAAAACCAGACAAAAAAGTACCTATAATAAATGAAAAGATCAAAATATAACAGAAAAAAAAAGGAATTAAAAGATACATAAGGTGGCAAATTGTGCATATTTAAAGGTCTATATGGGCTTGATGCACTGTAGTCCTCACTATTAATTTATAATACTGACTCCTACTGTAACATGCTGTGTTCTTCAGCTCAGGACTTCCTTGCCATGCTTAATGACTTCTACTCTCCTTTTATTTTACTTTGAGCACTGGTTATTAATTGAATATTATAATTCTAGGAAAATCTAAACAGTAAGTCCCAATATTATAACTATTGTAAGTATTTGTAGCAAGCTGAGAAGTGGAAAAATAAAAAATGGAATATAATGGAATAGCTAGTGAGAGAATCAATTGACTAAGTGAACAGTTAACTTTTTCTTTTGACTTCCACTAAGTATATAAAGGTCCATAAAGGACCCAATTGTTATAACAACCAAATTGCTTGGGTCTTAACCTTTACCTCTTCCAGCATAAAAGAACTTTAGGAAATTTTGCAAAGGTGAAGGAAGGATTCTTCATGCACATGGTCAACTTCAGAGTTCAGTGCATCCCTGAAGTAGGCATATTCAAATGCTTGGGCTCTAATCTAAATCCCATGTCAGTAGGATGCTTATTGTTTAGACTTTTAGGAGACCTTGCTTAGGTCCTTGGAGAGTTACACCTCTGTTTCTTCCATATGGAGTGGAGAAGTTGAGAGCTCACTGAGTTTTCCACCTCTTCAGTTTCCTTTCTCACAAAATTCTCCCTGAGACATCAATGTACACACAATCCCCCCCCATATTATGCTGTAACTTTCTAAGATTTGGAATTCATTTGTGCCAACACTGTATTGCTAAATGTTTCTCATAGGCCAGATATCAGAAACTGTAGTGTGGAGTTGTGTGCATGTACTTTGCATTACAGCTTAAAGGGAGAAGAATGGTGATGCAGTAGTATCATGTGCTGAGCACTTCGGAATTGACAAGTAGCAGTGGCAAGAGCAGTGAAGTGTTTTCAATCAGGAAATGCTGCCTGGATAATGAAACCATCCATCTGGGCAGGAAGGCTGTGTGACCACATGTAGGTTTAGTTTCTTAGCCATCATGTTTGCCCATGCTTGGAAGAAAAGTGAGTAATTTGGTACACAGATCACAGATCCGGAAAGTCTTGTTTCTGAAGTCTTTGTCCTTTGGTAGGAGTGTAGCTGCTATTTCTGAAGTATCATTGCCTCTCTCTGCAGAATCTCTCAATCTAAATGCTGTGCATTTTGCTTTTCAAAAGGAAGGTGCTGTTTTGCATGACTCCCTACACTGAAACCAGCAAGCCATTTCTTCTGAAAAAATACTGTTTAAAATTGGATGTGATAGGAACAAAAGGAGGAAACAGTCAAGGATATAGGGGCTATAATTCTTGTGCTCCCGTGACTCCTGGTATGACAGAGTCACTGAAGTTCTCTGTGTCTCAATTTCCCATCTGTAAAATGGGGTTAAAGTACCTACCTCACAGGGGTGTTGTGAGGCTTTTTAAAATAATGTTTGTAAAGTGCTTTGAGATCCTTGGATGAAAGGTGCAATAAGAAATCAAATTATTCACTTTTTTTTAGCGCAGTACAAGTGCACTTCTGTCGAAATGGCTACAGGCTTCCAGCTCTTAATAGCTGTTCTACACTACTTCACTATAATTTCTTCCTGCCATTTGTTATATCTGCTGGGAGTTAAAAAGAACAAATTATATAATCTAGAATGTCTAAATTGTCATGATATTTTGTGGAAGAGGGCTAGAATAATCTGATATTCTTTTTAAACTGCATTGCATATTCTTTGTCCATGCAGCCCTAAAGTTAACATAAAAAGGATATATTATAACTTTGTGCATTCTTCACCTAAACTGGCTAGCTTATGTCTTTGTGAGACAAACTCAATCTCTTCACGAAATAAAAACCTTCAGTTTGCATCACTAGTTCCAAAACTTATGCAAGGGGTAGAGTAAATCTTTTACCTCTCCAGGTTTTGCAGTCGTTTAACAGATAGCCATTAAACAGCACACTGTAAAGGCAGTTACTGAGTTACAGATCAAATCTAAGGAATCACAGAAATGTGAAATGAAAGCAAGATTAAACTTCACAGACCTGAATCAAAGAAAAGGCATAGAGTTCACCTAGAGCTGCTAGTGTAACATACTTCCTAGAAGATCCTTAACTAATAAACAAACTGATTCAGTATTTAAAATTTCATTTTGATAAACAGATGATACAGGTACCTCACCACAGGAAGCTTAGAATCCAACTGTTATTGAGGGGATGACATGGCATGCATAAATATCTTCCTCATTAAAATTAACTGCTGCATGGAGATAAGAGTAAAATAGTTGTTAGAGAAAGGAGATGCAAAAAAAGACCAAAAATTAAAATATGAGAAATGAAACTTATTCAAATATTTTGCTTTCCCACCTCTGTCATCTGGGATTAGTGCTTTACACTTTCTTCTCTTCCACTACCTTTTCCTTCTTCATTTAATGGCTGAATGGATGGGACACCAGAAAAGGATATAGCCAAACAAACAGAATAAAAATACTGTAGTTATAGCTTTCACCCAGCTTACCTACTCAAAAGGAATTTAGATGTCTTCTGTTACATGGTAAATGATTAATATTTTGACTTTTCACTTGTGGAGGCAAGGTATAACATATTCCTCTCCTTGGTGATCATTTACAAACACATCCCCCCCTTCTAAGAAACAATCCCTGAAAATTTTCATGTTTCAAAAATTGGCCTATAATAGTCACTGCATACCTGAGCAGTTCTCAGGATGACATGAGAAATTTCTTTTTTTCCTACTTTGTATTTCAGTATCATATTAAAGCTAGATTTGGACTGATTTCACCAGTGTTTGATGATACCTCATCCTAAACTTGAAGGCACTGGCAATTTTGGAGCTATGGCTTGTTGCTGCTTAAATTACTTTGATGTTCTTTTGCTGCACTTGATTGCCCATGAGTATAGTTACAAGAAGTGCTCCACAAAAGCCTCAGTTTCTATGGAACAATCTCCTTGGCACCAGGTTTTCTTCTTAATGTTTAAATTAATGTGGGATTTGTTTGTACATTTTACTTTAGAAAATTATTAGTGTATTTGCTTTTCAAATAGCACAGACTATCTGTGCTATCCACTAATCTTTCATTGCTTTCTTCTATTCAGTTATTCAAGATGGACATTTTTCAAATAGGAAGTGTAAGTGGCAATCCTTACTTGTACACTGAAAATCTGATACTCTGATACCTTAATTTTCATGGCACTGAAAGATAAATGTGAATTATGATGATCTTGAAAAACATAGCAACTAAAATAAAACCACCTTTTATGATAAACAGATAACCCACTACTGGCTTGGAATAGCTTGTGATGTAGAAATACCATACAATCTTCCTTATTAATTATCTTTCCTCTGTATTTAAGCAGATAATATGTAAGATACAATATTTTACCATTAGAGCATTATTTTTCTAGACATAGCCTAGTCATCAACCAGTTCTGCTGCTTAACTACAGCCTACTATCATCCCAGGATCCCTAACCACTGTGTAGAAGAAATACTATCTTGTGGCTAAAATATTAATTATTGTGCTATTTAGCTTTGTATATACAACTCTTGATTTATTACCTTGACTATTGACATAAAAACTATTTTTATCAAACTCTATTTCCTATTACCAAAATGTTAATGCACAAGCCACCTACTATATGAAATTTGCCACTTTGATTTGTTTAACTAAAATATGAGCCACACTTCAGAAATTGCTATGTGTATAGGTGTACTAGTGTTGAAAATACGTGTAAGCTGAAAAGATGCTATCAGAAGTTGATGGATTAGCTCTTGAGCAGGTGTTAATTATCCTAGCTCTGCTGGTTTCTTTCAGTTTGCACCAGCTAAAAAACTGGACTAGCATGTCACTGTAATGACAGATCTAGGAACTTTCTTGTCCAGTGCTGGAAAATGTTGAAATACAGCTTGGATAGCCAATTATCAAAATACAAGTTATGCAGTGTTCATTTTGTAATTTTGAATGTATGATTTTAGACTGGGTCTAATAATGACATAACTGAGTGAACATGAGATACCAGAAGATGCTCTCTAAATTATATTCATCTGATTGAGTATGGGTATCTTTAAGGTGGGCATCAAGTCTGAGTCCCTTTGTTGTCAATGAAGAGAAACAGGCACTTCTAGTGGTTTTCAGTTTTATTCTCAAGAAGGTATCTTAACCAGATTAGGTGGGCTGTGTCCATACAGTGTCTGCTTCTCTTACTGACTGAGGACAGAACTGTGGATGTAGATGTCGGTGTAGGTGTCTGCCTTGCTCATGTCTAAAGTTAGGTGAGGTGAATCTCCTCCTCAGTGCCTCTCACTGGCTCCATCTTATTAAGCCCTCCTATGTTATTCAACACTTACTAGAACAAAGCTGAGTAAAATGTGGTAACTCTGCACCATTCTGTTACAGTACACAAAAACATAAATTACAGCCCTATTACACATATATGACTATAAAATTTGGGCTAGCATATTTACTCAAAATTATGTTGTGCATATATTTGCTTCTATCCTTCTTTCATGTAACAACTCTTTTAAAATTCTTAACTTCTCCACAGTTGAACTGAGAGATTTTGATTTTACTGATGGATCCACTAAGTAAAATGCCATTTTAATCTTCTTGTATTGCTGTTGGTCAACTAGTGTTAATACTGTGTATGGTATTAAAAATGTGACTTTTTCTTCTTGGAGTATACTCTTTCTCTTTTGGTGAATGGCATTCATCAGTAAGAGAATAAATCCAGTAGTACTCACTCCTTTGCCATCTACCATATTTACAGGAAATACAGGAGTGAAAAATGTTGGAAACATAGGCAATTATGTTATCTGAATAATGTGATTGTAGTAAATCCCATAAAACTGTGAATATAGAAGTGAAAGGAGAAACACAAGTATTTATGCCATAATATTCAGCAGTAGTAGTAATTAGCATTTTGATTGCCTTTTTCTTATCAGTTCTGTGAAAGAAATTCATGTGAATAGCAAATAAACAAAAATAGCCCTATGGACTATAGAGAATTCAGTTCAAATGGGTCAGCCATAGTGTTCTAAAATTGCTGTATGATTAACAATATTTGACATGCAGTTTGTTTTCTGTCCGTGCAATTGCAACAACAGTTCCAATTGTAGCCACTTTTTTCTTTTCTTTTCCTTTTTCTTTCTTTCTTTGTTTCTTTCTTTGTTTCTGTTTTTTATGCAGAAGACCATCAAATGAATTGTCACAATACTCGAATAATGCAAGACACAGAAAAAGACGATAACAATAATGATGAGTATGATAATTACGATGAACTGGTGGCCAAGTCATTGTTAAATCTTGGCAAAATTGCAGAGGATGCAGCATACAGAGCCAGGACAGAATCAGAAATGAACAGCAATACATCTAATAGTCTGGAAGATGATAGTGACAAAAATGAAAATATCGGTCGAAAAAGTGAGCTGAGTTTAGATTTAGACAGTGATGTTGTTAGGGAAACAGTGGACTCCCTTAAATTATTAGCACAAGGACATGGTGTAGTGCTTTCAGAAAATATTAATGACAGAAATTATGCAGATAATACTTCACAGCAAGACAATAGGAATATGAACTTTGTAATGCTAGGGAAGCCTGTGAACAATGGACTTACAGAAAAAATAGTGGAGGAGAGTGATGAAGAGGTATGTCTCAGCAGTTTGGAGTGCTTAAGGAACCAGTGTTTTGATCTGGCTAGGAAACTCAGTGAGACAAATCCACAGGAAAGAAATCAACAGCAAAACATGAACACTCGTCAGCATGTCAGGCAAGAAGATGACTTCCAAGGAAGAACACCAGACCGGAATTACTCTGATATGATGAACCTAATGAGGCTTGAAGAACAGTTGAGCCCCAGATCTAGGACTTTTTCTAGCTGTGCCAAGGAGGATGGTTGTCACGAAAGAGACGATGATACCACCTCTATTACTTCAGATAGGTCTGAAGAAGTGTTTGATATGACAAAAGGTAACTTAACCCTGCTTGAGAAAGCAATTGCTTTGGAAACAGAGAGAGCAAAAGCCATGAGAGAAAAAATGGCAGTGGAAGCTGGAAGGAGGGATAATATGAGATCATTTGAGGAACAGTCTCCAAGACACCTTTCTGGAGATGACAGGAAGCCTAAACCAAGTGACGGCCATGTCAAAAAGCCATATTATGGTAAAGGTAATATTTCTATATACCGTATGTTATGTCATGAGAAAGTGTGAGCTAACATGTTAAGTTTTTGCATAGATCTCTGAAATGAAGTTATTAATTCCACATAATGGGAACTTTATTAAAATTTTAGTATGACATGATTGTAAAATCGCATCATGCTATGATTATAAAATGAAAGAATTCGTTCTGCAGTGTTAGAAATATGTACAGTATATCATTGACTAAATTAAAAAAGTTACTTCTCAGGGAAACAAAAAAAGAGATCATGTTGAAAGAGGCAAAGATTTTTCTCAAGGTTTTATTATATTTTATAGTAATAATTAAAAAAGAGAATTGTGTTGCAAACTATATTGAAGAGGGGGGGTTTATGTAGCAGATAGTCAATCAGCTATGAAGTGCATATATTACAGATTGGATTGGGTAGGTGGCATCATGACTTACAAAATTATCATCAAATGACAGTTATTGATGAAGCCTCTCCTGTCTAAAATGTAGAATTGCCTGATAGAAATTGAACAGTATCAAAATGACCGATAACATAAGATAAGGGCAGTGACTGCACATTAATTATCTTAAGATACTAAGGTAATGGAAACCATTTGCTATGCAAGGCATGGTGTGGCCTGGGCTGAGATCAATAGCAATTTCTTTCTTATGTGCATTCCACTTCACTGGTTTCATTCCATTGTGGAAACAGTTAAGGTGCTGCCTTGACCATAATTCAATACAAAAGAAACAAAACAAAAAACCCAATAAAAACCAAACCAAACAAAAAAAAGTCACAACAGACTAAAGGTTACCTTTAGAATGCCTTTTAATTTGCAGGATAATCATGGTGATGGTGTGTTTATATTATGACACCCCTCTTTAATGTGTTTACATCTGTACACGTAGGGACATATTGTATTAATGTTCAATACCTCCTGAGATTCACTGAACACCCCTGATTCCCATTGACTTTAGTGGAAGTTGAGGACATGGTATTTCTTGGGAGATGCTGAACAGGGACTAAGTTTATCTTATATTTGTTGCCAAAATATTTGGTTTGCTTTCTACAATTAAAATGGTGGGCATTTCTGTCTTTTTTTATAAATCTCTGTTTTGAAAAAGTAATCTGCCTGTGACACTGATGTCGGCAGACAACATCTTGATCCAAGAAAGTTTTGGTCATTTTTCACAAGTCTTAAACAAAAATAATGATCAGTCTTTTAGAAAAGCATGTAAATTACTGATGTCAAACACTGCTGCAATATATTTTAGTGAAGGTTTGTTTGTTCTACCCACAAATACATAGTTCAGTGTACGCTGTAGTAACTTCGGGTATTTGGGGAAGACAACTTTACTTAGTTAGTGTGTTACTGCATAGCTATGTGGATGTTGTGCTAAATGTTTTTCACATATGACCTGTTACAGATGCATTTCCCCGTGAGTATGTGTCTCCAAAACCACAGAAAACATGGAAAACAGAAATTAATTTAGAACAGTTTTTAAATTCTGGTATTGTTCAGTCTTTCCAGTCTATATATAGCTGGGAAAACCTTTTTGCATATAGGCCTGCTGTCTCCAAAAAGCCTATATTATTTCTTACAGTGAGAAATGTATGGATATCCTATTTTAGTAAATTCTATAGCTTCTTTGAACCATACTATTTCTTGTGAGCTGCAGGCTGAATTGGTAATAGGTCCAAGGCTCACCAGTGATTAAATACTGTGGGAGTTTGGACCATGAAATTTTGTGGAGTGTATCATTCTTGACCTTTTTAATATAAAAAGAAAAAAAAATTCCCTTATTTAAAACAAAACAAAACAAAACACGTACAAAAAAACAAAAAAAAAATCCCAACAAAAAAAACCCCAACATAAAACCTCAACAAAAAAAAAACCAAACCAAACCAACAAACCTGTGGGAAACATTCTGGTAGTTGTTGAGAGAAGAAGCTTGAAGTAGGACAGTTGCTTGTATCATTTGTTCTCCAGTCACATGTTATCTACCAAATACTGCTGGAAGAGATACCTTCAGAGATATATGGTATAGTTAGGTGGAAACTTTCTTGGGAACACAGGTTTGCAGTTTGCAGTGAGAACTGCCTCTTGGCTTCAAAGATCACTGAAACAACCATTAAGGGACCACTAACCATTTCTCCCCTGCCATTTTAAGATTTCTAAGCAGGTTTTCTTCTGAAATGTATGCATTTTGAAACCTTTTAAAGTCCTTTGGCACCCTACACTTAGGAAATACTTCCATTGTGGCAGGGAGTGAGAAAAGGTTGCAGAGTTCAGTAAAATTGCAATATCTCTCCCAAATAGCAGAAGAGGATTTACAGAACAGTATCCAGTGTTTCGTAAAAAGTTGTGAAAAGTTTACTCAAATGTCTTCCATTAAAAGCAATGGGAAATTGTACATGTGCAATTTTATGCAAGTTTTGAAATCATTAAGAGTAGTATACAGCATCTTTTCTGACTCATTAGACCATAAAGGCTCTTAAGGCTCTGATATGTGCTATAACTTTATGATGTAGACTTGAATACAGAGCAGGATTTGCTTGATGCTGTAGGATGCAAGTGTCTAGATCCTCAGCTGCTCTAAATTACAATACCTTCACTGACTTTGGTGGAGTTCTAACAATGTTGAGTAGCTAAAGTTTCTCTAGTTTAAAGTCTCTAAAAAGCCATTATGGTCTATTAATCATCTACATTTTTTGCAGTCCTTGAATATTGTTATACTTATATAATTTATATTTCATTTACATTATCTATTCACTTATCTAATACTTTTACACATCCCAAGTACTTGACTTGATGATTTGCTTAGAGTTGTGTATGTATGTAGCTGTGGGCTTGCTGTTCTAGTGGTCTCAGCACAGGCCTATCTGGCAGCAATTCAAATCCCTCCTCTGACATTTGCTCCTTCTGTGGCCTTGGGTTTAACTTCTTGATCTCTTTCTTCAATTTCTTGATGTATGAGATTATGGTCTTTCCAGAAGTGTTGTGATAACTGTGTAGCACATTGGAGATAGATTTATATGTTTATTTGTTGTTAAAGAGCATGGAACAAAGTTCTACAGTCCACATGCAAGTTAAGTAAAATAAAACTATCATAATTAGGGGTTCTATTTGCAAAATATAAGGTTTAAGTATGGTGTTGTATTTTAAGAATGGGTTTAAAACATGGAGAGTCATTACAAAGAGCTAAAGATTTTCTGTAAAATGAAGCTGTTTTGGAAGAACTTGAAAAGTAAAAGTATATATAAAACCTACCAGAAGGAAATCAGAGAAAGATAAGTCCAAAACAGAATGTGAACTCTGGATTGTATTGATTCATGATGAAAAGAATGGGTTGTCCATGAAGTTCCACAAGTACTGAAATTTCCCCCTATTGTAATGAGGGTTCTATTTGTTGAAGCTGTGATGGAATTTAATGTAAAAAAGACTTACTGGAAAACAAGTAGCAAAATCTTATTTTACAGAGATGAAAGCATAAATACTGAAGCAGAGAAATTACAAGAGCAACATAAAATCATTAAACGAGGGTAGTTCAGATTGGGTACTGAAAGGAATGATGGACTAAAAAAGACGGTGATCTTGGGCCAAAACTGGAGCAGTTTGAATATCCTGAATTTTATCCCTTTAATACTGATATGAAAATCAGAAATAATGTCTGAAACCTGGCAACTGTGGTCAAAATGATAAGATGTAACTTGTATCATGTGCTTGTCTGGAAGAATAGATGTTCTACACATGTTCTGTTAAAAGAAATAAGCAGATAAAGTTACGTGATAAATGTCTAAAGCAGGTTAATGACGCCAGTATTCCATTATGTCATTGGCAGAAATCTTTATTTGGTGGAAAAAATGTCTAGTTAGACTTTGATTTGTAGGCAGAAGTTCCAACAACATTCTAAGAGGTCATTAACCTTTCAAGCATATGAATATTCAAATATTACATATGCATGTTGGTAATGGCCCAGATTTACACACAAGCAATACTTTCAGTAATTCTGATTACAATGTTTACTCCACCATAATTTATTGAAGATCAAGGAATATTTATGTAATTTTACCACTTTGTAAGGAATTTAAAGAAAACGAGTAATTTCCTCATTGTGCCTTGGAAAAGGGATGTTTGTGGAATCATTATGCTGAAGAGCTGGGTTTGCTTCTCTCAGGACATTGAACTGCTATGACAGTACATTTGCAGACCTTAACACGTGAGGCAAATAAGAATGTAAAGAAGGGAAACTCCAACTAAACAGTTTCCAAATGACCTTTCACCCTTGAGCTAATGCTTGCCAGCAGAACATTGATTGACAATGGTACAGCTTTGCTATAAAAAGGTCATTTTCCAATCACTGTGAATGGATATTGCCATGATCATGGGAGCCTGCAGTCTGAGAAGAAGATAACAGGATAACAGTGACAGAACTGTGATAAGAAGTAGAAGGGTTTTTTTTTTCCAGTTTTCATAATAACATTTACCAAAGAGTAAATGACATTATTAAATGAACCTTCTTACAGAAATGTGAAAAGACTCATTCACTTGACACATCTGTTGTAAATTATAGATCCCTCAAGAACAGAAAAGAAAGAGAGCAAATGTCCTACCCCTGGGTGTGATGGAACTGGCCATGTAACGGGGCTTTACCCCCATCACCGCAGTTTGTCAGGATGCCCACACAAAGATAGGGTCCCTCCAGAAAGTAAGTTCACATTCTTTCATGGAAACTGGGGATAAAAAGACAAAAACTTTTCTAGCATGCTTTTTAAACATTTTATTTAAAAAATTAATTTCATTTTTCAGTATGGTTTGTCTCAAGTTAGTCAACTGTTCTGTGTTATACTTTTTCCTTTATTCCATCATTTCCATTCTTTACTAACTTTACACTAAAAGAACAACTTTTAAAGCTGTATTCTTTGATTTTGAGAATCTTAGGTTATTTTTTAATAGACATATTTAGTCAACAGAGAAAAAGGTTTCCAGAAGATGTGCACTGCTTTTGCTTCTGCGTGCTAATGTCACATCAACTGTCCTTATTGTCTTGTACAGGAATAATTATTCCTGAAAAACTTGCAACCCCTTTCCGTTGTTATTGTTGTGTCTGAAACATAATTTATATTAAACTAGTGCCTATTATAAAAAACAATAATTTGGCTGTTTACTTAGCTACAGAACTCAGGATTTTGAGCAAACAACCCCTCTCAGTCACATGGGTGGAACTTCCTGTCAATGTCAGGAAATTCTGTGCATAGGAAATTCACTCATATGAGCTCATGGACACCCACCTAAAGGCAGAGGGTTTCTTTTCTGGAAGTCACCTCCTTGTCTGATGAAATCAGCATAGTTCTGTTGAAACTAATTACTCTGTGTTGGTTTTCATCAGGAAGTGTCTAGCTAAAATCCAATTATCTTTAACACCAGTTTTAAAATGGAGTTGTGGATTCCATTCCATATGAACCTAAAATCCTCACTGTCCGTTAGCACTTCTAGACTTAACCTCAATGAATTTGCAACAGCCTTAAGGAAGTGTTGTAAAGATGGTCAGAACTAAAATGGTCCCCAGTTTCCAAAGAAAAGTAGATACTGATGGACAGGAAAACAGAAGTAGATTAGCACTGCAAGAGTGGCAGACATAACAAGTCTCCTCTTTGTTGGTATAGTGGCTTCTTCCAGATGTAAAGTAATGAGGAAGTGCTTTAGGAAACTGCTGTAGTTTGGTTGGTCTCTGAATACAGTACAAAAAATAAAGTAATTTCTCTGCTTTCCAAGACCCTGTAATTTTCTGAAACACAAATATTTATTCAGTTGCTCAAAGTTCTATCATTTTTTTCAAATGGTAAATAAAAAGCTCTTTAGAAGACTTTGCAAATCAAAGAAGAATATAGCTTTAAACTGTTTGCATGCTCTTGTACCTACTAAAATGACAAAGGTGAGCTCATCTTTTTTTTTCCTGTGATGTTGGCCTTGTGAAGCATGTTTCAACAACAGCTTTAAATATTAGGAATTTCAGAGTGAAGCTTTTGCATCTATACACATTTTATCACACTGATGATGGGGTGATGATGATGATGGTTTCTTTTAATGAGTATACATGGTTTAATTCTCAAGTCTCTGAACAGCTTTTATTCAGTTCTTAACTCAGTCAACGTATCTACTGATTTTATTAGATCTTTTTTTTTTGAGTGAGAACTAAATACAGGCTTCCAGACCACTTCTTGTGTGAGAAAATGAGAACTTCACAAGGGCTGGATAGCCTTTTTCCCATTGAGTGATGTACTGCTATCCAGCTCGGAGACATGGATTCAGATATACCTCATGTCATAAAAAACTCTTCAGTGTTCCCAAAAAGTTCTTGATAATTTGGCCCTTCATAGCATGAGCTTTATGATTTAGAGGGGTACTGCTCTGAGCAGCCTTGGAGTAAGTTTTCCATCCAGCTTGCAGTGGATGCAGATGTAAATCAGTTTACTTGCTTAAGCTTGTACCACTTTTTTCTTTTTTACATTTTTTTTCTGCCATCCCTCAATTTTTAAGTACTTAATTTTGGTTCTTAGTATTTTGAAAAAAAAAAATGTTCACATTTGTAGAAAACACAAGTGAAAAATAGAGCATCCATTCTGCTCACTATGTAGATATGAATGATATATCTATGTGGAAGCGAGCAGAAGTGGCCCCTAGCTCAATTGGGCTGCCTTATAGTTAGGGTTAAATTCTGTTCAGGGTGGTACTGAGGTGTGTTTCAAATAATTCAATGTTCTAGCAGTATAACTTGAGAGCAGATTTTCAGCTCATGAGCTTGATACTGTGTTTATAAAGCTATGAATTAAGAATACATACATTTTCCTGAAAGAGTTTTTCCAGTCTGTAATTTTGGTTTTGTATGGTTGCTAGGTCACCCTTTACTGTTGAGCTGATCTTTGCTCAGTGGTTTTGTATGAAGAAGATGTTGGGCGTCTTCTGCTTCACTGTTGCACCAGAGATGCATTTGTTTATAGGTTCTGTAACCTCCATAACTTTCACTGTTGCCCTGTTTTAATGAGGATAGAGACACAATACTTAGTTTCCTCATCAGGCTTTATTGGCTATGTGTGTCACGTGTATTTTGAGGAATGCTGGTTGTTAATGAATCCTGCTTTGTTTTAAAATGGTTTCATATATACTGGGATTTGATTTTTTTTTCTTGTTTTCATACTCTGCTGTTTTCTCTTACTCTCCTTGTCAAGTTCTTGCCATGCATGAAAATGTTCTTAAGTGTCCTACACCAGGCTGCACAGGCCGGGGCCACGTAAATAGCAACAGGAATTCCCACCGAAGGTAAGGATGCCGTCGCTGGACACCAATCTAGAGGGAACAGTGCCTCCCAACTGCAGCCCTTCTAGGAGTCCATTGGTGGGGGGGAGTGCGTGTGTGTCGTTGTTCTGTTCTGAGGATTGACAGATGGTGCTTTCTGTGCTTTATCCATTTTAAGGAGTAACATTTATTCATGTATTTTCTGAGGAGAACGAGTGTGCGTTTGCTGTAGTATGGATGAATTGATCCACGGAAGACATTTTAAGCATCCTTAGCTTTTTGAGTGGACTTTTTTTTTTCTTTTTGTTTTGATATTTGCTGAACAGCAGTTGTACAAAACAAGTGGTATGACTCCTCATGGGTGTGGTGCAGGGAGAAAGAAGAATTTTTTAACATTGTCAGGACTAGGACAGACTTCTTGTTCTCACACTTCACTCTCCTCAGACATTCTTTTCTAGTGCATGAAAAAAACCTACTCTAATCCTAAATTACTGGGGGTTTTTAATACATGAGAAGCAGTATTTTAAATACACAGCTGTTAACTTTCTTACTGACCACAGTCTTAACCCATAAGTACTTATTCAGCTAAAACTGAATGAGAATCTTGGCTATTTAAGAAACATTAAGAACATGTCTCATTACACTTAAAAATGAGAAGGCGGAAATAATAGAAGTAAGTATTCTAGTAAAAAAAAATATATCAAGGAAAAAAAGCAACTTTTCCATAGCTTCCTGAGATAAGTAATAGATTCTTAGAGAAGGGCTGCTATTGCAAATTAAATTCCGTCAAATTTTGAAAACATCACTTTAGTGTTCTGCATGTCACAATTTTCCCACAGAACAATAATAAAATCTTGCCTATTCCTTTACAATTTTAAAAAGCCAGAAAATTTGAGAGGATAAGAGGGTAAAAGGAACTGTACAATGTTCCTGTTATTGAATTCCTTTTTACTGTTAATTGTAGCATGAAGGCTTAAGGGAGTACAGGTGCTGGACATTCAGTCTTACCAAGCCCCTCATATCAGCTGCATTTCCCCCAGAAGACTCTTGTGGGTACCAGCCTGCCTGCAATAAGCTCTGCTTTCCCTTCTCTGCAGTGATGCTGTCAGTAGATGCAGCAGAAACCTCTGGGAAGGCTTTAAGGGAATTACTGCTGCTTGAAGCAGCATTCACTTCTGGCTGAATATCCACTAGAATATTTGAGGTGTCTGAGGAAGAGCATGTCAGTGGAGTGCAGCTGCCCCCTGGCATGGCTCCAGAGCTGCACAGAGCTCCCTCACCCTCTGCAGAACTAGGGCAGTGAGGGCGGGCAGGGGGGAGCCCTCTGCAGTCTGTGCTCACCTCTTTCTGCAGCTTTTGGGGCATTTTTCTCTACTTCACTTTTTTTTTTTTTTTTTTTTTCCACTTATTTCCTGTAAAGAAGGGAACATCTGGGAATGCTCTGATTTGCCTTTCACTTTAATTTCTATTCCTGTGGAGAGCACAGAGAGCTGCGATCACATAAGCATGGAATAGACTACGACAAGGAAAGGAACTCCTCCATTGTGAGGTCACAGGGTTTTACAGGTTCACTAAGAGCACCATCTGCTGGCATCAATCTATTTATTTTTCTCAGTTCTAAATCTTCCATAAGACTCAGGCTTATTATTGCCACTTCAATAATAGTTCAGCATTAGCAAATTAATTGAATTTCCAGTGCAGAAATGCTTTTCATTTTACATCATCTACTATTAGAAAGCATACTTTAGTGGCTGAAATTCATGAACAAACACTAACATTTGACATGTAGATTTAGCAACCCAAGGCAAAATTTTGCATTCATTTATATGCCTAGCAAAAAAGATTGGAGTTAATGGAGCTGAATGAGGTGTGAAGCAGCACAAGATTAGGCCTATATGGTGTTGTCATTTAATTGTCTTCAGGAGCCATTTCATTGGCAACATTTGTAGATGCATAAAGGTCACAAGTCTGCTAGCAGAGCTGCACAGTAGATTCCAGTTTATATTCTCCTCTCCTACTGGTATGTTCCCTGGCTGACATCCATGAATAATCTACCCATGTACTATGAGAGAAGAAGAGCCGATGTAAGATTTACCATGAAACTTTGAAAGCAGAAGAAAAGAAGTCTATTCTAAAGCAAATAGACATGATCAAAACATTTTTGGAAACCCTTTTCCTTCAGATTCTTCCTGATGCTGGCTAAGGAGGAGAAGGAGTAATTGGATCAGTGCTATAATGTGAAACTATGCAGGACAAGACAATTAAATTTCCTTTCTGTAATTGCAGCCTCTCTGGATGTCCTATTGCTGCAGCAGAGAAACTGGCTAAAGCTCAAGAGAAGCATCAGAACTGTGATGTGTCAAAATCAAACCAGGCATCAGATCGGGTTTTAAGGTATTAGAAATCACTATAATACTTATTCTTATGCAGAATTCATCACACATTCACCTAATCTGAGAATTTATATTTATATACATTGTATATACATATATATCTCCTTTAAAGAAGAGTTAGAATTAGGGCTTCTGGATCCAATTCTCACAGTGTATTTTTCCCACTCAGTTTTCATGGGGGAGGGTTGGTAATTATTTTGGCAAATACATGTAAAGCTGAAAAGCTCATTTTTGTCTTAGGCATTGTTTGGTGTAAAGATGACTGCTGGAGTGCAAAGTCTAAGAACAGTGTGAAAAAAGTTGGTATCTTTTGGGAATAAACTAATATTTACCGGTAAGTCTTGGTTTTTTCAGCAGGCTTTTACTAGTAAATATCAGTTTAAATTAAACCAGAAGCCCTATCTGCATTACCAAACTGGTAAACTTTTGGCAGGATACTTGGAAAAGTACCAGGTACAGCTTAGACTCCAAAGTAACATCAGGCTTAGTTCTTTGTCTCTGTTCCCCCCATTCTTTGCCAGGAAGGACAGAGAGAAGAAAGAGACTTGTCTAAATTTCCATATGGAAGGGACCTTTAACCAGTTTTATATGATTATACACCTTTTCTTCATCCATGTAGGATTCTGCATTTATCTGAAGTTGCATCCAGCTTTGTGCTATTGTCTCCTCTTTTGAGATATGTGGGTGGAAAATATATTATTTCTTAGGAGCTGAAGTGTGAAGGATGCATGCAAAGCAATCAAACTTCTGCATGATTGAACCAGCCTTATGCTGATGATGCCCCAAAAGCTGCAGAATTTCTCCATGGATACTGCAATATCTGTGGGCTGGGATAGGTACATCCCTCCCAGCTGCCTCAAAGAGCGTGGAGGCAGTGCCGCAGCTTTAGTTCCCAGAATTTCCTATTTATCCCATAGTTCTCAGTCTTTAGCTGTCTTCTAGATTTAAGAACTGATTGGGCTACTTAAAGTTTTCTACTGTATTATCATCATTCTTCGAATATTCTCTTAGAAGTTCATCTCATCTTGATGGTCTTTTCAAAAAACAGCATTTCCATGGAGCTGGGAACATAGAATTATGGTTCACATCTCCAGAAGATTTTTCATCATTCCTGTTGACTGTGCTCTCCTTCCGCAGATTTGTTTTTATCTTAACTGCCCCTAATTCAGTTTGCACAGCTTGGCATATAACACCCCACAGAGGTTTCTTAGAGAAGAGTTCTTCAAATCCCATTAGTAAAAAAACCTCCACTCTTTGAGGGAATAAAACAGTTCCTCACTTGATGGAAAAAGACAGATCAAAAATACAGTGGCTTTTACCACTGCTCATTACAGAGAAGACACTGAAGGCAGTTGCCATAGAAGGCAACTGCTCAAAAGCAGCATCCAGTTTGCTGGCAAACTCCCTAGGAGTGTTCTGAAATCTTAACTTCACTTGTGAGCTGCCTTGTGTTTCAGGTTTTATAGGCAACTCAGATAATTCTTTCATCTTGTCTATTGCTTCCTTTTTACCTTTAAGTCATTGAAGTATTTAAGATGAACTTGGCAGCTATTTATAATATTTGCGTGCAGGCAATTGATGGGCAGACAGAGATGTTTTAAGAGTAAATCTTGAATATTTGTCTTCATCCCAGTTTCCATCCCACCTGCATTTGAAAGTTCTTACTTAAAAAGTAATCA
Source organism: Emberiza elegans (assembly GCA_024865655.1). NCBI lineage: Eukaryota > Metazoa > Chordata > Aves > Passeriformes > Fringillidae > Emberiza > Emberiza elegans. Next base: position 23,675,620 of record JALJVW010000085.1, on the reverse strand, counting down.
AATTCATAGGACTTCTATTCAACTGAAATTTTGGATTTGCACCAAATGTTCAGGATCTGAATTGCAGGTTTTTGGTTAAATATAGATTATCTTGAAACAGGATCAAACTATTATTTGTATCAGTTCATTGTATAAATAAGCCCACTGTATTTTGTGAGGAAGTGTCTAAAGGAATAAGCATACATAAATCAAAGGGAATAGTATGACTAATATGATTTTTGGGTGATCTTTACATAAATATCTTGAATAAATTTTATGATAATAAATTCATTCAGAGAAACATGATATAATATTTAAAACCTGTTTCTTACTATTGAGTACATTTCACTTTGTTAATCGACATGATGATACTTCTGATCTCAACTGAATTTATGTTTCTGTGATTGTTCCTTCCATTTCCTTTGGTTATAAATGCAGAAAAAAAAAGAAGAAAAAAGAAGAGAAATAAGAAAAATATATATGCTTCTTGATTCCAGCCAAAGCACCTCAGGTGGGCTGTTCATCATCCTCACCTCCTGCTACATGCAGCAGGTAGACAGGAGCGTTGTGCAGCAGTTGCTTCCTATGACCCAGTCATGTAACACTTTCTTATATAGGTAGGGTTTGCAGGATCTGCCTTCATTTGCCTGCTTTGAGCTAATCACTTCTGTGCCCACATGCAGAAGATGGTGTGACAGTGGAGTTCACTGCAGAGCTCTTTCACTGAGATTTCTTTCCCAAGTTTCTCAGATGACTGAATAACATCAATCAGGGCTTCTTCTGACTGTTCTCCCTCATCCTAAAGGAAAGAGATATTTAACTGAAACAGTTTTATTTTGTATTCATGCTCAGGACCTTCCTTGAGGTGTGCATCTATGTGTCAGGAATTGCAGCTTCTGCCAGAACCTTGCATTTAAGGATGAGCACGACCTGCAAGGCAGCAGCTCAAAGTCGACAGGGCTTCTGAGACTCTTCTCAAGAAGAACATGGATTTGTATATTGAAGGATGAAACAGGAATAGTTGGCTTTCGAAAGCACAGAGGAAAACAGCATACAACTCTGTTGGAAGAAATATGGAGGAAACTCCATAAATTAGGTGGAGCTTCCCAATCTACTTCTTTCTTTTTGATACTTAAAGAATTCGTCCAAACTTCTTCCGTCAGTCTGCTTGCCCCTCTTTAATTCACCTCCCAAAAGAAAAAAAAATATTTGCTTTGTGGTACAATTACACCAAAGGGGAAAGGGAAACCCTGAAGTATTTTAAAACAGAACTTTAAAATACTTTTAGCTGCAGGATACATTTAGTGGCATTAGAATTAATTTTTTCTAGGCTTTGTTCAAGGAAATAAATATTGTTTGTCTGCTGAAAATAACCAAACTAAGGAAATGCAATAATATATTGCTGTCTCTTGAGTACAAGAAATAACTAAGATTTTCTAATCTGAACTATAAATTATGCACAAACGTAGTAAACTGAACTGCATCTAACAAACTGTACATATCTTTAATTTCTAGGCCCATGTGCTTTGTTAAGCAATTGGAGATCCCTCAGTATGGCTACAGAAACAATGTCCCCACCACCACACCCCGCTCCAACTTGGCCAAGGAACTAGAGAAATACTCTAAGACTTCGTTTGAATATAACAGTTATGACAACCATGCCTATGGCAAGAGAGCCATAGCTCCCAAGGTGCAATCCAGGGATATATCCCCCAAAGGATATGATGGTAGGAGGTGCACACTCTTATACATGAGAGACAAGTTTGCAGTTAATCATGTTGTTGTATATGTAAACATCATACAAATAAGACATGTTTTCATGTTCATACAGTATTATGAGGAATGCTATCATATGTAAATTATTTTAAAGGCCTTTTAAAAGAAATGTTTTTTATACGGTGCTTGCTTCAGGATTGTTGCACTGGCAAAAGACATCTCCAGCTCTTAAGCTCCTGGGATGTATTGAGATGGCAATAAAAGCTAAGTAATAGAGATAATCCTTATGTGGCTGTCTGGGAGATCTGGCCTCAAGGGTCACATTAGGATTCTCGGCTCCAAGCAGCAGTTCAGGTAACCCAGAAAGATAACATACTTGCTTTGTGGGGACGTGGAAGTAAAAAACCTGGACCTCATTGTGCTTCAGGAATCACTGCTACATACTTAAAGAGGCATTTTTGCTTATTTTCTCCTCACAAATACACTGGTTGAAATCTCTGGAAAACCTAACATATTTAAAATGTTCAGGAGAAGCCTGATACTACCTTCAGTTTGGGAGAAGACAATGGATGGAATCAGTCAGGCAAGAGGTTTTTTATTAGGGGAGAAAAATGAATTACAGGATAAAGAAGGATTGTAGCTTTTGAAGACATCAGGAATTTTTCAGAACAATGCATTTATATATGCATATATATTCTATGTGTATATACATATATATATGCATATATATATATATTAAAAAACCTAAACCATACTTTTTTTCTTCTTTTCGAGTGCTAGCAGTTTTTTTTTTTGTTAAAATATGTGATACTACTCAGTGACTACTATAAGAAATGTCAGGCAGGTGTCAGATTTTTTGTTTAAGGAAACAAAAAGAAACAAACTATACAGAGCAATTTATGCTATTGCCTGAACACAGACTGATGTTTTAAAGTAGTTAAGTGAACAGATAGAAAATTACTATGATTCTTGCCTTCATATGTCTGATATTTTGGATATTTTCCTTTCTCATAGAATTAACAGACATATTCTTGCACTATAGCACAAAGGAAGAGGGTTGTGAAAGGAAGCTTATTTTTGGTAAAGGACCTCTTTTTTTCCTGATACCTCCATCTTATTTGTCTTTATCAGAATAAATGCTTGAACAGCATTAAAAGTAAAGCACTAACTGTAACTAGGGTTAGGACGAATATGAGTATACATTAGTGTAGGGTAAATTAGGTATTAAATATTGCATATGTATTCTGTCTACTCTTGCAGAAAGGAGAGCATCACAATACTGGTGGGGTTCCTCTGATAAAGCTTATTTTCAGATCAAATTACTGATGCATAAGCAACGGATGCATATTTTCCTCATTTAAGGCCCCTTTTCCAATAAATAATGACAAACTTCCCTTTTTCTCCCAAACCACTAGAATTTGAAAATACATGTAGCATTAGGCACAAGTTTACAGTGGCCTTAAATAATAAAAGGCTGTATTGATACAGGTCACTGTCTTTATGCACACCCATTTTCCTTTGATATAAATAGGAATTTTTCCTGTCTATAGGACTGGGACTAGGCGGCTTCACTGCTCAGTGATGTGAGCCAGGGGGGACTGAGGGACCCTGCACACCTGTGATTCATGCTGGTGTAGCAAGCACAGGGGCTCGTGATTGCTGGGAGCAGCGGAAGCCCGTTAGCACTGGAGTGGGTTGCTGCCAGCAAAGGCTGCTCTGCTGCTTTGTTCCACACTCCTGGCTGTGCTGAACACAGTGCACTCTACCCCTGGTGTGTAGGGATGTGTGTGCTGTTTGGCCAGATGGACCTGCCAGTGTGGTCCCAGAGGTGGGGCCTGATTTGGGTTCGTCTTTTCCCTGTAAGTGATTTTGATGAAACCTCTAGTATTCACATCTCTGAAATTTCAGAAGTACTCCAATGTATTTGGCTTAAATTGGCTCAGGAAAATCAGTTGAATTCTTAGAATGATGAAGTGAAGTCCTGGGCACACTGAAATTGTTAAAACATTTTGCCACTGAATCTCCATGAAACAAGGATTTTGCTGACAGTTATTGTAAATAACTGAATGTGAAAGAGATTTCAGGAAGAGACTCTTCACTTAAAAGAGCTGCTTCAAAAAATGTCACACCTTTAGATGGTTTTATATTTGTATATAAAAAAATTGATGATTGCTACTAAAGACTTTATGGAGGTCCAGAGAGCACACTTATTATGTATGTCAGTAAAGCATGTTTATACAAAAGCAGATTCAGTTCTGAAAAGTCATCCTGAAAACCCCCAAAGTACATCTAAGGTTTTGGGGGGAATGTGCATGTAAACAGTGCTGTAGTCCTGACTATATGAGAGAAGTAGTCTTAAGGATATGAAAAATCTCTAGCTTGACATCTCAATTCTTTTTTAATTGTCAGCTACCACGGTATTTTCATCATCAGAGAAAGGGATTGTATCTTCAGTAAGTGTAGAGCTGGGAGTGACACAAACATAAATAGCACCTTTGAATTGTTTCCTTTATATTTTTTTACAGTATGGTTTTCTAAAAAAAAAAAAAAACAGAAAATGTATACTTTGGCTTGTTGGGTAGGGTGATCTAGTAATTCTTGAGACAATTTTTATTTTTGGGCTTGTTTTTCCTTTGAAACCAGTTGCGTAGTGTATTGGATGCTGGGATTATGGTACACAGCACTAAAGATAGGCAAAGCTGGACACAGGAGGCAGTGGTGATGGCAAAACTCAGTTGCTTAGGTGATGGCAGAAATTGTTGTCATCCAACCAGTAAGTCTGGGTCATACTATCAAAACACTGGAAAAATTTTATGAGTGGGATTCATCTGACCGTCTTCAGAGTTTTGTAATGTTAGCACTGACAGCTGAGTTTGGCACCCCTTTCAGATTCAAGAAGGGTAGATGCTTCTCTGATTTAGTTAATCTTTTCCTGAAGTGCTTGTTTAAAACTGGTCAGGTGAACCATGGCCTGAAAGTTCCTATTTTCTTCCACTGCCTGTATAGGAAGCCTATAATGACTAGGTCAGGTACCTGAATTTAGGTCTGAGATGAATCTTTTATTGTACAAGTCAGAAAAAGTGTTGAAACTGTAATTAATTTACTAAAACATTCAGTATTTAGACCATACTGGGGATGAAGGTGCGTGGGCAGAACTGAATTCTAGTCCAAATACCTTCCTTTTGTCTTTTCCAGGTTTGGGATCTCTCCCACTCCCCCATTGTTAATTAGTAAGAGAAGCCTTTAGACTTTGAGAGGTTCTTTGTAATCAGCCCCCGGGCATAATCTGATGGAAGCCTATTTAGGTGTGCAGCTGGTTAGACCTGTGTCTGTTTTTAATGGGGAAGGTGTTCTTCACATTTGGTTTCACTCTGGATTATGAAGCATAGATGGACTGCAGAGCTTGGTGAAGCTGGTGCCACAGGGGTGGGCATTGTATCAAGCAGAACTACCTGGTATTGTAACAATGCAGCTTTCCCTTCATTAGTGAACAGAATGATTTTATTCATTATAAATCGATGATCTTTGTTTCTCTGAATAGCTAATGTGAAATGAACAGTCTGGGTTATGTGGCTCATCTTCAAATGTACAGATGCAGTAAAGTTAAATAACCATGGCCATTTCTCTCCAAGTAAGTTTTGGTTAAATTATTGGTAACCTGAAAGCTAATAATTGTGTAGCATGCTTATAGCTCTTTACATCTTCAAAGTGTTTTGCAAGTGAATCACAACACACCTAAATTTTAGAAGCAACTTTCTGTTTATAGAGAAAATGAATTCCAGGGATAAGGTAGTTTGACCAAGGCCACAGAGGAGTTTGTATCAGAGCCTGCATGAGTTTCTGATGGTTAGTCCTATGTATAAAAGCTGCCTCTTTCCCTCCCTCTCTTTAGCACACATTCTCATAATATATATACATATATATATATAATTTCACATGTAATATGTCTCTTATGTCTGTGTAAATGTGATCTGCTATAACAAGACTAACATTTTTTGAAAATGACAAAAGTCTTATTTGTTCCTATGATTTTTGAAATATAGTTCTAATTTGCCAAGTTCAGTGGTACAGAGTGCTTGCTGTGTTAACATAACACAGTAAAAACTGAATTATTCAATTACTTGCTTCCTTAAGTATAGGAAAATTCTTGCATGTCTTGGATACTGTAACAAAATAGCAATGGATAAATGCTGAATTTTTAATGACCACCACTGACTACTATATTAATAATGAAACTCTTGAGGAACAGTTCACAAATTTATTATTAGTGGATAGCCTGCTAGTGTAGTGCTACTATGTGTTCAAAACAAAAAAAAAAGTGATGAATGTTTAGCATTCACTTCACTTAAAAAAAATCACACCCTGTGCATTATGTGGCTTTCCTGAGAAAACTCCATCTGTTATGATTTAAGTAAAACACTATTTCATTCGCAGTAAAAATAATGCCATGATTTTTTTCAGTTCTTTAGAGAAAGGAGGATGACATAAGCTCTAGCAGAGACATTTTGCTTTCAGATTCTTCTTTTGAACCCTGTCTGCCTACCAAAGCAGCCCATGGTTCACAAATGGGCTGTGCTCATGGGAGCAGATTATTATATGTATGTCTGTTCAGACAAATACAAGTGAAGAGCCTGGCATTTAAATGGAGCCCATCACGGAAGAGCTCTGTCTAGGGCCTGACCTTTTTTGTATAGCTCTCTAATCAGCATGCTAGTTGGTTATTGTTACATTGTGCTATAAGGTATGATCTCTGCAGTATACATTTCCATCTTAAGGGGAAGTAGTTGCTGTAATATGCATGGATGTATCCTCTGACCTTGACTTTTCTTTTTTTCTGAAAATACATAAACTTCTACATTTTGGAGACGAGCTCACACTTTCTTGCATTTTTATAAACACTCTTAAAACATCTCATCTGGGAAGGAGGGTTGGGGAAGTAAGTGGGCTAATAGGGCTGCTTGCCCTCACTGCTGTAAGACCTTCGGCTGCAAGGAGCATTACTGAAAAGCAGCAGCGGTGCTGCCTTGTGTTTAGACAAGCTGGACGTGAGCACTGTCAGTGCCTTGGCTCTTCTGTGACCACCTGTGGCTTGTGTCAGTCAGAGCACAGCTGGGCCTCGCTGCAGTGGGAGCAGGGAGGGGTGTCTCTGGTCCTTACCGGTTCTATGAAGAGTTGTAGGTGCTCAGGTTGTTTAAAGGGGGAGGGGAGGATTTTTCACTTGTTCCTGTTGTTGCCATTTAAACAGCCATTGCTTCTGCCTTTGTGCGTGTCATGGTAAAACGTAACACATGACAACCACCTTTTTCCTTCTCTTGTGCTCCTGTCTTTGGGATGGCCAGTGCCATATTTGCCTGTGGTGTAGGAGGAAATAAAGTTTTTAGAAAGCATGAGATGTTTGAGGAAATATGGGTGGTACTGTGGCCCAGAGGCCAAGCTCATCAGCCTTGAAGTGGGTTTGATCTCCAGTAACTCTGGGGAATTCTAAGCCTTAAACTAACAGTTCCTCATGTAAATAGGAAAAGGTCCCATAGTGTTACATTGCCTGTCATTAATAAAAATGAATGAGCTGAGCAGATTGTACCTTTTGTCTGACTATATATGTGGGGTAAAAGCAGTGTTTCTGTGTTTTTATTGTTTTATAAATCCAGCCTGTTTGTCAGAACAATTCATGATCATGTCATGCAGATTTTTACAGGAGGTTATTTCATACAGTCTCACACATGTAGCATATAAGACTCACAGACAGAAATCAAGAAATACAGCCATCATTCTTATTACGGGCTTTTTTTTTTGGCATTGGTTACTGTTCCTCATTATAAATTTCACCTCCAGCAGTTTGTTTTCCTCTTCACTTATGCAGAATGCTCCTTCTTTTGAGTCATCCTTGTCATATTTCTTCCCACAGCTAAACGCTACTGTAAGAATTCAAGTCCAACCAGCAGCACAACAAGCAGTTATGCCCCTAGCAGCAGCAGCAATATGAGTTGTGGTGGAGGCAGCAGTGCCAGCAGTACCTGCAGCAAGAGCAGCTTTGACTATACTCATGACATGGAGGCAGCACACATGGCTGCTACTGCTATTCTGAATCTCTCCACCCGCTGCAGGGAGATGCCTCAGAACCTCTCCACTAAGCCTCAGGATCTCTGTGCAAGGGTAAAAATTAGTAAATCTGTTTGTTGATGAAGATTTCTCTTAACTGTACTTGCTCTGTGACCCTGATTGAGAGAAAAGCTTTAATACATCTTGCCTTTTTTTCCCCTCAAAATTAACATAATCTGGTGGTTGTGCTAAAGCAGGGAGGAAAAATACCAAAAGAAAGATACAAATTGCTCACAAGTATTGCAGGAAATCATGATGGTTTTATGAACTAATGATACCGATACCATGTAGTCCTTTTTTAAATTTGTCTCTTACTATAATTATAAAAGATGTTTTGATTGCTCAAGTGGTACTAATTTCACTACTGTTTGGGTATTGGGTTTTTTTGCAAAATGCAGTCTGGTTCATACATTTGGCAAAAGGATTAAGATTTAACAGTCACAAAAGGGACCTAAGCTTGTAACATTCAGTGCAGAGAAATCTGTGGTGCTGTATGTTATAATTTCTTGCCTGTCTGTGATACCAGAGTTCTTAAGTCAATGCATAATATATTTGAAATGAACAAATCCTCCAGTACAGGTGACTTAAAATGTGCACAACAGTCCTGCAGAGTGACTGCTGTATTGTATGTTCATACAGCCTCAGTGTATTATAAAATGGCCATCACAGATACAAATAAAAGCTTTTGTCGTTAAGCTTTCTGTGTTAAGAAAAAAACAGTGCACTATTAACATTTGTTAATCATTTAAGAGTTTTAACTGTAAAATTTTGACTCTGATAGCTGTTCAAAAGTGGGTATTTAACATGCACAAGCCAACAGTACAGTGTTGCCTACAGGAGACCACTAGATGGCTGAGCAGACAGATGCAGTGCAGAGGAAACATTTTTATTCTGCTTGAAGAGAGATTTTGAGCTGGCAGACATGTTCTGTTCTTCTCCTATAGACAAAGGTTTGCTTTCCCTTGCTGTGCAAACCGCCCCATGTTATGATCATTCATAACAAACTGAACCTGTAGCAGTAAGTATTAGTAATATTGATGCTCCAAGCCAGAATGGACTTTATTTTCGAATGCTGCTTTTTATATTAATTGATTTAATACTGTTCAAGAGGGAAATCTCTTTCTCTCATGTGAATCAATGCAGTTCTTCTCTATTCAGTATGATGGGAGAAGTTGGAATACAATGCTGAAAATCTTCTGCATCTAAGCCAGAAAGGGCCTCTTTCCTAATGTGTCACTATATTGCAGCTGAAGGAATGAGTCTAAGGAGATAAACAAATACTTTCTAAATTAAATTAGCCAGATAGCAGCAATTAGATATAAGCTCTAACAAAAGGCAGTAATTCAGAAAGAGAGATTTGCATTTGCAGTGGTTTCCTGCAGCTCTGTTGTTACTCAAGAGGAAAGAAAGTCACCAGACATAAAAGGAGTCAGTCAGATTCACGTTCATTTTGAAACCAAATTTCTCATGGAACACTTCATTTTTGGAAAGATTAGGGATTCTCTATGGGTATTTTTATCTTATTTGTCCTTAGTTTTTAAATTTTGTGTTCATTTTAAGATATCTTATTTCTCCTTATCTAATGTAATAGTCAACACTTGCTTGTTTCTGCAAAAGAGCCCATACTCATCCCATTTTTCACAGTACCAGTTGTCACAGAAATTGGAACAAATTATTATCAGAATAGATACATGAATTGTTAATACGTGTTCATCTGCAGGGAAGGAGCTGTGAAACTTAAATGCATTTCCTCATTGTCAAATGGTTTCCAAAAGGACTTCTTTTGGTACCCTACCTCCCTGTTTAATTTTCTGACATTATCTATTCAAGCACTGACTGCTAATGTAAAAGAAAAAAAGAAACAAAGATTATTTGATATTAGCTGTTTTTTGTTTCTCTAATCACCCAGATGCATGCCAGGGCTGAAAACAAGAATTATGCAGATGTTACCTCACAGGTTACTTCACCTGTCACAGAATAAATCAAGAACATAAAGACAATGGCGAGAAAATGCCTTTGGAGCTTTCTCCTTTACATATCAGATTTTGCACCTATGTGCTGGGTGGCAAGAGGGGTACTGAAGACTCTCCCCTTTCCCCCCAAACATCAAATTAGCCATTCAGGAAGAAATCTACTTTAACAGCATTAATGTTGTGTAACAGCATCATGCTATGTGTAGGAGGGGGCTCAATGCTTACAATCTATACAGGAATGGAAAAGCATTTTATCATTCTGCTAGGCAATCAGATTGAAGAAGAGGTAGCAGTTTGCCAGTGTGAAGCTGAATTAACAATATTTTTCTTATTTTGACAGAATCCTGATATGGAAGTCGATGAAAATGGGACGCTGGATCTGAGCATGAACAAGCAGAGGCAGCGAGATGGTTGCTGCACCATTTTGACCCCACTGGAGCCAATGTCCCCACAACGACAAGCCGTGATGAACAACCGCTGTTACCAACTGAATGAGGGTGACTGCTGGGACTTGCCAGTGGACTACACTAAAATGAAGCCAAGTAGGATAGATGAAGATGATTCCAAAGAAATTAATGTATGTCTTTCTCATCTATATAGTTCTTTTTGCAGTCTAATTTTGGTAATTCATTAATTTTCTGGAATTTGGAGGGAAATAGGAATCAAAATTAATATGTGACAAAACTGGTGGTTTTCTACAAAAAGGACTTTTTGGTGGTTAATCTTTAGGACTATATCATGCTGGCACACATCTGATCTGTGACTAAGTTCCATAAGACAACATTTGAACCATGAATGTGAATCATGTTTTCTAACGGCATCATCTTGTTAACAAATACTTTCTGTAGTAAAGATGTTTTGCTATATCCAGATTATGTTACTTTGTATAAGCAAGTTGATATAACCATGCAATACTGGGATAATCAGCTCTGAAGACAAGATATTCTCCTGAATTTGAAAACCATAAATGATGTGCTTTTTGAAAGCATGTATTACTTAGAAATCAGTTTAAACAAAGCAGCAGAGTATAATGTAAGCTTTCAACTATTTCAACTAATCTTCTAGATTACTTATATGCTCTTGATAGCTCTGTGTAAGGGCCTGCATTAATGAAATACTTTTTCTCAAAAATACAAAGAAGGAATATAAGAAATCAGTGTGACTTTTCTGCTTATAATACCAAGACAGCAGCAAAACCCTTTAAACAGAAGAAGCAAATAAAGGAAAGATGTCAGTGAATTTTTATTGCTTTTCGAAACAGAATAGACAGGACACTGAAGAGGTCTGCTGACAAGGTTCAGTGATGCTGCTTTCTTCTGTCAGGTTTTAACCCTTATCCATTCTGTGGCTTAAAATCCTGCACTCAATTCAGTTTACTTGTTTGAGGACTTCTAGTTGGTTTATAGCTAAAAATTAAGCTAATAATTTGGGTTTAGCACGTCTCTTGCCAATTTTAATTAAACTATAATTCTCAGTGTCTTTGAAATATACAACGAATGGGCATTTTCACTAGGTAGCCTGAATGCATTCTAGCTTTGGTGGTACAGTTTTGCTATTAATTTCCCTGAAGCTGGCAGGAAATCTGTCACTATCAAGGAAATGTGAGGTAAAGCAGTTTTTTCAGAGTAAGAGCTCCCTACTTCTACTATGTTGTTTATAGCACCATCTGCAGGAATCCCCGAATCCCTGCATTCAGCCACTGCATTCCTGAAATAGATAGATTTGAATTTCTGAATATCACTAAAGTTACTTACAAATTGTATCATTCTGTCTTGCCAGATAGATCCACTGAGATTCATCCCAGACTGAGATTCTGTGTGTAGATGTTAATATTGCTTCTCTTTTATCTTTGAGGTGTTCTAAATCCTTAAAAATGCTATTTAAGATGGCTTTTTGATGCATAAGATACTGCATTTAGTCATCTTTTTTGCCTTTCCTCTCTTGTGCAGTTACTTTAGGGAAGAGACCTGAGTCTTTAGAGAAAAATAATATGACAGCTACAGAAAAAGCCAGATTTTTTTCCTTTTTATTTTTCTAATTAAATAAATTATATATTTAACGTACTGTGAAGTCTTCATCAAAATATTCAAATATTATTCAAAAGTTTAGTACGTGAAAGAAAATAATTTCATTAATTTTCTCTGTCAGAATAGGATAAGAAGGAGATACCATCTGATGACTCTGCTTTGCATTATTTTGTGTAAGTTGTGACCTTCTCTAGCTGAAATTAATATGTATATATTTGCCTGTAGCCGGAAGATTTGGATCCTTTCCAAGAGGCACTTGAAGAAAGAAGGTATCCTGGTGAAGTTACAATCCCAAGTCCTAAACCCAAATACCCTCAATGCAAAGAGAGCAAAAAGGATTTAATAACGTAAGCATAATGTGAGGTGAAATTATTTATCTCCTTTTAACTTTTTCTCTCTTTGTCTTTTTTTAAACCAACGAATACATATACGCCTTGCAGTATGAGCATGCAACATTTGCAGCATATAAATGTTTCGAACTGCCAGTTAAGTAAAGTGATAAGCTAACGTGTATTTGCTTGTTCTTAATGATGCTATATTGTATGGAGACGCCATTTTCATTTAAACCTGTTCATTTTGCAGCTTTTCGATTAGGATGCTTAAAACCCCTTGCAGTCATTGCAGCTAAACTGGAAACAATGAAACTTTTAAAAGTTTTTTTTTTAAACATACTTACTATTTTGGCTGTTTTTGTTTTTGTTTGGTGGCAGATGTCCAACACCAGGGTGTGATGGGAGTGGTCATGTGACTGGTAATTACGCCTCACATAGAAGGTGTGACTTCATTTTTTTCATGGTGGATTCTGTCTTTTCAATTTATTGTTTTCAGCTTACCTCAACAATGCTGTCAAAGTAAAACGTTGAACTATGTGTTAACCCTTTGAGTAATATATGTGGATCTTAAAAGCATGCTAATTTGTGTGTTGTATAAACGTCTTTTATTTTTAAATAGATTACTAAAATTTCCAAACTATTCCTTAAGCATTTAAGTAGTTAACCCAGGAATCTCCAATATTTTTGTTATATTTTTCTAGTTCATAGAGAAACAAACAAACAAACAAGAACATTTACAGTGTGTAATTTTGGAAGTAATATTGATAACTAAATATATTCAGAGGGTTAACTATATTACGGAATTCAATATTACAGCACTTGCCCCATCGCTTTTCTGCATTACAAACTTTTACTTTTTAATTTTTATGTTGTGTTTGTTTGGGAGTGTTCAGTTAATGAGAAGATTAACATACTTGTATGTCCTGCCATGTCTTACAGTTTATCTGGCTGTCCCTTGGCTGACAAAAGCATTCGGAGTATGCTGGCCACAAGCTCACAAGAACTCAAGTAAGATATAAAGAACAAATATTTTCTTTATAAATACTTATTTGACTGCAAATTGTGTAAGGTTGTATCAGAAATTAGAAATGCTGTCTGGAGAGCTGCTGCAGAAGGGGCTGATCCTGCTTGGAACATGTATTGAATTCTCTAGAAATTCCATACAGGGGGGCTCTGTACATAAGTCTGTTGACCTAGTATGTCCTTTTGTGTGTCCATTAGGTGACAGGGATGGACAAAAGACAGAACTTCTGAAATTTCATCTTAATGTTTGAATTCCTTTTCAATATTTTTCTGAACTTTGAGTTTGCTAGTTAGAGCAGAAAATTCCCATACAACTAGACTGATGAAACAGTTCTGATTACACAAGCAGTAAAGCATTGCAGTTTCTCAGACACAGTTGGAGGGAGAACAATTTGGTTTTCCCAAATGCTTGCATAATTTTCCCCAGGTTCGTATCATTGCTACCAGCCTAATGCACTTTCTCATGTGACTATGTTTTTTTAATGTTTACTTAGTTATCCCCTACTTAAAATGGGTTCTTTACCATTCCTTTTAGTTCTTTGGAGTAACAATATTGAACTATGAACGTTAGAGGATCATGAGACTTAGCTTTGCTCTGTCTTCCTGCACATATGCTCTACTGCAACTCTCTGTGTGGAAGAACTATAGCATTTATTAGTACTATGACAGGGCGGTGCTCCTGAGCTGGTAATTTGGTTAAGATGGAAAAATTTTCACAAGAAAAAAATTCAGTAGGGAAAGTATGAATGGATACCACATGCTGCCATACTGCTTAGCAGTATTCTGTTTTTACAACACGTTTCTTGAATTCAGTACCTATGCTGATTTAAAAAAACCTAAACAACTCTTGATGTAGACTGTGGGAAAAATAAGAAAGCAAGCATGAGAAAACTGCTGGAGTAAAATTGCTCTCTAGTTTTACTTAATTTAGTTGCTAGAGGTAAACAATACATGCAAAATTTACAGCTGATTTCCCACAAAGTAAAAAATAATGTTTTGAAACTGTTAATTTATAGGTCATGCTGATATATGCTGCTAGAAGAATATGTGATATGCAAAAGGGGATGTAAATGAGATCAGGGAAACCATTTAAGTAGAGAAAGACATGTACCTCAGAGAAACTCAGATTTGGACCTGCATTTTGGGTTGGGATGGGTCAAATGGTAGAAGTTTGAGGAAGTGTGAATGCATAAGCAAAACACACTCAAGACTCTTGAGGCAGCATGAATATTTTAAGCAAACCCTTCATAAGGTTTCTACTTATCTTAGGAAGCTGTTTCTGATTACTTCATCTCCTCTGCTTTTCTCAAACATCTGCAGTCAAGGCTGCCTGGTAGAAACCAGGAAGAAAAAAATCCCAAAACACCTAAACTTGAGATCCCATTTCTATATCATGCCACTCTCTCTACTTTTTTCAAGTTTTTCCTAAGCAAAAAGCAAGATTAAGTTGAAGTAATATTTTTAGGTTTTAAATCTATTACTTATTATTCATTAGCATAAATTATTAGTTTAGCAGATACCATTATACCAGTTGAACCCATAAAACTTGTTAAGTTTCAAAATAACAGAGTTTTAAGCAGGCTTACTTAACTCAGTTCTTCTTTGTATTTGCACTATATGGCAATTTCTTGTTTTCTGATCATATATTTTTCCACAGGATAACAAAGTAAATCATTGCACAGGGCAGATAGTAATCATTGCATAAGCAACTAATTAATTTCTTCTCTTTTCCTTTCTTATCCCATGTGAGGCCCTGTCTTTTATTCACTCCAGTTTTCTCAAACTGCCTTCTGAAGATAGACCTATTAATTCACTCACACATTTGTCACTACCATCACATCTGAGTGTTTCCTAATAAGTTTAGTTATTTAGTTATAAAAGAATTTTTTTTCATCTGCAGTTATACTCGGAAGTAAATAGGGTTGGTATTATCCTCATTTTGAACCAGAAACTTAGGTATATAATTTTGATTGCTCACTTGGATACTTTTAGGACTCAATTTGTCACTTCTTCACATTGTGGAGAACTGTGTATGTTCAAACCCTTGGATTTGCTTGGAGTTATTTAGCAGATCTATGTAATGCAATTGACCCTTTGTGAAAAGGGATGAACTCTGCAGAAAAAGCAGGAGAGTCCAGTTCCAGAGCAGCCATACTGTCCTTTCTCCTATCCCAAAACTCTGATGAGTCCCAGCTTCCACTTGGCCCATTTACTCTGTCCTGTTTTCCTTCATCATTTTTTTCTACATAGTTCCTTGTCTCAAGCTCCCTTGTCTGATCAGCCCATCTCCTGCCTTCATCACATTTATATTTTCATTGTCCTCTGTCTCTATATCCTGTGAAGTTGGTATAGAGACAAAAATAAAGCATCTTAGCATTTCCCACATTAATTTGAAAGCAGGGAAGAAGGAGTCCTATGGATGGCAGCATCCTTTACACAGCTCTCATTTATGTTCTTGTTCTCTGCTTAAGATGGGAGAAGATGTGATCATGTAAATGTAACGTGCATGCACAAAGCAGCTAAACCAAAGCGACATAAGAGGATTTGATTTTGAAATTTTTGCATTGTGAAGTACTTCATTTACATTGTGTGTGACGTCTGGGATTATAATTTCCTTGTTTCTAAAATGAGGAAGCAGAAGCTGAAAAGGAGCAGAAATTCCATAATATGGGATACTACTGGCCATCTGTCAGGCCACCAGCCACCGTGGGACATTTTGGGGTCTCCTCTATTGCCTGGGCTGCTGTTGTAGCAACAGCAGAGGAAGCTTTAGTGATCTGCATGGACTGGCAGGAGGAGATGGGGAGCATTGCTGGGATGTTTCACACGTATTTGCTGACAGCAGATACATCCAGGCTGTAAAGGGAAATGCATACACATTTTTTACCTATAACCCAAGCTGAGATCCCTTCTGTTCTTTCCCTGCCAATCTATGTTGTTCTCATCTCTTCTTCATCTTCTATTCCTTGTACAGTTTTTTAATGTAGTTTTTTCCATTCTTCTGTAAAGATTTCAGCCTTTGTAAAATTCTTGGCAAATACTTGTTTAATGTACAGGGTACAGAGAGCCATTGATAGTGTGGTAGAAAAACTGATAGAGCAGCATAGGAATCATGTTTCTGGACTGCATAATTTGGAAGGATTTAATACTTTTATGCCTTTACCATAAAATCAAACATCACACGTGCTCGTAAGGACTTCATATTACATTTTACAGATACATTATCTCTTTTTGTGTATTTTACAGCACATACAAATAATGTATAATGTAGCTTCCTAACTGGAATTTTGCGAACACAGATTTTTCTTTTTTGTATCCCAACTAAAATACAAAATAGCAGACACTTCAAATAATATTAATTAATAATATCATTCATATAATATTCACAGTCAAAATAATATAAGAATCCTACAAGGTTAGAGAAATGTTTTGCTTAACAGTCATGCTTATTGTATTGCCTTTTGGAAATTGTGGCTCCAAGATTCCATTGCTCACATTTCCTGGCTCACAGAATAATAATGTTGCAACTTTCAATTAAATTGTGCCAGGGTCAGTCAGCATAATTATTCCTTACCACCCGTGCTTCTCATCTGTGAGGGTTCTTACTCAGGTTTACCAATTGTAAAGATTGCACAATTCTTCATTTTTGCCTGAAGCTCAAATAGGAAAGTGAGAGCCTTTGTGCATAGTTTGTCAGCAGACTAAAGCAGTTACAGCCTGGTCAGCGATCTCCAAATAACAGAACAGAATCTTCTGCTTTAATTCTCAGTTACTTATGCTGGGGAAAAAAAGGAAAGAAAAAAAAAAGGGGTTGACAGCTTTAAAGCTGTCTGGAGAAATCAATATCTGGCAGGGAACCAAACTTTTCCAGTATTAAGATTTTGGTTATAGTACTTGTGAAAAGCAACTAATTTTTAAAGGACGTAGGAAAACTATATTGATGAGTTAAGTTAACTATGATGGGAAGGCAGTTAGCAGTCCACCCAGTGACAGCTACCAATATTAAAGTATTCATAAATTAAATTCAGTGTGATCTTACCAAGGGGCCTTTTCTTACCAGTTTTCCTTATTCCTTATCATAGCAGGTTTTTCTAACAGTTAGGATTACTTCTAAACTGTGATACCATTGTGGAATTATAAATACTGTTAAAAACAATATTTTGAAGCATTTTAAATCTTATTCAAAACAATTAAAAGTGAAAAACATGAACAATCCAAAGCTAGAATTAATTTTTGTTTTAAAAGGACACATTTTGTTCATCAGTAAATCGATCCCAGTTAAAACACAGCTGACCAACTGTGAGAATTTCTAATCGGTGTCCTGTCAATGTGGGAACCTGGGAACTCCCAGAAAGTGACAAAGTTATTTCTACTTAGTGCTCCTTTGATGTAAAGATAATCACAGTTTTTCAAAGGTCATTAATATATATATACACACACACACATATATGTATATACTTTATGTATATAGGTAACTAAGTGTTAGCTTGGTCTGCTGTGGAACTAAATATCCCATCCTCAACATCTACCCCTCTTGTCTTGGGTCAGTTTTCTGCAAGAAAATCCCATTATTGCTTATTCTGAAGAATTTGATCCTCAGGAAGATTTGCAGTTCAACCAGGTGCCATCAAGTTTGGATACTTCCTGATACTGTTGTCGTATGCCCAATCTTTCAGTCCCAAGGCATCTGTGTGGATTTTCTTGCTTTCTGTGGTGATGTCTTTTGGTATTTCCTATGGAGGGAGGAGTGCAGCCTCCTTTCCCTCACTACAATGAAGCCTGAGAGCTTTTGTTTCCGACATCTCTTCTTAACTCAAAGTGATGAGCTTGGTCCATTTTTGCATGTTCTCTACAATAAAGTAAGAGTTGGAATTTCTGTTCCTCCATCTTTTTTTCCATGTCAATCTGCCACAGTGATTTCCATATTCTTGGTGATCTTTTACTCTTTCTCTTAACTTTCTTTCACTCATCCCCCTGTTCCCAGAGGTGTCACCCTGGCAGTGTTCACATAGAAAAGTGTGTTAGCCATGATTCATCTTGAAAAACAGCTCAGTGCAGTACAGTGTTTTCATGACAGAAAGGATATCCTTACCTCATACTTCTAGGGAAACTCTTCTATATTAATATATTATCTATTATTTATTTCTACTGATGTGATTTTACTGCAATTTGCTCAGCAAGAACTGGGAAGAAGAGGCATCCTCCCAGAAATGGAAAAACTTCTGTTGTTTTTATTCTGATGAATAAAAAAATAACATATTACTGGAAAAGAGTAGTATTTTCCTCCTTGCTGTAGGCATCTGGTAAAAAATAGGCCTTTTCAAATATAAATTTAAAATGCAGAGACAAAAACTATTTGGATATATTAGTAAAACACCACAAGAACATTTCCTTCTTTAGATAGGCAACCACATTATTCTTGGACATTGACCAGTGCCTGTACTATTTTGTACCTTGATAGCTCTCCCAGTATACAGTCACTTTATGTACTCAAACCAGTTATTCCTGCAGAATTCTGTTTACCTGCTGGGGTGAATTCTCCACCCGTATCCTGTGTTTTCCATTTGAGGTGTTTCTGATGTTCAGTTCCTGGATGTGCATTTGTTGTTTCATCCACAAAGAAGTATTATCCCTTGCCTTGCCTTCCCTTTCCCACCTTGCCCTTCCCTTTTCCCACTGAGATTACATCTGTCCTCCTGTTAGAATGCAGCAAGACTGAGACCCATTATATAGTTTTCACTCACTTTTATCTTAGAAAATTACTCTTTGCTGCAAGAGAAATAATCATTTCCATTCCTGTTATCACCTTTTTACTCCTGTTGTTTATGTCTTTTTTTTTCTACATGGAAACTTAATAGAAGTTGTCATTACAGTTTTTCTTGAATACTAAGGTTGTTGAGCCTAGTAAGTAATCTTGTGTGAAGTTGAAATACTCCTTTGATGCTAAGTATGTATCCTTTGAATCTGCAGACACTTTGAAATTCCTTGATGCTTCAGCTAACTTTTGTATAGGAAATGTGATTGCAAGGACCAGATGTGATATATTTGGAGAAATGCTAAAAAGTGCTAGATTGAGCCATTTGTAAATGATAGTGTTTTATCAATTTATCTGCAATGTTGTGGTTAAAAAAACTGAACAAACTGTAGTTTTTTATGTGTTCTTAAATTGCAAGTTAGTGTGCTAGTCTAATTTAAATTATTAAAAACAAAACCAAGGAACATAGATCCCCAGTTGTTAGTTCACCTATAAGGAATAATCTTTCCCATTTTGCTCAACAATCCTTGGGCCAAGTGAAATTAGGAATCTCATGTGGTTTCAGTGGGTTTTTTTTGCATTTTTGTTTCCTGTATTTATTGCAGATTTCCACTTGGATACCTTATCTTTGATGGCAGCATGCATGCCTGGCCAGAACAGAACACCTTGGGCTCTGTTCCTGCACTTCTCAATACTCAAATGGGCACTGTAGGTTATACCTAGCATTTCCAACCTCATGTTGTGTGGTGTTATGATAATGTCCTTTGTATAGAAACCCATCATCTGCAGCAACCTCATCTCTGTAGTCGCAATAAGTTTTACATATGGAAGTGGCTGGGCTTTTTCTTTGTTAGAATAACTCATTGAGACTCTGGTAAGGTTGAGTCATTCCATTTTTCTCACTTAAGTTTGTCAACTTTGTCTCCAAAATGGAAAACTCTTGAGTTTTGTTTACATAAGACCCTTCATCATTGTTTTCATTACTCAGAGGTAGTCTTAAAAGCATGTACTCTCTAAAAAGCTCCTTAAAAGCCATCTGCATTTCAGTATCTCTGATGCTGTGAAATGTTCCATGCAGGCACAAAATTGTTTGCATGAAGCACCTTGCAGAATCAGGGCCTTAGTAAGTTGTCAATACTATGAAATGCTCTGAAATGAGAGGCTTCCTTTGCATAGTGGTATCTACAACAGCCAAACAGTTCATGGCCTGTTTCTTTATGTACTTAATTATTCAAAGCCAAAGATAACAGTAGCTTGTATTTTTTACTGTTTGGGTTTGAATCAGTATTTAAAACCATTTGCCACTCAGTTATTACCAAAATAGTCTCAATTCAGATGAACAATCACTGAATTAGAGTAATTTTTTCAAAGCAACCTGTATGACTTAAAGAGTCTTTGTTTTTAGATAGAATGGAAGTGGTGGGCATCCACATCCCTGCAACTTCTATATGCCTAACTTTGAAATTGGAATTCAGTGTCTGCAATAACAACTTAGGCAGTTTTGAAGATACATTCCTTAGTTCCTAGCTCTTCACTAATCACCAAATATTTCAGTGTGAATGTTTGTTTGATGGTTTATTCTAATTTTTGAAACTTTTCTCTTGTCAGTCATTCTAGTGCCATATTGTGCAGTTTCTAAGCAACTATTCTGAGAGGAGCACTTAATTGTAATTAATTATAAATGAATTTGTTTAGCTGTGTTAATATGCCCAATGATCTCTCTAAGGCCTTCTTGTCTTGGAGTTTTTCCATTTGTACAGTTGCCTCTGTCTTCCTTGGGTTTGGTCATACTTCTTTGTCATTGAACTTGTCCGACATAATTAATCTCATTCAGCCTGGCATTTGCTTGTAATCAATTCAAGGGTCTTTTCTTTGGCACAATTTGGTAATTGTGCAGACTCCCATTGTGGTGTTGATCATTTTTGCTTCAAGTCAACAGATCATAACCAATTGCTCATTCCATCCAGATCTGCAAAGATCTGCAACATGATGCTGTGGTATATCCCAAGTGCTGAGGCGATCCCCATGGGAAGTTGCATAAAGCATACAGTTGCTAAAAGGGGAGTTAAAAATGCAGTGTTTTGCACTTTCTGTGTTTGGTCAGACTTGCCAAAACCCTTCAATATATACCCAAAAATAAAAGTAATTTTGTCACTTGAAGTCCTAAACGAGATTGTCCAGATCCTCAGTTGGTGTAAATTAGCATAGCTCTGCTGCCTTTGGAAGAGTTACGCTAAGATACAACAGTGATGATCTGGGCAGATGCCCTCAGCTACTCTCTTGGGTTAGCATTCATGTTTGATTGCCTTACTTAAATTTTTTGAAGTTACAGAATTCCTTGCATTATATTTGGTTTCTTAAAATGGCCAGTTGCTAACTTGATTATGTGGTGTCTGTATCTGCACAGTAACATCTGATTTTGCCATGCAATTATTAAATTCATCCCTTTACTTTTATCTCAGTGCTATTGGGACTTTATGTGGCACATTTTTTGCAGCACTATAGTATCTATATCAATGTTTTATATCTCTAAAATATCCCATATCCCTCATAAACACCTCATCATAATCTTCTTTTACAATATTTTTGTATTCCCAGAAAGTGGAATTTACATTTGCTCATCTGCATGTAAAAGCTGCTCTTCTACCCTAACACACACAGAATTTCCACTGCTTCAAAGTCTGTTGATTTCTCTCCCTCCACAGATAACAACACTGTGCTCTTTCAGCATGGCCTCAGTTGTATGAAACAACCTTAAATTTTGAGGAGTACATTACCACTGGCCATCATTGATTATTTTTGTATGCTTGACTGTGCTTGCACTGTACTCAGCTTCAGCAGTACATGTTTTCTGTAATAAGGAGGCAGAGGACTAAAGTATAAGTACATTACTATCATTAGGTATTATTTTTTGGACTGTGGAAAACAAAAGGAAAAAAGACAGGTCCTTCAGAAAATGAATCTGAATAAATTATATTTAAAATGTAGCTTCCAGAGCTACATAGTTTCATTCCAATAATGAGCTGTAGTCAGTCAGAGTGATACTTAAAATGCCTTCTTCAGGCTTCAGAGTTAACAGTACACCGAGATGAACAGAAGCGAATTTCCAAATTTTCAGATGCAAATTAATGGGAATGTAAATATGAAAGCATTTGATCAGTTAAAAGAGCTATAATTTATTCAGAAGAGATTATATACCCAAGTATTTTTCTTCTATATTAAATAGGAAAAGAATCAAAACATACAGATGCAGTTTATAAGAAAACTAAGTCATAGACTTTCTTTTCTTTTTCACAGGTAGAAAACTATTTTTTTCTAGGCCAGTCTGGCACTTTTCTTTAACACATGGTGCATACCAGAAGTATTCTAAAGAAGAATTGCAAAATCACAACTTAATGCTTTTACCAGTAAAACTATGAACTTAGGGGTTTATTTGCTTCCTTGTAGAAACTGATGATAGCTAAAAGAAATAAAATTACCCTGCTTTAAATGCAATCTATTGAATGCTGAATTCAGAGTTTAATAGGTAAAAAACATTCATTTTTGACTCTATGATTGGAATTCCTATTTCAGTAATGAATCAGACATGATGTCAGATAATAGGTAAAGAATAAAAAAAAACTTAATTATGTCTTTAAAATATTTGGTTTTTTTTTTCTCTTAAATCCCAGTTATTCTTTAATGGGGACTGAATTCAGTAACTGCTGGGCATTTCACAAATAAGTTTTCATTTAAAAGCTGTAAATGTTATGCTAGACACTGCAGAGATACGGTGGACACAGCAGAGAAAAATGGTTTTGTTCCCAATGAATAAGAGTTGTAAAAAAAATTAGAGGAAAAACTTCAAGGGAATCATAAAAATTTATATGAAAATAACTGAATGACTTTTTAAAATGATAGCTCATGGGTTTCTCCTCAAGGCTTCTCCAGGAACCATTGTAGGTGGTGGTTTGTTTTCCTCTGATGCACTAATCAAGCAACATCTGTCAGGAAAGCGTAAGTATTTTCTATAAGTGTAGGTATCATGAAGGAGGGGCAAGGGCCTTTCTTTCGAATAACACCAAATACAACTTTTGTGGCTTGAGTGTGAAGAATCTGAAAGAATGAAATTATTAAGAATTGTTTTCTTTACTTTTTTAAACCAATTAAGGTTTATTCCTCAACATTCCCATTCACAGAAAAAGTCCTTTGATTGTTCTAATTTTTTACTGAGACCTAATCTGAAGTATTTTTAAGTGATAGAATCATAGAATCACAGAAAGGTTTGGGTTGGAACAGACTTTAAAAACCATCTAGTTCCAACCCCTCTGCCATGGGCAGGGGCACCTTCCATAGACAGGTTACTCAACGCCATCCAACCTGGCCTTAAATACTTCCAGTGATGGGGCATCCACAGCATCCCTGGGCAACTGTGCCAATGGAATATCTCCCGCTATCTTCATCAGGCTTCAGATCCAAGATTATGTTCTGCAACTTTGAAAAGCTTTCCCCAAGTAGCATGTTTTAAATGGAGTGAGAACAATATCACAGCAAGGCCAAATTTCACGTAGAGTTTGCACTTCTTCCATTTGACAAAACCGGTTTCAGGTTGATACTGTCATAGATAGAGTTCTATCACTATTCATTTATAAAGGAAAGAGTATTTTTAAATTCAATTATTCAAGTATTGGTAAGGAAGTTCTTAACTTTTTTTTGATTCTATTTGATACAATAAGCCCATGTAAATTAAAAATTATTGATATTCAATGCAAAATGTTCTGCAAATTTTGTATGCAAAACTATTATCCAGTATACTATGTTAAGTAATTTAACTGATTTATTTTCATTTTTACAAATTTTTAGTTAACTCTACTGAAGCCAGAGTAAATGCTGCTGATTCACAGATTGTAATAAGTAAACACATCAGGACCACACGTCTCAAATTTTTGCAAAATTCTTGTGAATGTTAATGTACCACAGACCAGATGTGTTCATATCTTCATATAAGGTCTTACATAATCAAGAACATTTTCAAAAATATTTTTATTCCATCTTAAAATTCCAAAGGAAGTGAGATTGTCTTAAAGGCTAAGAAAAACTTCTTTTTATCTGTTCATGTCAATGAAGATACTTCCATTCAAAGGTAAAGTAAATGTAATTAATAAGATACTTATACAAGGGGTTATTTTTCTCACAAACTTCTCTCGCCTTGAAAAGGGGGAATTGGCTGTTTTTAAAGACACTGCCAATGGATTACATTCTGTGCAAAAGATAAAGTTGACATCTATAAGTACTGGGAAGTGGCAATTAATGAGAGACATTTCTGTAAGATATAGTTTGCTGGATAACTTATTCCACAATTGACCTTCCTGTGATCCAGTATTCATCTTGAAATTAGTGTTTTTTCTGTGTCTGAGTAGAATTATACCTATCTCTACTTCATGCAAGGAGGTCAATGAAGATGTTCTTCTGTGTCATGTATAGCTGAGGATCCCAACCTTGGAGCTAATCAGAACAGAGAATTTGTGTTGCAGCTAGGTTCCTGCCCCATGTAATATTCTTCCAAGTCCTTGGCAAGGGGCTTTTATTTAGCAGGAGTGGTTACAAGGATAGTGATTTCTTACAAAATGTTTTGGCAGAGTTTGACTAGAAGATGTAAACATACATTCTGATAATAGAAAGTTATGGTTCTTCCTCACCAGCCTGGAAAAAGAAAAGCATTAATCAAAGTTTAGACAAGGTCTGTATCAACACTAACCAAGTCAATTAGAAATCAGAGTAAGGAGCAGTAGATACATGCTTATTTGCCTTAAGCACCTAAAACAGGAAGTGATTTTGGAAAAGAAGTTTATTGCTTTGAAAAAATCAGAGGGAAACCTTGTAAAAGTCATGTAAGGCAAAGTTAGAGTCTCACTGAGAGCTGCTTTTCTACCTCTGCAGTGCACGGGAGCTGTGAGCCCTGAGGTACAGCAGAGCCCCACTGTGTGCAGCCACATGGACCATTGTCCTGCACAGCTCTTTATCCCTGGCTGGAACATCCAAACTCCCTGCACTATGCAGCTGCTGGGAAACTTCTCCTGCAGCTCTCAGACTGCAAACCTGATGCAGCTCTTTTTTAAGATGTTTACAGTATAAACCAAGCTTGCACTGCCTTGTCCTATGGGAGTTGCAGAAGTGGGAATTGTACAGAAGCATGGACTTTCTGCCTTTGTTAACTTTGAGGAGAAAGTAAGGAGGGCCAAAGAAAAGACATGAGAGCATATCCCATATCAATGAAAAGCACAATTTATTCTCAAGTGCTCTACTTAATGATACCTTGGAACATTCACATGGAGCTGGAATTATTACTTACGTGCTTTTCAATACAGTCTCAGATTCCAACAGAAAAATGAAGAGTTTAGTTTGAAACAGTTCTAATGGTCTTATCAGAGATCCTGCCCTCACTGAAGGGATGTCTCCTTTGTTCTCATAATGTGCAAACTGCCTCATCCACTCTGACAGGTTAGGGTGAAATGACACCAATTTCAGGTTACTGAATACTGTACTAAAAGCTCTGTTGTTTCTTTTACTGCTACCCAGACAGCTGCAGCATCCTTTCAGGGGGAACAGGAAACTCCGGAGCAAAGGCAGATGGATGCCCAGAGTAGAAGCTGAGAGTATTATCTCGGGTATACAGTCTCTCTCACTGTTCAGGATATTTGTTGTGATCCACTTCATCTGCCTCACTGAGAATTTCTGAGCATTCATTAACTCTACAAGCTGGACTTCAAAATCATCACATTCAGTTGTTGAGAAGAACACATACAAACACAAAAAAATACACAAATATTTTGAATATATAAAAGTATGCGATAAATTTACTGATGCTTGAAACTTGAACTATGCAGAAGGGACCGGAATCAAGGAAAAATTATAGTACATGATATTTCTGGAATAGAGCCTCTAAGGGCTGCATCTGTACTGCTAATAGTAGGCCAAACAGTATTCTCTCTGATACAGCTTTTAAGATGCATTACAGAATTATAAAATCATGTAGCCAGGGGTATCCAAATGTTAGCTAGTCTAAGCTCCTGCTCAGATCAAGTCCAGTTGGAACAGGTTGCTCAGGACCTTGTCCAGTCAAGTTGTGAGTTTTGCCAAAGTTAGAGTTCCCACAACTATTGACCAGATTGATGCTTGGTTGCTTTTTTTTTCATTTATAATAAATTTGCTTTCCCATGCTGAATTCTATCCATTTATTGGCTGTCTTTCAGCTCTGCAACTCTGAGAAAATGTCTGTTATGCTTTCACCACACCAACCTGTTAGGTATTCGTAGACAGCAGCAAAATTGCTTTACACTTTTCAGAAGAATGAGCAAGCTAACTTCCTTGGCCTTGGATATCAAGTCCTTCAGGCCCAAAACCAGCTGGCAATGTCTTGCAGCAGTGCAAGCCTGCACCTTGGAGTTTGTGGTTCTGAGAGTGCTGGGAAGAAAATTGTACTTTCCTAGGTGTTAGTTCATTACATCTGGTTTGTCTGCCCAGTGTCTACCAGAGGAGTCTAGCTCGAGGCAGTAGGATGGAATACTTGCAGGGATGGCATAACTGTGGTAATGCCCAGCTGTCCTCCTTGTAGAAAGGTTCATAACTACACTCTCACTAGAGATCTTTCCCTTCAGTATCAATCAAATATGCTTACTGCATGTCTGAGGGAAGTTAGCACTCAGTGTGGAGCATGAGTCCTAAGTCAGCGCATGAAAAATTAGAGCAAGTCCAAGAGGGTTTTAAGAGTCAGTATAAAGTCACACAGAAAATCAGTAACAAAACTGGATTTCCCTTAGCTGCACTGTTCATTAGCCTTCTTACTAGACCAGACTGCCTCTCACAGTCTGATATAACTCACACTCAGTATTTTCATATTTCTTCACTTAGGCTTCTGACAAATGTTGTTAGGCCTAGAGGGGAAAAGCTGCTTGTTTTCATAAAATGAAAACTGAAGTATTTTGCTCACTTGCTGTAGATGCTTCAGTCCAAAATAGAAAGTAGCATCTCTGCTTTATCTGTCTGGGAAAGCAAAACTCTTGACTTTGCTCCTTTTCTCCAAGTGTTAGCCTGTCCCTGTCCCTGGATAATAGATGTTTCCAGGCAGAAACACAGACATGCAGAAAACATGTAAAAGTCCATCTAGTGTAAAGAACATCCTGCTACAATAGCACTTCTCAAGGTTACTAATAAGCACAGTGCAGTGGCTGCATGTGGAGCAAAACAACTCTCAACCTTAAGATGCAATTAGTCACCTAAAGATTTTACACCAAGCTATTATTTTTACCTTACCTTTCTGAATGTGCACTGAAAATCATCTTTTTAATTGCTCTTTGGAAATAGGAGTGTAAGGAGAAAGCTGTTAATAGTGAAGAAAATCCCAGCCCATTACATTTTTTGTCACTTGGATTATTTTAATGGGCTTGGGGTTTTTTTGCAAACATCTTAGCTCTCATGTTGCCCAGGATATATTTCCCAGAGAACTCACAGATGTTTACAATCCTATTGATTTGTGTCTTTGCCATAATACTAGGCTGAGAGAACTCACATTACAGGCAGGACTCTTGCTTCTTTCTTTATTATATAGGTCTAGAAGTATTTTGTAAGCTTGGTCTTTCATACTTACATTAGATACACCATTTTGAAGAAGGACATATAAATTGGAATTTCTCCATGCTCTTTGTCTTTCCATCCTTCCCACTCAGCCTTTTTCCCCCCATACATTTGATCCAAGTCTCTCCTTTCCTGTGATCTTGTAGAATCCTTCCCTTTGTTGTTGGTGCATGCACAAATTGACCAAGAAACAGATAAATAGAATAGCTAAGGAATGGCTAATGTTGGCTTGTGCCCAATCCCCTACCAACAGCTTCAGTGGATTGTAAAGGCCACAGACTACATGAAATCTGGTAACCTTTTTTTCCTCTGCTTGTAGCAATCCTAATCTGACAGTTTGTTTCAGCATTCCTTGCTGTGATGCTGACCTTTTTGAGTATTCCAGATTCATAGATTTTGAAGTCATTCCAAACCTCCAGGAAACTCACAGGAAGTGACAGCTTCAAGGTCATACTGCAGTGCCCATCACACCCTCTGTTAATTGGTTAACCTAGGACAAGATATACAAATCACAAAAGAGCAGAGCATGGGAGAGGCAGCAGCATGGAGATGAAAGTTAAAGAATTACTCTATTTATAATTTTAAGATGTTCAAGATAACCACCAGGTTACTGACTATAATGTATATTTCTTATCAGGCAAAAATTACCTAGTTTAAAGAGTGAATTTTCAAATTACTCAACATTCAGTCTAATTTTAATTTCATTTTGAGCTAAAATTACAAATTTCATCATAAGCAGAAAAGGTAAGGTTGGTTATATGAGCTTTTGAAGACACCTTTTAAAGTGAAGAATACCAAATGTTGTGCCTGTGTTACTGCCTTCAAGTGCTTCACTTGGACCCATTGTCACATGCAGGGAGCTATAGAAATCATGTCAATGGCTATTCTGCAAAGCTGGACCAATCTTGCTGTGCAGTGACAGAGTGGTAGATATTCTTGGAGGCTTAGTGGTTCCCATATTAATAGACCAACCAGGAATAGGACATTCTTCTTCAGAGACAAATGTGTCCCCATAAATTTACTGAAAAAAGCCCATGTGGGTTCATGATTAGGTTGGGTTTTTTTTTTTTTGAGCACAAGCTTACAGCAATGCTATTAGGAGAAAAGAGAATCTGCATGGCTTTGTTCCTAGTTGTAGGGTATGTTCTCTTAAGGGTGTCTTCTCCTTCATTTTTCTCTGTGTCTCCATCATTTTATGTTATTCCTTCACATTCAAATGAAGCTTTTATTCCAAAGGCTGAGCTGTTTGGAAATGAACATTTGAATTTGCATATGTTGGAACTGATTCATCCCTGGTGCCAGGAAGTGCTCTCTGCTGCAGGGAGGGGATCTGCAGCTGCCCGGTGCTGCCTCCAAGGCAGGCGATGCTGGCAGGAGAGAAAGCGTGGGCAAGGTGCCCAGGGGGAGAACTGATTCACAGCTTCCCCCTGGCAGCTTCTGAGCACAGAGCACCCCCTGGGTAGTGCACAGAAGCTATTTCACATTAGGCACATACCCTGCCTTTGGCAACTGGCATGTTAAGGGGCTATGTGCTGATACTAGATGTGAGAACAGCGGGCAGCGTGTCATGGCACTTGCTCCTGGGAAGCTGGGAAGTCCTGACTGGTAGCAAAAGAGGCAGCATGCAGAGGTGGTAATGGAAGGCACAGGAATATTTTTTCTAAAGCAATGTAATTAATTTAAACTCATTGTGTGTATCTGTGCATTGGAGTGCACAGCAATATTTTATGTGCCAGCATGATGCATTTTAGGCTGCTTATAGGAAAATGGATTTCAGTGTAATTAAAAAACATATCATGTTCTTTCTCACCCCCACATGGTTCAAAAAATGCAGGAATGCTATACAGATAATAGCATCAGGTAAGGACAGAAAAAGTAGCATATGCAGAAAATCAGGGATTTAATTAAACTGTTCCTGAGGAGAGGAGTATGCAGTCAACATGCCCCAGTTCAGAACCATTCAGTTGCTGGGGATTTCTAGAGGCAAAGAGAAAGAGACAGAACAATCTCTCTGCAGAGATAAAAGAGACTGAAGTTACTCCATGAAGCCTCTGAGCCAAAATTATTTTAGTCTCATGCCTGGACTAGCTCCATAGGCCTGGCATTGTTCCTTCATGGATAGAAACACTGTACGGTGAAAATGGCAACAACAAGTCTTTCCGTTCTGCACTTCTTTCCAATCTCCAATCTCTACTTCTCCCAATGTCTTCTGAGAGGGCACAGTAATGCCCCACCAGGAGGGATCCTTATCTGGATCTCCCAGCTCTCCTGCCCACTCCCACTGAAACTGCATTGGATCCAGTGCCAAAAAAACCCTGACCAGATGAAAAAAAGATTTTTTTATTATGTTTTTAATTCTCCCATTTGCTCTTCCACACAATTCTTTTTTTTTTGCTGACTCTTTTTCATTTCCTGAAATCCTCTTCCTTTATATCTGCTGTGGATTTGGCATTTGAATTTCCCTGTTACCTCCAGTGAGACCAGTCATATCAGTAGCATTCTGTTAAGTGAGAAATGCTAGCAGTGTTTTACATGTGGAAAATGATATTTAGCACTTATCCTAAAACTAAATTTCAGTGCTTAAATACTCCTTCTAGCTAGAACAAATAGAAGGAAATAATTAACATATGAATCTAAATTTAACTTTTTTTTATTACAATGTGTTTTTATGAAACTTTGATATTTATAGAGGTCTGACTTTGCACAGTCATTCTAGGTACATTTGTGAGGATTGGAACAGAAGTTTAGCCTTGAACAGGAAACCAGAGATGTAAAATCTTCTGAAATATTTGTTATCTGTGTGACTGTCCCACAGAGTTTATGTTGCCTCTTGAACCAATTCAAATGAGCTCAAATGAGCTCTGAATGCAATTTCCAGAAGTGCCTAGTGTTAGCCTGGTTCTGCTCCTTTTGAAGCAAGTGGTAAAGCTCACAAGGACTTCAATAAAAATAAAAGAGGGCAAGATACTTAAATTACTCATTGAGTCTCGACAGCCGATAAATTCTGTATTAAGGTTTCACACACAGCACTTTCTCCTCTGACACAAGGGCAGAATGTGTGCCCAGTCATTTCAGCAATGTGAGAGGACCACAAGCAATGCAGACAGCAAGAATGATAAAATCAACTGGAAGAAAAGAGCAGGAGGACAACAAACGTGATGAAAGAAAAGATAATGGGAAAAAAAACAACAAAGAGGAAGGAGAAAAGAAGAAAGAAACATCAACTTCAAGGTTATTAAAGATCATAAAAGGAAGAAAGATGAGGGAGGAACAGAGATTGAAGGCCTCAGCCAAAGGGAACAGAGAAAAAAAGAAGCAAAATGGAGAGAGAGAAAATGTTAAAGAGGCAAGAAGAGACAAGAAGAAATTTATTTGGAAAATCAGGGAGTAGGATGCAGAACAGAAGTGCTAGAGAGGAATATGGATGGAAAGCAAACTATGGAGTAAAAGCAAATGGAAAATCTTGCTTCACTGCAGGAAAAGAATAGCAGATTGAAAACAGGGTGAAAAGCACCAGGAAAGAAAAGGGAAGGAGTGAAATAGATTGAAGAAGTATGTAGATATAGCACCTCTCTGAGGAAAATTAAGGGAAAATAAATCCATTCTAACAAAACTGTTTTTCATTGCAAATTAATAGATAGATTGTGTAGGAAGAAGGTTTTGGTCTAGACAGCAAAGGAAAGTATTGCTGGAAATAGAACAGATGGCAACTTTTCTGTGTCATCATGAGGAGAAGAATCAGCAGCATTCCTACTTCACATACTTCATTAGAACTTGACAATCTACCAAAATACCTGGGACTGAAAATAAGATTTTTACAATTTACAAATCCAGATTGCTTTCACAGAGCTGGCTAGAACAGTAATAGCTGGAGGCATTGCTCTGACTACTCAGAAGAGTAAAGACAAAATGAGTTGCTGCTATCTGTCCAATCCTTGCTCAAGAGGTGTTTTTATAACAATAGCCACAGCACTGACTCTTATTGACACACCTGTGGCCAAAAGACTGCACTGAGGACCACACAGCTCTTCTCATGATCTTGTTTCTCACCCTGGAGTGCTCCCTGCAGGTTAGTGGTGACTGGCATAGGAAGGAACTGGAGAAAAGGTTGATCTCTCTTTTGGCTTCTTAGCTAGTTGAAAAAGAGGACTTGTTTGTTAAGATCTGCAAACCTGTAGTTTCTTACAAGCCCACAAGTTCATAAAGGAATAGGCACTCAATAAACCTACTATACTCCACAGAAAATCCAGTTTTTAATTTGACAGAGCTTCTTTTCATCCTTTCCCTTTCTTGCCCTCTCCTTTTTTTTCTCTTCTCTCATTCAGGGAACTGCAAACACAATTTCTTTACAATTTTACTTTCATAACCTTTTGTTTTGGGACTACCTCACTAGAAAAAAATAAAAAACACCAAACCACAGTAATTTGTTATGAATCTATATGTAGTTTCAGAAGACATACAGCTTTTTAGCTGCAAACAGAGCAGTGAATAAGAATCTATACTTCTAGTATACTTTCCACTTCTGTGTAAAGTAATTTAGACTCTTTATTGTCCAATTTTCCTCTGCCAGATCCTTCCCTTTTCCATAGCACCATTGTGAGATTTTACCCAATAATGTTTTTAAAATACTCTCAGATCTTCAGGCAAAAACCAGAAATGCAAGTATTACTGTGTCTGTCTCTGCCAGCTTCCCAACCTATGAATTCCATTCCTGGTGATTCAGTGAAGCAAAACAGAATCTCAAATAGATGGAAACCACCAGACAATAAAACAGTCTACATTCTGTTATGAAAAAAATCCCACAGGAAACAATTATATTTTTCTAGCCTTTCTGAATCTTTTAATAGAAAAATCATGCCTCTACTATAGAGATTGACAGCATGGTCAAAATAAAACTATGGGAAAGATATAATTTTCTATTAATCCCAGTTCTTTTGCAGTGTGGAACATTATGGAGGACCCTTCTGAATTTTTGCAGTTTCCTGATTTATTCCCCTGTTCAATTCAATGTGATTTTTCTTTTGCCAGCGGCATCTACTTTAAAGAGTTAATTAGTGATTTATAGGATATTCTCTCTGATAGACTGTATTATTGATACGTGTGTTCACAAGGGAAGATTAGATGTGCAACATTGTAGGCACTAAATGTTGTAAACTAAACAGTAAAGGTAATGTCAGTCTTTTGTGCTGATCCGTCAGCTTACTAATGATGGGCAATGGAAGGTATTTTGTAGGAACTCATTGCAATTGGCCAGCGTGGATGGTTTAATTCTTTTCCATGGGAGCTGATGCCCTCAAAAATAAAAATGTTGAAGTATTTTTTTATGTCTTTGTTTCATCTCTATGTTTTGGATCTAATTTATGTTTTAAAATACTTCAAAAAAGTAAGTCAACCAAAGTAATACACAGTAATGAGGAGGAAACTATTGCAGTTTTGTCTTTACACTTTCTGTAAAATCCTATTCACTGTCATGCTAGTAAAGCAGTAAATCTAAGTATGTACACTACATGTAAGCTTATCTTGCTCCTGTAGACCTGGATAAAAGCCTACAAATACAGGTTTTATTATGGGTCTTATTTGTCAGGCCCTATGCTGGTGAGAGCTGGGGCATCTTGTGAGCTGAGGTTTCAACAAGACTTTTAACCACTGGCATTTGGAAAAGCCCTCCCAGAGCTCATTTGGGCATTGCATCCATTTCCTCCCCAATCCCAGGAACCTTCCTGAGTTCTTCAAGCTGACAGAAGTTTGTTTTAATTGCTGCACACCTTCAATCTTTCCACAGTGAAGAATTAGTAGCAGGGCTTAAGTGTATTCTTCTCAATTTACCTCTCACCCTTTTTTCTCCTGCTGTTGAATCTAAGCCAAATACTGAATCCAGCTGCCACAGCTGTTGCCGTTCTGCTGCCTGCCCTACTTCCTGCTTCTGCTTATTTTCCCAAAAATGCTTCTATGGAATGATCTGTGAAATGAATGAGACATCAAGGCACTGCTAACTGCATTCCCCTTCCCTGACAAGCCCTTTCTTTTACTGGATGCCCTGAATTTGTAGTCAAGTGCTAGTATTTTATGTCCTGAACGTCACTCTTCACAGAGTCAGATCCTTTTGTCACCTCCCTCGTTACAGTACTGAAGTATTTCCTGTGCTCCAATAAGCTATTATGTAAATTCTACAAATGAGTTTCTGATCCTGCCAAATCAGATTTGCTTTAAGTAAGCATGGAAAACTGCAGCTCTCTCTTGCCACATACTCTGATAGTCATTTTCAAAGAGTTTCACATCAACTGCCTCTTACAAGCAGTACGTACATTTTTCTGGCATTGTTTGTACATATGATTAAGTCATACATGTATAGGTAGTAAATGATAGCAAAGTAGTAAGGTATGTGCCGGTCCTACATATGCTGAGACATTTGGAAAATACAGACTCCCAATTCCAATAGGACAAGAACTTGGGGTTGTCTCCTTATCTAATCTGTTTAGGATAGCAAGTAAATATTGTAATAGCTTCATAGTTCTAACAGACTGCTGCATGTCTGAATCCTATGTGTCACACTGTTAAGAGCATTTCCCATAGAATGGAAACAGCAGAAGTACAAATGTTCCAGAGTTTTAAAGTGTTCTTACCAATTGCACTAAACTCTCATTTCATCTGTTACATGAAGGTAAATAAAAATTTATGAGATTTGAAAGCAAATATTATAGTGTTAAAATCAAAATTTGAAAGGTCATTCTGAAATCCTTGCCAACATAAAGATCTCATCAGGTTTAATCCAAAGTACATTTTTAAATGGATATGAACTGTGCGAAGCCATTTCTGAAGATACACAATTCAATTTACAGCAGGATGAATTCTTCTTTAGCTTCTGCTGCTTATTTTTTTTTAAATGACACAGAAATAAGCTAGCTTTTAAATTGTGCAAGACTGTCCCAATGGTTGAAGTGCAATGGTCTTCTTTTAAGACTGATGGATGGGATATACTGGGGCTTCTTATAAACCCTTTCTGTTAAGACCCAATTGATTCACGTTGCCTATAGCAGAAAGTCTTGGAAAAGATGAGAAAAAAACATTGTTCACTTTTGCTAATAGCTTATCCTCAAAAAGATAGAAAGTCTAGAGAGGAAAACAGTAGCTTCAAATCATGGGCTCATAAAGAAGAAATTCTTGTAGCACCCCAGACTGCAGAGGAATAGTCCCATGGCTCTGAGTTCTCCTTTATTGATTTAAATGCCATGAACACATAGAGCCAAAATGTAGTGAATTCCTTTAATTAATTCTTATCCCCATGTCTTATGATTCAGCATCTTAGAGGCTTTAGTCAGGCTTCAGTGGTGCAGCTAGTCTTGATGGAAATAGGCATCGAAACCACTGAAGCTACCTAGCATGAAAAAAACCCAAAACACATGAAGCAAGAGTTGACTCTCTATAGATCTCAAAACATTTGTCTAAAATTAAATAATGAGAACATATATAGATATAGAGTATTTAAATTATAAAAGCATTCATATTTGATGCCCTGATCACTTTTAAAGAAATAACCAAGGTTTATCCTAGCCATGTGCAGCCACAACAACAAATGAAGGGTAAGAGGCATACAGACTGAATTATGACTTCTTTATCAAGGATTGTAGTTTTACCTAATTGGTATCAGGAGGATCTATGCAGCAATTATGGACTTTATCTTTCTACAAGCAGAAAGATTGATGTGTGATGATGTCAACCTGTGTGTTGCTCTTTAAGAGCCATGTTAATACACCTTTCATGCAAGACCACAGAACCATATTTGGTCCTGGGCAAAGACAAAACAAGAGAGAAGGAGAATTGACACTAAGCATGTTGATTAGATTTCTTGTCCAAAATGCACAGCCTGTTTGGGATGGAGAAGAGAAACTTCAGTGTTATAGGGAACCCTCTAAATTTTACCAGCTCACATCTGAGAACTGCTACCATATTTTGATGCTTCCTGTAGAATAACTGACCTGGTCTGGATGAAGATTATATGGGAACTTCATTGAATACATTCCAGTTTAATTTATGTCCTTCAAGGTAGCAATAATCATGGTTCAAGTTTGGTCCTGCTGAGCTCCTTCAGAAGTAGGTAATGCTTACTAGCTTAAAGCAGCTGAAATTCAGCTTAATGGAACATGACAACTCCACAGCACTGACCTCTGGGTTGCCTAATTACTGATTTTAAAAAACATTCAAGTGTCTGTAGAAACCTTGAGAAACAAAAGCTTACCACTATGGACCAAAGGAAAGCAGATGTTAACTAAAGGATGGAAGCCAAAGTCTGCAAGAAGTCCTGATTCAAATAGTGGAAAAATTCAATGTTATGGAAATCTGATGTTTTAGAATGCAACGTCTGAATTTGTGAGCAAGCTTTTTTGAATTTGAATGCTTTCTCCAAATATCACTTTAAATAGCATGGCTAAAATTCAAAACTGAGGCTCAAGAAAAGTGACTTTTTGGAATTCATATAGCATTTGTCTGTTCAGTAAAATGCATATAAATTAATTCTTTGTCTTTTCTGTGATTTACTATGGCAGTTCAAATACCAGCTAATGATTTTACTTAGCATTATAATGTAGCTTTTTCTGTGATGATTGCAATCATCTTTGCAATGTAGAAAAATCCATCAATTTTCTTTGATGGCTCTAATGTCGTTCAACTATTAGAAATTTCACTGAGGGCTGTACCACTTCTGTCTGGTGCTGTAGCTTGGTGTTTGGCCCTGTTTGGGTGGGTTACTATCTCTCTGCAAGAGGCCAGCATTACTTCCATGTCTTAGGCATTTCCTTTGCTTCATGGAGAGGTGAAGGGGTCTTTTCATGGTGCGACCTCATGACACTGTGCAGTGGGATTAGAGCAATAGCTCCAGTGGAAAAGAAAATTACTCACTGCAATGTTAGCCGCTACCTAAGCCTGCAACACGGGGATAGTGCATTTAGTGTCAACCCTACTCATTCCTGGTGATGTGGGGATGTTGGATTGCTGGGAAATCTGCACTAATCTGCCAGTACTTGAGATATCCAGGAAGCATTGGAGTGGGCAACTGAGGAGTAGCAAACAAAAACATTTTCTAAATGAAAAACTATGTTTGTCCCTGGTGTAGAATTAAGCTCAGGTTTAGCAGTGGGTAGGGGTCCCAAAGGCTGGCACCTGAGGAAACAAGGAAAAGCCAATTAATATTTTTAAATGGGCAGTTATATCTTTCCTGTCAGTAACTGCTGGGTGTCTCTTCCCTTGTTATTCTAGATGTCCCACTCCTGGGTGTGATGGCTCTGGGCATATAACTGGAAATTATGCTTCTCATCGAAGGTATGTAAAGACAAGGTTTTGTTATTTAAATCAAATAACTGCAGGGCTGGAAGGTGCCCCAACTGACCTAACTTCACTCTGAATACTGAAGTAGGATTGAGTGCTGCAGAGACATATGTTGGTCTAACTCATATTAGCCACTAATAACATTTCTCAGCTTCAGGATGACTCACTACCCAAATAGGTAGGAATATTTTTGCTAATATCTAGCAAAGTTTTCTACAAAATAAATTCATTTTCTCTGTCTTCTCTAGTAGCCTGAGGAAGCAATTCAACATTCATGTTTCTGTTGCTTTACATTCAGAACAACTTAACTCTTCACAGTTTGGACTGAAATCCTACTCCTGCATGTTTTTCTCACAAATTGTATTTCCTGAATGTTCGTGTCAGTCTCTTCCAGACTCACTCCATATTCCTTGAAATGCAAAATTGGATCCTGCTCTTTACCGCCTCTCCCAGATGAAGCCTTATCAGCTTTTATCAGAGGGAAAAAGTACCTCTTTCATCTAATATGCACCAGTCTTGTTAGTACATTTCAGAAAAAAAGTTTGGCTTGTTCTTAAATTGCAACACTTTGTACTACATCAAGCCAGAAGAATGGAAAAAGAAATTTTTGGATGAAAGCTGACTTAACTATAACTTCACCAAGGGTCAAAGAATGCTTCTCATTCACTAATTAGGATATTGATCAATTACACTGTAGAGGTAATGGTGTAAATGCTGTGCAATTAGCAATTCCCCTGTGGTTATTTGAGAAATAAATCAGTAGAGGAGAGCTGTGCCATATTTTGTAAACATCTATCCCCTGTTTAATCAAAGAATAATAGTGAATAATAGTGTAGTCTACCTCTCTTGTGCTAGTAAAGACTCTTTACATCCACACAGACTAGTACTGTTGAGTCTGGATATTTGCTTTCTTCACCAAGTCCTTGTAGTTTTACAATTGGCTATAGCTAGTCAATATACAAGTTCCCAATTTAAATCATTTCCCACCAAAAGCAGCAAAGAGTTCAAAGTCAAAACATAAAAAAATAAAAGATTGGGACCATGCTGTATTTTACATGATGCGAAAATGAAAGATCACAATATCAATTTCTGTAATGCAGTGTTAAACATTAAATGTAAAAATAACATTATAAAGGAGAAGATATAAGTATTTTAAAAGCACTTACATGATGCAGATTTGATCATGCTTTCAGAGAAATTTAAGGTCAAATTTAGAAGCAGATTTACCTATACGTAAATTTATCAGCTACCATTCTACCAGCATTATGCCTGTTATAACTCTACCCCAACTTCAGGGAAGCTGTTTATGTGTTTGATCATCTATTTAACCAGAAGCAGGTGGGAGAGTGAAGATGAAGGAAAAAAGTGTTACTACCAAGAAACCTAAAAGTTGGCAAGGTTGGTAGGGGAGAATCACTGAATGTTGATTCATTTTTTAAACCTTTTCCTTGTATGTTGTCTCCTGGCCACTGAAGGACTGGACCATGAGCTGAATGGTGTTACCTGCTTTTGTCTGGAAATTCTTACGTTCTTGTATTTGTGCAGATGACTGCTGGACCAAGTTTTCATTTGATTGTGTAGCATAATCAAGTACCTCTAAAAATATAAAAAGTTGTTCTACAAAACAAACATATCTGTAATTTGCTCAGTCCATTGGGATTGGGACACATGCAGCCTTTTGAAATGCCACCATGTCTACATTGGGCACATAACTCCTTCATTTCTCTTCCAAAAAGGCCTCTGGCAACCCCATGTCTTCGGCTGCCTGCAGGCACAGAAGCACTGACGTGTAGTCAGTGAAGTAACATTTTCTTTGCTTAAATCCACAGATGTCCTCAGGAGACCTGTCACATTTACACAGAGCCAACCTTACCCTATTCAGATCAGTCAAGGCCATTTCTGAGGTGGGAAGGCTGGCAAAATGAATGCTTTTAAAGGGCAGCAAACCAGTAGCCTAAATCTGGAGCTGTTAAGGATGGAAGACCCCACAGCATGTTGTCAGTTGGGCTTTCTAATTCCCAGAGTGAAAATTAGCATTTAGCTCTGCCTGCATCTGAGTTAGTATTTTTGTTTGTATTTGACACCATCAGAAACAACCCTCTCAGTTTCAAAAGGAAAGGAATGACAGGCTTCTCTCCTAAATGGCTGCTGAGGTTATCACTGGTATTTAAAATGGCTGCTCAACAGCAAGCATAAGTGAGGCAGATTTAACTCTGCCACAACTCCGCAGTTCTACACAGCGCTTCAATTTATGCAAGAAGTTATAGCACCATGCGCTGCTATTGAATTCCCCTATTTGTCTTTTGTCTTCATATATAAGGAATTCAAGTCATAGAAAA
This sequence comes from Emberiza elegans, assembly GCA_024865655.1. Lineage (NCBI taxonomy): Eukaryota > Metazoa > Chordata > Aves > Passeriformes > Fringillidae > Emberiza > Emberiza elegans. The sequence goes on along the minus strand of JALJVW010000085.1, from coordinate 23,636,443 downwards.
ATGAAGTAATATTCTTATTTTGTAATAGCTTTGGTTGTTACAGAATCAAAAAATTAAAGCAAAGGCTTGAAAAATGTTTTTTCGATGGATCCACTGTCAGAGGAAAAGTGAAATGACAGCCTCAGAAACTGTTGGAAATGTCTGTTTAGAGGACCTGAAAGGTCTTAGAATTTTCTAATAAATAGAAATAGATTAGAAAATTCTTTTAGAGAGAGATGATGCACCAAAATACCAGTGAGTAGGTGATAATTAAATTGACTTAATATGTAGAAAGCTTTAAATCATTAGTCAAGGCAGAAATGCTTTGTTCAGATTTTGTTATGAAAATATCATCTACAAGCATACCCATCTGTACACCTACTAAAAATAATACTGCTTTCTGAGGAATTCCTATTAACTGTTTAGTTTTCAAATGCAAATTCTGATTATTCTCACCCAGTGAGTACAACTACTCTCAGAGATAACGGAGGGGTATCTTTAACACCTACCCACTCCACTTCACTTTCTGCAGACCAGATGTGTGTCAGGCAGTGAACCAGCCTGTTCCTGAACAGTTCCCTTGCCCCAGAGCCCGCTTTTTCTTATTCTGAATCCTCCAGACTCTCTCCCTCCTACTTCTTTCTTACAGACATTATTATTTTTGAAGAAAATTGTTGTTAATTGGCACAGACTTCATCAGATTTAGTTTTTACACAAAGAACTGTGGTACTTTGGTGTCCGCTATGCAAGCTGGAATAAACAGCAGTTTGCTTTGAAAAGGAAAATTGTCAGTTACATTTAAAATGGAAAATGAAATGGGATGAGAGCACAGGTCCACATATCAGAGTGCAGATGCCTATTCCATTAATGCTGACAAGTCCCCTGGGATGGCACTGACCCTGGGCCACTAAAGGCCTCACAGGCTATTCTAAGATATGATATGGGACTCAGTGTGGTTCCAGATCATTATTTACAAACAATATGGGTGTAGCTGCCCTGCTTTACAGAGATAGAAAGCTTAGCTGTACAAATGTGAACTTTCTGGTCTTGAGTCAAAGCAACAGTTCTAGGTCCCTTCTATTTAACACTATAGATGTAGCCATGACATATCACTAAAAGTTTGTAGATAATGTACTATGTCCAATATCCTATGCCAGCATTCCTCTCTTTCTTTAATTGACTTATTGATGACTTTGCAGCATGTAAACTCTGGTTTTGTCTATTCTTCATTTTCTAACACAGAATTCTGTCTGTGATTGCATCACCTTTTTCTCTGCTTCTTCCCCTCCATCCTCACTGCTTTTGACAAGACAAAATAACTGAAAATTTTGTTACCATTCTTACTTTTGTTACCACTCTTCTCTTCGCAAAGACAGGACCTACTATACAACACTCAAGTACCTTTCCTCATGCTGAAAACAAAACTTTAATCTTCTATTTTGTGTATTTCTCTAGGAAATTTTTTCTTCGGTGACACTTGTTTCTCTCTTGTGTCAACACTTGAAGGTGTTCTACTGGTGGATTTCTTTTTTAATGTGGATAGTTAAGATGGAAATAACATTTAAATAGAGGACCGGGCATGATTGTTTTGATAGACATACTTATATCCTCAGATATCAGCAACCTAAAAAAATCTTTAAAATTCTGTTAAGGTCATTGTCAAGTCTACTAAGTGGTTTCTATAATGAATTCTTCATATGCAAAGGGAAGATGAGCTTGTGTAGTTGAAAACAACATTCTAAGTCTTTAGTTAAATGTAACATATAACTTTGTCTCTACCAAGTCTTTTTGTCTGGGTGAATTCTGAGGGCTTGAAGCCCTTCTCTGGAAGGCATTGAAAGCTCTGAGCTCTGTCATGGTTTTATTCAATCATTCTATAGAATTGTTTTGTGATGTTTGGGAAGGTTTGATAATGTTACTAATGTGGTCCTGAGAGAAATATTTAGTCCAGTGAAGAGATAGATACTCCTGTTTTTTCTATTCTTCCACTCAGACATAGGGGACATAATGTCTCTCAGCCCTGAAACACTGGCTTCTGTTCTTATTAAAGATGCCACTGCTGCTGCTGAGTCAGCAGAAGGAATTATTAGGCAGAGGGTTTGAGAACTGCCTTCCCTGACTCCTGGGGCAGCTCCTGTGTGTCTGTGTGGTGTGCACAGCACGGGCAGTCCTGTTCTGCATCACAGACCCATGCGCGCGGCTCCCCCCTTGTGTGGCTGCTGCAACTTTCCTTATTTAACCGCCTGAGCTTTGACTGTGCAAACTGGACAGGATTGCCTATTTTGCCAGTTTCTCAGATTAAAAGTGTATTCCTGTAAAGTGTACCCAAGAATGAGAAATTGCATTTTAAAATGTTTTCTTTTACACAGTCTTTCAGGCTGTCCACGAGCAAAGAAAAGTGGAATCAGGATAGCACAAAGTAAGGAAGACAAAGAAGACCAAGAGCCAATTAGGTGAGAACAAATATTGTCAAAGGGTCTTTGTATGTTTTATAGGTCTTAAATATCTTCAGTGTTTTTTAAGGCATAAATGTTATTGTGTGATAGTTATCCAAGAGCAGATGACCACATTGATTTCTATGTCAAAATCTAGTTTCTGTGCCAATTGTTTCAGCAAAGGATACAGCCTTAGCCAAGGATACAATCATCTGTAATTAGAAATAGTTTTAACTTCTTCACTTTCAAAAAAATCATGTGGAAATTAATAATCTTTTTGCATACTACAGGCAAACCAGACATGCTAAATAAAGGTAGTTATGGGAATAGAGGATTGAGTGTTTATATGAGACTGCTGCAACCAATCTGATTGTTCATGCAGTTTGCAAAAGAAACAAATGCCTACCTATAAAACTTGGTTTCTTTTTGCAAGGCACTCTGATTATCAGTGGCCACTGAACTTGGTGGATTTAGTGACTGCTGAGACCATTCAGGACCAGATCCTCAGTGGAGAGTTGCAGGAATATTTTAGTTCACAAACAGCGAAGTAATTTGCCTTTAGTTTAGACATGTGTTACGTAGCAACACATTGGAAAAAACAAACAAAACATAATTTTCTTTAAATGTTTCACTTTGAAGATGCTAACCTTTTCCTTCTAACCTTGATTATTTGATTTTTAGTATCCAGAGTATACAGAGCAGTATATAGAGCAAAGGTATGGGGAGATTCTCAAGTAAGAAAAACCATCAGATGAATACAGAACTGCCTTCATTGGTCTCTGGGCTGTAGCACTTAGTTTCATATCATCACCCCTATTCAAAGAGGGGTTAAAGGAGCTCAGCATTTCTAATGAGGTGCTCTGATTACATCATAACTGTGTCTGCATGACACTTTCATGACTTCAGACAAGTCTTCTTTGGTTTCCATACCTATAAATAAAATGTACCAAGGATTATACTAAGTAATATTTTATGGTTATAAGGGTTCTATGAACAATTTTGCTGCTGGTCAGAGCTCAGTAGCAAATCTTTCAATTCCCCTGTGCTATTTACTGTGATAAACACCTGCAATTCAAATACATGTCTCAGTCCTTTTGTTACTATTGCATAATGTCAGCAGCTGTGGCTGCATCTATTGGCTACCTTCCTTAGAATTTATCTGAGAAATTTTTTTCTTCAAATTGTAAAGTTCTGCTTGTAATTTTACCCACTACAGGGTATCTTGATTACTTTTGTGACCACAGTGTAGGATTATTCTTTCCTTTTTGTATCAGCTTTATTTTGACTTTGTTGTAGAGGCTACCAGGTATATAATGGCAAGACAATAAAGTTTTTCTCATCTGTCTGCTCTACAGATGCCCAGTTCCTGGCTGTGATGGCCAGGGTCATATAACTGGAAAATACGCGTCCCATCGCAGTGCATCAGGGTGTCCTCTGGCTGCCAAAAGGCAAAAGGATGGGTACCTGAATGGCTCACAGTTCTCTTGGAAGTCAGTGAAGACGGAAGGAATGTCATGTCCAACACCAGGATGTGATGGCTCAGGACATGTCAGTGGTAGTTTTCTTACTCATCGTAGGTGAGTAACTATGACTTAATGTTTTTCACTTATGTTTATTATTTAAATCAGGTTTAAAATACAGCTTTTTGTCATGGCATTCCTCTGTTCCTTTTGAGTTTCATTATTACATCAAAAAATAATCTGCTTATGTGTATTTGTCGGTAACTGGAAACCCAGACAGGCAAGTTATTGTACGCAGATACAGACCTGCACTTGAATCCATAATATATAGAAAATTTTAGGGGAAAAATCATGCATGAGAGTAACTGTAAATTCCTATTGCTTTATTGCATATTTCTGGACTTAGGGTAATTTTATTTAATTAAAATTACCTTGGGGTAGACATTGTAAGACATATCTGAGTCCACCTTATTTTCAGAGATGTAAAACACATTCTTGATTCTCAAACATCAGAGCACGGAACTGAAGAATATTAGGAAAGAGCTACATAAAATCAAAGTAATTTTATTCATTTGGTAATGAACATGTTTGTTGAAAACAATATATGTAGAATACAGAACATTATTTAAAACTAATGGAATGTAAATATTTGACAAAAGAAATACGAAGCTTGATTTTTCATAAACTTGGCAAAAATACAAGAGCTTCAATAGTAACATTTTTCATAGCTTGTGAAGGCAGGAGAAACTGGCCAGTCTAGTAGGGGTAAAACCTGATGCCATTTTAGATATTAGATTATGAAGATACAAGGATTTTTTTGAGCTCTGGCTGGGAATCTAGGCCTGAAAATGACTATAATGTCAGAGCAAATTTCCTATTATATAATCGCTAATATAGAACTCTATTACTTCAAATATGTCAAGTTGATGTTCCTAATTTGTCACCCTCTCCAGGCAGACCTCAGTTGAACTTCTGTACCCTTTAGTTAGCTAAACCAATTTGATCTTGTTTTGTAGTCAGTTCTAGATACAGAGGTGAAAAGTGTACTTCGTCCTTCTCTTGCCTGTAACTATTTCCTTTGATTCTTTCTTTGACAATCCTTTACAGCTTCACTCAGAAGCCTTATCCTTACTTCAACCTCTCCAGATTTTGTGCACATAGTTCCTATTTATTGTTTAGACTTGGAGTTGTTTTTCAACTCAGTCTTTTGTGGTATCTACCATGAACAGTTTCTGGTCCCTGACCTGAGGTGTTACCTGAGGAGCCAAATTTTTTGAACAGACTCCCAGAGTCTGTTCAAAATTTTTTGCAGCTCCCAGAGGCTTTAGGAAGCAGGAGATGCAAAACTGACCATTTATGCAGATACCACATATTGCTTTAAGTTTCTGAATTTCAGTAAAATTCCAGTATTAGTGCTCGTATTTTATTTTGACTTTATTCATTATGGTGTAACATTTATTTAATTCAGAGACATCTGTCATTAAAATTTTGAAATTATTTTACCTTTACTTAAAAGGTACAATATAATTACTGAGAGATCGCTTGCAAGGAGTATTCACATAGTAATTATGGTTTCAAGGAGAAAATTCTTGCAAGAATAACTAACTTCTAAAAGAAATGTACTGATACTAAGTTAAACAATTTAAAGGGCAAATTGTGGCTAGAGATTTTTTTTAAGGAATGCTTTAATGAAAAAAAATCTAATACAGTAACCTAAATATGATATTTAGCTACAAAGCAACCATGTGTGTTTTTTAGTACTACTATCTTAAGTAGAAGCAGAGACTTGTAAATGGCTTACTTTGTAAAATCAGTTTTTGGGCAAAAAGATCCATTGTTAGAGAAGAGTACCACAAGATGAAAGGTTGCTTAAAAGACTGATGAAATAGATTGATCCTACTAAATTGTCTTGATCTAACAAAGGGCCAGTATTCTAAGTTGTGAGCAAATTGAACAACTTCTTGAAGCTTCCGTAGGCAGTGGTAATATTAATAATGCCATATTATTTTAAAAATAGTACTAATTCTTGTAGAATTTTTAAGGCTGTTAAAAGTGGTTGGTTCATTTGCTCACACAAAGAAAAGCACATGGGGCCATTTTAGATGCCTTTGGGTTACTTATATGGCCTCCAGCTGCTGCTCAGAAAGGTAGATCCAGTGTAATATTTATCAGCCTGAGAGATGTATCTTCTCAAATAGCATTTCATGCCTGTATATGGACAACTGAATCAAACTCTGAATGTAGGACTGAACATCAGAACACTTCACCTACCTTAAGAATCTGCTTGTACAAGATGCATTTACTCCACTTCAGGATTAATGGATCCTGGAGAGTTGTCCACTTCAGTGGACACCAGTCTTTAACCAGTTGTACCATAAATGTCACTGAATGTGTCAAAAGGGAGTGTTTGCCCTGCCTACAAACAGGTGCTTTATGCCTTTTGAAGTGTTCTTAGGGCATCCAGTGTAGCTGTAGTGGGTTGGCCAAAATGACTGAAGACTTGTGATACACTCCATTCTTTGATTATGACAGCTGAGAGCTGAATGTGCCTGCAGGGGATCTACAGGGGTGCTGGTCTTGTTAAAGGAACGGGCCCCAGAGCTCCATGGCAGCTTTGACACATAGTCAAAACATGCAGATGTTCAAACCCAGGTGTCATAATCTGGAGCTCAATCCCACCTAAATTGTAGACTCTCCATTTTCTTGCATAAGGATGAAATATCTCCTCGCTTCAGGTGTATCCATTCTAACAGACTGTGGTCTCATCTTCTACCACTAATAGCATTTTGCTGTACAGCCATGACTGTAAATCTCAAATTCTCACCTTCTGAAGAGAAGCAATGGTATGCCAGTTACACAGTGAGACCAGATTTATGGACATTCTTTTGCAGGTAGAGCTGGTTTCAGCATGCATGGGGCAAAGTAGGGCTGTGGCCTTTAACTGAGACAGTAAAAGCTCCTCAGGAAGGAGGAGTTAATGTCTTTATTTTTGCCAGTACACCTTGCTGTAGTCCTGTTAGGATTTTTTCCTCCCCAGTGGAAATATTTTTATATTGGAAGACTTCTCTAAGCATATATATGCATTCATTGCATGTGTAGTTGTCCTTTATGTCTTCTCCAAGAATTTTATATTTTGCCATTTGTAGATAGCTGTTAATATGATGTTGTTAAAACAACTGTAATACTTGGGAAATAAACAGCAGACTGGCTTGTGAAAATGATGCCAGCTGATGAATTTATCAAATATATATTAGGAAAGATGTTTTTCAGGTAAAGATTTCTTAGAGCTGCTGTTGACATTGTACACATGATATCATTGCACTGGTATCAATGGATACTGGAGATCATCCACAAGGTCTAGTAAAGACCCTCTCCAACTGGTGTGTAGTCTGGAATTTAAATGTATGCATATTCCTACATTCACCCTTATGAAGCAGAATAAAGTAGCCAATTAAAAAAAGTCTTAAATTTCAGTGATTTTTGAATCCTACCCTATGATCAAAGGTTCCAACAAAAGTTTCTGATCTTTAACATTTCATTGCTTTTTTGCAGAAGTGTCTGTGAATAGTTTTATTTTGTCAAGGAATATGCATTAGAAAAGAATGGAAACAGAGAGTTATCAGGAGGGATTTGAAGCATAGGATTAAGTGGGCTATGCTTCAAAAAGGAGCCTCTGCTAGGAAGAGAGGCCAGTGTGAAATTTGGTGACTTATCAGCAGTATGAAAATGAATTGGAAGGCATGTAAGCATGGAATCAGTAGATAGATAAATTAAATAGGTTATAATGAAATGTAAATTGCTTATTATACTGTAGCTTTGCAGTTTATTTCGTGAACAGACCCTTACATCCCCATATTTGATTTAAGAAGATCTTTATGGATGACATCATTTCTAATGCTGTGATCAGTGGGGACTTCCTCAGGATATACTTGGATTTAGCAACCCTGCTCCCTAGCACAGAGCAGGAATGTGCTTGTGCAGACTTCAGTGGAAATTACTTGCAGAAATGCCTTTTCAGATGAAAAACTGTGTTCTTGCTCCCATCTTCAGCTAACTTTTATTTACATCAGTGATCACCCATTTAAAAAACATTAATGTAGCCTTTAAGTTCCCTTTACTAAGGAAAACTGTGGTGGTTTAACCCCAGTCAGCATCTCAGCCCCACAGAGTTGCTTCCTCCCTTCCAGCAGCACAGGGGACAGAATCTGAAGTGTGAAAGTGAGAAAAAATGTGGGTGGAGATTAATAGTTCAAGAAAAAGCCACACTCACAAGCAAAGCAAAACAAGGAATTAATTCCCTGCTTCCCATGGGCAGTCAGGTGTTCAGCTATCCCCAGGAGAGCAGGGCTCAAGTGATGGGGTCTTGGGAAAACAAACACCATCACTCCAAATGTCCCCCCTTTCTCCTTCTTATTCTTCTTCCCCCCGCTGTGTATGTTGAGCATGACACCATATGTAGTGGAATATCCCTTGGGTCAGTAGGGATCAGCTGTCCCAGTTGTGTCCCCACCCAGCTCCCAACTTGTGCACCCCCAGCCCCATCAGGGGTGAGGTGGTGAGGAGCAGAAAAGGCCTTGACTCTGTTTGAGTACTCCTCCACAATGAGGAAAACATCCCTGAATTACCCATGCTGCTTCAAGCACAAATCAAAAATACAGCTTCATACCAACTACTCTGGAGAAAATGAACTCTAGTCCAGCCAAAGCCAGTACAAAAAGATTTTAGTAGAGCTGTAATATACAAGAGATGATCAAACTATAAGGTTTTTTCCCATTAATAAGCTAAAGCTAAATAGAGATGAAAGCATAGAGAGGGATGATTTTTCTTTAGTGAACCTGTATCCTTGCTGAGGACAGTAGGACTCCAAGATCCATAAAAATGTTTATAGAATGGGATTTGTATTTGAGCAGCAAGGGCATGCCACTGTGTTTGCAAGATGTCTAGATTTGCTGGGGGAAAGCAATGGACATCATCCACTGCCTATTCCCTTCTGAAGGAATGTATGTAGATATTACCAAGTGGTTATGAGAGATTATTATATGTGACACTTGTTACAGGCTATCCACTTTATGCACAGGAAGGTTTAGTTAATGGTAAGGCTGTCAGAAAGCCCACAGGAAGCTCACTCAGTTCAGCCATTACCACACATGCATGTCCTGAGGTGAAGGAGTGCCAGTGTTGTTTCCTTCAAAAATTCTGTTGTTCATAGCTCTAAGTTGCACAACTGCATTGCTAAGCATGGGAACAGACAGATTATGAAAAGATGAAAAGATTAAAAAAAAAACAAACAAAAGAACATCAAGACAGGAGCTGCCCTCTGCAGCTGCTTTCTGGAAGCTGTCTGATACCTACACTCACATGGATCCTCAGAGGATCTCTAAGTTCTCAAACACTCAAAGGAGATGACAAATGTGAGGGAAGAAGGTTGGAGATGTAGATTTTTCATATGCAGATACTTTTTCTCATTAAATATGCTTTGCTAGAAATAGATACTGCATAAAAATTCTCTGTGATCATCCTCAGCTTCTGAAGGGAAGATTTGCAAATACCACCTACAGTCAAACCTCCTGGTGCTCAGGACCATAGAACAGCATCTCACCCCAGGGTTTATCTGGGGTGCCAGGGTGCCCTCAAAGAGGGAGTAGCTCTGTAACGCAGGTGCTTTACAAAACACAGGCTAGTGGCTGCAAATTCTCTCATAAATTATTGTAGAGCTTTCAGTATTTGCGTGAAGTCACATCCTGTCTTAACAGCAGCATTTCTAAGCTTCAGCATTTTAAAGCATAAAAATACTTATCATTAAGTATTATTAAAAATTCTATAATTATAAAAATTACTCATCATTAAGAGCAATGGCTCTCCAGCCTGTCCACATCTTTTTGCATAGTGTGAACCTGAACCAAGCACCATGTTCCAGATGTGGCTTGACAAGCACTGAGTGGGACATTGACTTCTGTGTCCCTGTGGAGATGCCCTTGTTGGTGCAGCCCAGTGCCCTGCTGGCTCTCTGTGCCACAGCAGCGCCACTCACACTGAGCTTGTCATCCCAGGACCCCCAGGTCCCTTTCCACAGAGCTGCTGCACAGACAGGTAGGTCCCAGCCTGTGCTGTGCTCCTGAATACTTTCCCAGCTGCAAGACCTTACACTTGTCTTGGTTGAACTTCATAAGGTTCTTGTCAGCCCACCCTCCCAGCCTATCCAGGTCTTCTTGCACTGTAACTTCTGCTTCCAAAGAGTTCACTTCCCTACTCAGTTTGGTATCCTTGTCAAACTTCATCAGGATACACTTGATCCTGTTGTTCCAGATCACTTAGGAAGACAGTAAACAGGGTTGGGCCCAGTGTGGATCCCTGGGAGACAGGTTGTGGTGAGTTGCCAGTTTGAAAAGGAGCTGTTTACCACCACCCTGTGTGCAACCTCTCAGCCAGTTTCCCACCCACTACACAGACCACTAGTCCAGTCTACACTAGTCTACGCTTTTCTCTAGGAGGAGGCCATGGGAAACCATATCAAAAGCCTGGGAAAAATCCAGGTAAAGAATATCCACTTGCTGCCCCTCCTCCCCAAATCAATCAAGCAGGTTACTTTGTCACAAAAATCAAATTTGCTTTTTCAGGTTTATTAAGAACAGCTGGCCCTTGGTGAATCTGTGCTGGCTTTACCCAATCATGTGCTTCATCTCACTTGTGATAGCCCCCAGGAGGATTCATTCCATAACATTCCCAGAGACTGAAATAAGGCTAAAGAGCCTGTAGCTCTTCCTTTAAGCCCCTCTTGTAAGGTGGGGTTGCCACTGTCTCTCTTCCAGTTTTCTGGGATATCCCCTGATCTCCACAATTTCTCAAAGATTATGAAGAGGCTTGCAACAGCATCAGCCAGCACTCCTCATACCCTCGGGTGGGCAATGTCAGGCCTCATTGATTTGTAGTGCCAAGCTCCTGGAACAGTTTGGCTGCAACTCTTCCATCAGTGATGGTCAGTCTATGTTTGCATCAACCTGCAGTTTTGCTCCCAAGGTCTGGGGCCCAACAGTGTTGGTAAAGAGAGATGGGAAGGAAATGTCAAGAACTGCTGCCTTTTCTGCATTGCTGGTGACTAATTCACCTCTCCCATATAACAGTAAGCCAATATTTTCCTTCTGTTTCCACTCGCTCTTTATGTACCTAAACAACAATTTCTTGGAGTTTTTTACATTTCTATAGCCAGTTTCATTTTGAGCCGAGCTTTTGCTATCCCAGCTGCATCTCTGCATCCCCTAGCTACAGCCTTGTCATTCCCAGTGGGTATTTGCCCAAATTTCCATCTCTGGTCCACTTCTCTTTTGGTTTTGAGCAGACCCAGAAGCTCACAGTTAAGCCAGTTGCAAGCATCCTTTAAAAAACAAAGGATCCAAACTGCCAGCTGAATTCTCAAGGTGCCCTAAGCTTCCAAAATACACTATTTGTCAGGAGTTTGTGTCCAGCAACATCTTTCGAAAGGTGTTCCTATGCTGTACACTGAAAGTGGTAAAAACTTTGCAGAGAAAAATATCTTTTTTTCTATTTATGAAACATAAATGCTGTCAAACTCCAGATTTACAAGAAGCTTTGAATATGCAATGCATTGAAGTATTTGATTGCATCTATTTCTAGCCAGGTCTCTTGTCAGGTCAACTCTTGTCCATGCTTTTATTTGCTGCTACAGTAAGTTGACAGAGCGCTGCATTTGTGTCAAAATTAATTCACTCTTAGTTCTCACTGTTTTACTTTCTCTTTGGTAGGCTTTTTAAGTTGTTTAGGGTGTTTGTTCATTTGGTCTTAATCTGCCTGTCCCCTTCCTGCTATTGATTTGTTTTGCTGTTTCCCATCTCTTAGTTTTTCCTACAAGCTGCACATTGCAGTTCAGCAGGAGAGCATCATACGTGATTAAGAGTATAGAAGAACTAACCAAATTCACTGCATTTAACAGTAGCTACAACTGACAATGATAAGCATCATCATGATGGCATCATTAAAAGATGACAGGCATGGAAGTGCATTGACATTTCCAATAAGACAAGGAAAGAAATGTGGCAATTAAATGTAATAATAATATACATAAAGAAAAAAAATTAAAATCTGTGTGGTGGGTCCTGCAGTGCAAAGGATTTTTTTTTTACTTAGTAATTTTGTGTCAACCTTAAAGGAGATGGATCTTCCTAAACCACTTTTCAACACCTTCCTCTTCCCATCTTCATTCTTTCCTACAGTGGTGTTCTGACCCTTTTCCCTTCTCAGTCCCTGTGGCTCCTGGTCAGTCTTCTTACTTCTGAGCTGCTCAGTCCCCAGCATTTGCAGTAGTTGGTGCACTGGCAGAACAGTCTCAGGTGCTGCTTCCAGCAAGAATTCTGACCAGGGCTGGTGGAAGGGAAGGCTCCCACAAAAAGTACATGGAGGGTCTGGTGCTAAACACTAATTCATCCACTTAGCATGTCCAATGGACAGTCTGTCAGAAGCTTGTAGCTCTGCCCAATCTACTTTTGTTTTCCTGAAGACATCAGAATGCATCTCTAAACTCAGAGCAACACCCCATGAAATGTTTCTTGCTCCAATTCACAGACAGTTAGAGCTATTCACAGAATTATTTGGACTTTTTGTTCTCCTCAGTAGGGACAAAATAATGTATATGGACAAAACAGTGGTATAGAAGTATATTTTGAGAAATACAAATATTTTTCCTATGACAATTTGGAAAAAAAAAATGAGCCTGGTCTGACAGTTACCACTGAAGATTTCAGTCAGATCAGTTAAAATTTGGCAAAAGTTACAAGTGACTAAATGCAGAACCTGGTTGTTGAAAGAGTTAGGCCCTTTGCAGGTAGTACTGCCAGCTCTTTTCATTACAAGCTGGAAGAAGGATGGAATAGCATTTTAATCAGATGTACCATTTGTTAAACTGTTACTCTTGATAGTAAGATAATCTAAAAGGACTTAAGAGGTTTACTTACCTTGGGAAAATCACAGAGAAAATAATATGAAATCTGTATTAGAAAAAGCAGACTGCACAATACAAACTAGAAAAATCATTTTGCTTAGCAGACCTGACAAATTACAGCAGACAGCAATTGTACAGGTGTTTGCAATGTGACACCTCCTTGATTTCAGGCACTTAGCAGAAGCTGTCTGGTTATAAGTCTGCTTGTCCTCATTCCAGACATAGCTCATAAAAAAACAGAGAATACAGGATGACTTTTTAGATTTCAGGAGGGACAAATTTTACTCTTGAAATACATTTTTCTCCTTGCTGTCTATACAAAGTGTTCAGAGAAATTGTGCTTCATTTTAAGTGCCAAAGTGAGCTGTACTTGGTCACTAAATAGATCACATGAATTTTTCAGCCACCTAAGAGCACTAATCAGAGGTGTGTAGCTAAACATACACCTTACCTATTTATACACAGGGAAGTCTCAGCCTTTCTTTCTATTCAACAGCCCAGTAAATCCACTGGTCTTCAGGTCATCTGTCCTGTTGTGGGCAGTCCTCTGACAGGAGAGAAGCTGATAAGCTTTGCAGAAGCCAGCCCCCAGCTCCTGGGGCATTCAGTCGTGCCCCATTAGTGCTGGGGCCACCTGTAAGTCATGCAGTGTGCTGCAGTGGGTACTCACTCACCAAAGAATAAATGAGAGATTTTTTTGACAGTTATTACACATTGGGCAAGAGCCAAACCTCTTTCCCTCTTCAAGGATGATACAGGTCAAAGCTCATTAACACATGTGAGAAGCCCACCCACAAAGCCTCTTTGCTGACTAAGCAGCCTCAGTTAACTAAATATGATATAAATTTGCCAAGGGACTACTGTGCCCAGCTGAAGGGCAACTTTGGCAGTGCTCTTACAGTTCCAGCATTTCAAGATTCATTAATCCCTTTTCTGCTGTATATTTATGCCCCAGGGGGATTCCTTTCAAATTGAGTTTGCTCTCAAGGCTTTTTCTCTCAGCTTTGCCATGTTAACATTTCTGCATAATTCCTATTTTTGTTTTTCTTACCTGATGCCTGCTTTGTTCTTTTGTTATGAGGGATAGGCATAATTAAACTATAATTACCTTACCTTTTAAATCTCCAGTAAAAAAACCCAAATACCTTCTCTTCTCCTGGGTGGCCATTCACTCTCTCTTGATGTCCATTTGGTGCCTCTGACTGACCAGATTTTAATGCTAATTCAACCCTCCCCCACTAAAATAAGAACATAGCTCTTTCCAGAAATTTTTTTCTGAAACAATGATCAGATATTATTAAAATAATTTTGAAAAGCTTGCACTTTATTTTAATCATAATGGCTATATTTTTATGGCCATTTGGGTAGTGGTTTGATTTTTCTTACTTCTGAAGCAAAGATTTATTTAAACAGAATAAAATCTCAGCTACTTTCTTCTGCACCTTTGGAAAACAACTTCAATTAGGAGCTGTCGCTTTCCACATTACATCAAGCTTTTAGTATTTTTAACTTAGATTTCCCTCCTGACTCAAAATTGAACTTTTTCACAGCAAGTATTCAAGTGTGCGTTATAAATGCACCCAAAGAAGTTGTAAATGCACCAAAAAACCCCCAAAAAATCCCCCCAAAAACCTGCAAAAAACTCAACCAACCAACCAACCAACCAACCAAACCAAGCAAACAAAAAACTTTAGCCAGAAACAAGACCTATAAAGGGCCACATTAATAAAAATCATTCTTTTCCAATGGAGAATTCTGAGACTGAGCTGAAGAGGTGTTGTTTTTTTTCTGACACCCAACACCACACAAAGGCAGCTGGGGTTGTGTGGGGAGAAGGGATTCCTGTGTGAGTCGCAGCAATCTCCATGAAAACAAAACTACCTTGTTTGCAGAACCTGTCTCCTAGATTCCCTTTGCTTCACATCTCAGTAAGAACCTGGGGAAAAGCCAGTCATCCTTGAATGTAAATAAAAATGAGTGTTGGTTTAGGGAGGGTTCCTTTTATCTCTGCTGGAGTTGTGCATAGACTATTTCATCCTTTAAGGTGCATAGTGGAATTTACTCATGGGAATAAGGGAGTCACTAGAGCTGATACCCTTCAACATAGAAAAAAAAAAGAGTGGTTCATGGATTTAATATTAAACTAAGGAATGGGCTACTTTGATCACCGAGTTTGATCTCTTAACTTGAACTTCAAACATTAGTAAATAGTTGAGGAGCTTAGTTCTAAAAGTAACGTTTCAGCCATTAACAAAATAAAACAGTCATTCTCACTGTGATCTGTACTTCCCTGAATTTCAAAAGGATTTACATCTGGGGCTTGTTTTGAATATATCTCTAGTTAAAAAGGGTCCCTTGAAAGTGACTTGTTCCTTCCTCTAGCCTATAGACAATGCTATTTTAAATAAACAAGAGAAGTGTTTCATTTTCTTTTTGAAAAATCATTGTGGTAGTGAAGCTATAAACATCTTGCAGGGTTCATAAAATTTGTCCTCAGGATGCTTTTTGGGTACTACAGGTTGAGGCTGTGGTTTCTTTATACTCTGTTATTTCTTTCTTTGTAAACTTCAACACTTGACATACCAAATATAAAATTTGTGGTTTATTTGACCTTTATCTCCCCCTTTCCCAAATACCTACTTCTCTGTTTGGAAATTGTTTTCTTCACTTGAAAAGCCAAGTGCAATTCCTCCAACTTCAAGAGGGACTAAACTGCATTTGTCTACTGAGGAAAAAAATGTATTTAACACACAACTGGAACCCAGATAACTAAAATTGGTCACCCAGACAATTGCTCCACTTGATCAATGATCCATCACTATGGTGGCCTCTCTTGTTTGCAACCCTGAAGACAGTGCAATTACATTCTTGAAACAGCTCAGGATTTTAGCCCACATTTATTTAATCTAAATTTCTTGATAAATGTGCACTGAACACTACCCAAAAACTCCTTTAAAACTTTTTCACCCACTAATTGAACAAATTTCACCCTATTTCCATAACCACTGAATATGTGGTGAGGCACTGATTGCAGTAAGATAACTGTAGTGCTAAACCAGAAAGAAAATTCATTCTTCACCTTATGTTCAACTCTAATAGATGCAATCACCATACAGTCTTTATAGTATTTTGTAAGTTAGGGCAGAGGGTGGTTTTCTAGAATGATGTGCCAGATAATACTTTTCTTTCTCAAATTAGAGGTTAAGCCCAACAGTAGAAATTTATCAAGAGTCAAGACATATTGCATCCCAACACAATAAGGTTTTGATGGTCATCTGGTTGTAGATAGTCCTCAGGATGCTTTTTGGGTACTACAGGTTGAGGCTGTGGTTTCTTTATACTCTGTTATTTCTTTCTTTGTAAACTTCAACACTTGACATACCAAATATAAAATTTGTGGTTTATTTGACCTTTATCTCCCCCTTTCCCAAATACCTACTTCTCTGTTTGGAAATTGTTTTCTTCACTTGAAAAGCCAAGTGCAATTCCTCCAACTTCAAGAGGGACTAAACTGCATTTGTCTACTGAGGAAAAAAATGTATTTAACACACAACTGGAACCCAGATAACTAAAATTGGTCACCCAGACAATTGCTCCACTTGATCAATGATCCATCACTATGGTGGCCTCTCTTGTTTGCAACCCTGAAGACAGTGCAATTACATTCTTGAAACAGCTCAGGATTTTAGCCCACATTTATTTAATCTAAATTTCTTGATAAATGTGCACTGAACACTACCCAAAAACTCCTTTAAAACTTTTTCACCCACTAATTGAACAAATTTCACCCTATTTCCATAACCACTGAATATGTGGTGAGGCACTGATTGCAGTAAGATAACTGTAGTGCTAAACCAGAAAGAAAATTCATTCTTCACCTTATGTTCAACTCTAATAGATGCAATCACCATACAGTCTTTATAGTATTTTGTAAGTTAGGGCAGAGGGTGGTTTTCTAGAATGATGTGCCAGATAATACTTTTCTTTCTCAAATTAGAGGTTAAGCCCAACAGTAGAAATTTATCAAGAGTCAAGACATATTGCATCCCAACACAATAAGGTTTTGATGGTCATCTGGTTGTAGATACAGCACAGACTCACAGCTCTTGGTGAATCAGAAACTCAGAGGGAGTCCAGAGTTAGTTTCTGGTGCTTCTCACAGCCCTACCAAAATGCTGTGGCTTCAAGCCCTGTGACATCCAGAGTCTGACAGAGATAATTCATAGTTTGGTAGGTTTATACCAAATATAAACCGTTTATACTGAATCTATCACAGCAGCATCCCAGCAATGCTGTTAGAAAGCCTAACTCATTTTTATTATGGAAAGAATACTCAACTATGTTTATATGTTCTTATGATTTCTTGTGTGTATGAGAATAATGGCAAGAGCAAGTGAGGTAACTGTGATTAATTTTACCAGTTCTTTGCTGGAATGAATAAGCTGCAGAATTGTGTAAAAGTCAGTGTAAAGTTTGAAAACCTATGACAAACATCGACTGTAAACACTTCAAACTTAATAACAGAATATCCAGAGTTGGAAGGGACCCATAAGGACTCAAAGTTGAAGTCATCGAAATCCAGACCCAAGAATCACACCAGGTGCCTGAGAGTATTGTCCAAGCACTTCTTGAACTCCATCAGGCTGTGACCACTTCCCTGAGGAGCCTGTTCCATTTTCCAACCATCCTCTGGGTGAAGAACCTTTTCTTAATATCCAGCTTCATAGCATACTTAATGTAAGGATATATATTATCCTTAACAAAACTGCTACCTAGATATTTTTCATAGCCTTTTTTCATTACTGAGATATTTAAAGCATGTATTGCATAATTCTTCAAGCACTGAAATAGCTTTCCCTTATATTCTTTTTTTTACCAGTCACAGGAAAAAAATAAAATCATATCTACTCCTGGGTCCTTCTGTCCTTCTGTCTCCTTCTACCATTCAGTCTTCTAGAAATCTCAAGCAACTCTCAGTCTCACTGGGATCTCAATTCAAGCTTTTTGGTTAACTTTACACTTCTGTAGGGTTCAGCCTTTGTACAACAGCCCACTCTTGGTGCAACACTGCCTTCACCTTGTTTTTCATCTTGTCTTCTCATATATCCTGACTTCTTTTGGCTGTTCTCAATTCAAAGAGCGGTTGCCTTCAGTAGAAGTAAACATAGTCAATAAGATAGGAGGTAGAATGTCCTTGCAGACT
This sequence comes from Emberiza elegans, assembly GCA_024865655.1. Lineage (NCBI taxonomy): Eukaryota > Metazoa > Chordata > Aves > Passeriformes > Fringillidae > Emberiza > Emberiza elegans. The sequence continues at coordinate 23,618,413 of JALJVW010000085.1, read as the reverse complement.
AGAAGCTTATTCTAGAAGTCCTAATTTACTTTTTAATTACTTAAAACAGTTTTAGGTAACTTAATTAAGAACAAAGCAAAGTGAAATGGGTCCACATTTCTATCTTTGACTAACTCATTTCTGAAAAATTTAGACAAGTTAAACAAACTGTAGTAGAAGTCAATACTCTTAATTTAGGTTGCTAACTTGGTATCTGCTTCACTGAAACTGAAAGTGCCTGGCTCAGGAAAGTGAGTTCACCTGCTTACAATACAATATATAATTAATGAAGAGACAGATTTGCCAGAAAAGATCTGCAGAGGAAATCAATGGCATGGTCTGGCTTTGGCATCTTCCTCTGTGGTGAGCAGGATACCTTTGGGAGTTTTGAATGCGTTCTCAGATTGCATAAAGCCACTGGAAAATTTAGGACCATCTGTTCATTCATGGCCTCTTCTAAGGACAGACATGTGACAAGCTACAGGCAGTCATAGAGGTGCATGATGCACAGGTTAAAGCTGTGCAAGTAAGGGTTGGGGAAGAAAAAAGAGGAAGCTCGTGGGTTAGGCATGCATGCAGATTAGGCATGCAGATGTATTGCAAAAAACCCATTTTGGTCATATCCCTCCTTTGTCTGTACATATTGTATTAGATCACCAGTGGGTTAGAACAAAACTAATCTGGCTACAGAATGTGGAAGCCTTCTGCATCTTCACTAGTATGCCCAAAAAATAGGCAGCCTTTGCCTTCCCCCTCACTAACTGTAATGATTCATCTGGCTGCCTCCAGAAGAAGGCAGATAATCCATGCAGAAGGACTCTCCAACAGTTCCAGCAGCAAGGATGGAGCACAGCACCCAGAGCTTTGTGGTTCAGTTTAGGCAGAAGGGTGCCTGAACTGCAGCCAAGCTGTAGGTGCTCCATACCCTGGCAGTACATCTCTCTCCAGTGGTGATGAGCCACAGACAGTTGGTGTTTGGCAGCTAGAATGTGACCACCCTGTTTTGTGAAATAGGAAAGCTTGGTATTGCATATTTGGAACCTTGTACCAGGGGCCTCAGGGTGAGAGCGCACCTTGGAGCACCCTGGGCACACCAGTGGAGAGATAACCTTCCAGACTAGAAAACCTGGAGTGTAGAATCATGGCCTGAGAATAAGATTGGGTCCTTGTCTCCAAAATTTGGATTTAGGCACACTGAATCACACAGTAGATTTCTAACACTTCGGAACAAATTTTATTTGTTTGATTATTTTTCTCTGCTCTCAGATGTGCTGTTCTAGGATCCAGGTTTCCTGTTGGTCTGTTTGAATGCTGTCCCTATAAGCTGTTTGAGGGCTGATTTTATTTTGATAGGGTTGTCATCAGTCAGGACTTTTAGAGAGGAAAAGGCTACAGAACAAGATGAGAGTAATCTAATGCAGTTGTTTTTATGCCCAGTGATAACTTCTTCTGAAAAAGAGCAAGGACAAAATATGAGAAAATCCATTAAATCAAATGAAAGATTACAAAAATTAAGTCAGTTAAATGATGCAGAAACTTTGCATATACTGTTATCCCATTTCTTTCTCTGTGCCAACATTTTTTTTCCCAAAACACCAAATCCTCTCCTTCTTAATTGTCTTCAAGGCCCCCTTTGACACCTCAAGAGGACAGTTGTTCACAGTCACACACTGAGTCTGTAGCAGACCTTGGAGCAGTAATTTGGCATCCTACCAACTAGGCTAAAGCCAAAAGCTACTAGGTCATGTAATTTCTTGATAATACAAATATTATTTTTTTATACATCTTCTTAGTCACAAAGCTGTATAAAATGTTGAACACGGATTCGTTTGCTGAGAAAAAAAATTTTAATATATTTTGCTAAGAGCAATCCTTTTTTGTATGACTGTACTTGATAATAGTAGTCCAGGCTTTTCTGAGAAATGGTTTCAATAATCAAACTATACCTAAATTAGAGGACTTTTTTAGAAGGAAATAGCATCTTTACTTAAAGAAATGCTTTTAATCAAAGAAAGACACCACTTTCCTCCATATTACAGAAGGATTACTTGTGTATTAGATTTTAATCTGATTTGCACAATTAAAAATTGTAAAAAAAATTCTTTTGGATTTGGAGAGGAAATATAAATGTGCCTCTAATGCAATGAGAAGTACATAACATTACTCATTTTGCATGGATATGAAAACCGAAATGTTGAGGCAAGAGGAAATTGTTTAGCAAGCTTCCAAATTCCCTTCACTAAAGCTACAGCTTCAGAATAGGATTTTGGTTTTCCATCATTAAATTAGATTGAATATGTATTTTCTCTTATCTGCAATAGTGCAACTACACAAAAGATGTGATTTTGGAAAAAGGGGGTAGTTTGGTGTACCATTACTTGTTAAATACTGAGCACTGTCTGATCTGTATTTTAATTTTACAATAAAGATTGCTAAGACTGTGTTGGGTATCAAACTGTTTTGTGCAATGTAATTAAAAAGCTTAATATTTTGGCAATGTGAGAGAGAGAGATACCTGAATGTACATCCACAAATGTAACAGATATGCGTTATAAGACATATATATCCCCCATTAAAACAAGGTAATTTCTATTGGAATTGCTTCCTTGGACTCCAACAAAAAGCCAACACATAAGTTACTGCCATTTTAAGAAAAAAATTAGAAAAGGGCAATTTAGCTAGCTCAGTAGGTGATATTCACAAAGAAAAGCAGTTTATAAGAGCTAGTCATTTGTGTATAAGAGGTAGCTCATGTCCTCTTCTCTCAGCATGCAGTTCCATGTTTGAACATTTGAATCAAAAAAGGGTGGAAGTTTAGACAGGGACACGTAAATTCAAGTGGGAGTATTTAGACAATAACTGCTTTAAAAAAAAGTTTTATTAAAAGTATTTTGTCTTAAGAAAACTGAACTGTATATCTGACTTCTATATTAGCTGTCTATGCAAAAAGATCTTGGAAGAAAACCAAAACAATGAAATCACTACTGGTAAGTCCTTTATTTTTTCAGACTAGTGCACTCTTTCAGTGCTAGGCAGTGAAGATAAGCCATGTCTCTGATACTGTTTTTATTACAGGTTTGGATTACAGATTTCTTTTCAATGACCTGTCAAAATTAACAGGCTCCTTACTGTTCACAGTTTATCAGGATGCCCCAGAGCTACTTCAGCAATGAAGAAAGCAAAGCTGTCTGGAGAACAAATGCTAACAATAAAGCAGCGGGCCAGTAATGGTAAATTTTTAATCATTAAGTTCTTAAATACTAATTCTCTGTAAACTAAAGTTACTGTTACTCTATTGCCTTTTTTCCTACATGTATAAATCCACTCTGCATAAATTGTGAATTCACTGTCAGTAGAAGTGAAACCAGGTCTTATGCTCTGGAAACATCATCCAGGAGTAGAGCAGTCAGATTGAGTTATGTCTATATAAATCTAAAACTCTAAAATATTTCGAAGTAGAATATACCATTATAATTTGCTGGTTCACATCTCATTCATCGAAGGGTGATAGTTAGTCTTATATTGTTGCAGGATTCAGAAGAGAAAAAGGGTTTATTTCCAGAATGTCAATTCCTCCTGAGTTCCCTTGAATTCATTTGGACCTATGGCTCTATAACCTCTGGTGGATGGAGATGGCTTTGTGCCATATCAGCTCCAGTAAACTGGAATTCTTCCTGGGAACCTTGAGTTGCAGGGAAGATGATGAAGGTACCTTGGGTGAGAGTCAGGATAGTACCCTGGTAGCTGAAGTGCGGTAAAAGCAAAATGTAGTTTAAGTAAGTAATATGATAAAAATTTGTCTGGGAAGTGCTCAAGTCCTGAATTTTTTTGGAAAACTATGTAGTCACTTAGTCTGTGACAGTGCATGCCTTCTTAACTGTTGGTGTTAACTGCGTTTAGAGCCACAGAGCATTTGAATGCAGTGCTGGAGGCACCTCAGCCCACATGGCCAGCACAGCTGGAGAAAGCAGTGGCTGTCTTTGTTCAAGAGTTTGTAACCAAGGAGTGAAAGATCTGGATGTTATTTTCTCTACAACCTGGGTAGTATTGAAAACTATAAGTATCTGCCATGGCCGGGAAGAATGCCTTAAGGAATAATATGTGGATATTTTGGCTACTTGGACACATGGCCTGCCTGAGCAACCCAGTGGACTTCTATGATGGGGTGACTACATCAATGGACAAGGGAAGAGCTACAGATGTCACTTACCTGGACTTCTATAAAGCCACAGCCATGGTCTCCTACAACATCTTTCTCTCTGAATTGGATACAGATGGATTTGATGGGTGCAGTGTTAGGTGAATAAGGAATTGGTTGGATTGTCACATCCAGAGGGTAGCAGTCAATGGCCCAGAGTCCCAAGGGACATCAGTGAAAAGTGTTGTCCCTTAGGGGTTTGTACTGAGACCAGTGTTATTTAATATCTGCATTAATGACACAGACAAAGGGATCAGGTGCAATATCAGCAGATTTGCAGATGACACCAAGCTGTGGTGCAGTGACACTCCTGAAGGACAAGATGCCATCCAGAGGGACCTGGACAAGCTGGAGAAGTGGCCCATGGGAATCTCTTGAGATTTAACAAGACCAAGTGCAAGGTGCTGCACCTGGGTCAGGGCAAGCCCCAGTATCAGCACAGGCTGGGGATGAGCAGATCCAGAGCAGCCCTGCTGAGAAGGATTTGGGGTGTGAGGGGGGTGAGAGGCTGGACATGACCCAGCCGTGTGCCCCCACAGCCTGGAGAGCCAAACGTGCCCTGGCTGCATCAGAGGCAGCGTGGGGAGGGGATTCTGCCCCTCTGCTCTGCTCTGCTGGGACCCCACCTGCAGGGCTGCATCCAGCCCTGGGGTCCCCAGCACAGGAAGGACATGGACCTTTTGGAGTGAGTCCAGAGGAGGCCACCAAGATGACCAGAGGGATGGAGCAGCTCTGCTGTGAGGAAAGGCTGAGAGAATTGGGATCGTTCAGCCTGAAAAAGAGAAAGCCTTGAGGTGACCTAATTGCAGCCTTCCAGTACCTGAAGGGATCCTACAACAAAGATGGAGAGGGACTTACAAGGGCACGTAGTGACGGGACAAAGGGGAAAGGGCTTCAAACTGCAAGAGAGTGGGTTTAGATTGGATATTAGGAAAATACTCCGTACTGTGAGAGAGGTGAGGCACCGGAACAGGTTGTTCAGAGAAGCTGTGGATACCTCCTCCCTGGAAGTGTTTCAGGCCAGGCTGGATGGGGCCCTGAAAAACCTGGTCTAGTCTTCCCTGGTCTGGGAAGATGTTCCAGCCAATGGCAGAGGGATTGAAACTAGATAATCCTCAAGGTCCATTCCAACCCAAGCCATTATGTAATTCTATGACATCTTTCCTATCAGGGTCAGGCACTGTGGGGAAAGGTATGAAAGATTCACACCAGCAGAAGAAGGAGAGTGGGAGCACCAGTTTCTCAGGCTTTAGGTGTTCACACTTCGACTTGAAAAAAGATAGATCTATCTGTCTCGCCCCAGCATTACTTTATGCTTTGTTATGTTCATTATAAGATAAATAAATTAAACTGTTATAGTTTATTCCTGTCTGAATTCTTAAAAATGCAGTTAACTTTAAAGTTCTGTTGCTTTTAATATTTATTTCAAAAAATGTGAGAAAGCACTTCCATTTTAAAATTACTCTATATATCGTTATTTAATAACACCCTTCTGAACCCTTCTGAACCATTCTGAGCCATCATCCAACATTAAAAACAACTGCAGAATCACAATATCTCCCAGTACATCAACAAAATTTCTCTTTATTGAGAAAAAAAATTCTGAATTAGTTACAGCTTCTCCTAATAATGCTGTAATATGAAGAGATTACCATGTTAAGATTTTTTACTTTCCTTCAGAAGATCTGTAAGTGGACACACTCTTTAAATGAATTACATATGACAGTGGAGTGAAATTCATTGCTGCAGGTACATTTCTTATAATTTAAAGGTCCTTTTGATCCTCCAGGTATTTTCAGCATTTTCACTGGAGAATTACTGCAATTTTAAAAGTAAAACTAGTTGAAAATACTTCTTTTTAACTGCAAAATAAAAGTTTGAAGAATGCTTCCTTTTTTTTTGCTTGAAATAAATTGATTTTTAAATATGGAAATAATTAATTCACTGAACTCTGATTTAAATGTTAATTATTTTAACACTCCTTTTATTTTTATGTCACACAGGTATAGAAAATGATGAAGAAATTAAACAGTTAGATGAAGAAATCAAAGAACTAAATGAATCCAACTCCCAGATGGAAGCTGATATGATTAAACTCAGAACTCAGGTAACAGTTTTATGAAGCCCTAAATTCAAGCTGCTTTTTCTACATGACTGATTAAGAAATATAGGACATTTCTTGTTTCTTTATATATTAAGATATCTATGCATAATTTGCTATTTATAAAATCTTTAGACAGTGTTCATTATGCATTTTTCACATCAGTTATCAACAGTAAAAAAAAAAAACCACCAAAAGAATTCAGCAAAATACATTCTGTAAAATAATGGCAAAACACAACCTGTCATGGTCACCTTGGTATTTCCCCTTGATAAGGCTGTGTCTTTCTGATAGTAGTTAAAATATCGTGTGACAACATGGTTGTTAACATAAGTTATAAGGTGAAGGAGCCTGGATGAACAACATTGCTTTTGTCATGTCTTACAGAGGAAATTTAGATAGAGGAGTGAGTACCTGTTACACTTCAACATGTGATACACTAAATGCAGCCCTTGGCAGCAGTAGTGGCTCCAGAGATCCGGCTTAATTCTTTTTCATACCATATAAATTTTTGGGGGGAAAAAATAGCAGAAAACATAACATTAGACTATTAACTAAAATCCCATTATTCAGTAGGCCTAAAACTGGATGGAAAAAGCAAAAGAAGAAAATCAATTGAATTCCTCCAGAATTTTTCAGTGTCCAGCCTAGATTCTGGTGCTTGTCTCTTCACATGATTTGAGCACAGACACCAAGAGTGAAATTCACCACAGTCACCATTTGTCACTCTGAAGTCCCATGATCATAGTCACTCCGATGATCTCAATGGAAGCAGAGTAAACCACTCCTTGTTACTTCTTTGTCTGTTGCTTGTGGATATGGGCACCATGTCCATTTTCCTATCCCTCTTATATAGTCATAAAGGCAGGATCTACTTCAACTCGGGTTTTATTTGATTTCTAAACCTTGGCCAGATTGATACTGAAACCTCACTTCTACTTTATGCCTGCATTCAGAGTTCCATTATCATTATTCAGCTTTCATAGGATTTGATTCAAGGTTTACACAGTTTCCTGATGTGACCAAATATAACTGTAGGGTAATGAGGAGAAAATCTGCAAGAACATAAAGCAAGCAGAATAATCAATGGCAGGAAAATTACATATATTTACTCTTGAGAAATTTGGTCATAAATTTTGAATCTGGCAGCTTCCAATTACCTCATCTTTTGCTTAATACTCTGTAGGTGCTATTTACATATAGACTGATATGGCTGAGTTTTTAAAAACTGTGAAGCAGTTTGGCTGTTACACGTACATTAGGTAAATGCTCCAGTTATCAGTAATTTACTGCACTTTTAATTTTATATTTGGCCGGATGGATTGAAAAATAAAGCCATGATAAAACTATCACAGGCATAAACATGTATTGAGTTTCAGTGATTTATCTAGGAATTCCATATTGAGCTTTGATCTGAAATGAGTACAAGAGCCATAGTTTAGTGGTCTCAGTTCCAGCTTTCATTCTTCAGACTAGTGCCATTGCAAATTCTTAAAAGACAGATTAGGCACTTGTGGGACCACTGAATGTTCTTGATAAGAGAAAGCTCAGATGGTGATTTTACCAATAAGTTAAAAGGATGTTTTTCACACTTCAGTGCAGCAGATTTAGAAAAAAGGTAGATTAAAATGATTAATGGGATTTTAAAAAGTAGAGTTACAAGAGACCATGAAAACATTATTTTGTCTAGCAGTCACCTTTACTTCTGAATATCTTCCTAAGCTAAACCTGACAGGTGCTTGTCTAACCTGTTCTTTACTTCCCGTACTAGAAATTTCGCAATCTCTGGGTAATCTGGTCTAATACTTATCTGTTCTTATGCAGCTAGCTACTAGGGCCTTGCAGAGAATCCCAACTGAGTTAAACTTCACAAAAAAATTTAGAGGCCTTAGTTTTGAATTCATACACTCTCCTGAAGATAAACAATTTACATTTACAACACATAGAGAGTTACATCATAGTCATTATCAAACTATTAAGAGGATCAAAGTCAACAGTCCCCTTTATTTGCAACAGTGAAATTATATTGGACATAACAAAATGTTTGCTGATAAACCTTTAGAAAATCATTGTGCAACTCAGCTTTCAGTAAAATTTGACAGATGGGAAATATGCAATGGGAAAATAGTGGAAGTTATGTCAACACCAGAAGTAGCAACAGTCTTGTTTGATACAGATTCGCAACCCATATGATTGTAAGTGCCAGTGAAAGTTTTTCATATGACAAGAACAGGAAATGCTTCCATGTGGAATTTTTCAATCTAATAAAGTGAGAAGTCAATCCTTTTTCTTAGTTGGAGCAGTTATAAGACTCTACATTACTCAGCTGCCTTTTTGCTTAAGACTTTGAAGAAAGTATTTTTAATCTAAAATCTTCTAGTAAATTTGTTCAAATTTAACATGAGAGGAGCAGAAACACATAAAGGGGAGAGGGGAAGAACAAATCTTCAAATAATTGTATGTTTCATACAAGAAGCAGATTATCCTGTTTTCAGAACACATACAAGTAAACATTTCTTAGTTTTAGGGTAAAATGTGGGGAGAGAAATTTCAGCCTTTGAGTGAACAAATACAATAATTACATTTAAAACAGATCAACTTACACATGAATACTAAGTGAAGTGGTGAGATATGCTGATCATCTGCCACTGTATTTGCAGAATTCAGCATCTCATGTAAAAAAGCCAAATGATGGTTTGAGTTGCAGTGCTCAGCTAGATAGAAAATCTGTAGAATGTCAGCTCCTGCTGAAGTGAGTGTAAGGTGGCTGCAGTATACCACACTGAACTGAGCCTTCATTGGCACCAGACTCCTCATTCTGGTCTGTAATATAAAAAAAAATAGGATAGATATTGGAGTATGATTTGACTAAGAAGCACCAATGAAAGATGTTTTGCATTTAGATACAACATTTCTCTTCAATATAAACAAGCTGAAAGCAAAATAAGAGAGGAGGATCAGGTGTCCAGGTTCAAAGATGAAGAAAGTATTTTCCTTGCTAATATATTTTGTGGAAATTAGCTCAGAATCAATTAATTGTGACAAAACCAAGTCCCTACAATACCGGCAACTCGGATTAACTGCAATATGCATTTGTAGTCAAAGCAAGAGATACTTGGAGACTTATGTAGACAAATCACTTTTCAAAATTACTTCTCTCAACTAATGGGCTGTATTTCCATAAGCAGACTAAAAGTTTAGGTCCAAAATAAAATGTGATACCTCTAACTACCTGACTGTGCCACCAGTTTCCAAACATTTACTCACCCAAGCTCAAGTTGATGTATGCTTAAGAACCTTTACCCTTCTGCCTGTTACTACTGCACAAACCTTTGACCTTCCCATCAGCGTTTCAGTTGTATCAATTCTTTCCCCAGCTCACTCTCTAGGCCAGTATAGAAATGGATAAACCTCATTTTGAGAATTCAAAACCTTGTGTTCTTTAACATTTTTTCCATTTCACTGGCTTCTTTTTTCTTGTCAATGCATATTTTAACCTGCACACTGTACACTCTGTAGTAGATGTTAACAGTTATCACCCCATGTGGAAAGTATGGACAGGGCTACGGAGGAAAGTACAGACAGATGTGAATGAGCTCTGCATGTGCTCTTGATGAGTTGGACATAAGCCAGTGCTCATCTGAAATCCTTATAACTCCATTAGCACAGTGCTCTCCACAAGCTCTTTCTCTCAGCAATGCTTTTTCAAGCAGGGCACCATGCAAGGTCAGAGCTAACATGTCTGGTCACCTGGAAACACAAGCAGAGCACAGTCTCAGTTTCACTTGTACATGAAGCAATGCCACAGTCCTATGTGCAAATATTCTTCAGTTTCTTCAGTTTTACAACTCACTGTATGTATTGGAAAAATTTGTGACTTTGTACATACATTGCAATAACATGCAGTTCAGCTTTCAAAAGCAGCCCTGTAAGTTTGCACAGAATCATATTATACTTACAAAGAGCTAAGCATTGGCAGCAAGGAGCTGTGGATACATAATTAACAAGATAAATGTGTAGCTGATAATATAAGAAAAGCGTGACTTACTGCAGAATGCCCCTAAGATTGGCTTCTAGGAGTTTAACTGCATGGGTGAACTTGCAGAACTAAGGTCCTTAATGCCTTTCAACTATACAAGAAAAGCTCTAAAGGAGTGGAATCAAATCCAAGTTCATTCACTCACTATTACCAGTCTTGAAAAGACAAGCTGTTAAAGTTACACAACATACAGTGGGAATAAGAAAGGCTTAGTGACGATAAGAACTGCAAACTCAAGCAAAACCCTTTTAAACATGAATGAATAGACCTTTTCTCCTTTCCCTGGTATTTCTGTTCTCTCTCCCTTCAAAGAGTGCATGCTTTGTACCAGATTGCCTTTTATTACATTGTACACAAATTTGTCCATTTTAGATTACCACAATGGAGAGCAACCTGAAGACGATAGAAGAGGAGAACAAAGTAATTGAACAGCAAAATGAGTCTCTTCTTCATGAATTGGCCAATTTAAGCCAGTCTTTAATTCATAGTCTAGCTAATATCCAGCTGCCACATATGGTAAGTGATTGAGAGCACAAGTTAAGGAATTTGGCGATCTTCAGTTCACCTCATACAATAGATACTTTTTTTTTATGTTT